>CM071613.1:20267929-21467929 GCA_036365135.1 Miichthys miiuy
TTTTATCTTTGCAAAGGCCCGGTTTACTTGACCTTTATCTGGTCATATACACCCTCAGCTGAATCAGAGATCTGGGGTTTGAAACAAAGTGCCCTCTGCAGATGAATATTAATGCTACGAGGGAGCTTGGTAAAACAAAAACAACAAAACAAATGGTAAGACTAATTTTACCAATCAAAACCACTTTTTCAAACTGAAGGCCACAAAGAAATTGGCTGTTTATACAAAATGTCATGTCCTCCCAACAATGTACCCCACTTGATTATTTTTAAGTTATAAAGTATTAAAATTAATTTTTGTACTCAATTTAGGAGAAAAATAAATTAAAGAAGCACTTAAAACATCCTGGTTTTAAGTGCACAGGCACGCGGCTATTGACTGAATTTCCAATAACAGATCATTCCAACAATCCTGTGGAGTTTTCTTAACTGATTTTTCTCCAACTGGAACTTAATATATATTATGATTATCCGTTAATTTATTAATGATCGCATTTTATTTCAACAATGCTTCAAATGTGAGCAGATTTCAGGTACAATAATCACCTAAACACCTAAAACCTCTGCAAGATCCTGGAGAGACCGCATTAGCTGCTAACAGATTGCACGCCTAAAAAAAAACCTTCAAACATTGGACTTGATTTTTTGTTTGCCTGAGTTCGTGCAAGTGCGTATTTTGCTGCAAACCCTCCCTGATCCAGTGTTAACTGCTCTCATAAACAAGCACCTGCCAGATGTGAGCCTCTGCCCACAGAGGGCTACTAGCGTCTGGCTGTGAGTGGAATCCATAACCAGACATGTCCTCTGCTCGCTGCATCCTTTTGTCTTAGACAGATAAGGCAAAGTCAAAAGCCAAATACAACTGACCTTCTGCTAAAGCTCAAGCTTTATTGTCCACAACTGAAATATTTCACCACCCTTGGAAAGACGGACATAAAGATAGACAGATATACTGGCAGGCATGCAGGGCAGAAAGTGTGGTAGGGCCTCAGCCAGTAGGAATTCAAACACTGAGCCTGTACATGTAGTAAATGCCAATATATAGCCTCTCAAGTGCTGTTCGGAAAGTTTGAAAGTGGTAAAAAGCTCCTTTCAAATGGTCAGGCTGAATGTGCATTGCCCAGATGTATTTCTGAAAATTGAGAAAACTGACAGCCACCCCCATCTCTCTGCAGCAAATCACAGGTGTTCAAATGTGTAAAAAGGTCAGAACTTCAATTTCTTTTTCAAATTCCACCCCCTATATTTCTCACATCCTTACCTCTGGGAACATCCATGTTAACGGCTGGACTGCACCAGTCACCTTTGTGATGATACCGATGGAGGTGGGCTGCACTTGGAGACATAGGAGGAGTTGGACAAACTCTCCCGGAGGGTCACCTCCACCACCTTTGAATAAAAGCTAGGACTAAAACAAATTCTCCCTACCCACAACTTTAAGTTTCTCAATCAGAGTGGCCCAGCTATTCAGCACATAACAGGAAATATGGCTGCATGTGGTGCAATATTTTATTTTCTATAGCCTGTTTATCGATCTCCTGTACCCACAGCTACTTCCATTATCAAGTGAAGGCTTAGCAGCTTAGTAGCTGTTTTCTCTGCAACTGAGGGCAAGCCTCCTGCCCTACATTTGAAGGTAGTCGCCAAAAAACTATGTACAACTTTGTCTTTTGTACATGGTGAAAGACATATGATCCAGCCTTATTCTTGCATGATATTTGGGTCTCTTGTACCTTTTCTGTCCCCTTGACTTATTGCACATGAAGATGGGGCACATCAACTTTCCATTTTGTCACTTTGCTTTATCAAATATCGTGTCTGTGTGCCGTTTGTTTGAGCAACATTTGCATCATGTCGCATAATCATAGCTGTCCAAGGACAACTATGTATCTCTAGATCTGTGATTGTTGTTTCTCAGATAAAGTTGTCACAAAGCTAGAAACTGGGATTGAGCGGGTTTTGAAATTCAAAACAAAGCAAATATACATACATACATTATCTGGAACTGCTTATCCTCACTAGGGTCGTGGGGGACTGGAGCCTATCCCAGCTGACGTTGGGCGAGAGGCGGGGTACACCCTGGACAAGTCACCAGTTCATCACAGGGCACATAGAGACAAACAACCATTCACACTTCACTTAACCTATTAAGTGCATGTTTTTGGACTGTGGGACGAAGCCGGAGTAGCCGAGTAGAGAAGCCACGCTTACACAGGGAGAACATGCAAACTCCACACAGAAAGGCCCCGGGCCGAGGTTCGAACCGGGAACCTTCTTACTGTGAGGCGACGGCGCTAACCACTGCACCCAAAATAAAGCAAACAGTTTGATTTACAAGAGGAGTTGGAGAGACTGAAAACCACAGCTTACTTAGAAATACAATCATTTTGAAACTGATGTGAAGATATTACAAAAGAGTGCGGAAACAATGGAACCGTTTGGCCTTTTTCATTCCGATGCCTCCCTGAATAATCTTTGAATTGTTGTTACACATTATATGCTTTAGAACTGAGGCAGCACTCACAGCATTATAATCTCTCACCTCAGTTATTGCTCCTCTAACATGGTGGCATGTTCCCTGTAGCAACTAATAACTGCTCCATAAACACGATTGCGCAGTAAAATGACAACCGGGACACACGAACATTCCTACATACTTTAGTTTCGGTTTTCTCCGAGCTGCTGCTGGGGACACAGACTGTCAGCGTCTCCTTCAGTGTGACAGTGTGTTTCGCTGTTAGAGAGACATGTATTTTCAAGTCATTTCAGCGACAGTGACGAACAGCGAGAGTACGAACCAAAGGAGGATTGACACATCTGTCATTACGTGGAGCATTTCACCCACGTGAAGAGAATTTACACACATGATCACACACATCATGCTGTCCCATGCTCAGAATACATACTGTGTATGCCCACACTATGACTTATCTAGCATGATGTGTAGGTGGCGGATCTGTTGAACTGATGCCAGAGATGTTGCTTTGTAGAAGTTGCCATGACAATGAAAGCGCATTAGTTTGTTAATTTGCTACTGTAAAGTGCATGTGACTCTGGTTAAAAACACAATCCTTGTATTGTTATGCAGCTTCTGTTGGCTGTTTATGAAACGTTCACAGCTATTTATGACCCTCTGAAAGGCAAGTCACGGCTAATTTAGGCAGAACGCCCCACACTCATTGGTTGTAAATGTGTTATTGTGGCATGCATGGAGAGATATTCTAATATAATAGGCTGGTAGGTGGAAGAGTGCCAGAGTTGCATGGCGGTTGGGTAAAGTGTTCTGGCGAAGCAAATTAGCTTCTCTGTCACACAGCAGCCAGGCAGGTTGTGGTTTAAAAAGGCCTGGCGTGTGTGTTTGCTGCTGTTATGAAACACACACACACACACACACACACACACTGTGCTCTGGAGCGAATTAAGGCTCCAAGTCTATCAAGGGAGGGAGCATCCTTGATTCTTGGCAGTTAGATGGATTGGTGTGTCTACATGTGTGTGTGACTTGGACAAAGACAGATGAATGAGGGACGGAAATGAGAGAAAGAAAGATGGAACAAGACCAGTATTCCCTGGTCCAGCTTTTCCTGAGTGATTGGCACTAAGTGGTATTCCCTAGTGGAGCCAATAGACTGGTCTTCATCAGCCTCCATCCAGGCCTCAGGACCTACGTGACACAGTTTACTCCATGTCGATAACCCATTCCCAGGCTGAGTATCTTGTCCCTCAGTGTCACAGTTTCAACTCAGCGCCAAGAGAAAAGAGACAGAGAGAAAGGGGAGAGGCAGACAGTGAGAGGGCCTAGTTGTAGTTTCACATTGTCTTCAGGTTTAATTACCCTTTTGGCAGGAGCACTGCAGTCATTATTGTTGTGGATGCCAGCACAGACTTAGGGAGGATTCTCGTCTAAATTTCTTGATGCTCGAATCAACTTCTGACCCAGCCTGCTGTTAATTGGACTTCTTATCGGCGCAGATGTCATGTCAAGGTGGTTCCCAGCTCAAAAGGATGTTAACTTTCAGTAACTGTGTGGAAATAATCCCATTAATTGCAACCAGGGTGGAAGGAGTATGTGTTCGCAGTCATTCATTTGTAGTTATTAAAACAGCTCGTGACTTGAATCAGGGGAGGATTCGAACTGATGTGTCTACTCTGAAAAGTGAAACAGAGTTCAGCGCTAATGAAGTTCATCATACGGCTAAGGGGAACTTGATAGTCTGATTTCTTTTCCTTTGAATTTAATGTATACAACATGAGCAGTTTAATAAAAAAAATAGATGCCTACACAAATTCTATGTAATAGAAAGTGAATCTTCAGAGACTTCACAGTGATAACTGCCGTGTTGACCGCAATCAAAAGCTTCATTAAAAATGTTCACACTAATCTTTGTGTTCTTGAAGGTGAGAGCAGCGTCACAGTTAGTTACCAAGATAACAGCCAACCTACGCACGTCTCTAACCTTCTCAAATGGTGTTTCTCATTTTGTTTCTTTTTATTGACTCTCGACCTCAACGGATGCACAATTGCACACGACTCCTCCGCTAAAAAAACCTTTTGTGTTTGTTCTTGATTCATCTCTGTCTTTGCAGCCACACATCAAGGCCAACGCCAACAGAGCTGGATTTTATAAAAAACATCATTAGATGAGTTAATTTCATCTGCCGTGTCACCATAATTGTTTCCATGGAAACTAAAGTGAGCCCTAATCCCGTTCCCATTAATAAAGGCACATCTGCAGTACACTGCAGGTGTCAATAGCTGTGCTTTTGTGTGTGTGTGTGTGTGTGTGTGCCATTTCATTATTTATCTCTCTCCATCCTCAACATTTGATGGCCAGAGAAAATCAATAACACATAAGTCTATTAAAGTTTCTATTGTTGTCACTGTCCAAAGGCTGCGGCTCTGGAAATTCTCTTGATTTTATTATGTTCTGGGTCGTGCATCAAGAAATATTGTGTGCTTGAGACGTTGTTGCCGCTGAGCTGTGGTTAGATCTGTCTTAGAGAGCTCTTCCCAATCTGTTCACAGAGCATAGATCACTTAAGCCCGGTAAAAATTGCAGTGCAAACCCTCTGATACATTCCCAATAGATCCTTGCCAGTGTCTTCACATTAATGAGTTAAAGCCATCAACAAAGCCAATCAGGATGTTTCAGCGGGAGGCACAACAAGACACTGTAATTAGGAATTGCGAGACAAAATAATGAAACAAAAAAATCAATCACTGAATCAATACATTTGTCTTTACCGATCTTTTGGCTCCTTTCTTCTCTCGTTTTTGCCTTCCTCTCTCTGCTTGTGTTTGTGAGTCTCCCTCCTTTGAAATAACCTCCATGGCTAATGATCTGCTGTGACCTCAGCGATCTTTAATTGAATAATAAATGAGCAGATCTTATCCCGGGCTCATCTCCAGCAGACTGAAGAACACACACACACAAAACACAACCACACACACACACACACACACACACAATACAAACTCCAAGGTCATACATTAAGAAGAAAATATTGACTTGGTGGCTGATTTTCAAAGAGTTTGATCTACATATTGCATCCATGCCATATATGTAGACTGATGCTCATTAACTGTAGCTCCAATCAATGTTTCTCTATAACAATAAATCAAAAGGCTATGTGTGATCTAGAGGGATTTGCTCACAATGTTTTGTTGTATGGTCATTATTTCTGTACTCCCTCACTCCATTTCCAGTATGCGGGCTCTGATAATGCCACATGCTACAGTACCTGCCTAGGAACAGATGTTAGTTTGTAACTTGTTGGTAGAGAAAGTGAGATATCGGCTAGAGAGACATATTTTTCTCAGTTGATGAAGACCAATCCCGATTGAAAAGAAGATTGGAAGTAAGCCCAAATGAATGTTAATGTTGCTGCTGGATGTCTTAACACTTTAGCCAACGACTTCGTGAGCCAATAATACATCAGTGAATGTACTGTATGTCTTAGATGTCTTAACAGCTCAGAGATTTAAAGATACTGACAGAGACAGAAGACTGTCTCAGAAACACAAAATTGAGACAGTTTAATTATGAGATAATTATGACCCACTGCATATTTAGAACTGGTAGCAGATCTTGGGTATGAGACATATTGACACAAACCCTTCCTAACCCTCTTAAGTATAATTTGATCTCAGATGCTTAGTACTACATGGACCTATGAAGCGTGGCTGTCTGTTGCGGCGTTCTTCTGCCACCCCCAGTGGTCAAAAAAGGTCGTCAATGAAGCTTTAAAGTGTTTCTTCTTCGTCGTTCACATTTAGCCGCATTAACACATGCTTCGAGGAAAGCTCAGATTTTAGCACGTTGCATTGCTTACTTACACAATGTCTAAAATCACAAACCCTTGGTAATGAGTGGTAATAAGTGAAATGTGGAGTGTGATCCAGTTGGCAAAGAGATGATAATATCATCTACTGCCAAAAGCAGCCTCTTTGGATGTCAGGCAAGAATGGAAACATTACTCACTCCAAAATAATATCCACCAACTTGAATCACTTGATGAAACAGGGAAATTTGTTATTAAATCATAGGATTTATGTGTGAAACAAAAGCTTGCAACCCCATTGTGATAAGTCTTATTCAGTGTGCAAAGTGCAAATACAAAGGGTGATTGAGTGGGGCTATTTGGGTGCATGGTGGTCCTTGGTGGGCGTGTTTGCACTGCAACTTGATTTGCATAAATTTCTCAGTAAGTAAGATGGAAGCTGCACTAGTAACTGAAGCAACCGAGGAGCAAAGAATTCCCACAAAGAGCAATCTTACTTAGCATCAAGGTCAGAACAACTGAGGAGATGGTGTGTGGGTTTACAAATGTGGAGATTTATAAGAGAGAAAGAGAATCACTGTGGCCACACCAGCACTTGGATGCAGGGACTTATGGGGAAGAAGATGTTTTATCAGAGCTGTTCAGAGCTCACATTACAACCCCCATAACCATGCCTCTACTCCCTGATCAACTTAATGTTCAGACTGGGGCTTTGGGCCCACCGCCATCCTCCTTCACTTCCACACATGCATGATCGCACATGCATGCACGAGTACACACACAGTGTGTACACATATAACTGAATTAAGCAACTGGGAACCAAAGATATCACAGGCATCCAGGCAAATAGAATGAGAGGGTTGATAGAATAGAGACAGAGAGGAGACGAGCGAGGGTGAGATTTGGGATGGTGAAGATGAACTGCCAGCTGCAGCGAGGTTTGGGACTGATATGACAGAGTGAGGCTTGCCATGGGGCGTGACAGCATCAGTGCTAAGTCCTCATAGAATCCGGTACACATACAAACATACACACAGTGCGGCACATATGATAAACACACAAATTCATAACTGCCAAGCACTCTGGATGCTCCTTCGCTCACTTCACCTTGAGTGTTTACTGGCATGCGTGTACAGTTTGTGTGTGTGGACCAGTGTTGGAGAAGCGCCACTGGAAATGCAGCTATCAAAGCTACCAATTACTTTCCCCAATTAGCTAACAAAGCTACAAGTAGACAAATATAATTAAGCTACTCTAAAGCTACTTTGAAAAGTGGCTAATTATAATGAAGCTTCTTAATAAGAAAACACACTTTAACATTTTACCCAGTGACAACAGCAGCAGTATAAATTCATATAATGTAATGAACGCAAGCATTAGGAGGCTTTAAGGCTCGTCCCATTCTTCATGTTTGATGCCGATTTGTACAAGTGTGTAAGTTTCACAGCTACCATTTCCGAACAGTGGTGGATTGAAGAGCAGTGTGTCCAGAAAATCAATTTAGTGAGAAAACAATAATTAAACACGAATTATTCATGTCAAAACACGACAAGGATAATTAATTTAGTCATCATTTACGCTGAGAATGTTTTTGTTCAGCAGGCAGTCAGCGAATCTTGGTTGTCAAAGCTTCTCGCGAGCAGTTCAACACACCATCAAACCTGTTAATTTTGCATTTTATTTTACTTCTGCTTATAATAAATCCACCACACAACTGTAACAAAAATAAAACAAGCCCCGCAGGTTACAACTGTCTGTACAGTCATTTGTATATGAAGTGAAACTAAAGTAGCAGCTGTGTGAAGAAGGTAGATCATGCTGTTAATTCATTTAAACATCTTCTGCCACAAGAGCTAAGTACTGGAGACGTGATTATCAATGGTACTGGTGTGGTCCAAGTGTCAGTAACCCAGTAAAAGCATTGGAGCTTAGACTGGTGCATTCATGAGACACCTCATAGGTGGTCCTGCTATATACAGTTGAACACTCATTTGAATGCAAGCGTGTTCATGGTGTCTCCTTCTTCAGGACTGCTAAGACTCGTTTTTTTTAGTCATCGCTGCAGAGGCGACTTCAGTCCTCGACTATCCTGCATGCACAAACACCTGACACAGCACCGGAAGTCAGACATACTCATATACATACATTTTCATTGAACCGCATCCAACTAATCATCCATCAAGGTTATATTCAATGGCAGCTAGCAGTAAACCCCCACAGTAATTGGTCTATTCAACCTCTCCTTGGTGTTTTCATTTCTAATGGCTTTTCAATTCACACATTTCCACCATCAGGCAGTGGGCCTTGAAATAAATCACTTCCCTTTATAATTCAGTATTTTATATCCTATCAGCAATGCAGATTGGTCTGATTTATCGGTACGCTTCATGCTGGCTTTTGCTCTATCTGTTGTTTTCGGTTTCTATGTGGCAGTTTGGAAACCAAGTTGAGAAATACTAGCTCTTTGGGGAGCTGTATTTTTTGTCTTATTCCTTCCCTCTCTCTCTCTCTCGCTCTTTCTACAGTGCAGTAAAACTCCCCAGCCTCCTTCACAGGGTTGCCATAGTAACCCATAGTCACCCTCACTTTGAACGTGTACCGCGTGTTTGTGTATGTACTTCCCGGGCGTAAGCATACGTGCGCGCGGGTAAGAGCGTGCGCGCGTTGAGAGACGTGATATATTGGAAAAGTGTCCGCTGGTTGCTTGTCTTAACACCTTGAGGCTTTTTCCTTATCAGGGCCTGTCTGTTACACAAAACTACACACACACACACACAAGCACACACATGCTCAAGAAGCTTCTTATGTACTGTGGGACTCCACTTCAAGTTTTCTTTGCTTCTTATATCTAGTAGTAAGTTATATAAAGTGAAAAAGAAGTCAGGAGAGAGAGCAGTGCCACAACAGAACAAGGAATAAGAATAAGGTTCAGTTCAGATACGTAACTACGTTGCTGGATTTGATTGTGGATTTTACAGACCCACACAAGAATTTCATGCAAAATATTTTTGATGTCAAATAATAAAAAGGGTTTGATGTTTAATCTCACTGCGTAACAGTTCAAAACCTGCATGTTTCTTCAGGTGAAGTGGTCCATGCATTTCAGGCTCTGGTGGCCTGAAACTACAGCAATGTATGTGTTTTTTTCTGCAATGTAATTTGAAATGTCACCATATAATTTATCCAGTAATTGCCCCGAGTGAGCTGCAACTTCCTACTACTTATTACTGTCAAGCCATTCAATTGTATCAGTATCACTGAACACCAGTTATGACACACTGAACTGTGATTGTATGTGATTATGTATTGTATGTGATGAAATGCCATAAAAAAAAAAATTAAAAAAAAATGGATGGAAGGTTTTCAAGTGAAGTAATGGCACAAAGGCAGAGTGAATCATGCATTATTCAAATATATACAGCATTTACATTCAAAGATATTCACTCCGGCATGTGAGATGGTCACATTATCTCTGATGCGCGGGTGTTTTTGCATAAGAAAAGCGGGAACTTTAAATACATTAAATTCAGTTGTAGCTTAAAGTGTAATTAGAGAACTGTGCCTCTGTGAAAAGGCACATCAACAAGAAAATACATAATTTGAACGTAACTGTTTCTGTAACAAGAGAGGAACACATGTTGTTAACAAATTAAAACAAAAACAGCAGACTTTGCTTAATGTGTACTCTTCCCTTGTCTGGTATACAAGAACAACTGAACAGACAATCATCCTAAATACATGCATGAATAAATTATTTGCATTATCCTGTAATCTGTTGATTATTTTGACCGTCTAGCATATACAATGTCAGCAAAAACAGTGGAAATTTCCCGAACAAAGTCACATCAGGCAACTTGTTTAAAACCCAAGTGATATAAGAGAAAGAAAGACAAGCATATAGATATTTGTGGACTTCATTTTACTCATAAAGAAGTTTTCTTAGAACATTGGGCATATGGCACTACATTTTATGCACCCAGAACATGTTCTAAAGGACTCACAGCTTGTTTTCCCAAAAGCCCCATATTTCTTA
Organism: Miichthys miiuy; assembly: GCA_036365135.1. NCBI lineage: Eukaryota > Metazoa > Chordata > Actinopteri > Sciaenidae > Miichthys > Miichthys miiuy. The sequence goes on from CM071613.1 coordinate 20,278,244, forward strand.
AATCTTCCCATCTCCATTGATGAACTGTGCTGATCCTAAGCTAAATGCTTTTGGGCACCCTGACTCAGAAAGGAGACATACTATATTATTTATACGGACAAATGTTTCAAGGAGTGCCTCTCTGGGTATTATGCTGAAATTGTGCTCTTTATAGCTCTTGGGCTTAGGGCTGGAAATCAAAGAAAGAGTTTAAGGCCTTTGACTTGCAGATGAAACACCCATTTATGAAACAAATTACCTCCTTGTTTTAGCTCTTATTGTAGAGTTCCCAAGTGCTTTGAGCTTTTATTTTGCATGTCTTTCCTGTACAAAACTCTGGGTAGATTGCATTGTTGTATTTCGCTTGGAATACACAGACTGAGACAGCTCAGTGAGTTATATTAATCCATTGCACCATTGCACTCAAACTTGTGTCTGTGTATGGTTGAATGACACTTACTTTGAGGTTGACTCGCCTTGAAAGAAACAAACCACACAATACACACGGTGTAAGCGTTGATGTAATATTATAGGCCTTATCATATCCCACAGCAATGCCCACATCACCTAAGCTATGTATGATCTGCTTCATCCCATTATCACATCACACATGCATTTACACTACATACACATATGTTATTGGCTCAAACCCATATCAGGGAGATAGAGGAGCATGTTTGCCAGCGCTCTTATCCTGTCACACAGATGAGAAACATTAAAGGACTTCACTGCTTTGGCCCTGGGAGGCCACACACGCTCGGCCAATGGTGCGATCAAGGAGGCATCATGTGACACGAGCAAAAAAGGATCATGTCACAGAGATGCTGATCATGTAAATCCTTTCTCTGTGTGTATGTGTCCATGTGTGTGCATGGTGTGTGTTTTGAAAATCCTCTCAGAAGAAGGGGATTATAGCATGCAGCCAGGGGGGGTTATGCACAAGTGTCAGGTGGTGATTTGCATGCAAATGGAAGAGAGACAGGCAATGCCATGGAGCTGCAAACTTTCCCCTCTTCCCTTCACTTGCACTGCTCATGAACTACCGCAACCATGAGGCAAGAAAAATATTCATCTGTTTGAATGCACAGATGTATGTGTTGCTTGGTAATCTCCGAAACGTGCGTGGTTGCATCCCCAGGAGATTCGGTTCATCCATACCTGAATAGTGTGTTTATACAGGATTTGTCACATAATGTGATTCATCTGTACTGTACTACACGTGCTCCAAATTTTCTTCCCTTCAGTTTGTGTGTCAATCCTGTATTATGTAACTATCTAGAATGTGCCAGCCCCAATTAACCAGGTCAAATTCCTTGTGCATCTGCTGTATCCCACTTGGCAAATTAAAGGGCCTCTGTTTCTCCTGTGCAGTGCTGAAATCCAATTCATTTCTCTGCACCAAAATGGCAATGTGCCTGCTGAAAATGATGCCTGCATGCTATATTTTCATAGTTTCTTTGGTTTAAATGGTCTGACCGACAAAGCTCGCCAAGTCTTTTTTTTTTTTTTTGGTTCCTGATTTTTCCCGAAGGCAAAACAAAATGTGTTTTAAAACAGATTAGTATACTACAACATAGGTTACTCCTAACTAAGGCAGGTCAGTTGTAATACTGTAGAACAGCTGTGACGTCTTCTCTATTAAACCCAGTAATTTATTTTCCGTTCAGAAGATGTTTAAAAAATGCAACAGGTGGCTTCCATGGTGGCTACACCTATGGCATAGCACATTTCCTTAAGTTTAAAAGACTAGAGCAACTTAAAGCTGCAGGAGGAAACTTTAATAAAATGTTTTGCAGTAGTACATTGGACAATCTGTGAGAAAATCAGGATCATCTGGCATTTCCTAGTGCTTCTAAACATTTGCTTTCACACGAAGCATTTGCAAGAATCCTCCACGCCTGAATGAATTAACCAATCATAGCCAGGAGGAGTGTCCCACCTCCCCTGCGCGTGTTCTCACTTAGTTAAGCTCAATATTTTCAGTGCTACGGTTTCAAGAGGAGCTTTCCAAATAAAAGCCACCATCTTTGCCAATAATAGTTTGAAACATGTGTCAACACACCTTGCTTCACTGCAGTTTTGGGTTGGCGGCAAACAGTGGGGAATAACTTTTGAGGGGGGACGATGTGTGTCTACCAGCCTCTCATCCCACTGTTAGACAGGTCATAGTTGCCTCTGATGCCTGGGGCGCTCTGACCTGGGTTTACAAAGCGCTGGAGGAGCGCCTCTTTGAGGAGACTAGCCACTGTGAGGCTCATGCCACGGAGAGCGAGACCTACGAGGGATGAGGTAACGCAGGGCAATTGGTGCCTTCTGCTACGGTTCAAATGGTTGGTTTGGTGGGAGGGGCTTAAAGGAGTTTTGTTGTTGCTACTGCAGCTTTAAAGAAGGTTGGGGTTAAGAAAATGTGGTTAAAAGTAACCAGTGTCAACTGCTGGGAGAAAACAGATTAATTAGAGAATTAGAGTCTCTGATGTCAAAGTTACATTCTGCATAAGCTCAACAATGCATCCTGAGGTTGTATTAAGACAGGAAGAGGTTTGTCAGGTAAATTTAACATGAGATTTGGAATATTTTAAATGACGACCAGTGGTTTTGTTTCTCTGGTGAGGACAGTCACGGTAAATGTAATGTGGTTAGGTCACACTGCCAAACTAGTCACTGCTCTGTGAGTTTAAATTGTGATGAACATTCAGATGGGCCTTCATGTAATTCATTATAAAGTCAATATCACCAAAGGCCCATGACAGATTAACATGTAACTGTTGACTTTATGAAGTCATAAATGATTCTGTGACTCTACAATGAACACACCTTTAATAATAGGCTTTAACTTTTACAGTGCATATCGACGGACATTTCATTAATGTGCAAATGAACACATATTGACTCACGTCACTGATGTCAGGACCTCCAGTCTCATACTAATCCAACATATCAAGAGTCAGCAGGATAACCTCAGTTATATGATGTGTGATAACTCGTCCTTGTCTGCTCTGATACCCATGATACAGACATAAAAGGGATCTATCAAGTTGTGTGTGTGTGTGTGAGAAGAGAAGCGGCACATTTACGTACGGTACAAACTGTATACACCGGTGATTACTGTGAATAACAGGATTAGGTAATTGTTTGATTAAAGTGTTTACATGGCTCCCACTAACCTGATTTCCCAAATTTTACAAGATGTGTGTGATAATCTGGTTAGTGTGCAGAAGGATGGGAGGTAGCCTGCAGGAAAGTGATTAGCATCACAAAATAAGAGAGAGCAAACGGAGGGACTTTGTTGATGTTTGGTTTTAGTGAATCGGTGAGTCTTCTTTCATTTATTTAAACTTCATTTTCTACCCCCATACTGCTGTTAATGTACTTTGCATCCTGTTTATGGACAGAATAAAAACACTGAATGGAATCGCAGTAATTATAAATGTACCACTGTAATTCAGTGATCCAAATCTGTTAATCAGGTTATGTTTACTCTCATTTCAAACTTCATCTAAGATTACTTATTCAGCGTGTCTACAAAGCAGTTCAAATAATTACACCAATACTTTAATCTTGTCCTAATCAAAGTTTCAGTCTTCATGTAAACACACTAAATGTCAAACCAATCAACATGTTGATCGCTACCATCTGCCTATGTGCACATACTAACCAAGTAAATGGAGCAACTGGAGTCAAAGCAACAATTAGCTACAATTAACCACCGTTTAAAAAAAAAATGAATCAGTTGCTAGGGTTAAATGAACTGAACGAACATTAAGGCAAGAAAATAGACTGTTAAAAATAGGATGCCAACAATAGCTCTTGGTCTCTTTAGTTTGCTTTTTCTTTTCATGAAGAGTACAAACTGTAGCTGATTGAGAGCGTGTCTTGAAACTGGACATACGCGGCATATCAAAGCACGGTGCTATGAGCAGCTAAAACGAGAAGTTAAAACGAGAAACATGAAAGGGAAGATAGGCTTATTAAAATACAAGGAAACAATCAATGGCCACTTTTTTTTCTCCCGACACATTATTATTATCTGCAACACAAATAACGGCAAAGAAGCAAAAAGGAGCTTTGAGCACAGAGAAAACTATATAATGACTGAATATGAAGAAAGGCTTAAATATGCTCTTTTATTATTACAGCCTTTATTTGCATGATTTATTTATTCATTAAAAAGGTCCAAGGTGTAAGATTTTGGATATGACAAAAATTGAAATGCATAACTACATTTTCATGTATAATCACCTCAAAATAAGGATTGTTATGTTATGTTTCCCTAGATGTGTAGGTGAGGGGGTCACAATCAATAAATACACTACTTGATGTCACTAAATTCTACAAACTGGCCCTTTAATATGCAATATTGAACGCTTTCTCATATATTGGAAGAGGAATTGATGATGTGAATTGATTATTTCTCTTAGGATAAGACAGATTTACACACACAGGGACCGTTATTACTGAATTTCTGTAGACTCTAAGCTAGGGATGATAATAAAATATGCTTTCATGCGTGTGGTCACAACTATATTTCTTTGCTTTATTCAAAGGGTAAACACTGTCACAACAAAACATGTCAGTTATGTTGATAGGTCAACCTGCCGTTTTCTTGTGAATGCCGGCATTTTCTCCTGAAAGATGTGCATTTCTGCATTCACCGTGTCGTCTTGGGAAAATGAATACATCACAAGATGCTCACACAGTGAATATAATCTCCACATTATACGGTTTAGAGCCACGCTGACTACACAAGTGAATCTATAAAACATGCTATGTCTACACTACATGCAAGAACATGTACACATGACAATGTGGCAACAAATCAGACACACCGAAGCGCAGTGGCAGCAGAGCACTTGTGCTGTAGGTGAAAGGTTCTTATGATAAAATGCACCACTTAAAGAGTGCATACCCTTGTACAGTATGTAATCTCAACATGTTGACTTTGTCTGCAAGCATTTTCTGACACAAGAAAAAGGAATTAGCATATAGAGTCCATGAATCATTAATAAGGAGATTAATTGATGTTTCCATTCATTAATGAGGCAGGGACAACGAACAAGGCTTGACACGTCAGAGTGCTGTGGCATGAAAGTGGATTAGTCTTGTCTAAGAAGCCAGGACGCCATTATTCTGTGTACTAAGTCCCATTTAATACTGAGGGAAACACACAGGCTTAACAGTGTGTGTGTGTCTGACTTTGTGCATTTGGGTGTGTGACTCTTGTGTGTGTGTGTGGTCATGTGTTGTGTTGGTGTGCACAAAAAAGGTTTCTCTCTGTAGTGCTAGCAGGAATTTTCTGTGATTTGAACGTGTCTGACCAGCAGAGGACGTCATAATAGATGTAAAATAAAGAATATTTAAGTGCTCATTGAATAAAATAAAATAAATACAAATAAAGGGATGTCATCACATGAACCAAAAACTAACAATGGATGCAGTTGACCTTCGATCCCTGAGGCAGCACTGCTTTAAAAAATGACATGACTCTATCAAGGATATTATTACATGGGCTCAGGAAACACAGTTCATCACTGCATCTATAAATAAAAGTTGAGACTCCACCATGCAAGAGTCAGATATCGACAACATCCAGAAACGCTGCTGACTTTTCTGGACCTGACTGACAGAAAGTTGTTGACGAGTCCACAAAAAAATTGTCTTTGGGAATCATGAACGTCGTGTCTGTGGGGCGTGCTCTTGATAAGAAAAGGACATCAATTGACAATCAAGTTGTATGTGTATGAAGTTATTTATGGTGATCCGGTACACACAAATGTGAGTAGTTACTAATAAACGGCATGATGATTACTGAATCGTTAATGTCTAGTTCCTAATAACTTTGTACTTTGAGTTTCTGTCTTAAGTTTGTCTTGTCTCCGTTCTGTTTGCATCACGTCTCATCTTTCCTTTGACTTTGTTTTCATCGCACCACCCTCCAAAATTAGCTTCATTTTTAATGCACCTTTACGCCTGCCACAAACCGTCTCTGCTCGCTGTCTGCAATATTTACTTTTTGTCCTCCATAGCTGCCTTGTGAATGTCACTGTTTTTCACTCACATAGTCAGTGCTGTTGGTTATCCGGGTTGAGTCACAACAGCAGAATGAGGTTAAACTCTTAAATCGCCAACCTTACAGGGAAATACACTTCTTGAGCCCTTTTCTGTTTGTCTGGATAAGCTGCAGAAAGCAATGACAGCGGCTACCTGTGAGGATAATTGTCATGCATTGCTGGTCACCTCCTCTTCCACTGGAGGGGACAGCAGACTCAGGTGCCTCCTGTAGTCCTGTAGTCTTTTAGTGTTTCAAGGTTCCAGAGAGGATGGAGGATGTGACCGCTGAGGTCATGCTTGTCACGTTCCCTGGCTGACTTCTGTCTCTAACCTCTATCTCACTTGTCTCTGCCTCTCTCTTCCTCACCATGTCGCCCCCCCTTCACCCATCCTTCTCTCCTTTCAGACATGCCCGGCTGCATAATTCAAGACAGGAGCAACCTCTGATCAGACAAAAGAAAAGACCAAAATAAAAAGATTTTTTTTTCAAAGAGCTAATGAATATTTAAAGCAGGGAAAGGGACAATTCTTAAGCGGTGTGCCTTGAATTTATTTTGTCATTTTCTCTGCTACAGTAAGTGTTATCACGATGGAAATAAGGGTAGCAGTTCTTCTTCCTCTTCTTTTTTTTTTAGATGAATGCGTTGTTACCATGGTCCTTCCCTCCCTCCGCCCCAGTTGGACTTCATTAATATCATTGTGTTTCATCAGTGGAAAGTCTCGGCGCTCAGCTTTACACATTTCAAAACGCCGAGCTGTGTGCTTTGAAGGCTGTGATCTACGGTGACGACGGAGCAAATTCATACTCGTATCCCGTTTTAATGACATCAAACGCAACATTCGCACAGGAAAAAGCCACAAAGAATCGCATTATCATTAAAGAATTAAGGGTGATCCGATATCTTTTTCGCCACAATTTTAGTTAAGCGGATCAGAAATGCTGAATCATTCCGCCAGTTTCAAGTGATTAAAAGTAGCATGTGATATTCAAAACGCCAATATTTTTTCCTTTAACATTTAAAAAAGTGATTACTGGTTTGGACAGACATGCTGATACACACAAAAACTGATATAGCAGAATAAAATACTGTGGTCGCAGAAGTTCTTCTGGGACAAATGAAACCATGTGGTAATGCTTTTATAGCAATTCTTCTGGTCTCCGAGATGTTACTTCTATATGCAACTATTCTACATCACTGAGATACATTTAATACGTACAAAAACAATGTTTTTTTGCAGTACATTGAAGAAAAATGCAACTCACAACTTATTCATTTGGTAGTGTCTCATCTTTTCACCTTAATTTCAGTTACTTGCTTCATAACTTCATTCCTTGTACTTGTTCCCGGTTTTCAGTCTCAGTGAATCTATTAAACCTAGCATGTCCGGTTTGTCCTGCTGCAGAGTTTCTCGTAAAAGCATTGCATCTCTCTAACCATGTGTTCATTTGCTGTAACACATGAGTCAAAGCTGTGTGTCTCTTTTTTTCTCCCTATAGTTTCTCCTCTCTGTCCTCTCTTTTTTTACTCAAGCTTGTCTGTGCAGGACCGTCAGCCACCCTGGGACCTCTCTCTCCTGGCTGTCTGGTGCCTCCTTCCAGATGTTTTCAGTGTGGATCTTCGTCCTCCAGGATATTCTGCCTCTCCTCTCGTCTCGATATCTCCCTTGTGTGCCTGTTGTAATTGTGTCGCTCGCTCTCTGTGTACTTGTTTCCTTTCTGTGTGAATGATGCACTTTACTCGTGTGTTTGTGTAGTTTGTCCTCGTTCCAGTTCTCCGTGGTGGAGACATGGTCGTGTGGCTCCAGTCCTATCTGCTAGCGTCACCTGAAGATGCTGGACGCCCTCCCAGATCCATTCTTCAAATATGTTTACAATCCATCTGTAATTTTGTCATCCTGGTTGTCCACACTGTGATTTTACATGGGTCCATTCTGCACACACAGCATCTATTGGATGTCTGTCTCTTCGGATGCTGCTCTCACTGAGGTTTCTTCCACTTTTCTCTATTATTTTCTTTTTTTTTGGACATTCAGACTTTGAACAAGATATCCAGACGAAGGTTCTGTCTTGAAATTCTCCTTGAAAAAGAAACTTGACAAGTCTTTAAGACTTTGACACTATAAGGTGATGACTGATGATGTCACGTTGTCCATAGAATAACCAGACAGTTCCATCCTTGTATTAAAACATTGTTGAAATGCAGTTTGTTAAGCACAGTTTCAGTGTCACCCTACACCCACAGAAGTGTGTCCTATAGAAATTTGAGAGTCATGTGTCATCAGATGCCCCAGAATTCTCAGCAAGCCCCCTTGAGAAGCACGACACCGTCTGCTTTTCTTTTTAGGAATGGAAGGTGGATGTGATCAGAGCTCAGACGTTCCTGAGATGACATTTTGCAGACATCAGCTGCAGTCAGAGTCCTCATCAATTAACTGATATGAATATTCAGCAGTAATTTGAATTCTCTTAACATAAATCCATCTCAGCAGCTCCCAGAGCATATTACGACTCTCTTTCTACTCTGTAACCAATTATGAAGCATTTTAACAGCAGACCTTTGTCTCACTGACAGCAACTGTTTTCTCCCTAGAATATGAGACAGCACCCCGTACCCCTCATCCGTGACTTGATGTCAATCTAAATAAAACTGATTTGCGATTGTTGCATTCATTATGTTTGGGAAATGAAAAAAACACTGCATGTTTATCAGTGAGGTGGGTGCAGTGTGTTCACGCTGGGGCAAAAGCCTTAGGGATGTTTGGATGAGAGGCAGAATATTAGAGCTGAGCTAGACCAATCTCCTTCCCAGCAGGTGTCCTAGTACATGGCCTTTCGCTTCCTTCTCTTTATATGTGTGCGTGCGTATGTGTCTGTGTAACAGCTTTTACAGTGTTGCATAAAAACTCAATCACAACCTATCCTCCATTCACTTTTGCATAAATCACTTCACATAGTGAATTATAAATGACTGCATGGCTCGCCGGGAGAAGCCGGAGCAGAAAAAAAAGGAATCAAAGCTAGGAAATGCCATCGTATATGAGACTATTATGTCTGAGTCATGGTTTTGACAGTGTTTATATTCTCCCTTAGACAGATCAAACTACTGGCCTGCATTAATGTGCTTGTTTATTTCAGACAACACATGTATTTATAGATAATTCTATAGATGTGTTGTCTGCCTGATATTCACACTACATACAGTGCGTAACCACTCCATCATTCAGTCTGACATTGATGTTTTGCATTTACTTTGAAGGGAGGTTTTGAATTTTAAAGGCGACGTTGACAGCGACACTGAGTCTGTGTTTGCTAGAATGCAGTGAAATAAGTTGAAGCTCCACTAATCAAGATTTTTAAATTAATTCGTAACATGACAAGTGTAAATGAAGTGCGAAAGTGACACGCAGAAATTAGCACCTGATGCTCTGCAGTGCTTTTCAGTTCATTGTGCCTTCACTCTATGTTTCAGTTTTGGACTCACATCAATGAAGAAAGAGACTGATATAAATGTTTCCTGATGGACAGCAAACTGCTGCAAACTACAGCTGCTGTTAGCTCAGTTTGTTAGCCATGCCGCATCGGCCGAGAACAGGAGATTTTCAGGGCAAATCCAGATAGAGAACGAAGCCGGTGTCGTGCCAGAACCGAAGCTGGGCAAGTAGGCAATGTAACCGAGCTCATCAGGCGAAAAGACAGACGGAGGGGGCACTGACAGAAAAAGATAAGAAGAGAAAAGTGACCGAGCAAGAAGCAAGAATAAAAGGCTGAAAGAGAGATGCCAAGCTGGGCTCCTTGCTGTTGAACTAGCTGGCTGCTATGTCTTGTGTTTGACTGTAAGCAAAGTTGTTGACTGACTAGATTTTGATCAAAAGTAATGTAATCAGAACAGATACATGTGCACAGCTGACCATACTTACACTGGTATTTTACTCTGAAACTGACATAAAAACATATAAAAATAAAAGATAAATATAAATAAATAAATAAATAAAAAGAGCTTTCCTGAAAATAACAACTGGACACCTCAGGCATTGGAAGCACACTAAGAGGGAGCCAATCTGGCCAAGTTTTGAAATAAGAAATATGACCTTGATCTTAAACCTGTCAAACACAGCTGCCCTACGGCTCCTCAAGCTGATCTGTCAGAGATTGGTCTGAGTTCAGTGGCTATGAAAGTCAATATTCATCAGACATGACACATCAGGTATATCTTTGTAGAGACAGGCCGGCCCTCCCACAGTGGACAGATTGTGACTGTAATTATATCTCATTAATTGGCTGTACTGGTGAGCTGTACATGCCCCCCACTCATGCACAACCTCTTTCTCTTGCCCTCTATTTCTCCTTCCTGTCTGTGTGACGACTACTTGTCCATGAACCATGACCCCTTCCCCATGGGCGCTCTCATTGGGTCAGGTCAGATTTGATTTATTGACCTCTCAAAGCTATCAAGCGCTTTCTGTGTCGGCCTCAAAGCTTGGGGTCAACTCAATCGGCTGGCTGGGGAGATTGGGCTTATCAGAAAGGCTAACGGTGAGGATGGGGTCACAGTGAGCATCTCACACAGCCTGTGTCCTGGTGATGGTGGTGTGATGCGGTGATCCTCTAGGGCTGTGAGATAGCTCATATATATTGCTACAGTACGGGCAATCACTCCAGTATACACCGTCTTGATTGCATTGCTCTTAGCATGAAGAACATGAACACAAATACAAGTCAAATAAAATACTACAATGACAGGCAGAGCCTGGTCGGATAAGCGTGTTGTGCAACATAGATTGATTTCGGAGGAATTTATTGGGGGCATTATTTTGCAAACAACCTTGGTTGGGCTAAATGAAATTGTAAATCCATGGTAATCGGTGGGTCACGCATAGCAGTTGACATTTCAGGGCTATGTAGATCACCTTGAAATGGCTGGATTCTTGTAACTGGGACGAAAAGCCTGTGATTTTGTAAAAGCTGCACTGCCTACAGCTTTCAATCTCATAAAACTGGTTTGCACCAAACCCCATTTCTAGTCTCTGGGCTTCTGCTGCTCTCTGGGCTTTACTGCGGTCCTCAAGGCCCTGGAGTTTGCTTTTAATGGCTTTTAATGGCTGCTGACAGTAAGAACAAGTATGTTTTCATTCAAACATAATATGATATGATAAACGTTAATATGAAGCACTTATATTACAGACATGCTTTGGTGTTACGTTTCTTTGTCACATGACGCAGTGACAGCTCCTCTAAATGGCATCTTTCAGAGCGTTGTCATGTACGGTCAGAGGGGAGTTGGGTTGTGCCGTTGTTTCTCCTTTCATGTATGTCAGCTGGAAGGTTGCAGGTTGTAAGAGGAAGCCTGGGGGAATGCTCAGCGGCAACTGCTGGTAAACAGTAATTCAATCAACAAGTGTCTGAAGCTATCACGAACCTGACAGAGACTTTGACTGTAAAACAGACAGTACTGAAGAAAAACCTGAAGAAAATCAAAGCTTAGTTGTCAGAGCTACCTGGTACAATGACATGACCTTTGTCACTCTTCATTGTGTGATATCTAATAAAGCAGAAATCTATAAAAAAAATCCATTCACTCCCCGATCTTTACATTTGAGCTGGAGCTGTGAATGCAAACTAGCTGGAACTTGTGATATGTGAAATAACATCCCCTGACTGGCGATACGTATCTCTTGTCTGTACCCTGTGGCAATGGTTTGGCTGAGCCGTGCAATACTGAGATAAAATGCAGGAAGGAAGAATCATGCTCCACAAATCCTCCATTTTTCACGAATTTAATATAAATATGAAATAATTTCACTTAATATGTAGGTAAGATAAGATTACTCTTACACTAATGTGTTCTGTTTTAATTTCACAACACACTACCCCAAAATAACCTTTACAGGCTGATTAATGAGTATTTAAATGGCAAAAGATAAGCGTGCACACAGTAAGTGGAAGAGGAGAACATCTGAAACAGAATGGCAAATAAAAAATTATGACAACAAGATTTGCTCGTAATGTGGCGATGAAACTAATACAGCGGGTTTGGAGTAGGTTAGATACTGTGACACAGAGAGTGCAAGAGAGAGAGAGGAAATACTGCACTGATAAGACGCAGTAAATGTCTTGTTCCCATCGTGCCAATAAAGAATATTTGAATTTGAAAGCAGGAGAGGAAGGAGGAGGAGAGTGGTGCTGCATACAGAGGACACTATGGTTTTTTTGTGAGCTACTATACCGCTAACTATTTTTGCATCGCAGAAAGACATAAATATCACAAAGGCAATAAAAACAACAGTGACACAAAGCTAGGAGTCGTGCACACGTGACACAACACGCATGCACGGATGTGAGCTCAATGTACTAAACAAGAAGAGAGCGACAGTGTGAGGAAGTGTGTAATTGTGGACAAAGATAAAGTGTTTCATGAGCAGGGTGATAAAGTGCATATTAAATTAGCCTTAGTTTATCGATCGCTGCACTGCAGCAGAAATGGATGCCTTGCATATCAGAGAGATTCAATTATACTCATATAATCAGCTTCAATTCCTAACGGAGCGCGAGTCGGACGGGAGGAAAGGTGGAGGAGAGAGAAGGAAAAGAAGAAGAAGAAGAAGAAGAAGGAGCAGGAGGGAGGGAATCATTTGCATAGACTGTATGGAATATTGCTACTTATAGTGTGACAATGAAATAAATCTTGCAGCATGAAAATGAAAAATATTTATCCGTTTTAAAGAGTTATAAAACAATAGAAGAAACACTTCTAATCTCGTGATGGAATACTTCTTATTTCTGCCTCCCATTCATGTACTTTCCTACCATCCTTCCTCTTCTGCCCCCTTGCTAGTCATCCTTTCACTTCCCCTCCTTTCCTCTTCCTCCTTTTCGAAGCCTATTTCCCCTCATTACTAATTCATTGGTCATATTTATTGAAGGGGCTCATTCTGAGGAAGGGGGGGATCAATGTCTTATTTACACATTTAGACAGTCTATGGACTGAGCTGCGATTAACTGGCCTATAAAACCTTTACCAATACCGCCATCAATCTGCCATCAGGGACATTTGCCTCCTGATAATGTGCATCTCTATGAAAACAAACAAAGAAAAAAAGTCTCAGTGGAAGAAGAAAAATGGATGCGTTGTAGACTCAATATATGCAACAAGGGTTCATTTTATGAGGCAATTATCCAAGATTGAAACTTCATATTTTAAAGTACTTGCAAGTATACTACAAATATTGGATTTATATAAGGGAATATTATATGTTTAGGCCATTATGTGATTAGGGCTGATTGTATCACACGTTGATTTTGATTGTTTTTAATAATTGAGTCAAGAAAGTCAAGATTAATCACCTTTAAAGGACAAGATGGTGGGGGACTTTCTAATACGAGATTTATTATAAAAGGTTTATTTATAAATAACAGGGTTAATAAATCATTTAATGATGCTTTTTAGATCAGTGATAAACTACAATTTTGAGTAAGCAAGTTGTGAAATTGTCATTAGGTGGCATTTATCCATAAGTAAGTTGTTTGTTTAGGGTCAAACACTTAAATGGGGGCGTAATCATCATCCATACAGATTTTTCACACCCTGGCAACCCCAAAGTATCTCCTATTTGTGGCTTTTAACTGATTTATGAAGCATTATTAAATGACTTACAAATAATAACTTATTTTCAAAGATGACAGCTTGATGTTTTCCTTGTACAGAGGTTTGCAATGCGCGCTTCTGAAATGAAAACTACAAGAACATGCAAAGTCTCTTTTAATGTTCAGAACACAGACGTCACAGGACATTTCACCTAGAGAGAGACACCCTCTATTTATTTGTTTTGCTCTTGCAGCTGCTGTATTACGGCTGACAGATGATTGAATCTCTGCCATGACTGATTAGCGTTAATATGTTGTGATTCCATGTCACTCGTACATTATATCATTTTTTGAATCCATTAAGTGTGTCACACGAAACATATTACCTCAGACAAATGCTCGGGCAAACACATCTGTCCAGTAATTTCTATGCGCTCGATAACACGGAGGAGGAAAACATCATTTTCTTACTCTGACTATTGAGTAACGAGCAAAACGGCTGTGTGTAACTGTCAGGAAATGTTTGTTGGAGTTTATCTGAACACATATGGTGGAAAGCATGCGCATCATTTTACCTGAATTAGAAATAATGGAAAGACAACCGGAAACTTCTGCTGAGATCATGCTCCCCTCTCTGTCCTATCCTTTCTCTTGGCTGTGCAACAGAATTCAATTACTCTCATACTCCCATATAATCACTTTTCATCCCCAAGGCTTGACAGTTTCCCTGGTCTGACAGAAAAAGCCTAATTACTCTCTGACCTTGACTCTCTCTCTCTCTCATTTTCTCTCTTACACTCTCTCTCCCATTTCTCCTGAACCACCAGTCTGTCTCTCTCACCTCTATTCCACGACACGCAAACACCTGTTCAAACGTGTGAACCCCGGACATAGTGACAACATGTCTACATTTGTTCCTTTGGCGGGCGAGCCTGCTTCCACGGTTGCACAGCACTGACACACAAACAACTGATTTCATTCCACCAGTCTAGTAAAGATATTTCTGTCTTCCCAGCCTCGCCATATAGGCTTTTAACTCCTGGTCTTAATTTCTTTCAATTTCATACCACAGATATAGATGCGCTTATAGAAATTTAAGACTTTCATGGTGTCAGGCAGTATAAGAGGCTCATCTTTTTTTTTTTTTAAAGGGGACCACACACTCAACCTTGCTTTTGCTGTATGTCTCCAGCTTCCCTCTCCGAGCATGATGGAGGGCAATGTGTGAAAGAGGAGAAACAAACAGTGCCGTCACTGTTGTCATGCCTCCTGCTCCCCTTAATCTTCTTAATGTCAAATTCATTGCGGAGTAGAAAACTCGGTGAACGGTTGATTAGCTGTAGAAAGATGACACCTTTCTTCTCGGTGTTGTTTAATATGAAATGCTGTGATGAGCATGATATACAAATAGCTAAACAGCTACACCCAAAAATGCTTCAAAGAAACATTTTCTTGCGTTTTCACCGTAACGCTTCTATAATGAGAGCAACAATTAGACCAAAGATAAAACAAATCATGAATTTTGAATTAGTCACTCAGCTACTGAATGTTTCAGATGGTTATCTCACCATAAGTCATGGAAATAGTTAAATTATCCCTCAAAATGTGTCAAATCTGTGGCTAAAGTCTTTAAAGTTGAACTGGATATGAAGCATGAAATATCTGTTTCAAACCAAAAAAGTCATTCTTATCCTCATTAGGCACGAGTCATACAGCCATACGGGCAATTTTATTCACAAGCTTGTGCACTGAAGCAAAAAAGGGTGTGTTATTCTGCAAAGGCAAAGAAGTGAACCCCCCCTCACTGAACAATGTGCTGTGAATATCACTGCATTGCATCAAGTCACCACAGGTGACTGGGCTTAGAAGGTGTGCATGTCACAAGCCACTCTTGTTTGTGGCCCTCTACCGTAACCATAACAACAACACAACAAACTAAACCCAAACCTTACACCAAATACAGTCTTAATTCTTAACCCTAAAATGTACAGGTTGAGGTGAGGGATGCAACCAGCAACTACACCTCTAGAGTTATTACTATTACATAAATCTTGGTAGGCAAGTCACCCAAAATCCCCCAAAAGTACCCCATAGGGATCTACTTTATGTTCCCAGGAGGTAGGCGAGTCCCCATAATGTGACTGTGTGAACCACTGAAGCCTATCCTGCTGTTACAAGTGGCTTCACGGCATCTGCAATCAATGCAATTGTTAAGAAACAAGATCTTGGTTTGAGATATTGATGCAAGAGTCAGTGGTCAGCTTCAAATCCTCTTGCTGTTTTCCCATTTAAGAGTGGGTGTAGACTAAAGCTGTGTTGATTCTTTGTAACGAGAAGTGTAATGCGGTTGATGGCGATTCAAGGCTGGCTAATTATTTCCAAGCAAGACATATTCAATCCCTAGTTTATATTGACTCTAGAAATTCAGACCGAAATGGATGAAAACCACTTGTAACATGTGCGACGTTTCCTACAGGCAGAGTGGGCTCACAAATGTTTGAGTGAAGCATCTCTAGATAGGATGAATAAAGGCAGACTCAATCAGAGGAGACCGACTCTGAGGGCTTGCATCAATATTTTTTTTTTTTTACAAGGGGCAGAGAAGTCAGTTGTGCCTCTGATCTTGCTTCAGGCATTTTGCTTCCAGTCATATATACTTGCTTTTCTGCATGTTTTGCCTATTTTTTGCAAACAGCTTTTGCAAGTTAGAAAAGCAAACTAATAATAATACTACAGCAAAAGTGCCTTTTGCAGACTAACAGCACGTCGATACTGGAGTAAACAGACCTGCGAGTTTTGCTAATAATGTAGATATCCCTTTATATCTCAGTCTTGTTTGATGTGAACTTCAGATGGTAGCAACAGAAAAAACATGACGTGCTAATATAACAACATCTGGTCTGTATAGAATAAAAAGATCATGCAGTGGCTGGGACAAGCTGAACCCTGTTTATTGTGAAATATCTCCACATGCATATGCAGTGATTGTGAGAATTCAACACAGTATCCTTCAACAAATGTCCTGCTCTTCCCCCAGAGCGCTGAACTTGGCTGAGGTCTTTATTCTTTAATTAGCTCACTAGGACTGACCAGCTGACCTGATGTAGGTTTTATTCCCTCGTTTTCTCCCCCTACACACAGATACAAGTCCAAGTCTCTCCTGCTCCTTACTGTATTCAATACTAACATGACCTCGATGTCAGACTCACTCCTCTCCTGTCTCGGTACATATTTACCCACAAGAATTCATATTTATGATTTTCAGGCCTGATCTAGTGAGAGTGCATGTATGTGAGTGAATTTTCTGACATTCTGTCAAATGACTTCAGGTTTGGGCTTTTGAAATGTGTTAACACAAGTGTGAACACAAAACAAGCTCGAATTAAAAGAACAACAGATCAATGTTTCTTTGGTCTATGAGCTGTATCCCCCCAACTGCTTCTTCAACAGAAACAACACAAGGATCAAGCAGCTGCCAGTAAAGTTATTATTGTCAGTGCATACCTGAATGGCTGTATTTTTGTTGCATTTGTGTACATGTTCTCAACATTACCTTTATGACATGCAAATTGACTTTTCTTTTGTCTTGAGAGATCTAGATACCAATTTGTGGACTTGGGACAATACTTGTTGACTGACAGAAAGAAATGTTAAAAAGGCATCCTAAACACACAATAAAACAACACATCCTATAATAAATGTTAAAAAAAAAGAAGGGCTCTTAGAGAGGACAGACCTCTGCCAAGGCCTTTCAAATCTTCTATGATATGCAAATCTGCAAACACAACCACTATATACGCCTGTATTACAACTGACCTATCTCACCATTTCAACAAAACTGAAAAGATAACTCACGTACCCACCCCATGATTCGATTCACTCCAAAGTTTATTGGCTTCTTCCTTAGGCTGTGTTACATCAAAAATATATAATACAATGACAAAATAGTACAGTACATATCCAGCAATAACAAATATAATGTATAGATGTATCGTAAATATATTTTCTTTCTTTTTTCTTGCAGGGCAAAACAATTAAAACCAAAGACCTACAGTTAAATGAAAATGTAGGAGCACATTCCTCTGGGAAATTATTAGGTACAGTACCGAGATCCTGCATGTCACTTGGTTATTTTTTGTTTACCATCCATATAAGCGTCCTGACACAGCACAACTTCCAAAGCTTTGATGTTGTGTAATTTTATGTCTATAGTGTACAACGTTAAAAAGCTTGAAAATAGGCTACAGTCAACTGTACATGCATATATGAATGCATAATTATTAAATTTAAGTCATGTGGAGAGTCTTCATTAAACTGAAAGAGGAGTAAGAAATAACGAGCTCACCGTGTTTCTCCTCCTTCTTTTTCTCCAAATGACATCATATATGATCGTTTTCATCCAGCCTTCAGGGAATCTGAGATCACATGCTATTAATTCACCAGGAACATTATTTATTTTATATTACTCTATATACACTGATGCCAACAAAATGACTGTTATGCTTCCTGGCAGTTTAAGGGTCAAGATAGTGTGCATGGCAGTGATTTTGACAGAGTGTGTAAGTACGTGTGTTACGTTATTTCGGCAAACAGATTTTATATTATCACACTGGGAGACATTAGCAGCCACCCTTGTAAGCTCACCAGTTGTTATCATCTGATTTATAAGACATATCAAAGCTAATTCCGCCGACTTCCGCCCCGCGCCGCTCCATCTGCAATGCTGATCGATCTGCCCTTTGTATCTCCATAAGCCAGTCTGCCGTACACTAATAGAGGAGGTATAAAGTTACTTTGTGACCTTAATAAAACCTTCACTTTGCACTTTAGCTTGCTGCCGCCTCCTGAATCAAGTGGCTCAGTGGCACATCGACATAAAAGCAAACATCCCAACCTGCTTTGGACACTGTAAATCTGTTCAGCATCCAGATCCACTCCTTCCCCTGCTTTCACATTCTATCTGCTGTGCATGGTGCTGTGACACAAGTTGTCACATAAAAATGCCAGGCCTATTCTCCCTCAGGAGTGTGACAAGCGGAAGGAGGAGGGGGGAATCATTTAGTGTGTAAAAAATAGAGGTAAGGTTTCGGAGGTTAGTACAATTAGGGTTCAGTTTGAGCATTTACCAACTGACGTGCTGAAAATGTTGCAGTCTCTCCCTGAAAGGGACAACATATTTAGCTTTCACAAAAGGGTCCAGAGCCTAATCTAAAGGTCATTTTGTTTCAACAATAGAATTTCTCAGCACAACCTACCACAGGAAAAAGCCAGGCAGACTTGAAAAAAGCTTTCTGAAGTGCTGCAAGGTCTTAATATTTAGTAACGTCTCTGAAAATTCAGTAATTAGCAAGTCCCTCAACTGGGCCTTTAGAAAAAAGAAGCAATAATAGTAAAAGTTCTTTCAGTGGCATTCTTTTCCCAATGCACAACAAAGTGTTTAGGTTGTATTCACAGGTGACTTTCGGGGGACTTTGTTCTCGCTGTTTCGCTATGCAAAGCCAGTACTGCGGCTCCATTTGAGAATCAAAGTTTGATGAAGCACTCGTCTCTTCCTTTACAAATTATTCACTGCAGTCCCAGTGCAGAAATACAGCAATACACAATGAGGACGGGGCCTGTCAGCGCAGCTAATAAAGTCAGGAGTGTGAATCTCATGTGTGTTCACTGAGACCTGGACATTTGTTTAGCAACATGACGACACTATCCAGAGCAAAATGTAAAAACCTGCGGATCCTTAGACCTTAGAAGTCTTAATTGTGACCTGTAGAAAATGTAATCAGTGAATGTTGGATTTTCAGCTTTGCCCAAAGTTATTTTATTTTTCACATTCTCCTATTTCACTCTCTAACATGGTTCACAGTTAAGGACAGGAGACAGACGGAAGGAGAAAGAGGCCTCTAGTATAAGGGTGGTTAAGTTTTAATGTTAATTGCTAGTGCCAAAGCTCAGTTCTCCGCTTTGACACACGGCTATCTGAATGGTGCAGTTCTCACTAAAAGACACGAAATGCGGGACGTCAACGTGCTACACTTAAATCTACTGTTTTCTTTACTGTAAGTGTAGTCGGTCAAGTAGGAAACATCGGAGGAAAATCATGAGCCAACAAAGTTTTAGAAACGTCCTGTGGAGCTCATGATAAAGGTAAAGTTTGTGAGGCAATAAATATTTTACAGCATCAACAGGAGAGAATTTATTTTTAAAGGTGGACCGGAGAGAGAGAGAGAAGCGCTGTACATTAAGGACAGTAACAGTACATAATAGGCTTTTTTGGTCCACGTCGCTTAGATACACACACAAAGACACAAAAATGAACACAGAGTTGTTAAATGGTCCCAGCAGGGTGTTTTTGGCAGCTGTGTCCCAATTACATACTACATATTAATTGTAACTGGGCTTTCAGTCTGTAGTGCATTCACAGTGGGAGACTGACAAAAGTAAGTAACTCGGAAATGTCAGCGTGGAGACAAAACTTCCTTAATTTTTGAAAGCAGACTTGATGGACACTTTTGCCCCGTAATTCAATGTGACAGAAACTCAGGTGCTAAAATTAAAAGCAATTATGGGCGATGGATAACAAAAGAATAACAGATGAATTGGTTGGAATGAAAACACAATGCTTTCTGCTTGTGCGGTTTATAGAGTTTTCACTGAAAGCTGTCAAAGCCAAACTTGGTTAACTGAACACGCACTTTAATTTCTTGTATGATGGCTGGATATTGGTAAATGTTATTCATAAAATGACTTTCTAATCCAAGGTTACATACTTTTTTTTTTTTTTTAAATTAAGGGTGGTTGGCTCCCGATGGTAGAAGCCAGAACTCCAAAGGATCACCTTTGGTTTTAAGCATAGATTTCGTGTCCGCCAAATGCCTTGGTCAGTTGACCTCAGAGACCTCTCCAGGCCAGCACTTTGTGTCTTATACGTAATTGTTATAATTTTTTAAATCAGTTCTACTTTCAATGGGTAGCTGATGTAGATGGTAGCCCAAACAGGCAACCCTGGCAGTACAGGAGGGCAAAATGTTAGACTTTAACTTGCTAACCTTATCCACAGTAATGAGACCGGTACAGGCGGAGGGGCATAGTTCATTAACTCATCGAAACAAGGATGTAGCTTTTTCTTATTTCAGTCCATCAAATTTGAGAGATAAGCAGTTCTCTCTTTCACTTTGGTATCAAAATATGATAATAGTTCCTTTATTCGAATAAAATGAACCTCCAACCTTGTGCTTTTCCACCTACGCCCAACCTCTCTGCACTCTCTTTTATGACATCGTTTGTCATCGATCATCCAGGAGAAAGAGCTCACAGTGAATGGATTTGTTTCTTCTTTGTGAAGATCAGTCTTATACCTTTAAGTCAGGACAATTTTTGAGGATTATGACCATTCTTGGCCAGTTCCCAGTCCTCAACTCCCCGAAGGGCTTTTTCGGGGGTTAAGCTGTTATTTTCAGGTCAAAGTTGGAATTGGATTTAGGTTAAAGTTAGGATGACGCCGTGGCTTAATTCTGGTCTTAAATCACTCCAACTGTAAACAGTATTGAACAAAGCCAAAGTCTGTCGTGTATGTGTCCTTTCCTTCATGTGTACTGAGGTGCCTGTGCATGCTTGTTCCTAATTTTCACTTAATGAGTGTTTACAGTACGCGTGCCGTTATGTTTGTGTCTTCACGTGTGTGTTTGTCTTGTGCATGCCATTATCTGCATGTGTGTCAGGTTGCACTCCGGTGACATGAGAATAGCTAGACTTTGACATGTAAGCTTGTCTGCATCCATCAGGATCACTGCCATCATCTCCTCACAGCCTCCCGCTCTTGCACGTCCTCTCCTCCCGTCTTCGCTCCTCCAGATATGGCAGTAGTCTGCAGATACTATCTCTTCCACTCACATTTAAGAGATGTGTAAAAGAGTGCAGTCACATACACACTTATCTCCTCCTCCTTCACTCACTCCATCACTCATCCACTACTTTTTTTTCCCTCCTCTCAGTAACAAGCTGACAACCTGGACGTCAGGCAGACCTACTGTACATCATGACATCTCTTGACATATGCTGGATTCAACATATGGCCAACATGCCCATAGCTGGAAGACTGACAGATTCCTATAGTCTCAGCCTGAAGCAAAGCATTGTGGGGCTACAACCCTGAAATAGTTTCTCCACTCTTGGATAGGCACAACCAGCCCTGCAGTAAACCAAAAACAACAAAAAGGAAATAATGGCTCCATTATTGGCTATGTTTCTGCAGCACATGATTATCTTTTTATAGCCAGCAGTGTTTATGTACACACATAAATACAACCACCCACACTCACGCTTACACTTTCAACCAGACACACACACCTCATATAATAAAGCATTATATGCAATAAGAAACGTATTATATGCAGATTAGGAGCGCTGATAAGAAATCATATAGAATGTCTGTCTAATTAATCGATTAAATTGAGACAAATCATTTCAGCATTTTTCATCTTTTTCAGTCGGTAATATTAAAGCCTGCAGATTTTTAGCTCTCAGTCAGTTGATTCAGTTCTCATGACTCAAAAGCAACCCAAAGCAAGTTATGACTGAGCAGCATGATTCATGTTTTAATACTTATTTATTCCAACTGATTCTATAAAAGTAATAATAAACGTATTGCTGCTATTAATATGTGTTACAATTTAATCCCCGTTTCTCCCTCCATTGTGAGTCTGCTGCAGGAATTCTACTTCTTGGATCAACACGACACACATTGTGCACACATCTAAGATTATTTTTAGTATCCTCATTAAAAGTATGTTTATACTAGAC
This sequence comes from Miichthys miiuy, assembly GCA_036365135.1. Classification (NCBI taxonomy): domain Eukaryota; kingdom Metazoa; phylum Chordata; class Actinopteri; family Sciaenidae; genus Miichthys; species Miichthys miiuy. The sequence continues at coordinate 20,300,649 of CM071613.1, forward strand.
CAGTAGACTCAAAACTGTTTAATAAGACCCAATTCTGTTTTGGAAATTAGAATACTTGCATGTCAAAAAGGCAAAAAGTCTCATTCTTGATAACCGAGGAAGTGAAAAAAAAGATCCAATAGTGGCAATAATCTTGAATTTATAAAAATAAAGTAGACCATGTTGAATTGTGGGATGTTAATAACCAAGAGCCACTCTGAATTGGTATTATAAATGTGGATTAGATGTTCTACGTCTTGGTATTTTCGTCCCACTTCTTGGGACACCCCAAACTGTCCATTATAAACCGATTTCGCAGTATACATACTGGCTTTAACTTTGACCTTCTGTACTTGCCGTAGTTGTGCACTCACAGTTTTCTTTATAACCAACCTCACAGGTGAGCTTTTTTTTTTGTTTTACAAACTTGCAATAAACCACAATGATTCTTTCAGGGTTCAAAATTTAAAAGAAAAATAATAAAATTTCATTTACGTTGAGCTTTTAAGAAGTTCATTTGACCTTGGGAGTTGTAGCTATTCCTGGAGCTTTCAACAGATGTTGATGATGTTATCTGTTAGTCATAAACGCATCGACAACTACGTTAAAAGCCCTACATGAAAAAAATCTAAATCGCAGCTGCAACAAATGGGTTTGAAAAGATGTAAGAAAAATAAAATGTCACACCAAGCTAAGCTAAAACACACCACCACTGCAGCTTTTCAACAGGCGAATTCTGTTTCTCAGGTAAGCTTTAATTGTGTGTAATTGGAAAAAGGCAGCCTAATAGGACAATTACAGGGCCTCTAGTTGAAGATGTCAAAATGGTCATTAGCTGAGTGTCAGCATGACAGTGACCTTGACCAGATTTTCAAAGAAGAAAGCATTAAATATTCATGACCACTTAGTGGAATAGGAGGTGTATGGGAGGAGCTGCTGTGTGCAGAGATTGTGTGCTGAATCCTGTCCTTGTTCCATGTTTGTGAAACATCCGTGTGTGTGTGTGTGTGTGTGTGGGTGCCTCGCTATAGGGTACATGACATGGATGCTTATACACGTGTGTGTGTAATCAAGTCCCGCTCTTCTGAAAACACACTGACAGAAGAGTGCTCCTTGTTAGTCAAAGTGGGAAACTGACATGTCTGGGCTTGAGGCACCGCTGCTATTTCATAGTGAAGTGCACCACAGTGAAAACATACATCAGCAGGCTGGTATTGCTCCCAGGTAGCACTGAAACTTCAGACCTACTTAATATTGCAGACACAGCTAGTCCTCAGTTATTCTCTTTTCTATTCTCCCTCTCTGTCTCTTTCAATCTGTCTTTCTTCCTCCGTTTCTTCTTTTCTAAGCAATCCTTTATGCAAATATATATTTTACTCTGCATCTTCCTCTTTTTTACTGTCACATTAGTTTTCCTTTCCTCTATTCATGCATGCTGAAATTCACCGCTGTGCCACGCCGTCGCTGGGGAATGATTCCCCAAGGTAGGCACGTCTTTGTGGCCAGCTTAAAACTTCCCCCTGATTTTCTTTTTCTTGTTGAAAAAAAATCAATAGTACCTCTCTGTGCTCAAAGTCCTCCATCTTGCAGGAGGAGGCAATGCAAACTCAGTTAGAGTTTTGGCGGAAAAATGAGGGTTCATTTGCATATATTTGCATCTTATTAACACATCAAACCTGCTGACTTGAAAGGCTTTGATTAGAAACACCACCAAATTACTGTATGTCTACTTCTTTACTCCCTTCCCCTCCTCTCTGTCCTCTCACTATCGCCTTAGCTTACTCTCCTCTGTTTCCCCGCTGAGTATTATTACCGTACAGTACATAACCTGTGTGTGTTTGTGTGTATTTGTACATCAAGGATGCTGGAATATCCCTTCACCTTTGATGTGCCAAACACTCCCTATAACCCCATCTCTATTTCTCGCCGTCTCTCTTTTTCTTTCTCCGGCTTTTGTCTTTCACCATCAGGTCACGACTCTTTCTGTTCCTTCAGAGCATCGCTGACAGGTTTGGCAGAGCTGCCAAACATTTTAAATGCATGTGCGGATGTCTGTTCTGTCTCCCAAGCACACCTACAAATTGCTAGACAAGCTGACTGTGTGGTTGTTGGAATATACTGTAAATGTGCTCCGTATTGCCGCTCAGTGATTTACATCACTGATTTATGTAATGAAATACATCCCGCGCTGTCAGTCACTTCAAAAGAACAGCAGGAAGCAAAATGATCTTTAGTACTTCTGCTTTCACTGTGTTTGATACCATGAAATTATTCCTGTTTTATTTGAGTGCTGGACAGTCTTTCCCAGCTACATGGGGCAAACCATCAAGGACAGTCCACGATTCATTGCATTCACCTCAAATCACTGGAGCATCATGGAAACCACAGTAAGATTGGTAAATGTTTTGATCAGTGCCAGTGGGCCAGTAAAAACTCATGCTGAGCAGCCAAACATACCTCCATTCTAAAGGTATTCTGTGGTAGAAATTGCAACATGTAATGATGTATAGGACATGTAGATTATTGCCATTTGATGGAATGGGGAAGGGAGCGGAAAAACTTTTTTTTTTCTTTGCATAGCAAGTAAGTATTACTGCCAGCAATGTTGACTAAGATCATTTATTTCAAACCTTAAAGAGGAAAAAGAAAAAAAGAAAAAAAAGATGAAAATTTAATTTTAAGGTGTCCAACAGTATAATAGGTCTACTTCTGATAGTGTACTGTTGCTACTTCAGCAATCAAATGTAGCCAATTTGCACCATTACATGAATTCAATCAAAGGGCTCACCAGGAGGTCTGCAGCAGAGATGAGCAAGAAATGCACGGGCGGGTAGTGATGCATTACAAGCACAGCACATTAGTAAAAAAAGCTGTTTTTTTGTAAGGAATAAGGAAAATCATGTTCCCTTTTTTAAAAACATGGACTTCTCCACTTCATAATATTATATTTTTGAGTCAGTAATGTAGTCGTTAATTCGCTTTATTTGCCATTTCTACTTTTGTGGTAGTCTGAAGAAATTTCTGGTATCGACTCAAAGGTTTTGTCTCGATGTAGGATTACAATACTGTACTGTTTACTTCAATTACAAATGTTAATGTTAAATGTGTGTTCATACTTCATACTACTTTGATGGTGATTGGTGCAAAATAATCGATCACTGACAAATATTAACGCAATCTTTACTGTGAACATTGAAATAGTAGCCTAATATGACCAATAATTAAAATAGTTTGTCTTCTTACTGTATTTTATCAGACTGCTTTATCAAACAGTCTTTAAAACCTGCAGTTGGCATCGTCAGGGTTCAGTTGCCACAGGCTGAGGGTTATTCACAGGAAAATGTCATTGTGATTAATGGTCGTAATTAGTTTAAGTGCTTCTATTCATAACAGTGTTGAGTTTGACAATTATTTAAAGCTTTCAAGGATTACTGTCCGCAGTGCACATCCCTATTCTCTAGTTCGTGTAACTTTCTGTCAAAAACGTACCATACGTTGTTAGACCTATGTCAGAATCTATCAACAGACGATGGTCTCTGTAGTTACTTATCTTATAGTTTAAATCCTGACGGCTTTCACACATTCAGCCACTGTTACTTTTATTAAATGAGAACATTTTCAACATTATGTTTGTCATAAGGTGACGCATTCTGACACAGACACAACTGCGTGTGTTTGTGTTTGCAAAAGAGCCTTAATTGGATACTCTTGTGTTTACCAATCTGAGCTAGCTAATGCAATTGCACAATTAAACTTGTTAAATCTCGCTAATTAAAACTAACAAAGACGTCAATACAAGTTAATTGCAAGTTAAAGAGTTGAAGAAATGGCTCCGAGAAGTTGAAAATCACACACTAATCAGACATAATCAGTAGTTCACCTCCACATGGAGAGAACGCAGATGTGCAGTCATACGTATACAGCTATATACCACTAAACATTAAAGCCCAAAGCACAGTGACGGTGCACTGCTCAATCTACATTATTTATAATTATTATTATTAGTTGGAATCTGGTTAGCAAATACTTTGTAGTTTCAATCAATACTGGGTCTTTCTTTGGCCTTCTTCACCAGCTAGTCGCTAACTTTGTTTCTCTGCCATGTGGTATCATGCAGGTAGCGTTCCATATAGATTTAACAGAACTTGTTTTGCTGAAAACAGCTGCTTGCTGCTGCTGCTGCTTGAGTTCAATGAGAGCCGCGATCAACCAGTGTACCCAAGTAATGCTAGAAAACCACTGTCTGGAAGCTAATGGAGATCCAAATAAAATATGAGGACTAACCAAAAGAGCAGATGTGCTATAAAACCAAAAATAATGGGTTAAAAGAGGCTGAATGCTCTGTTCAGCTGCATAATTGGGTGATAATTCTCTGTAGGTTGGGGTTGTCATTTGATTCAACGTTAACGCATAAAACACATGTTGATTTGTGAGGCTATTCAAGCACTAGATGCAGCTAAGGTGGCTTAAAAAGAATGCAAAACAACAAGGTTGATTAAAAAACCCGAAAATGATGGCTGACTCCTCTGTACCGCATTGACTGCATTAACCACCCTGATTGAGCTGCCAAGAGATCATTAAGCCTTCATTGTGCGCTAATTAAATCAACACACAGTGACATACTGACGTTTGGCCACCATTGCTCACACTCTCAACTTCACCATGTCACTAAAAAAAGAAAAACAACAAGAAACACTCTGATTGTGTGTTTCCTGGTTTATATTAGTCTTCCTCCTTGGCTCCCTCCCAGCTTCTGTTTTCCATTCCCAGGCACGCTGAGTGCTCCTCTTGGCGTCTTGGAGGATCCGCTTGCCTAAAGCAGTGCGTTCAAGCCACAATATGCGGTCTCTTATCTGTTTAATTTTCTCCCACCTCGAAAGCATGCCACGGCATCAGCCTTGTTTATTACTGTCGGAGAGACACCAGTCGAACTCCCACTGGTGCGCCATTATTATCGCACAGATGGCGATGAGGGTTGAGAGAGATAGACGGAGAAAAGAGAGATGACGAGAGAGAAAACAGAGAGAGAGAAGAGAGAGAGAGAGAGAGGGAGGGCAGGGTGAGGAGAAACATAGGAAGAAAGAGAGAGAAAGCGGTATTTTCCATTTTAACAGCAACCAGATGGTTTTCTGAATGTAGGCGGGAGTAGATCACTTTTATTTTTTTTTTTTTCCTGTAATGACAATACACCTTAACACTGCTGTGTTCACAGGAGCACGGCACACAAACACAAATGTGCACTTTAGCATTCCATATAGTGAGCATCTGACACACCTTTATCCCAGAGGCTTTCTCCTGTCAAGGTAAATCCCTGCTGTCAGAAACAATATCGCGCAGAGTGCCCTGACCCTTCTATATATTCCTTGACTCCTGCTATGCTCACCGGTTGGACGTCAGGGAATCTCCTGGGGGTGACAGAAACTCACATGTGTGCATGTTTTCATGTCAGTGGATGCATGTGTCCTTTCCGCTCTCCTCTGAGGAGAGACTTCAGGACCCTTGGAGAGCAAAGATTTCGAACTCGGGAGAAACTGCTCGTGCTTATTTCTTCTACAGCTTTAGCCTCGACATTATGACTCCATCCCATTTTGATATGAAATATTTTGAAGGGTATGTGGTCTGTTCACAGGAAGCACTGATTTGTATTTAGACGTAGAGTGCTCATAATAGTTGTTTCAACAGCATCTAAATCAATATATGTCAGTGTGCAGTGGACCCTAACTACATGTCGATATATCATATTAAATTTTGCAGTTGTGAAACAGCTCTGAACACACAAACCAAAAAAAATAAAGGTGCCTGTTGATGCACATCTTGTATTTTAAGGCATAATATTATATAGTATTCACTATGTCATAGTATATTAATAATATGTTGCATGGCACTGGGGCTCTGGGATGCTTCAGGTGCCTGTTAATTTTTCATATGCATTTTAATCTCCTTGTTTACTGGCAGCTTAGATGTGTGTTATTGCTGCTATGTTTTCAATTTCATGCATGCCTCTTGTTAATTGGCTTGCCAGTGTGTGTGTGTGTGTGTGTGTGTATGGGTGTACGAGCGGGGAAGGTAGTGTTATGTATTCCACTGAGCAGCCGCTCTTTGCACATATGAGACCCAAGTCAATCTGGTGGTGCCGGTCCGTGGCTTTTAGAAAAGCCTAAGGTCACCCAGGAAAGGAAAGGCTGCCGTCCGGAGAGACAGGGAGGGGTGGATGAGGAGGATTGTGAGTCAGAGACGGAGGATTACACTCCAGAAAGATGTGGTTTGTCTGCTGCACCACCTTCCCCCCTCCTGACGTGCTCTTTGCCTTGTGCCAGCAAACACAAGAACCATTGTTATCAAGTCATTTGCTTTTTCACACCGACAGTGTCATTCACATATCTCATGTTTCCAACTCTACTAATGCGATTCATTTGATCCTTGAGTCATATACTACGTGATTCAATGCAAGATCTTATTCACATGAAGCATTACTGCCCCCATCTTCCCTTTACAATTTTGTATTTTTAATATTTAACATTTTAGCACCGGACCTGCAGGAGCATTTTTACAATAAAAGACCTTTAACTGATGAGAGGTCAGTTCTACAATCTGCAACACAGCCGGGACCAACATCTTAGCTTCCAACACACAAACCGTGCCAGGCTTTTGTTTGTGTGTCATGTATCTGTTCCTCCTCTCCAGTGAGTGTCTGTGTCAGACTCCGGTCTCATTGGTTGGAGCTTTGGAGGGATCAAACCTCCGTTACCTCCACCTGCCGGGTGAGATTGCCTTTCTATCGCTCTGAAATAGCCACTGGACAGAGGGCAATGAGATGGGCTTACTGTAGCTGGCCCTTGTTGGTAACTAGACTGTGGGAGACACTTTTTCTGCCACACCAGCAGAAGGAAATAAATTATAAACACGGCAGAAATTGAATCCATTGCACAGCCAAAGACAGAATAAATAAACCACCACTGGCCGATAAGGAGAGGTTGAGCTAAATCCCCAGGTCCTTTGGCTCAACAGAGGGACTGTGACAATTAGGATTTGTTATTCATAGAGCTACCACAAAATCCAGAATGTTAAAGTAAAACGCAGAGAGTAACAGCATATAGGCAAGGGGAAGGGACGAACCAGTAATTTACACGAAATCCACCACTAGAGTTTTTGTTCTTTTAGAGAAAATCCTGCTGAGTTGAGAAAGCGACTTAATCAAATTCAGAATCACATACTTCTATAACTGAATGCCTTGGCCTCCTGCCATGTTCCCAAAATATTATCTTAGCATACTGACTAATTTACTGGTTAGCTGAGCACTAATGATTGAATGGCTGACTATGTTGCCCAAAGCAGTGAGTACTGGTGTGTGTGTGTGTGTGCACGTCTTTGTGTGCGAGAGAAAACGAGCAGGCCTCCTGACTCACGTCGAATCCCTCCCCTCCTTTGCATCCGTCCCCGTGGGTCGAGAAACACGAGCATCGCACACACCGACAGCGCTAAACAGCGCTCTGGGGGACAGTTTTACAACTGGTCGGGAGTGGCACTTGATATTTGAGTCATGACTCTTTGGAGAAAATCATTGCAGAAAGGATCTTGTTTCATCTCGCAAATAAAAATGATTAACTCGGTGACAAATAACGCCACAAACAGTCTTAATTTATCCCCATTAAACGTCCGGATTGATCACACTGTTACAACCTGATTTGTCTCAATTTGTTTTAAACACAAATTGAATCAGATTATGCATTGATCCTGTGCCTGGGGTAAAATTTGTCATTCTATTGTTGATGAAGATAAATTAATATCGAACGGCATGTCAATTGAAGCGCAATGTATCCTCTTTTTTCATGGGGAAATTTAGTTATACAGCGTTTACCTTCTTGTTAGATTCATTAAATATTCATATAAAAGGGTTTGATTTCAAAAATGGACTCATGGCCCTTGGTTTCATTAGTTTTATTCAAAGTCCTAAAGTATAAAAGATTACCCCTTCTTACCTCTAAGTGTTATTTTTTTTAAAGCAAAGTACTAAACACATTTCATAATTTTACTGCATGATCATACCAGCTGTTATTCAAATTAAGTGGGGATGCCATATTGTTTGATGGTCCACATATTTCCTTTGGAAAGCTCATTGCCACACGATTAAGCAGTGCAGATTGACTCGGTGCATATTTTTTCTCTCCTCTGTACCTCGGCACACACATTAACATGCACAGACAATGTGTTGCAAGGCCATCCCAGTGTACATTGCAAAGCTTCCCATTTTAGCAGCTACGCTTTTCCACATATTATGTTGTCATAGCAATGAGGGCAACAGTCCGACTCCTCATCCACCTACACCTCAATCTTTATCTCCCTGCTGCTGTCTTCTTTTTGTTTTCTGCCTCTCGTACACTGCGTCCATTTGTTTTCCTAAAGAAAATGTCTTTGTGCCTGACTGGATTAAAGCTGTGGAATACGGACTGAAGCAAGACAACTGCATTTACTTAACTGCGATCATTTAGCAACGATTAATATCACCACACCATCATCTCCTGACTTTAACAGCACAATTAAAACACCAAACAGGCACATCCAGAAATTATGCTAGCAGGCTACTGTAATAGCACCCTAGTCTGAAGCGTATTGCCGCTGACCAAGCTGCCATATTTTATGACTTGGGAATGAGAACGAGCTGGTAGGGGATGAGATGGTTAGCACAGGTATGTTTTTGCTGCAGAAACATGATTGTTGAAGTATCCTGTCTCAACATATTATGGAAAAAAAGCTCTTTTACACTCATATTTTTGCATTTGGGGTGCAAACTGGGGGTACAAAAGACAGCAACTCCATTTCCAGTGAGCTGCTGCAGCGTCTTGGGGCTTGTCTCTCAACACACTGTTCAGATTCCAGCAAGTAATGTTCGTACCAAACAGGTAAATAGCGTTAGCTTGTGTTAATTTGCACTGACAGCTATTTAGTGTCAACTATGATACACACTATTTAAAAAAAAACAAAGACACCCGGTTTCCTGTCATGTGACATTGTGACATCACAGCATTCCGGTTGGAGTCCTTTGTGATGTCATCAGAATCAGTGGATTAGGTAGCTCTTTTAAATTGGTTCCTTATTTCACAGAATTTAGATTCACAGCCTGAACAGTACAGTCAAACAGACAGTCAGTCAGACCTGAACTGAAGACAAAATGAGTGAGTACGACTACGACGTCATGCCCGTGGTGGAGCTGAAGAATGAGTTATTCTCCTTTCAACGCCTAAATGAGTACCTCCGCAGAGAGACTGAGTCCCTCCAAGAAGACAACAACGCTATTCGAAGAAACAACGAAGCCCTCCGCGTAAAAACAAAGTGCTCCAGAAACAAAATAATAATTTGCTACAAAGATTAGAGGCCATGGAAGTGCAGAATAAGGCCTGCATGGAGACTATGAATCAGCAGCATGAAAACATGCAAAAAGAGATTCAGCAGCTAAAGAATAAGATCAAGGGTGTGAAATCTGCTCATTTTGCTAAGCAGCAGATGGACATTAAGTTTGAAACGGGAATGAACGACGCGATATTCGAGGTCTACTCTGAGCTGAGATCAAAGACGCAGGAGGTGGAGGACCTCCAAGACCAGCTCTATGTCGCAGCAACCAGAAACCGCCAAGACCTAGGCATGGTAATCAGAACTATGGGAGACATTATAAATGCCGAGAAGGAGGAGAAGCACAAGGAAAAGGCCCACTGGTTTTATCGCTGGTTTCAGTGGTAGTTGCAGGAGGTAAGAGCTGGCTGAACAGGAATTATCACACCACTAGAGATATTCTGAAATCTGGATCCATAGGTGTGATAGCCCTTTGACGGTGTGACTGCACGTCCGTCCGTGTTTGCGGTGGGTTTCCGTGTCCGCCGGTGCTCCCGGTTTTCCCCACCATTTGACGTTTAATTGCGTGTCCGTCCGTGTTTGCGTGGGTTTCCTCCGGTGCTCGGTTTTCCCACCATCAGAAACATGTATGTTATATATATCAGAATCAGAATCAGAAATACTTTAATAATCCCAGATATATATATATATATATATATATATATATATATATATATATATATATATATATAATTATATAATTATTATTATAATAAAATGTAAAATGTTTTCCAAATCAACAAATGAAACACTTTCCTTTTTTCTGCATCTATATTTGTATAACAATGACCCAGACATAAAAAAGTTTTTTTTGGCAGATTATTGTCACCAGTGTTGCTTTTGATAAGGTACATGGCAGCAAACAGCACACAAAGGTACTGTAGAGACTAGCTGGTGAATAAAGTGCAACATTTAATATTAAACACTACAAGTGGTTGTGTTTTCACTCAAATACTGATGCTGTCTGTTCTCTATAAAAAGATGAATTTCTTTAAGGCAGGGGTCGGGAAAGCCACATATTTTAAAATGTATTTCCGTTAGGGGCATATAATATTTTTTAACACTGAATACAAATAAATGCGTGCATTTTTAAGTAAGTCTCTGAATTTATTCTTTTTAATAACATTGTTATACTGAAGCTAACCAATAATAAATAAAATACTTCTTAACATTAATGCGACTTCTGGTGCTGCATGGTCCCGATCATGCACCGATCCCCATAGCAAGCGCTGTGTTCCGGATGTAGACGCGCATGCGCACTCACGTACTGCTGAGTGAACTCTCCGGTCGTTAGCTCATAAGCAGTTTCTTTTCCGAGCAGTTCTGTATCGTTAAAATTGAACAAAATAACACGAAACACAACTGCTTACTCTTCTACTGATTTTAATTGGGACATTTTGCAACAAACGTAAAGACATTAAAGGTGTGGTACACGTTTCGAAGGCTGGGCGCAGAGGAGACCACCGGGCTCTCTCCGAGGGGAGGGAGATACCCGGCCAAGGCTCCGTCCAGCATGGACTAAAACTCAGCACGGACAGTTCAGAAACAATTCGGAATAAGTTAAAAGGAATATTTAAACAGACAAAGTAGTTTTCAAGACTGCATATTGCTAGCGGATCTATTTTCTGAACCAGAGTGCGGCCGTGACTGGTTCTGAATGAGGGCTTTAGCAGGCAGCTCCCATCTTCCTGGTCTGCGTACCGCCACTTTTAGGTGTACGCAGTACCGGACCGTACCGGCTTACTTTCTCCCCTGTCTGCGAGCCAGATGCAGTCATCAAAAGAGCCACATCTGGCTCGCGAGCCATAGGTTGCTGACCCTGGTTTAAGGTGATGCTGTTTTATTGAACCTGTTCTCAACTGTCAAACCACCCAAATTACACTTTGCACATGTGTCTACAATCATCTACAATGACTCAGATTTTGGTCATGTCGATGAGAATTTTTTGTGTGCACCGCCAAAAATGTATGACTAGGTGGGACTGGGCACCCTATGCACCAACTTGCATGCAAATCAAACTCTGAATCTAGTTTAGGAAATGCCAGAGACTTTATGCATTTAAACTGGGTTTACTTTCAAAATAAGGTTGTGTGTATGGGAAAACTCTGCGGCAAGCAAGTGGTTTTATAGCAACGAGTTTGCTGCTCATGTAAATGCACTGACACATTTCCTCCGTAACCGGATAGGTCCAGTAATCTGGTTTGTTGTGTTCACTTCCGTTTGCTTGTATGCATTACGATGAAGTGTGTTCACATGCACACACACTACTGCATGTCTTGTGTTCTCACTTTGTGAGTCTCGCTTACACTGCTGAGCCAAAACTCACCACTTATCATCGCACACCACACGCTTACATGCACATACCCACATATGGATGTATACTCATACCCCAGAGGATGCAAAAGAGGCTCTTTGAAAAACAGGTCGGGTGGAAGTCCTGCGGTTAGATTTTGGAAGAAGTTGTTTTGGGACTTAATTAGTAGGGCCCACATTTGAACGGGCTAAGTGCCCATGAGCTCTACTCTCAAATCTGGGACAACTAAGACACATACACACATAAGAAGATAATACGCATGGATACATGCACACACACACACAGCTGCACAGAGACTGGGCTATAACGTCTTTCTGTTCAGCATATCAAACAGTCTTTTTTCAGAAGGGGCAGCTCCTATAGATAACTACCAACAGCAAACAGAGAATGAAAGGAGCTCTTCACTGTAAGACACTCACATGCCCGTATGCTTGAAACATGGCTCTGATAAGTTTAAATAAGGATTCGCAGCAGTTACTATGGATTATAACAATGAAGGCAAAAAAACGGCATCAAAATCTCCATAGAAACATTTTTATGTTTATGTTACTTTATATTCTAGTTCAGTTCCAGAACAGGATTGCACGTTGCTAAATATGCTACTTCTAACAGAGCTTCGGGATAGCCTGGCAATAGCAAGGCAAGGGATGTTTGAAATCTTCCAGGGTTCAGTGCCATGACTCGATGTCTCCAGTCAAATCCCAAGTGTTGTGAATACAAGCTGAGTAAAGCCACAGCACTTTACTCTCAAAGGGAGCCACAATCTTTTTAGAGTCACCTTTCAAACCTACAGTGGATGAGGTTTACTGTGCTTCCACCACACATTTGTCCCCGACAAATATACGTAACCTAACAAACCCCAAGAAAAGAACACACACTCTCCCTCAGTCACACCCTGAACATTACTGTTGAATGTTCTTAAGCCATGCTCAGACTACATGATGTCAAGATTGTCAAATTACAAAGTCAGAATCAAGACGCACGTTGCTCCCCAACAAGTCGTCATGTGATATCATCAGGAGGCGCTACAGACTTCCAGAAACAACAATGTAAACATCTGCAGTGTGTACAAGATACTGGTTGTCATTGTTGTTTCATTGACATCCTTCATCTGCCAGATTGGCCTATAATGAGGCTGATATTGTATAGTCTGACACCAGCATCAGAAGGAAGGAGTCAGGAGCAGGATGGAAAGGACAGCATTCGATGTAGGCAGGAGCATAAGGAGGCATTAAAATAGTAAGACCAAGAATAACAGCAGATCAGTCACTTACTTGCAGTGCTTGTGCGGCCCACTAAGCGTCTCGATTACAAAGCATTCGCCACCGTTTAGGCAGTAGGCCAGGTCCTTCTCATGGCACGGTTTGAAATGCTCCGAGTGCAGAGGAGGGACAGTTGGAGATGCTGCAGGACAAACAAAGAAACTCTCATTAGTCATTAAAAAACCCAAAATATATAACCATGAATGCATTTGCTCTCTAACAATTGGGCTTAGTGACAGCATTTATTCATCTCACTGTCATCCAGCAGCCTATTACTCCTCAAACTTCTTCATTGTCTCTTTCTTTAGCCCACAATTCTGCAAATAAATCATCTTATCATCCTAAATTACAGCAGAGAGAAGAAAAAAAAGAAAGAAACTACAGTCAATTTTTCCAGTGGAGGCTACTTACTCTCCACCCAAGGATCCATAACGAATGTCTGCTACAGCTCCATAACATAGTGCACATTGTGGATAATACCAAACACACTATTGTTTGTTTAGAGCCTGCAATGTCACCAGCAAAAGATGGATGGAGGACGGGTAATAATCTGTCCTGCTGTGATTAATACGCTGTGGTCACACCAGTGCTGTTGGAGAGCTTGACTTCTCTCAGCGATTTATCACAACATGCATGGCTGACTGTGGACAGTGCACACTTCTGTGGGAATCTGCTCAGCATACCTTAATGGATGATCTTATCATTAAAATTAATAAGTGAAGCCGGTTGCTTAAGAGGAAATATGGAAGTGTTAAAGTGACCTGATCCTCAAATTTGAAAAAAAAAAAAACAAGAACATGGTGCAATTAATTGGCGTTCTGGGCATATTTGTGCTCATTGAGGATAATTTATAAACCAGAAAGGATAAATGAAAATGTAGAGGTTTCGGAGAGTTCATGAGCAGTCATCTATCAGCAGTGTTTTGAAAGCCTGAGATGCAGTTGGTCGGGCCATGGCCTTTATACGTGGGGAGAAATCTGAACTGCACCACAGCTGATGCTCTTATTAATACCAGACCAGACTGCTGACTGTTTCTTTTGTGCCTACAAATGAAAAATGAGTGTGCTGAGGGCTCTCATTAGCTGAAGCCTAGCCACGATTTTTTTTTTTTTTTTAAAGTAGCTTGATGAACAGTGATGGGCCGCGACTTTATGCTTAAGTGATTAAAAATCACTCGTATTCACTGTATGCTGTTATTACTACTACTATAGTGTACTGATTAGCGTCTCAGCTCAGCTTGTGTGTGGAAGATACATCCATGAACTGAAGATTTCTCAATCAAGAGATAATAAGAGATTAATAATAATGAGCAGTGTTTGGGGGAGAATGGATGGGTGAAGAGAGGTGAGCTATTTCAGCATGGCCTCATGTCCCTTAATCAACAGTATGAGGTGTGTGTGTGTGTGTGTGTGTGGGGGTTATATTATGAGATGCTGGGTGGTGATAGGACTCCAGGGATCTTAAACAACCCTTGGTAATTGGCTGTTAGGAGACTAGTTTCCATGTAGAGGGGAAGAAGTTGAAATGAGTCAGCGGTGATGTGGTTATTACACAAGGATGTCAACAGGTTGGACAAGACGACAAGGGCGTCTTAATCAAAGTGGCAGCTTGTTTAAATAAGTAAGGCTTAACTTTTGAGGAAGTCAGCACTTCCAGATACATGCTTTCATTTAAAGCCACAACTACTGTAGATTCATAAAGAGAAAAAACTATGATTTTACACATCAACATGACTTTACTTGTCCTGTGGAGTCAGATTTTTCAAAACATCCCATACTAGGGTAAAACATTTTTACTGCATGTGTTATTTATTTAGGGTTATTTTCATTAAAGTGACCTTGAGCTTGACCTTGAGGATAATGTAAATCATACAGAAGCTTGGTGGCGGTAAAGGATTGTATAAGTGCAGGATTTGTGTAAAACAGACAAATTGATACAAATGCCATACAGACACACTGGAAAGCTGGACGTGTGCAGTGCATCCAACTTTTATGAGGCTGGAGTTTGCATCCTGTCACAGAGCAACAATCAATCAATCCCTCCCCAACGTCAGCCATGAGCAGATCAATAGATATTTTAGAAATGTTAGCAGCATGATCATTCATTCTGGCTATTGCATTGAATTTGACAGCTCACCGATGTCACTTGATTTCATTTACTGCAGGATAAGTACATGTTATGCACACGCTAGAGGGAAATTGCGAAGTCAGCTCAGCATGACAAAGACTACAGCAGGAACATGGCAAGCATCAACTGGCGCCTCAACTAAAACCTTTAAAAGCTACACTTTGCAATTCACATGCATTACAGGGACACACTGAGATTCAATTCAATGGGAAGAATGTCTTAAGTGCAGCTGACAACTGGAAAGATAAAATGAAAGAAAGTTATAATGCATAATATAACAATGCCATTTGGTATGTCCTGACATGATTCCTTTGGCTTGCAGTGACACACGCCCAAAATCACAAAGCACCAACGTGTCGTTCTTAGCACTTGCTAGATTTTTTTTTTCCAAACATAAAGGATTTCCCTCTAGACATGATTTCATGCTTGGATGGGGCTGTGCTTTTTTTGTTAGTCCCGCCGATAAGTGAGAAGCGCCATTTGTCGTCCTCTCCCTTTGTTCTGTGTTGACGGAGTTGTCGCAGTGCACTGTAGGTTGTTTAGCTTAACACCCGTCACCTGTCAGCCCAGACGCAGTATGCACTCAAAGAATTGTGTCGTTTTAAGAGGTAATGCCAGTCAACGGGAAAAAAAAAATCATTTCAGTCCGCTGAAAATATCACGAGCAAGTTTGAAAGTAGGCAGACGTCAATCACTGTAGAAGAAAACAGTCCAATTTGCACCGCCCTGCTGTGAAGAGAGAATGAGGGAGAGGCACCAGAAGGATCAATAAACCATCGGCCACTGGATAACACAACCCTCTACTTCATTCTCTCTTTTTCTTCTTTGGTCACCCTTTCTATGCTTACTGGAAATAAATGAGGAAGGCATAAGGAATCTACTGATTTTCACCTCAGCATCACGCCACCACATGTTTGAGTAAAGGCAGCAAACCATTGTTTAACACTTGATAATTTAATAATATCAATCAGAGCTCTTTCTGAATGATCAGTTACGCTGATGTCTTCAGAAGACTCTCAAAGAGCTGAATATGCTAAGGAGATCAACACTCGGATGAATCCAATCACTTGTGGGAGCAGGTGATGCAGTATTCATGATTTAATTATTGTTCTTCCGTTTTGTAAATCCAGATCAGCGGGGGAATATACAGGCTGAATCTGAACACTTACTAATTCTAATTTGAAGACTTGACAGTTCAACAATGTCTACTAACTACATTTTCAAACTGCTAATTTCCAAACTGGAGACCAGGAGTTGAGGCTCACTGTCTTTTTGTTTAAAACATCAGATTAAGGTCGGACAATGTGTGCTGTCAGTGACTAAACTATCAAACTATGGGTGCAGAGCGTAGATTTATTTCTAACAATGTTCTCGTGTCAAAATGTCTAGAAATGAGAGAAACCATTGTTTGTCTTTAAAAGGTTCATAGGGTTGTCAGAAACCTGAGGTTTGTGCTCATTCACAGTCACTTGGCAATTCTTTCTGTTAAACAGTCTGTAGACATGAAAAGAAAGACCACAGGGTTTTTGCAATAAATACTACTAAAAATACATTGCATAAAATCCAAAAGAAAATAAAAATGTTAAGAAGAAGAGAGAAGATGAGAGAGAAGAAATAGATTTGGTCTAAAAGCCTAAATTCTGATTCACACGTAATAACCTTTAAGGTGAACCTAGCTTGTACTAATCTTTGTCTGATATCTTCCACCACATTGACCTAATAATTGTTTGCTCTGTGTCAACGGTCGGAGATTCCCTCTTAAGACGCCACACTATGTTACAGGTTTTTTTTTGGCAGCTGCAAGCAGTATGAATAATTCCTTCTCTTGTCATCTGGTCAGCAAATAATTTATTAAGCAAGTCAGATATTTCCCTTCAAAAACTCAGTTCCAGAATATTTGTGCATTATTCGCAGTATCCCTCCACAACTCCTTCAACATGCATTTGTTTGCCTCATTTTCATGTAGAAACCGTAAAAAGTAAAGATTTCTCAAGAAGAAAAGAAACTCATTCTTTAAGTTTTCAGTAGTAGCTTGTTGGACTTCTAATTTCCCATTTTGTTCAATCCATACATTATCTATATGCATCACTTTGAATAAAGAAAAAGAAAAAAAAAAAGATCTCTATACTGTAGTTACCTTTCTTTGTGTCATTTCCATGTGATTTCCATGGCTGCCTAAAACTATCCCCACGCTTTTTCACAGAGAATTTGAATACATGAATCTTTAAATGTGCTTAGTGCAGAAAATATTGCAGTTGGTCCTTTTAAATGTCAAGAATTTTGCAGCCTAGCCAAAACCAGAACATTTCCAAATTGTTCCGAGTGAAAATACGAAGCTTTTCTTTGCTTGCATTGCAGTCTGTTCTAAATTAATTACCTCCAAAGGGCCAGTTCAGCAAAATGTGCTAAACCACGATTCAAGTCATATCTTATAAAAAGCTAACAATTATCAACAAAACACCAATTAGGGAATACACTGTGAAACACCTGGATGTAAACATGTTGTATTGATAGTGGAGGCAGTATTTATATTGCCTCCATGGCTGAATGCACTGAAAAAATGTTACAATAATCGTATTATGATTATCAAGTATTCCCCATCTTCTGCATCTTAGTCACTACTTTATCTTTGCCCACTTTCTTCCCTCCTCTCTTTCCCCCTATTACACGCATGTGTTCCTATACACAGGTGTCTTTCAGGGGGTAAAAGTGTGACAGTCCCTTGGGCAGACCTGTAATGGTGTCCTTCACGGATGACATTCTCCCAGAGTGGCACACCGACCAGTCAGCCATGTTGCAAGCCCAAAAGGCAGCTATGCTAAGTGATAGCGAAGATCTCTGGTAGGATAGGATTGGCCTGACTGATTATTGATTGGCCCTGAGAGCAGGAATAATGACCAGAGGCACAGGGACTAGAGAAGAAAGGGTACAGGCAAAGAGGGAACATGGTGTTTTCTGGTTGAAAAAGAAGGGTTATTAGGTGTATGAGGTGCTAGGTATTTGAGATGTAAGTAATGGTGTAGAGGGGTAGCAATTCAGAGACAGAGAAGCAAGCCATTTAACCCAGATGAAAGTGGCAGAGCTCCACCAAAGAGGAAAAATATATCAGTCAACAAGTCTCAAGAGTTCTGTTGGTGTTTTACCATTTCTAGTGGAAGTAACACCTAAGGGAGAACTTTGAATCTTTGGATTGGACATCAGCCGGGACAGGAAACTGCTCTGTGATATAAATGCATACTCACAGTAGTAAGCTAGATGACACAAATCTATGTGGTATCATGCATAAAATATCTGAGAGGGATTAAAGGATTTTAAAGAACCAACAAGCAAAAAATGCCTCCAGAAAAGTTGATGCCAGGACGAAGTTCAACCACAAGAATCCATTCTCCTATGAACCTCACTTTGTGCGTGCACTGGGTTATTGTCATGATGAAACAAGAAAGGATCTCCACCAAACCAAGTTAGAAGAACACTATTGTATGAAGTATCACTGTAGGCGGAAGCCTCGAGATTTCCTTTCATTCACGAAGGAATGAAAGTCCAAACGGAAAGACAGTCCCACATCAAAAGTACAGGAATATGTGTAGATACTTTATTAGTCACAACACTCTTTATCGCGGAGCTATTTTTTTAAATGGTTGTCCATTTATATTCCTCACATTGCATAAGTTTCAGTGTGTCATAGCTAACAGCTGACCTCACCTGACAGCAAATGCACATAAAGAATGTTCCATCAACTGCGTCTGAATGAAGTAAAATTTTCTCCCTGATTAACTCCCTTTGTCGGCTGCGTGGCTCTCTCCCAGACTATTTGAGGAGGAAGCGGCTGTCATGGACACTAGATGGAGTTAATTGAGGGAGACAAATGATTTATATGAAATTACCAAAGGTGGCATGTCTCCCTGTGTCCTCATAAAATTACACCTATGCTATTAGCGTGTCACCCTTTAATGGACTAAAGCTTGAACCCTACTGTCATGGCTCTTTGGTTTGCCATTATAACGGCATGCAGACATTTCTTTCTGCGTATTTCTGCCCAATGAATATATTAAAAAAACTAAATAATCCAATCCTGGAACTGGTTCTATGGTTGCAATCCGTGCCTGTTGTTTGATAACTGAAACTGTGAGGCTGATATTTAGATTATATTCATGCTCCACATTTAAAACAGATGATATTGTTTTTATTTTTTAATGCTGTGGCTTAATTGGTAACACACAGTGCAAACCATCTGATGGCGCATACTGGAGCCATTTACGAACAAACCATCCAAAAGGTATTTAAAAAAAAAAAAGAAACTCATGCATGAAGCCTCAGATGGTTTATTTATCAAACAGATGTTGGTTGATCCAGGGAATGACATCCTTTCTTCTCCAGAGATTATAAACATATTCCTCTTCACATAGTTTGCACTGTGCAAGAATATATACACTCACACTGTATCTGTTATAAAGCTTATAGCTCTACTGGAGAATGAACACAAATGTCTAAATTAAACATCTTACTGTAGCTCAATATTCAAAACGTTTCAGTTAAATTAACACAATGATTCTATTCAGTAACTCAATTCAGGACTGACTTGCATGATTTATCAAAAATCACTGTATCCTTTGTATAGCAAATGAAAACACCCTACTTAGACAGACTTACCCTGCCTCTTAGGGACCACAGCGCTGTATAGAAATTGTATAGAAAGCACTGTGTTGACTTTGCTGCTGCTGTTGCCACCATCCCACTGCACTAAAAAAAACACTAGCAAAATGAAAATAAGCAGCAATTTTATTGAATGGATACTAGACCTGCACTGTGCCCTCGCCACTACAATTTATACTTCTTTCTGAAGGAGTTCTATGCATCCAGTTCTCTTTATTCTCTGAATACATTTTAAACAAAAACAGATGTAATCAAATATAAATCATATTTGTGAGAGAATAGAACGTTGTTGGCTTGGAAGACCTGAGTTGCCTGCTGACGAAGAATTCTAGTACATTTATATCTCGTTTTCCTTCCAAGGATGATGCTGTGTTTCATCGGTGAACAGAGATAGGAAATCAAACCCTGAAGCATCTTTTCTTAGCATTTAAAGAATTCTACAAGATTTGATCATGGCTCCCAGTTAGATACTTCTGAGTCAGTTCACTCAGTTTGGAGCCTCCCCAATCAAAAAAAGACTTTTTCGAACGCACCCCAGGCATGCTCAGCAAACAATCCCTTAGTAAATAAAGGTCAAAAAACATATTCCTTCTCTGCTGGTCTATCTCTTTTCCATCCCATTCTGTCCTTCTTCTTTTTACCACCACTTACTGCTCCAGTATCTTTTATATGTCTATCTGACCATCTGCAGCCCACCGTTGCAACAGCAGGGTCACTAGCAATTTCCCTGTTTTGAAAGCAAGGGCATCTCTTCATTCTTTCTCAAAGAACACGTGCACATATCTACGGATGCAACACATGCATACTCTGCTAGCTTCTGCATCTAGAGTCTACATCATCTAAAGGAACGAACACCTGTGTGTGTAAGTGAGTAAAAGAAAGGGCAAAGCATATGCAGCATAGGACCCTTTTACACTTGACATTACAGGTCACAGGTCATCAGCTCTAAAGACGCATTGAGATCCGATTGCTGGAGCCACATTCGGTGATGGTCTGGGCCACATATGACCACTTTTTTTTTTTTAGCAGTGTGTACACAAATGTGTCCTGAGCCAAATTGAGGACCGCTTACTTAACTGACTCTATGTAAATGTACTTCAGTCATGTCATCCTATACTACTTATTATTCTTGAAACAAGTTGAGTGGGCCTTATTTAAAAAAAAAAAAAAAAAGAACTTTGTAAAGGTTACTGTTAACTGCATCTGCGGTGCATGGGTGGGCAAGATACGTGGCTGCCACAATACATTGACACCTCCTACCTCAACAGAGGAGTGTGTAATGAGGAGGCGTGGGTTAGCATGAATCTTTGTGTGCGCTAATCCCTTCCTAGTGAAGCCTCTTGCCATCATGAGAGAAGAAGCAGAGTAGAAACTCTGGATGTACACTGCTCCTACCTTAATCTTAAAACCAAGTCTTATCCTTCAAACAGTCGCTAGAAGCGGTGAGGGCCACCCAAACCATCTTCATAAGGCAGAAATGCCCTCACTATACACATGCACAAACGCACACATGGCTTATTATAGCATTACTCACTGTCACACATTGGCCAATTCAGTTTCTCGTTACTGTTCCCATAGCCTCACTCAGTGAAGTGACAGCAGGTTTCGAGGCAATGTCGTAGCTGCACCGTCAGACACAGGGTGGCTATAGCGGTGTGAGGATATCATTATTGCACAGCATGATCCAATAAAGATAACAGCACACCTCTCCTCTCCTCTCCTCTCTCTCTCTCATCCCCACTCTTATACAGCTGTCCAATAAATATCCACCAAATCACCTTCATAGATGCCAAGGCTCTTTTGCGATAAGAGCACCGGTCTGTGATGTGCTGTCTTTTTAAAAAGCACTTTGAATTCCTTCATTGCAGATTGTTTTTAATTGAATTGAATGGGTTTTGTGCGCTGGCCAAACACATGCTAGATAAAAGAACTTTTAAGAATTTGAGGGAACGTCCACCAGCAGGAGTATTTGACCATGAACATTTTATCAAATTTGTTCTGAAAGGAAGTACTGATGCATAGAAAAGTTCTGACAGAGAAAGAAGAAGCAGACTTGCGGGGAGGTAGCCTCCCTGTTAACTTTGAGAAACAAATCTTCGTTGGTACGGCGCGCCGGGAGATTTGTCTCGCCCATCCAACTCTATATTCAGATCAATGGGAGACAGACAGCGTGGCCATGCTGGTCAATAGAGCGAGGGATGAGTAGGCGAGAAATGAAAAGCCAAGAGGATGTGGTGGGGTTGGAAGGGTTAGGGAAAGAAGATGAGAGAGAGGAGATGGGATTTACAGGAATGATCCCGCCTATTGAGTAAAGGTGGAGCAGCTGTCCAATTCAATCCAAACGCCTGCATGTGTATGTTTTCATGCATCTGTGTGTGTGTGTGTGTGGGCATCTGTCTGTGCATGCATTTCAATCTCTCTGTGTGTGGACTCAGGGGTGTTGCACAGAGGCAGCAGAGCTAAGCAATGGCAGCCACTGCATTGCAGATACTTGGCCCGGTGTGGCATGGCACAGATAGATGTGTGATCAGGCCTCTGTGCTCTGACTGTACAGCCAAACAAAAACTAAATGTCAGTGTGTCAAGATAGCTCTGCGGTCAACAACGGGCTAATCATGGAAATCTGATACTACCTGTTTTCTCCTGCTCTCTCTCTTTCTCCCTCTCTCCTTGCACACCCACAGATACAAACACACACACACACACATAAACACACTCCAGTGGCTCATTTTAAGCGTACCTGCTCGCTGCAGATAGGCCCGCTACCACTGCTAATCTGTCTGTGTGTCAGTCAGCCAAGCCTGGGCTCATAAAAGTGCCTCCCCAGTACCTTCCTGTTCTCTGCTCCGATCGTATTGCGAGAGGGTTCGCCAAATAAATAGCGCTAAGTATCAGGCCTCGTCCCGTCCCCTAGCCATCTGGCTCTATAGTGGAGAAATTCATTACTCTCCAGGTGATAGCTCCAGCACACTCACTCTGGATTGGCTTTGTATCCCTGCAGGCTCCATTCTGACACTGGAGATTATAATCACAAACTGGGTACTAATGTGAATGCGAATGCTGCAACCGCCGCTGCTGCTCATACTAATATTCTGTGTCCTGCTAATATTTTCACCTCCATTTCTACCACTATTGCAACAAATACTCATTCCACTACTACAGTACTGTTAAAAAAACAGCTGGATTTTGATCAGATTACACTGAATCTGCCGACTTAATAGACAAAAGCAGTAATTTTGCCCCACATCACTGATAAACAGAGACAAAACTCACTGAAGTCGTCTTTTAGCTTTCAATTTTCAAACTGTGCTTTGATCAAAACACGTCCTTAATTCACCAACACAGAGGAGCTCTCCTCAGTTGCACTCACATGGACGCACGAACAGTCCACCTTTGCAAACAGAGCACAGACTGGCTGGGATATAAACACAGGCAGAGGGAGCGTGACGTCATTCTCTGCTCCTAGATGTTTGTTGCAGGTTGATGGGTCTCATCAGTATGGGAGACAGAAAGTCCTCACACAGGAGTAGATCACTGGGAATGTATTCAGGTCAAGCATTACTTGATTCTGCAGATGAAGGTACTTCTAAAATCACACAGTAAAGATCTTTCTTTTTTTCACCGTGCAAGCTACTGACCACACTACTCTCTCTGTTTGAACCCCAGAGTGCAGCTGTAGCCATTACACAGGTCAGAAACTTCCAAGCTTCTTCCTCAGAAACCAAATGGGGAAAGGTTGGCATATCCCTGCTCAGAAGGTTTGTAACCTCGTGTGTGAAACTTGAGCTGTGTCATGCGGTTTACGAATTTGGCTCGCCTGTATAACATCCAAGAAATAATTACCTGCAGTCATAATTTGAGAACTTAATGAATATTGCTGTAATTATCCCTGATTGTTCTCGGTTCTCTCCTGTGGTCTGAATCCAGGTCAACGAAGCACTGACTTCCAGTCTGCTTTCTTTTACCTAAATATCTTAAAATAAATGCTTACAGTATATTTACAGCATCTTACAGTAGATACCGTAATACTAGACATTTGATCCCACTGGTAGCTATGATCTATGCGTGCAGTACTACTCACCACAGTATATTTTTTAGCAGCTCAGTCACATTATAACAATATCTCTTCATCATGTCACTTGGCAGTATAAGATGCTGCATATGTACCTATAATAAGACTATATATATGCTGGTGCAGCCTTCCCTCTGTTGTATCTGGCAGCTTAATCTCAATAATCACATTTATTTAGTGACGTCTTAACATCAAGCATCTCAGTCACTCACATCTTTTATTTTCTCTAATTGTTAGTTAAAATGATGTAATACAATTATTTGCACACACCCATGAAAAAAAGGTTCTCTTAATAGACCTATAAGTTATGTATAGGGTTAAACTGTAAAAAAAAAAATCTGGGTTCCTGATCAGCTTTTAATAGCTTGTGTATTCATCAAAAGTGCTTGCGACATAAATGTGTCCTCACTTCCATAGCAACGGTTCCAAATAATGAGTAAGAATCAGGTGAAATATTTCTGTCCCACTTTTAAATACCTCCATTAATCAAACTGGAATCCCCTAAAGAATGAATTAGGATTGTGAATTACTGACTGTAAAAGCCGATAAGACTTAGGAAAATCATATCTAGACGTACAAAATTCATACAGTCTAAAACCTCATTGGGCTTTTACTTGACACTCACGGGGCGATTTAATAGGATCCTCAATCAAGTTGTATTTTACCAACAGTATTGGAACTTCTTATTTGATTTCATGGGACAGTGTAACCAAGCTGACAAAATGAACAGATTATTGCTCCCAAGGGACTCTCTGTGAGCATATACAGAAAATCCAATTATTGATCTCCTGATGACGCCTGTGTATATGTGTGGCTCAAGATCCATTGGAATAAATTGTGCAACATGCAAATGGAGAAGGAAAAAAAAAAACGTACATCCAGAGAGTTAAATCACTGTAAGTTAATGTTTCTACTACATCAGCAACTGTGATCTCTGCGAGGTCCCTTTGAATAAATGATTAGTTGTTGCAGCGGAGATGCAGTACAGCTAACAATTGGGAACTGCTGTGACACTGGGCGGCTCGAGGTTCAGTCTGCCTGATGCTGAAAAGCTTTGGTCAGCAAACATTTTCTATTAACGTTACCAAGTTTCTTCTCTTTCAACGACAAGCCTTTTACTTTTAAAATAAACTTCTTATCTGCATTTCACATGAGGATTCCTGTTTTTTTTCTAGGCCGTGGAACTTTTTTTTGTGTGTTTAACTTACTTTAGTAACAAGATAGTCTTGTCTCTGGGGATGCATGCATGGGTGTTTCCGCTTTCACTTTCTCCTGTTTAAGTACAAGAGCAAGCATGTTTTTGAGAATCCCATTTTTCCTCTGATAATCATTCTATTTATCAAGTTTTTCTCAAGCTCATTACGCAGACCTCCAGACAAAGTTATCTCAGATCACTAAACGCTCCTCTAAACTATTCATATACCACAAACCATCTGCAATTCACAGGGAATTACATAGCAGCACAACATGCAATGATATTCAGTATGAAGTGTAGATTTTTTTTTCTTCCTTTTCTAAAGAGACACAAACAGAATATTTAAAAGATCTTTTAAAAAAAAAATCTGTGAAAGACGCAGATTTATGAGTGCTTTGCCACACATATACCCACACACGCTGTAGCACACAGTGTGATCAGCACCCCACCACCTCACTTACATGGAATGCAGAGTGAGTTCCTTAATTAAGTCGAGAAGAAGCTATTACTTTTGGGACAGACTTGATCGTCCTCGCTCTGTGGCACCAATGGCTGTGGGGCTCTAATCACATCAGAGAGAGAGAGAGAGAGAGAGTCTGAATACTCTAAGACTTCCTACAGTGGAGTGGTCTTTGAGGGGTTATTTCAGTGTTTAGAGAGTCCTGTAATCTGCCCATGCAATTACATTAGTGGGACATGTTGAGCTGGAGAAGGCACTATAGGCACTGTGCGACATTAGCAATAATTAGTGCAGCTTTATATAGCGCTTTGGATAGAAAGTTGACCTAATGGGAAACATTTTCTTCACTGACTGAACTTTAGCCAAAACTGCTAACAGACAATTGCAGCCCACAGAGAGCGCTGCGGTAGACTTTTATACCCCATGTGATGTAGTGTTGATTTACTTTGAAATGTAATGAATGGTGCACAGTGTGAAGAAGAATCTTACATTGCGGTATTGCCACTTTTGCTTAAAGCAGCATCGTGTAACATTTCTACAATAGGAAACTGGTGTCATTCCCACATTGGACCCTGCACTGTGTAACTTTGTCCTCTGGGTACGCATAAAATATGGAATACTTCATTGCAATAAGTCACACACCACCAACTATTTCATTTATTTTTGATGAAAGCGGATCATATTATATTGAGAAAATATTATCTGGTTTTCCCTCTGATGAGTTTTCTGATGGAAAGAGCTCCAAACTACAGCTGCTGTTATCTAATGTTAGCTCACTTTGTTAGCCAGGCTGTCTGGACTGTGAGCTCAGAGGCTTTGAATGTTTGTACCACAGGTATTTTGGACCACCTGTGGTACAGGGGAATGCTGACCAGGAGTGGAGCAATGTAACCGGGTTCAGCAGCAGAAACGTTATGGACACAATGGCAGAAGTGAAGAGACAAAAAAGGACATTGATGAAGGAAGTTATAAAGAGAAAATGAGCGAAAGAGCAAGATGCCGAGTAAATCTGGGTCTGAGTTTTAGTTGTCGGCGAGAGCTTGAAAGCTAACCTTTCAACAAACGCTTTTAAAGTCATTTAGCAACAGTTAGAAAAATGACCAGCGTTTTCCTGCCCATCTGTTCAGTAGCACTGGCTAACACTGATGCTCCCATAGGACACAGGGGCTCAGTTGTGTTAAGTACAGGCTGGGGTCATATAGAGGCCACTATGAGTTATAAAGGTTTATTAAGTGTTAGAGGAACAGAGAGTTATCAGAGGACTGCAACAGTGTGTTTTTGTCTGTGATAACAGAAAAAAACAAAAACCTTTCATCTCCAACCCTGTTTTTTTCAGCATCCAGTGGAGCTCAGTGTGTTTTTGTGTTTTGCCACATCTGCACGGATATTAATGCCTTGATTTGAAGTCGATCGACAGTAAATGTTATTCAGAACATCTGTTAACCATGACTTTCGTTTCCTCCCGGGTTGGCCTTGGCACAATGCGAGGCAAGTGTAAAAACAAACATGACAGCGAGTAAATCTGTTTCCATGGAGTCTAAATTATATAAAATACACCACATCGAGTCTCAGACATAGATGAATAATGTTGCAGCTTGAGGGCCAAATAAAAGATAGTCAAACACAGTGAAATATACATCCACAGCCTGCCGTTCTCTTATCACAGAGCTTCTACCTGCCAGACCGAAAGTTAGAAAGTTGATCCCATGTACATCTACTTTTTTTTTCTTCTTGTTCTTTCTGTATCTTACTTGTCCTCTTTTTTCTTCCACCATGTTCCCTTATCTAACCCTTGTGCTCCCTGTCCATCTATCATTCATACTCTCTATATTTACTCATCTTCCTGTGCTCTCTCTGTCTGTCTCTCTCTCTCAAAGAACAGAATTATAAATCAAAAAGAGGTGCCCAGAGCGTGCACACACACGCACACACACACACACACACACACACACACTCACAATCAATACAAACAACTTCATTGCCAGTGAAGAAGCAGCAGAGTTGTACATGAGCACGCAAAACAGACACATATTTGCTTGTATTCTGTAGCTGCAATGACTCTCAACTCATGATAAGAAAACCACCAGGCCGCACATGTCGTCTTGTTAGGTCTCTGTGGTCTTCTATGTTTGGAAAAGCTGAAAGCTTTTCACGGAGGTTTACGGGACAGAAAGGACGTAGTTGTGAGGAAATTTCTATCTGTGAATACTGCAAGTGTTAGCACAGCTAACTAGTCAGTATTTAGCTATTTTGTCGTACAGATATATAGATATTATTCATAATTTTACACATCAGATTTTTCTCATGCACGCTGAGATCAAATTGGTGAGACAAAAACAGTTCTTAGTACTTGGTTTCAAAGAACCTCAAAGTGCAGTTATGACAGATATGGAGAAATAAAGTAAGCCTGCTTATTATTCAGTGAAATGTGATCAATTAAAAGCTGTAAGTGTAAAAGTTGTACTATTAAAAAAGACACTTTCAGGTTTCACCTCATACCACACATCGCATCGCATCGCAGCAGCCCACAGACGGTGAAAGAACAAAGTGTGTGAGATCATGCACAGTAAGTGTAAAGAAGCAATAACATATTGAAAAAGTTGAATTCGGTTGCACTAAAACGCAGTAGTTTGACGTTTCAACTTCTGTTGACACAGTCTGCAGTCAGTGACTGTACAGTAAATATAGTGAACGTAATGGCAGGAAGGGTTTAGAAAATGCTCTGGTTTACCAACGAAGAAATGTGAGCTGGAACGGCTGAAAAATAACTCCGCTGCCTCTCTGTCTGTCTATTATCTCGGGCTGTTCAGAGTAGATTTAAATACATCAACTGGGGCTAAACCTCTTTTCATCTCCAGGACGTATTTTCCATCCTCTAAATGCACTAGTAACTTTCTGAATGGGGGACAGATGCATTATCTTAATACGGTCTATAAAATTCAATGAAGCAATAACTCACAATCGCTCAGTGTGGACAGACAACAGACAGACATTATTTTAAGTACGCTGTACAGGAAGTAGGTCATGGTACAGTTGCAGGATGCTTTGTTTTAAAGAGGGTCACGGTATTATCCAGACTTGTGCTGATTGGTCTGGTATGTATCACAAAGATTACAGTGATCGTAGATATTGTTTGGTGACGTCTTGTGCCATCTAAGAAGCCCTGAAACTGTCTTCATTTCTCCCTCTCTCCATCTCATCTCTTTCTTTCTATTTGTACCTCTCTGTCTCTCTTTCTCCGTCAGTCTCCTGATGCCTCTGTCTCTCTGTCTCTGCCCACTTTCCTTCTGTCACTTTGTCAATATGTCGTCTCGTTCACCAGTCACTCTTGCCAAACGCTCTGCATTTGATGTCTCCCTTCAGTGTATACAAATATCCGCCTCATACTCCCTGTCTTGCTTTTGTCTTTTCCACCTCTTCTCCTCTTTCTTACTCATCCCAGTCCACATTTCTTCTGCCTTTACACTCCTGCACCAAGTACACACACCTTGCCTTTGCTCCTAGCCAGCAAAGGGAGGTGCCAGGTGGAGGAGATCCATCACAGTGACAGTGGCGGAGTGCTGCAGCCAGCAGAACAGTCTTGTGTGGCTCTGTCTCTGCCTTTGGAGACGACCTTGTCAGTCAGTCAGTCAGTCATTCACACAGGCTCTATTAACATATGGTGATCACACAGAACAACTTGTTATTCTGCCACAGAAAAGAACACTGTAAAGTGCATTTTGCTTCGGAAATTTTCAGTCAAAGGAATGAAAAGTTATTCTATTGTTGGTTATCCTCTGATATCCTGAAGACATTCTGTGCTTCCTTTAGCCAATGGAGTGGTTCATATTAGATTACCTGTAAATAATTGACCCGTTCTGGCTCTGAAAAGGTTAATGAGGTAATCCAACACGCAGACGGGCACGGCAGCAGTGCTGAGGCACGTCAACACCGAGCAGGTTGAAAGACTTTACTTATCCTGACCTGAGGCGATGGATGTCCGACAGATTTGTCATTCCCACAGATGGTGTGAAGAACACACTTATCTGCATGGTGAAGGGAACATGGTGGACGGATTAGATTCATGCTGCATTTGCCACAGAACGTTTCAGACCATCCGCTGGGCCTCTCTTGCTATCGGCTGATTCCACCTTTTTCCCTCCTTCTTTCCCTTCCCCACTGTCTTCAGCTGTGTTAGCTGAAGTGACTTCGATCTCTCTCTCTCTCTCCCTCTCTTCAAGGCATACACACTAAAACACACACAGTCAGTGAAATTCTCCACAGGAAGCTTTTGCTGGAAAACCGTGTGGAGCCCTGGAATTAATTTGCCCACATGAGCAGAGTCCAAGGATGGAGAGAGCCAGACCATGAAGCAGAGAAGAGGGACAGATGGAGGGAAGAAGACCAATGAGTCCTTTTCTCCACCCTGATTGAAGTCCAGCGACTCTATATTCATGAATTTGGAAGTTACTGGGTTGTGAGAAAATTTTCTGGATATATAATCACCAATCTCTTTGATAATAACTTTTATCCCCCGAAGAGAACATTTGCACAGGTGACACGAGTAGAAGGTCGCGGCAGAAACAAAGGGGACGCCCAAGGGGACAAAACTTGACACTTTGACAAGTGTCTGTCACAGAGAAACGTACACCAGAGGGTTAAGCGCTTAAAGGGTTTCTCCACTGTTCAAAAAATCTAATCCCACTTGACCAGTGTGCCTATATCAATGTCAAATGTCTCTCTTCATGACGTACATATATGGGTCCCACGATACAAGACTGTCCAGTTGTGATGCGAGTTTCTGCAGTAGATATCCATAATGAAATCCATTCAGGTGTGTTTAATATGCATGCCGTGAAAGCAGCTTCACTGTCTGAAGATTATGTATTTGCTGATGGTGAGGAGGGGATCATTTCAGAGGCCACTGCTTGCTGGTGTGGAAAATCACTGTTAGAAATTCCGCATCGAGAAGCAAAATAAACACGCGGGCATCAATCCATTACTTTTTCTTTTGGGGATTTTTTCTCCTCTCGTCTGTCTCTCGGTCTGTCTTTTTTTTTTTTTTTTTTTTCCCCCGCATATCATGTCTTTGGAACGTATTTGATTTCTGAAGGGAATTTGTGTCCCATATCTCTCTCTATCGCTGTCTATCGGTGTCTCTCACCCTCTCTCTCTTTCAGGATCTCTCTTTTCTATCTTACCGAATAAATTAGAGATGAAGACCGTGATTGCTGTTATTTGGTGACTGGCATCGGCTGATGGATGGATTACAGATAAACGAAACACTAACCTGACAATGGCATTCACGCCTTTTTCCAGGAGGTGAACAAAGATAGCAGTGTTGTCTTTGACAAGAATAACAAAGCATTTGCCTTAAAGACCCGTCAGAATTGCCAATATGATCTGACGTTTATGGCACTGGTACATTTATAAAGTAAGAAAATTGTGCATTTATTTGTCAATCCATTGTGATCTGCATCACCAAGCAGGATATGCTTGTTAATCATGTAACATCAAGTGCTCCAGACTGGACTCTCAAGGTCTGACCTTCTCTCAAGGGTGTCACTATTGTGTCAAGTTATCAGGTGAAAATATTGTGGTTGTGATCATTCTTATTCGAGGCGGCAACTGGACCTCATGTGGCACTAATAATGACAGAAACAGGGCAAGAATGAGGTCTCTTGTTGTATTAAATTAGGTGACGTGTGGTCACTGCATGTCACTTACTTTTTTTAATAAGGAACTGCCAAAGTGCAGTGCAGCACAAGGACGCCACAACTGTGTTAGCCGGGCATTCACTTGCTGACACTAACAGGGAACATGCCCACACTTACATAACTAACTAACATGCGCGTTACAATGATGACCAAACAATCTTGCATCGTTTCACTGGAGATTTCTTGCTTGACAGTTCCCATGATGAGTGTGTGTTTCTTCCCGCTTTGCATTCAAACAAACTGCACTAGAAGCTGACCAAATTCTGTGTGAAAGCACAATTTAAATAAAGGAATATATGTAGTATTGAACTATTATCATTACTAAGCTATCAGTAAATGAATGGAGGGGGGGAAAAAAAGAGCAGTCATTGTAATTCATTCATTCAGATTTGTGGTAAGGAACTGAGGAATGATACACTGAGATATGCTACAGCTTTGGCAACTCAGCTATCAATCTATACAACCACACAGCATGCACACACATTGTTCGAGGTGGTGCCATCTACCGGAGCTGCTACACCACGAGCTGATAATAATAGCTTTTTAATGAGCTCTTTCTGCAGGCGTCTGTAAGGCACGTTATGATGAGACATTATCAATAAGTGTCTCTTCCAGAACAAAAGCCTGTGTCAGATATTCGCATGTGAGAGCTTAAACCCTGCCACGTACACACGCGCGCGAGGAGAAATGTGGCTACATATGAACACGCACACACACAGAAACATATCTGATAAGATTTAATTGAATATTCTCCTCCGTGCTGTCTCGTGCAGAACATGAGAAGCTCGATCTGTACGTCTGGTATCTCAGAGTTCTTATCGTTTCTCACTAGTGGTGCCACAACACACACATAGGTTTGCACTTCTGGACTTGTGAGGACCCTCGTTGATATAATGTATTTCCTAGCCCTGACCCTAAGTTATTATAAGCATTGCATCCGCTTGTACTTAACCTAATTCTGCCTCAATACATATCTAGATGTGAAATATTAAAATGTCAGAAAATAGTGACAGAGAGAGGCATTTAAAACTGCCTGTTCTTCTGACCAACACAGGTTGCACGCACACAAACTCCAAAGAGACAGCTGTATTTATTATTTTTTTTTGTGCCTCTGAATTCTCAACAGCCGGATATCACATGAAAAGTGCCCCACACCTACAAGCATAGAACATAAAACACATACTCACTCTCAGACATGCACACAGTATAACAATTCACCACCATTCATCTCCAAAGCTATTCAAAAGCCCACTATACTTGGACAAGTGCCCCCGTTTTTGTATTTAGAGCAGAAGAGCTCATTTGATGTTTTGTTTATTCGGTTTCACTTATCATAATTAAAAGGTTACCAGCTGATTCAACAGAGTGGTGGCTTTCTTCCTAAACAGCCATGATTGATTTTCCTCTAGCCACCCTCCTCTGGCTTTGCAAAAAAAAATAATAATAATAATAATTTGGCTTAGAAAGATGGAGGAATGGGTACAAGAGCACAAGAGAGCAATAGAAGACTATAAAGAGATAGAGGACGCGCTCATCCATGGCCGACATGTGAAAAGAAAAGTAGCCTTTCTGACAGACCCTGAAAGCCACATACGTGTCTGATGAAGCTGACATGTGCAGGAGTGCGGAAGGAAGGATAGAGGGGGGGAAACGGAGGTGTGGGAGTGAATCATGTCGTGCTTTTCTCAGAAGTCAAAGGCCCCTGAGCAGGCTGGAATAGGCAGTCAATGGTCATTGGCAGCGAGGGGAAATGGATCTAAAATTAATTGTGTCTGTCTGAGGCTTTCTAAAAGTATCCGGTCGGACTGTAGAAGGCTGTGCATGCAAGTGTGTCACTTGTCGAGATCAATGATCAATGCTCTGTGACATGGTCGCTGTATTTTGCCATTCAGTTTGCCAGTCAGCCATTTGATAAACCAGTCAATCACTGAAAGTCTATTTCACATAGCTACGCAGGGAGCAGTAAATCTATGTCTAATAAAATTGGAAATGTATTTGTGCCTCACCATTAGCCTAATTGTAGTGGGAGAAGGGGTTTATGGATGTTTCAGGGAAAACCTTCTAGGTTGCGACTGAGTTGACAGGTGCAAGATTTTTAGCTTGCTGGAGTCAGCACCATTCCACTCTGAATGATTTCCTTCTCAGCCGATAACGACATTCATTTCTTCAAAGTGAGCCTAAAGCAAGGCAGGTTTCTATGTATTTTGCTGGAGAGAAGAGAAGAGAAGAGAAGAGAAGAGAAGAGAAGAGAAGAACAAAAGAAAATAGATCATACCAGCAGAAATTAGAACAAAGAAACTAGAACGAAACTGAAAAAAAATGTATCCAACAAAAGGTTTAGAAACCTCTACAGTGTCTCAAGCAATCTCCTTTAGTCCTCCTCTCATCCACATTGGATGAATTCATACTGACGACATGAGAAACATAAATTCCTACATATTCTTTACAAGTTGACCCAGCTGATCAGCAGTCGTATGCCTCCAGGAGAACATGACGTGTACGAGTTCTCGCACTACAGCTTTCAGATTCAGAGACATGGATGTCAATCATGGCTGTCACAGCTGTTGGGGGAAAGGGACACCTCACCGATTTTACACATCGAGATCAGTTTACCTGTAATGAGGAGAACGACTCAGCGAGTGAAAACGTCTTCTGCGGCGGTGAAGTGAAGACTGAAAAAGTAACATAACCCTGGCAATGTGATCAGCTCTATTAAGCTCAGTGACTTAACCTAAAGCCCTTTGTTAGATCTTAAGACTCTTGTTGTGTGGAGATGATGTGTATGATGATGATGTATGATTTTGCTAATCATAATTGAAACTTGACATCAGAGAGACACGTCACTGCAGGGATGTTGCCCAATGACACGTCCGCATGGTGAAATACGGTATGTACTGCTCGTCTCACACCACAGAACATATCTACACCTAGCCGCTGGTGCATCGGAAAAAGGATTACTCCCCACGTGGAAATGATGAAACCTTCCATAGGCGCATAAGCCACACACATAGGAGTTGAGGCTTTGATCGTCTGATGCTGACTCTGTTCCCCACATTGAAAACCAGATCTTTAAAGCTCTGATGTCCCAGCGATAGAGCTAAAACATTATTCACATATGTTCTATTCATACGACAGAGGGCATGCACAAAGCACGTTGAATAAAACCGGCACACGAATATATATTCTGTGCAATATTCTGTGTTAGAAGGAGTGATCCAGAGTCTTATAGTAAATGTTTAGAGTTTCCGGGCTGGGCAGTCGTCTGTGGTGAGCCTTGTGTGCCCTTTCTCAGTCTCACACCTATTCTATCGCATAATATCAACCTACGGTAGTGCTTAAAAATTCAATTTGCTGCCAATTAACAAGTCAGCAGGCCTGAAAAAAATCAAAGCCATTGACAAATGAGCTTCGAGTCGATAGACAACAGTCAATAGACAACTTGACATCCAACTGGATATTGTATTTCTAATTCCTGTCAGTCATCGTCTAGTTGATTTAGCGTGAGATGTTTTCCTTTTCGGTTGGTAGAAATAACAAAATTCATTTTCAGATCTGTGATCGTAAAAACACACACAAAAAGCATTTCTTTTTCAAAAGAAGGCCATGCAGCACCCGTACACGGTACTGTAAAGCGAGACAGGAAATGAGCAGGAAAAAAAAAAACACACACATCACAGCGGGAGACAGGATTTGAACCCATGCAAACTACAGGAATCCTCTGCTTCAAGCACAGCATCCAATGACAGCTAAGGCCACAGGGGAAGACCATGAAAGCATGTGCAAGATACTTGTGATGCTTGGTTTTGAAAGTATAAAGCTTTGATACCCCAAATCCTCACAAAATATTTAAAAATTAACCAAAAGTTTAAGTTGTAACATTGGCATTTAGATTCACTCTAACCCAGAAAAAGAAACGCTACGATCCTCCCAGTGTGAAATGTGTTTATTTACTGTGACGCCATGCTTCTAAGAAGTACAAAAGAAGCCACAAACAAAGGCAGACACTGTTCCTCAATTACCTTGTTTCAGAAGCTATGTTTGGAGATTTTCCAAAGGAGGGGAATGTTCTGACATTCCTACCTACACCTAAACAGATGTTAGGATTTTACAGTCTGCTAGCTCCTCGGGATTGTTAGATAACACAGGCTATATTCATTGATTATGTTTCCCACAGTGTTTTAAGAAATTAGGAGACTAATCCAGAGCCAAAAGGTGAGACAGGTGAAGGTCTGTTGGGTTCCTCTGGCCAGTCATTCAATAATGTAGTTTGTAACAGCATCATAAATGGTTGATGAATTTAAAACCTTCTTCAATTAATGTTACATGTTGATCCAAAAGAAAAAGGTGCAGCTCCCGAATATTTTAAACTAGAACTGCTTTTTTTCTACATGTATTCCAGCAGCATTTAAGTTAGTAAATAACGGAGGCGATTAATTCACCACAACAAACAAACACAAACACACAAATGCATGCTCCACCTCCCAGCGCACAGCCTACACATTCACAATGTCACCCTGTGTCTTCTCCAGCGAAGCAAACTGTTTAGTCATCTGTGAACCCCAATCTAAATTCAAATCCCAATTAAATATTTACTGCTTCCTAGGAGTTCACTGCAGAAAGTGCGGCAATGCTCCACCACTTAAAACAAACCCAGCAGTTTTTTAATGTTTGTAATCATGAATTATCTGTCATAAATTGTATGAAATTCCCTTGTGATGTTTTAATTCAGGATGTTGTCTCTGTAAACCTCATCGTTTAGCCAAAACAACTCTAAAGTTCAATTTCATTAGTTTGGTTTGTGTTGTGTCTAATCTTTAAATCATTAATTATCTGACTCCTTGTAGCTGGTCTAGGCGTAACACCATTGCGATTCCAGTTTTTAGCACAATGGATGCATTTGATGAGTAATGTGGCCTCCGGTCTCGGAGCCCATCAGCTATCATCTGACAGTGATGTAGCCTCTGGGGGCAACAGCCAACATCTCAGGGCTTCCGGTGTGACCGGTGGATGTGTGGAAAACAAGACAATGTGGATTTGGGATCTGATTAGCAACATGATACGTGAGAATGATGGGAAAGACACATTTCAGCTCATTTCTATAAACAGATATCTGCATATGAAAAGATTAATCATCATCAGACAATACCTGACAGTTTCCAAGATTGCATTCAAGCCAGTGCCATCCTCCTCTTTTGGGCTCTATACAGACTGCTGCAACCAAAGCCCACTCAGACACGACTGGTAAATACTATTCGGACTACAAACAGGAACCAGAAAGTTTCCAGGGCAAACATTTTGGTCCCTCGCCTCTAGATTCTGCATTCATATGCAGATATATGTTTACAGAGCTCGTGCGGCCTCCGGCTCTCCTCTTGTCGTGATGATATCAGAGGGAGATTTTTGTACCTGCAGTGTTTCTCTCTCATTTCATTTTTGCTTAATTATTTCCTTTCTTCCAATCTTGCCTCCGACATTTCATTCAGGTTGTTTGAATCTTAATGAAAGCCTTCTAGGACTTAAGGGACTAAATGAATGTTATGTTGGTAATGTCTATTAATTTAGTCTTGTAAGTGAAAGTGAAAAGCTATGAAGCAATCTATCACTGACACACGACAGACAATGAAGAATATAATGTATTCTTCTGTGCAGTTGGGGCAGAATAATAAAACAGTCTTTACAAGTCAATATAAGCATTATAAATGTGATTTACAGCATACAGACATTACTTAGTCTCTCTATTCTATATGTTCGATAGACAAACTTGTTTTCATCCTGGTTGTCTTCGTCTGTTTTTTCATCCCTTTTGTTTTGTTTGTTTTTTATGTCTACTCCTCGTGCCATGCTTGTCTCAGGCTCAGTGCGAATGACAATTTGTCCACCACATTTTCCTCATCTATCCTTGTCTCCATTAATTCCTATTTATGTTTGCTCATTTGTCCTTCCCTGCTTAAAATAGACATCATCCCTTTATCCGGCAACCATCAAACCGTCTGCGCACTCATCTATCCTTCTTTTCTCCCAACTTGGTCAGAACATCAAGCTATTTTTTTTTTCTTAACCTCCTCTCCGCCTCTTATCTTGTCTACTTTTATTTGTCACTACATCTCTAGGGTGTCCCTATTTTTAGTCTTTCTATCTTTCCATTATTCTCATCCACACTCGTCCATCAATTCAGACGTCTGCTTTCCCTTCTCCTTTTCTCCCTCAAAATGAGATACATATCTGCATCATTCTGTTTGCTCAATCAATTCTGGTTAATCCAGTGCCATTCTTTATTCTCCTTTCCCCTCCCCAACGACACTGAAAACGATTTATATGTACAAAAACAAACTTATCATCCTTAATTACAACGTGCTGCAACAGTGAATCCACCCCCTACTGACAAGTGTCATTTTATTTTGCCCGAATATTATTTATTTTTTCCTCAAGTCACTCAGATCTGTCTTAGATCACAGCTTAAAACCAACATGCAAACTGTGTCTTCATTTACAAAGAGCTGTTTTTAACACTGTGTTCACACATTTGGGGTTGTGGAGATCAAATGTTTCAGTTTCATCATGTTGCTTTATCTCAATTTGCAATATCCACGCTTGACGTGTCACACACACAGAGCATCTTTTTTTTTTTTTAGTGTCACGCATGCCCATGACTCTCTGATTAAGTAATTCATACTTACATCACCCAAAAAAGTAAATAATAATCGTGGTGAGGGCTCTGCTTCCATGTCTGATCCAATGGAGGTAGGTGGAATTTCGTGTCAGGAGGTGGATGGCTGGATTGATGGATTTGTGTGCTGTGTGTGTGTGTGTGTGTGTGTGTAGGAGTGCTGCGGCATTGCAACTTTTGCTGCCGCGCCTGCCTCACTCAATCTCCTGTGTCACACATGACAGCATGTTAGAATGAAATTACCCTCCATCACAGCGTTGGCATCTGTAAGCTAACTTTTAGCGGGGCTGAAAATAAATCAAATTATTTTCTAAATCTGCTCTGTTCATCTGTTGATTCAAAACAAGCCGATTCTGAAAAATCAATGCACGAATCTCCAAAAACGGACGCATACAGTATGAAAATGAGTTCTATAATCCACTACCATGAATGCTGCTACGGCTGAAACCTGCTGCAGAGCCCTCCAACAGTCAGTTTGAATTTGGATAGAATGCATGTAATAACACGCAAACCACGGAAATCCATGCCTAAATGGATTTGAGTAGTAGAAACACGTCAAGGAAAGAAAATCTGTTTTAACTGGAAGAAGAATGTATGGGGGATGTTTGAACTTTTTAAAGCTCATTCATTTGAATAAATCAACTTGTTGACCATCGATTTGTTTGCGTACATTCACTGGCCTTCAAACCGTGATCGTGTTCACTCAC
The DNA here is from genome assembly GCA_036365135.1 of Miichthys miiuy. Classification (NCBI taxonomy): domain Eukaryota; kingdom Metazoa; phylum Chordata; class Actinopteri; family Sciaenidae; genus Miichthys; species Miichthys miiuy. Next base: position 20,339,166 of record CM071613.1, read on the forward strand.
ATGTCCTCATCTGTATCTATATAACCTGCGTTTCTTTATCCGACAAGCTGCCTCCACTTGTGCGGGTGTGATAGTAAACCTGCTGTATCCGACACACCGCATGGGCGCGTTTGATTTATTTAGAGATTTATCACTAAGTCTGAAGATAAAACGCCATACGAGGATGTACAGTTCCAGTATTTGATATTTCTATGTGATAAACAGCTCTCACCCACATCTGTGCCTGTACAGTACGGGCACACGCGTTGGGACAGTAACGGACAGATTCGTGATTACATTTTAACGATAAATATCTCTGTCTTTATCTTCTACACGCTTTCCCATCCTCCATTATTCACTTCTTCCTTCCTTCCATCTCTTCCTGCTTTACTCCCTCCGTTACATGCTCACTCCTTTATTCATTCCCTCCCTCAGATACTCATCTCCTGTCCTCACTCCTTCACTCCTCATGCCCTTAGTCACTCACTTGCTTAGCTTCTCCTCCCTTTGTCACTCAATCTCTTACTTGCTACACTCTAACTTTTTCATTCCCTTACACAGTAACATGCTCCCTTATTCACTCACTCAATCGCACTCAAACCCTGATTTGCTCTGCCGTTATCCCCCTTAATTACTTGATCACTAACTTCCTCGTTTGCTCACTTCTTTGGGCCCTCACTCCCTTCCTCCATCTTCTTATCATATAGGAAAGGGAGCATTCACGTCATCAAGACAGTGTTAGGATTAAAATATCCAGGACGAAACACATCAATTAAATTTGACTGACTGATTGATTGATTGAGGTATCCATATTTCTTTGGTGTTCAAGCACTTCCATGCTATGAAGCGACAAGTCGGACATATCCGAGCTCCGAAATATCACAATCACGACTTGGATGACGTGAATGCTATTAAAAAGACGAGAACCTATGGTGACATAAGTAATTATGTAATAATCATGAAATGACATGGACGCATTATTAGTCATTCGCCTTATTCGTCAGCCGCTCCTTCGCTCATTCAAACCCTTATTTACTCCCTTATTTAGAAAATTCCTCCATCCTTCACTCAGCCACTTCCTCCTTCACTGACGACACCCTGTATTAAGTGAAGGCCATTTTTTTTTTTTCCCTCCCAGTTTACATAAATTTGGCTATTTATGTGTTATAATCCTGCAGTCTGAAAAGCTCCTGAGTTAAGTCTGACACTCTTCACTGCCATTCAGCTGCTCTTCCCATTCACCGTCTGAATGTGTCATCCTGCCTTTTCTCTCCGTAACATCGCCTTTGTCTGTCCCTTTTTACGTATTTCACTCCGCTCCCTACGTATCTTTGTAATTCTGTCCACATCTCCATCTGCCTGTGCTTTTGACCCCACCCTTCAGATTCACTGTCTTTGCCTCATGCCTTCACATTTATCTTATTTCATTATTTTTTTAAACCAGACCAATTTATTTATTATTTAAATCTATCTACTTCAGAGTGCCCTTCGGTTTCTTGACTCAAATGTTTAAACAGTGGAATATGTATTTTAATGTCATACTGAAATACAGAGTTGATGTGAATTGAGGACAGCTGGCCGAGGATAGCATGTAATCTCAGGTTAAGTTGCGTGCGGTTATGTACTGTATATGTGTGAGCATATGTTGGACAAATTAACAGCTTGTCAAAATCAGTTTAGGCACAGAGGCAGAGATGTGAAGGACAGACCCTCGGCTTTGCGTTTTCAAGCAAAAAGGAGATCACGTGACTCTCCTGAAGCTGCAGAATGCATACAGATGACACCAGGGCATCCTAAAAGTGCAAGTCTGTCACACATACTGTAGACCCATGTGGCGCCAAATGCACTGAGAGAGAGAGTGGATGCCGAAGTGCACGACACACTCAAACACGCCTCAGCACCGCGACCTGCAGGAGTCATAGTCGCTGTCATTGTGAATTTATTGAGGCTGATCTCTGTGGTTATATTTACATTGTAGAAGAAGCAAACGTTTTAGTTTTGGGGAGTTTTTCCTACCTAGCAGCACTTCTACTGTGTCTAACACTTCCAGACTTTCTTATATAAAGTGAAAGTTCACCCCTTTTGGGCCCTCTTTAATTATTTGTTTCATATCCTCTTCTTTTTCCACTTTATTTTTACTTGTTCTGTATTTTTATTTAGTGTACATTTTGTTTTCTTCTCTCTTTCTCTTCCCACCTCATGTTCCCTCTTCTCTTTTCTTTACTCTTTATCTTTTCTCCCACTTTTTTTTAATCTTATCTCCTCCTTTTATCCTTTTTTCGTCTCATTTTCTCTCTGTGTGTCTCTTATTCTCTTGTCCTCCTCCTCTCTTCAGAAAAAAAAACAGTTACAGTTTTCTCCTACCGGCTATAACCGGGGTTATGTCTGCTGCCACCACTCTCATCCTCTGGACTGACTTCAATCACAGCTGCAGCTTCCTCTCTCTCTCTGTGTATGTGTGTCTTTTTTTTCTGTGTGTATTTGTATGCACGACACAGGAGGAGAACCCCGCTTCTGTCCATCAACCTCAGTTAGCGTTTATCTCCCACTCTGACCACCGGACGCACACACGGTGGCTCAATAACTTCCTGTCACAATTTCACTGGTGGTAGGAAAGTGGTAGGAAACCTCCGCCATGACCCGGAGGTTGAAGGGATAATTCCATCCATCACTCACTGCAGAGCACACTTCCAGACACGCGCACTCACACAGACAAACACACACACACAGAGCTAGTTCACAGAGCACAACTGGTGGATCTGAGTGGAAATTCAGCAGATACAGCAGGTGACTGAGATCAGTATAGACCAGGGTGGGCCAAAAAAGGGAAACTTGACACACAGAACACCCAAAACAACACTGCACTTTTTCCCCCAAGTTGTCCTAAAATGGCACATTTGTCTGCAGACCACAACAGCTTAAGAGTCAAGAGATTTGGATCAAATGTGCTACTTAATAGGCCGCAGAGTGAGCGAGAGCATGAAACAGCTGAGGACAAACAAAGCGAAACAAAGTCGGCGCTCAGCACAGTTTTACAAATTGACCCCATCATGAAAAATATATTCAAACTCAGGATGAGACATTTTGAATGCACCACAGTCCACTGTCTGAGGTTGGAAAGTTGTTAACAAACACACGGCACGCCACCTCTTCTCTCCAAAAAAAGCAATCAAGTGAAATCATGTGAAAACCAATCGTAAAACAATATCCAAACTTAACTTGAGCAGCTAAAAGATAATGGCAACAGATAGCTGGCTGCTGGCGTCTTCCAAAGTGTGCTCCTGTGAGTGACGTGCCGAGTTAAGCTTCCCCACTGATCTCTGGACAGCCCTTTATTGAATACCAATGGGGATAATGAATAGCAGATCTGCTTCTGAACTCACTGAAACTGCTGCTGGACGACATTATCGCCAACGTTTTATGACCATAATACCTATTGCAGAATGCTCCTGACTTAAAACAAGAGTATAGGCCTGCAGTGAGAAATTATCCAGTGAATCAGATCATTTCTGTCAGTAATATAGTCCATAAATGAACTTTTTGCGTCAGTTGTACCCACATAGTTGGCAGGTTAGCCGCTCCATAATGAAGAAAACAATGCTTGATTTAAGACTTGAAACATGTGCATACAAATGGGAAACTTTTGCCGCCCTTACACAAATTAAAACTATGTTTAAAAAACTCATTTACAGGCTAAATCTTTTCCCTCTTTTTCTTCCCCTCAGTCACCTGCATGTTGTTTTTCACTGCCCCACTTCCTTATTTGTATTCCACCCTCAACTTCACAGCGTTGCATTCTGATTTCCTTTCCCTTTCTTGCTGACTTCTCTCCAACCCCTCGCCCACCTTTTTCCTCTCCTGCCTCTTAAAGTCGAACATCACCTGCTTGTTTGCACTAAAATGTGCAAATTACTCACATTACCTCTGCATATCTGATATTTATTCACTTATGGTGTTCATCCATTCATTAATGCCTTGCCACACTGTGTGTACCAAGTAATAACTAGCTTAACCGCATCTGAAAAATATACACAGAGGCACAAAGGTGAAAGTGTCGGCAGTCTTTCTGTTTATTTCTCAAGATATTAAACACTTCTCGGGGAAAGGAGTTCACTTTCTTTACTCTTCTATATAAAAGGACATTTTCTTCTTCTTCCTTCTATATTTGTTCGCGTCTATTCAGACACTAATACTGCCTCTTTCTGCAGAGGACAGTAGGCCAGACGAGAGCTGCAGAATACAGAAGAGAGGAGGTGAGATTTGAGGTCAGAAAACAGACACTGCCTACCAAGACCGTTAATCGCATTCTTCATGGCGCAGTCCAGCAGGGAACATGGAACTTACAGCCATTTTTAAGCCTGGAAGCAAAGTAAGGAATTTAATCTTTGACCCTCACTGCTAAAACATATTCATCGCTCGTGGTATCCAACTAGCACTGTCCCCATAGCATTAACCAGCAGCTGCTGCTTGATCATGTATATAAACACAATATCAGTTTTCTGTTATCTGCTTGGGGCATTGGATTATTCAAATACATGCCATGTTTTGAGCTGCTGAGGTCAATTTAAGGAAAATGAAATGGAAAAATGGCAAAATGGATGTGACACACACACAAAAAAATGAGAGTAAAGAGAGAAAAAGATGAAAAGTAAATGTGAATGTGGCTAATTTCATCACTCTGATTTAATTTCAGATAGGACACAACCTTTCAGACAGATGGACGGACATGCAGATTTACAGACAGACCGTTTAGATGCAGGCAGTTTGTGCCCCCTCATCCGCCTGCACTGGTGCTCTGCAGGTAAATGTCGTTACCCTTTTTCTTATTGTAACACGCGACATCTTTGCGATGGAAACTCTCTCAACAGCATGAACGCAGCATTTTGCCGCTCTCTACGGTTGCAGCTCGTGTGCGGCTCTCTGCGATTTGTATGCGATCAGCATGCGTGACAGTTAGTTGTTTTGTTTTTTTTTTCCTTTGCTTGTATTAGGCTTTCTAGCAGAGGTGCAATGATTCACCCCCGTAAACAGTGATGTCAGTGACAAATAATGACATCATGCCTGATGTGAACATGATGGAGGGTTTCTATACTACTAAATGTGCAAAGGGGAGTTCGGCCAACCTGTTCAATCAGAAGCTACGCAGCTAGAGACCACTAAATCCTGCACAATGGTGCTATAAATTGCATCATTAAAAAAAACTTATCAAAGCATTTTATCTTTTATTAAACCTTAAAGACTTTCTTCTCTCTCATCACTAATCTACTATTTGATTAAATGTTGGCAATATGTATAAATTATTTGGCAGTTATTGTTTTTGCCTTTTTTAAGTCAAGATTAATTAAAAGAAAAGCTGACATATCTTGCTTCCGCTTCACCCCTTGCCTAAATGTTGTCTGTTTAAGTCACAACGACAATACTGTGGTTATTTCCTCAAACTTGAAGACATTGTACGACTGGTTTTCAGAGGCTGTGTACTCCATATGACTGATACATTGACCACGACATGTAAGTCAGTGAAGTGCACCTTTAAAGAAGAAGAAAAAAAAAAATACAGCGCTATAGAAGGACTATACTGCCGACATGTACGGTCCCATGCTCCTAAGTGAACTGAGAGGCTCTGTTTGAGTTGTTGAGAGTAACATTGTCTTCAAATGTATTCAAGGTCATTCTCAATGAGCAAATTGGATGAGATGTGTGCATTCAGCTTTCATGGTCACTTGCTGCTGCGGAATGAACTCTGGGTTTGAATAGTTAAAGGCAGAACAAGGACACGTGGTGAATGAATGCCAACCAGTGATGACTGACTATCTATAGCGCACAGCGTACATTGTATATAACAGTCGGCTGTACATACATACAGTAATTTGAACCTTGTTTGTACATTTTGGAACACGATTGTTGCACGGCCAGAACGGCAGGAAAAGCATCCACGCATGGTCGACTGGCATTTATTTTATTTTCACCCACAGGATGAATGTGGTTATTTTCAACCTCATCCTAGATTACAGTGGTACACATCCCCGTGTCAGACTATCAGGATATATTGCTGCTTCCTGTTCTTTTCATGATCTACTTGTTGAAATTGCAACTCAATCTTTTGTATGTGTGAATGTAAAACTATTGTATTTAGTTAATAATTGTTGACTCTACTCTCACCACGCCATATTGGAGACAAATTAGCAACAGGAGATGGATGTTGGAAAGGGCTAGAATTGTATTTGGTAGGCAGCTTAATGGACTAGTGGTTTGGACATCTGATTCTGGATATGCCAAACTGGGAGGAGAGCCTGAGGCAAACCCAGAACAAACTGGAGGGACCACATATCCCACCTGGCAATGAGAACGCCTCAGGGTGCCCCAGGAAGAGCTGGAGGAGAAAAACATCAGGACTATGGCTAAACCTGCCCTCACTGTTACCCAGGAACATGGGATGTGGATGGATGGAGAAAAGTTACAATTGTTGGAGATGTTTTGTAGCCTAAAAACTAACATCTAACTTAACGTGAATATTGTACTTATTCTTAATGTTATACTTATTTGACTCATCCCTTCACTCTACCTGAAGTGGCTCCTGCAGTGGCTCTACTGTCTGCTTGAGTCAGGTTATTCTCCGTCTGACACTGCGGCTAATTTGTCATCTAAAACTTAAACTGACAGGATAAAACAGCTTTCATAATCCATTTTTAAAGGATAGATAGAGTTTGCCCTCTGCTTGGCTCTGCAGCTCATTGTGATGTTCTGACCCTCATGTTGGCTGACTGTTCCTCGTGTCTCTGTGTAATTAGGGTCCATGTTTTATAGATGCCATGCCTCTTTGTAATTAGAGTCTCTGCATTATGGATGCTGTGTGTTTGTAGAAGAATGTGCGAGAAAGAGAGAGAGAGAAAAAAAAAAGTGATGCGAGCTGTGCACTTTTGTTTTTTGGGACAACATGGAGGATGCGCCTGTGCAGCACTGGGGGCCTCGGCTTGCTCTAGTTAGGCCTGCAGCTATGCATTACTGAGTGTGGTCCGCTGCAGGGGGTATAGCACACCCACTCAAACGTAGTCTGAGTGATGGGGAGCGACGCCTTGGCAGCCAGGGGTGCGTCTCATCTGGTGTACTGCTGCTACTGCTGCTACTGTTTAATAAATTAGTACGAAATCAGTGGAAGCAGAGAGTAAAAAGGAGGAGAAATGTCACACAGGGAAAAATATAGTTGGCAGGAGACAGAGCATTGCTATCCAATGGCTAGCGGTGAAAGGAACACACTTTCCTAAAGCTACTGGATTTGTCTGCTTATCTGTCTCTCCATCACACCATAATCTTACTCTCTCTCTCTCTCAATAATTATTGCAGACGTTCTCCTGAGTGCTGCTCAGCAACCACGAGTGGAAAAGTGCAGATGCACTGGAGGGTGAGGTGGGTTCCTGCTTAAAAGGAGTTGGCATGCAGAGCGTGTTTTCCTTGGGTAAGTAAAGTCATAAAAATGTCGTGTATAAAATCATATTTAAAACAGTGCACCGTGGATTAGTCTTCCAAACAAACATGGTTTTGTTTACATTCAGTGTTTCTCACCCGAGCGTATTGTGTGCATAATTTAAGGGCCCATAAACACATCGAACGCATTTCCTACCTCATAAAATATTTGCAAAGCTGACTTCTTGAATGTTTTGAAACTCTGCATTGTTAATTTGACACTTCATTGCATGCAGTGTCGCAGTGTTTTTGGATACTGCAACTGAGTGCCAAAGTGGGAAACATAGATGTAGAATTCAAATTAGAAAATTGCTCTAAATGTTTTTTCATTACATGCTTTCTTCTTAAAACATGTATCTAATTATATCCAAGCATGGAGTCATGGAGCTCACTGGTTAAATGTTCAAACTTTTATCTACTGCTACGACCTAACTTGCCTGCAGGGATCATGTGTTGTATACTGGTAGGGCACGACATACAAACAAAATGGAGATCCACTCACCAAAATCATGGTGATTTTGAATTAGGAATGTCTTTTGGAATAATGGTTTCGTCCCTCCAGTAAAGCTCCAGAGAATTGGAGAATCTCTAACTATGTTTCTGATACTGACATACAAGCAAACAAACTAAAACATCATATTCAAGTCTGTTCTGTTCCAAGTTTCTTTGTTTCCACACCTTGTGCCCTCCACCTGTCCTTCATCACCCCCTCTTCTTTCCAATTAATTTCCACTTGCGCTTTACCTGCTTCCTCCATTTGTTCCGTGTCTCTACCTCAGTCTTATTTCCTCCTATCGCTCCACCAATCAATCTGCTTTCAATCACCTCACCAGGTGAAGATATTCCAACCACCTATCCAGGTTTAAAATTGACATGAGTGAAGCAAGCTGCACGCTGATGATAGCAATCTCTTTCTCTACTTGTGTAGTGCCACTTGTTCTACCTGGAGCACTCACACATTCGGGTGTTTACACAGACACAAATGCATACTGTATGATCTCTCTCATGCTCACACACACACACACACACACACACCCCCACACGTCTTCGTATGTCATCAATCCAAATCATTCTGACCCAAATAGAAATAAGCATGGATTAAATTGACCTGCTCAGCAAGTCAAAGAGAAACAGAGAAAAGGTTGGTCTTCCTTTGGAAACAGAAATGACTAGGACCATTAGAAAAGATGAGACATTGACCAAATGGTCCTTGTTACGTGTGCCTGCTTTCTGACATTATGGGCAATATGGAGTGGCTCTTTTGCCTCGCTAACGCTGATCAATATCGCTCTGTCCTAAATGCAACAATTACACCTGAGCTTTTTAAAAAGCTTAGCTGGCTATTCTACAGTGAGGAGGGAAACAAAATCAATATGTGACGAGTGGGGGCCAAGATTTCTAGTTTGCTATTAAGCCCGGTTTCATTTATTAATGCTTCTCTTTAGTCTCTGCTGTGCATATAGGCCTGCCTGTTAAACAGAGGGCCGCCTGGTCAATGCAGTCTCGTTATCCAAACTGCTTTTTCTATTAGTTGTGCCACAGGCGTAATTTCAAACAGCTGACCATTCGGGTGTTATGTCTGTGCTAGAATACAACAGCACAGCTGGATCATGCTACGTGTCCCTGGAGATTTGCATTAGCGCCGCGCTCCTGGGCTAGCCAAACTGCAGAATATGGCTCGTTTTAAAAGAACTAGTCAGGAATAAATCAGGGCAAAAAAGTAGCCCTTTACACGTCTTTGTGATTTGTGGAAATTGGGCATGAATGTTATTTACCATGGCAGTGTTATGTGATGCTTGAAAAAAAAAAAAAACAGCTGCAGAGATGGTGGGGGAGACTAAAAACATGAGAAAGGCCCGCTCATCTGATCTTATCTGCAAAGTACCAATTATCTGTTGAGTGTTTTCCTCTAGAGCACTATATATATATATATATTGCATAATTAATATATATATATATATATATATTGCATAATTAATATTTTTTTGTCCTTTGTACTTAGCTGCGCCAGAAAAATGGTAAACAAAATCACGTTTATTCCTCTCAATTCATCTTAATCTAGTTAGGAGTTCAGCTACATCGTTTAAACGTGGATAGAGTTACTAGAAATCTGAAAATCTATTACTATTGTAAAGACTGAATTAATGTTCTTTGGTACTAGTGCCAGTATGATACCCACATTTCCAACTTACTAAAGTTTGTTTACGACCATGCAGTCAGCAAAGTCAAGAACAGAAAACTCCATCTAGTAAAAACTTTGTGGGTAATTAGAGCTGGAAGTACAAATGAAGAGCCACTTTCCTGTGGTTGAAATGCAGGTACAACCCGTTTGGCGGCAACCGATTTAAGGCTTGATGAGAATGGTATAACATATTCCCTGTTCCTCTGTCTTTTCATCTCTCTCGTGTCATCAGGCACAGTGAGATAGATGCCACGTCAGCACAACTGAACACAGACATAAACCTTTAGAACATACTAAGTGAGTGTGGACGAGAGTTAAAAAGGTGAAAGAAAGCGAGAAAGACACTGTGAGACAGTGCAGACATGCTGAGCTGTGAGTCTATTACTCTCCATGCTGCTGTCCAAATAAAAGCCTAATGGAACATCGCCACACTTTGGACTAGAAGGGCCTGAGCAGATCTGACAGCATGGGAGTGCAGCACCTTGTCGGCAAACTCATACTCGCTGCGCTGCTTGCTGTCTCACTCACCTTGTACTGTACGTACACACACACACACACGCACACGTGGCGACACAGCTGAAGCCAGTGAGTTCAGTAATTCTAATAAAGTAATTTACAGTGTTGACCAAAAGGTTAAAGTCTGGTTCAGAACATGCATCAGAATCTGAATCGATTTTTCCTCTGAATCAACAATGAAATGTAATTTTTCTTGCTGACATATTGGACACGCACAACCTTTAATCCACATAACGGCCAGGAAAGGTTAGGACAGGGTTAATGGACTCGAGATGTAGCCAGAGGCCAGAAATAGCTGAGATGCAAAGTGATCATGTTAATTTTTAAAATCGGTTCTCGTACTAGCAACGAAAGTAATGACTACGTCATGCGACGCCTTTCGGATATTACTCCAGATGGTTAAAAAAAGCCTCACATATGTTTGGGGGTAATTACATGTAGCTTTCCTTTATTCTTCATTGGATCTTATATAGATAACCTTTGCGAGCAGAGGGGGCTGGTGTATGTGTGTACTGGATATGTTTGTGTGGGTTTAATTGTGTCCGCCGGGAGTTCCAGTTTGACTCTACAACAGAATTCCCAGACAATCAAGCTCCCACAAGCACCGGCGTCTTACACTAATGGCCCACAGGCCTTGAATCGCCACCTCTAAAAACACACACAAGCACTGACTGCGCTTCCCCTGACACATACAGACAGATACACACCCTCGCCTATTCACATTCCTTCAGAGTCCGAGCTTATATTTTTGTGTTTTATCCATCCCACCCTACCACATTTTGTAAGCCCTTTTCAGTGCAACCATCTTAACAGATACTCTGTCATCGCTTTGCACATTCACACCTACAGTGCACTTGAGCTCCATTGCAAGCTGCTTAAATGTACAAAAAAAAAAAAGAAAAAGTCACACATTTATTCAAGGCAATGAAAGCAACATTGCACATCAAAATGAAACAGCAGAGCTTTTATTCAGCACCGTGGAGACGGGCGAGCTTGGAGAGGGACTGAACATTTCAGCACCAAGGACAGCGGCACTGCAATGAGTCATTAAAATGCATTTCTTTTCACGTCGGACTTTGGGAGAATGACAGAGGCAATGGGTGAATTGAAATCAGGAGGTAAATCTCTTTCGGTTTTTAAATAAATAAATATAATGTGTAATGTGGATGTGGAAGAGAGTTTAAAAAGAGTGAACCAGTATTCAAAAGTGCTTGAAAAAAAAGAGAAGGTCAGTTCTTAGAATAAATAAAATCAGATTGAATCGAAACTATTCTGAAAATGTCCGCTTGAACCCGTTCTTTAATATGCATATTTCAGAAGTTTTCCCTCATGCAGAGCGTATCTCTCCTGAAGGGTCAGGGTGAGTTCACCTAGTTTGAAAAAAAAAAGCATGTTCTCGCTCACTTCAAGCAGTGTTTTGTCATGTACGTAGGTGGTTTTGGTTTCATGTGCTGCAGGTTTCAAGACAAAATAATAATAATAATAATAATAAAAAGTCACATTGTAACATGTAGGCCCAAAGTAATTGTCACATTCTCCAACTGGAAGATAAATGTGTAGCCAATACACACCGTATAAAATGTGCATCATGCATTACATCCTGACTTCTAACTATGGACTCCAAATTCAAAGAAAAGAGAAAAGTCCAGGAGGAAAATGGAGAATTGAATAGTGTGTGGGCAGATTTGTTTGCTCAAATATGTTTTATGGTTCTTCTGAGAGTACAGGCGGCTGAACCATGGGCCAGATGCTTGAACATGTTGCATTTTGGGTGAAATAAACCTTTAGAAGTGCACATGTGGTCACACAAAAACACACCTCCGTGACAATCAATCAGTTACAGAGCCACATGGTTAAAAATAGAGGTGGCTCAGTGCCAGCACGTCAAAACACATCCTTCACTCTGGTTGCAAAGGTAGCTCTAACCTCTCGGTTCTGAAGCACGTCTTTGCTCTCGATTCCCCTCCCACTATTCCTTACTCTCGCCCCCCCTTTTCTTCTCCTTTATCTCCCCCTTATCCTCTCACGCTCTGTATTTTTCCTCCCCCTCCCATTCACTCTGGGTGGGATGGAATTTCAAACAAGAGCCGTGAGCTCCATCAATGACTGTTTGCTGCATTTTCTGAGACAAAGGCGGCTTTATGTTAAACGCTTACTGTGAAATTTCACAGTGCCTTACTGTACGTCCCATGGCTCTGATCGCCTCCCTCTCTCCCTCTCTCTGGCTGTAATTACTGCCTGCTCTTTGACCACAGTGACGACCGTACCCTATGCTGCTCCCCACGGACTCTGTCAATCTCTTTATTTACAGTCAAGCGTTAGGGATGCAGCCATAAATCATCAGTTGCCTCAGTACTGGTTTGTCCGCGACTAAATATAAACACAAAACAGGCGAGCACAAAGGCTTTTTATGCTATTTTGAAGGTTTCTGATTACTTAATCATACATAAATAAATGATAAAAGCACCTGCTTACAGTACTTATGTTGCATATCACATTCTAAATAATCCCCTACCTTGTAACTTTTAGCATGACTTTTGAGAAATACTACACTGTACTGTACATGGTGTTATGTTACCAATTGCTTCGTGGGGGATTTAAGAATAAACTATTTTTATTTTTCACACTTGTCATGTGGTTCCCAGTAGGATACAGAGGAGACAGATGTTTATTCTCATTAAAAATGTCTAAGCCTCTTGGGTAGAACAAATTTAGCCATGAGTCTATCATTTGGAACACTTGTTTATTAATATAGTCGAAGTACTGAAAGTTTAGCTGTCTTTGTTCCCTGGCAGTTGACATTTTTGTCTGCAAAGTTTGTTAAAAATCCAAAACGTCCTTGCTCTCACTGTATGCGTGGGTGGCGTGCTGCATATACAAATATTTTCTTTTATAATCGCTGGATTTGAAAAAAAGGAAAAAAAAAAAGAAAAAGCGAGGCAAAGTTGAAAGCTGCCATCACTCTGAATCAAACTGGGATGTGTTGGGCCCGGGCATGAATATGAAAAGTGTGTTTATGCTAAATGACAGTTGTTGCTAAATGAAGCTACATAAGGCATTGTTAGCTGAGATTAGAGACCACTTACGCTGAGTGAGAGAATGCTAATACTCTGATTGCACATCCGTCGAAAGCGGCTGGGGAAAATGCTAATGGTCTGTTAGCCTGCCCATTTAGATTAGCTGATAACAATGCTAAATCCAATGATAGCGAGACTGGCGAATGTGACCGTGGAAAATTACACCGCTAATATCATGTCTGTTTAATGTGACTGTCAGAAATGCTTCTAACCTAATAGTATTTTCTCTAATATCCTGACAGGGACTATCACAGACTCTGTGATTCAAAATGCTTGTACATCAGTATTAATTCACAGGATGTGGAAACCTGGATGTCACTGTTATTTTCAAACGCTTTGCACTCAATTTCAACTATGTAATGGGGGGAAGTAATATTGTTTATTGTTTAATATTGTTTATTGTTTGCACTACCTACTGTAAGTGATGAATTAGGTTCGTTATAGACTTTATTACTAATTGAGCAATTAGTGTACAGTATATCACTGTAATTAATGACACAATCTGAATGTGCCAAGACATAACAATCGCCAAATGTATGTTTTTAAATTAGATTGCATCCACGTCTTTTACATTTAATGTTTCAATAAATATTTCAGCGCCAATGTACCCTTTGCCCAGTTTTACAGACATTCAGTGGGGATAGTAATTTTCCATAACTGATACTCAGCTCATGAGTTATCTTAGAACGAGCCCTGTATATATGCAGAAAAAGCTTTAGATAGGGCCTTTTCATAGTTTTTGCCAGTTTCGTGCAGACCGTAGTTACTCCTACATGTTGGGAGGGGAAGGGTGAGGAGAAGTATACTTGGTTCTTGGCATGCTCCTGCATGCTTGACCATTAATGGCTGCAATAAATATTTAATTATGGGAAAGAAAAAATAGTGAAAATTCATATCAAAACTTTCAAATATACATACTGTAGGTGGCCTGTGAAGAATAAAAGCATCTAATACCAAATTAAACTATGTCAAGTGTATATAATTGAATACTAATGAGCCACTTTCCATTACATCCTGCCAGCAGTCTATAGGTGTGGGCTGAATGGTGAGTCCCGCAGCTGTGTTTCAAAACTCACATCCAGTCCTTCATTTGGTTTCGTATGAATTCCATCCAGCCCCATTTTCAGGTTCACCGGGCAATCACAGAATGTTTTCTTAACGGTTCGACAGTCCTGCTTCTACCAGTTTTCTGGTACACTAAGCATGTTTTTTTTTTTCCTTCCACGTGTTTCAGCTTCATTTGCTGCAGTTTTCCAAAAAACTGAATGGAGGATATACTAAGAAAGTATGTAAAGTAGTCCTTGTGGGCCAAGATACTATATGATATGATACTAATAGCGCTGCACATCACGTCATGTGATGGATTTTATTTTGCCATAGCTCTTTCATGTGGCATCATTTATATTTACTGCACGACTGGGCTGTTGTTAATGTGGCATTGCATCAAAGTTCTGCAGTCTTTAGTAAGAGAGAGTTCATACATTCTTTTTTCTAAATTAGCAGGTTCAGTAGCACTGTAACAACCTGCCTACAAATGGCTTCATAAGGTCAAACTCACTGGCAGCTACAAAGAGAAAGAGGCTCACAGAAACAGTAGCAGCAATAGTAGCGGCAGTTCTTAAGAGTATTTCTAGTGCTACAACAATGTAGAGTAATAGACAATTTGTGAGTACGAGACTTTGATTTTCAGCAAGGCTTTTGCACCCAGAGATCTAATTACTGCCAGAGAGGGAGAAGTGAAAGATGGAGAGCAGAGAAGAAACAAGGCTATCTGCTACTACTACCCATTAAACCATGCCCTGGCGTGATGCGAAGCACCCGCTCACAGTCATGCACCCATCTTATTTGATGATGAAATGGATGAGTCACCACCTGATGGGGGTCTGGAGCCGACTACAGGCTGATGTTCCGCTGTGAGGATTGAAGAGAGGACAGATCAACTGAGCGGTTAGCTGCAGCCAGCGCAAGGATCATGGCACATTTTAGCAGGGTTGTTCAACTGGAAAGCTGAGAGAGTTCGTTCAGTGCAACGAAGTTCACACTTTAAAGGGATTAGCGTGGCCAACCAGATTTAAGTTTAATTCAGTCATAAGTGTTTTTATGCTTTCAAGTTCAATTATTTTCCCAGTGTTACAGATTTCCATGCTAGCTAAAGCTATATTTGCACTTTGTAGCAGACTGTAGAGTTGCAGCATCTGAAAGATCTAAATAGTTGTGGGGTTTGTGGCGCTTAGTTCATTAGATCAGTGATTTTCAAATGGGGGTGATATTTAATATTTTGCACACATTTTTAGAGTACAAATATACGATTTAAAAGAAAGTCAAGTGTTGTAGGATTTAGCAGCATGTAACAGTGTTGTTGCTGATTGCACCCCCCTCACCCCACAGGAGAACCTACGGTGAGTGCTGCGAAATGCATGAAAAACACAATCTAGAGCCGGTCTTACTGTAAAAACATTGTGGTACCAGGTGGTGAAAGGTCATTCTAAGGTAACAAAAACATAAACGTTCTTATTTTCAGGCAATTATATATGGTATTGCACATCATTTTCAGTTTTTGTCCAATTATCTAAATAGAGCCCATTATATCTTATACAATGGACCTTTAAAGGCCATTTTATTTTCCCGAGCACTGTACAAAATATGGATTTTCTTTTTTTTTATGCAAGCAATATTGCCAATCGCAGTCCTCTCAAGTCATAATAAGTTATGGAATTTTGAGGATAATAGAAGTTTTGACTGGCTCTCCAAAAGAGAGTTAAACTATTTCACATGCCCAATTTAATATTAAAGAAACACTGTCAGTTCATTCAGAGAGGAGCTGAATGTGGTGGAAAGCCAGTTGAAGGAAGGCATAACTCAAACAGCAGACACACACACACACACACACACACACACAGCGAGGTGAAGTTTGTGAGATTAGATGAGAAAGCATCGTGCGCAGTCAGTCGGCAGGTGTGTGTATTTTCTGTGTGTGTGTGTATGTCTCTCTTTCTGTAAAGCATTGTCCTCAAGACACGTTGCATTAGCACGGGGCCTAAATGCCACATTAATGCTGATGCTTTAATGAGTGTAATGGCACTGTGTGGTTTAAATGAGAGAATATCAGATTTGGACATGCTCCAACAGCCTGCTAGAGGATCTGAGAGTAGCTCAAACAGTTTCTTTTAAACATGAACTTGCCCTTTTCACTCCAGGTTTTGCTGGAAGTATTTATGGCTGATTTAATCTTTTTGTTTTTAATGTTGTCATGTATTAGTCTGCCGTTGTTTTACTGTTTGTTTCTGTCTTAATAGGTTTTTCCAGTGGCCTGTGATGCATTTTGAAGCTGCACTAACCTTCTTTATGAACCTTGTTTGATTAATACAGAGAGATATATGTAAATACTGACATAGGGTGTCAGTAAATGCCTCCCCGCATCAAAGAGAACACTCCGGTATTCACATGCTCAGAGAACCAAACTATTATTGGCATAAAAATGCCATTAGACGTGAACCAGAAAATGCAGCCTTATCTCCAGAAAATTCATTCATTCTGGATGCGGTCACAGTTTTTCCATCAGTTCCGCTTGAGTGCACAGCTAAATTTACCTCGGCCGGTCATAGCTCTGGTCTGCACATCAACACTTGTTTGGAAACAAACTGTCCACTTCCTAATGGTCGCATAAATTCTGCTGTGTGTTTATGGCGCGCCGCTTTAAATGTCATGGACCAGCTGTTTGATCGTCAAATCGTCTATACATCTCCCATTTTTGTGTGTGTGTGTGTGTGTCAGGCGCACACTGTATTCTTTGTTCAACCAAATATTGGTTAGGTCAGCTGTAGAATAATGGGGTGTGTTGGGATAATATTTCCAGTCGCGGAGGAGGACATCACGAACAAATGGGAAATGCGCTTCAGTCATGATCGATTGCTCTCCCTCGCCTTTTGAACTGGAGAGAAATGAAGGGATTGAGTAGTGGGGCTGGAGGTCGTTTTATGCCACCACCCGCAGCTAGTGGAGGATAAGAGCGTCTTGCATCTAAGTGGTAGGCTGTAATCAGCCAGCTTCTTCTGGCATATTATTGGCTCGTAGTCCATTTCTTTGAAGTGTAGTCCTAAGTTAAAACGCTCCTAAGCGGTCCACTTGAAGCAGAAAATATGGCTGTGTTATTTCCAGTAGGTTACCGTTTTGGAAGGGCACAGCAGACTTGAGTCACACTGTGTCTTTACATTAGTGAGAGTCAAGAGTTCACAGTATAGGTACAATTTTAAGACAAAGCAAAAATTGGAAAGCGTTTTTTTTACACAGTAATAGGCGTACTTTGAAAATCTAGCAGGGGCCATGAACAAAAGCAGTAAAGTTTAAACTTCCAAAGCTGTGGAAATGTCAACTTTGATTCACATTCAACACCAAAGAGGTCATTTGTAGGATGGCTTTGAGCTCACATTTAAATACCACCTTCTGCACAAAATGTCGCCTAAATCTGAGCACAGTCCTTGCGAAAAACTGAACCAGTGTGCGAGTGAAAGGTGATAATTAACCACTTTCTTATGTCAATCAAATTAATAGAAGCGACAAGAATAACCAGAAGCCACACAGCAAATTAAAGACAGACTCAACATGTTTCCACAAGCTTAAATCCTGCCGCAGCACACACACACAAACACACACTCTCAATATAATTAAAGCTTGGGAAGTGTGTTTTCAGCCATGCTGCATGGAATCACTTACAGCATATCTTCATCTTGTGTCCCTGAGTACTTTCAGAGCTCATTAAGACCATGATTAATCTTAGTTGTACATGTTGTAGCGGTGATGTTCTTGATTAATACACTGATGCGATTAATAATTGCTCAGTTGATGTATTTCTTTTTTTTTTTTTTATTGCTTGCCTTTTTTTCTATTTTGGTTTCCACAAAGCCAGCTGAGTAGACCTGCTAACAGAGTTGCTGTTTATGTCTAGTGTTGGTTTATTATCTCAAATAATTTACAGTTTAAAACTCCCACCTCTTAAAAACAGTTTGTGACAACATGCAGACCTGGTTTAAGGTTAACAGGAGCTTCCTCTAGAGGGGACTGTTGTGTTATATTTCAGTCTACAACATTTGGGCAAAAGTGCCTCTCAGTTAAGGCGGCCAGCAGTAGTGTAGTGATGTCTAAAAGTGGTACACACAAGTTTTCTTTTAAAGCAGCCCGTCTAGCAAAGAATAAATACCCTGCGTTATAAACAGCGACGTGTAAGACTACTCCTGTGTATGTACAGTGCCTTGCAAAAGTATTGTATAAGTTTTGTTGCCTCACAACCTGGAATTAACATGGATTGTTTGAGGATTTGCATCGTTTAATTTACAGAACGTGCCCACAACTTTGAATATTTTTTTTTTAAATTGTGACTTAAACAACAAATAGGACAAAATAACAGAAAAAAGTCAATGTGCATAACTATTCACCCGCCTAAAGTCAATACTTTGTAGAGCCACCTTTTGCGGCAATCAGACTTTGGATAAGTCTTTATGAGCTTGTCACATCTTACCACTAGGATTTTTGCCCATTCCTCCCAGCTCCTTCAAGTTGGATGGTTTGCGCTTGTGAACAGCAATCTTTAAGTCTGACCACAGATTTTCTATTGGATTGAGGTCTGGGCTGACTACTCAAGTGTTGCTTTAGCAGTGTGTTTGGGGTCATTGTCCTGCTGGAAGGCGAACCTCCGTCCTAGCCTCAAGTCACGCACAGAGTGGTACAGGTTTTTCCTCAAGAATATCCCTGTATTTAGCGCCACCCATCTTTCCCTCAACTCTGACCAGGTTCCCAGACCCGGCTGCTGAAAAACATCCCCGCAGCATGATGCTGACTTGTACTTCTCAACAACATTGTCCCTTACTTGTTCCTTGGTCTTCATGGCAGTATTTGGTTAGTGGTGCCTCTTGCTTAGGTGTTGCAGCCTCTGAGGCCTTTTGAGAAAGGTGTGTATATGTACTGACAGATCATGTGACACTCAGATTGCACACAGGTGGACATCATTTCACTAATTATGTGACTTCTGAAGGTAATTGGTTGCACCAGAGCTTTTTATGGGCTTCATAACAAAAGGGGGTGAATACATACTGTATGCACATGCCGATTTTCTGTTTTTTATTTCTAAAAAAATAGTTTCATGTATATATTTTTCTCATTTCACTTCACCAACTTCGACTATTGTGTTCTGATCCATCACATACAATCCAGATTATAGGTAAAAAGCCAAGGGGGGGTGAATACTTTTGCAAGGCACTGTAGCTCTCTCAAAACTGGGTCACTAGCATTTGCACAGTGTTACCCGATTTCTCCTACTTGACTATAAGGAGTAAGGATCATTACAAAAATCAGCCACAGAAAAGGTGCAGATTTAGTAATAGATACTGCCCCACTGAGCAGACAACTACATCATTTTGAGTGAGGTATTCTTTATTTCTTACTCCATCTACTGATGAAAATTGGACAGGTATGTCATGACTTCACCAGCCGAGAGAACAAAATCCTGAATGATGCACATCAGAGGGGATTTAGAAGTGGGTGTTCCCAATGCCGACTGAAAATGTAGGTATATCAGGAATATCAGAGTGTGCAGACTTTTTATTTTAGGTTGGTCGAAGGACAGTCAGGCTGTAATATTGAGCCGTGAGATGCTGAACGCTGTTTGGTTGGTCATTTCTTGTACTGATGCATTGTGTGTTTTTAATGCTGGTGGTATTACAGATGGTGTGCTCCCTCGTAGTAGTATTGTTCAGTTGTTGAACAGAGTGGTTGTTTTTTTTGTTCTGGTTTTGTTTCTTAGTTTTCATATTGTGTTTTGTTTTGTTTAGATTTGCTACCTGGACATCACTACTGTCCTCTGCCCATGGAAATGTAATTACTACTAGCTATATCTGGTACAATGTATGCATTGTGCATTGTCCCTGCTAAAGAAACAATGAGTAAATAAATTGTTCCTCATTGTGTTCTCCCCCAATAAAGAGTTGCATTAAAACTACAAAATTAATGGCAAGATAAGACTGGCAATATTTTATATTGAATCCCAAACAATGCATTGATATTCCCAACAAATATGGACTTAAACAAAAGCCTGAAGCCCCACACATAGTCAGCCACGAAAAGTCAATCGAGCTTCTTTAGGATCTTGGGGAGGCTCGCCATCTATGAATCACAGAATGATCCTGAATCACTCCATCCAGGGCTCTGGATCCTCTCCAACAGACCGGATGTTCCTATGGAGACTAGGGGTCTCCAAAAGACCTGACCTGTTTAATTTAATAAACAGGACCTTTAAGTAAACAATCTAATGGTTGTACAACAATAACACTAAAGTATAATGACAATGTCAACTTTAACATTCTGGCCTGGCATTACACTAAAGCTCAATAAGTTCAAAGCTAGAAATCAAGTGTCCTTTCATGAATCATTGGATAATAATTCAAAACAATAACATATCAGAAATTGTGATTTAAATCATGAGCAAAATATATTTAAATGAACCCCTAACTCACAACTGAAAGAAGAAAATTCCTTCACATTACAATTTGTATTACAAAATAACAAACTTATTCCCCTCTTTAACTCAGTATCAGAAACATAAATCTCAAAACATTCCCTTTAATCACGCATATTGACAAAATGGCTGATCAGCATGTACTTTGTGCTGCCTGCGGTCACATGTACCAACATAAACACAATGCTAATCAGCTAATAAATGCTCATTTCAGTGTATTAAGTGCACAGTGCAACAAGCTTCATGCAACAGTTCACCACAGTGTATCTCCATACAGCTAACCCGTTCAGCAGCAGCAGCACCGAAAATGTCACTCTCACCTACAGTATGCACTTTACTCCAGTGCTGAGCACCGTCGGGGACTCTCAGCTCTCACAGGATGAGAGATGACTGAGCACAGTGCTAAACTGTAAACAGAGAAACTAGCTGAAGCTACATTAACTTAACTGATTTGCGGTAGTTTTACTACAATCAATATCTTTACCGCTTTCGTTCAGCGGATTGCTGCCTTCTGCTGTCGCGGCCGGAGTCAAAAGGAAGTGCAAAAGTGCCGCGTACAAACTTGCCTCCTGCACAATAAGAGGAACGTGCACGCTAATTGCTGCTAAAAGGCTACCTGCCCGAGTGCTGCGTTCAAGTGCAGTTGGAACGTGTTGCTTTCAAGTGCAACTCAAAAAAAAAAAAACATTATATATATGAAACAACTAATAAAACAACAATTTCAGGTTAAGCTTAGGGTTTAGTTACCCAAGTTTTACACCTGGGTTACACTATGTTTACAGTAATAAATCCCATTTTTTAGCAAATTAAGATTAGCCTAATTGTCTGTTAAAACTTAAAAATAAATAAAACTCACCAAAACAGTCTTGGTTAGTCTTTCCACTGTTCCAACAATCGCCAATTCTGGTTTGGTTGATTGAACTCCTTAATTCACTGAGTGAGATATGAAAATATTCCTTTTGTCTTTTTGTCAAAGGAGTCTGGTCCGGTGGTTTTGAGGAGAGCGTAGATAACAGCTTCAGTTCCCCGCCGGAGTGGGCTGTCTGACAGCAAAGTAAAGCGGTCAAAATATTTCTGCTCCTCTGTCCACAGCAGTACTTTGCTTAGCTTCTTTGCTGGTACTCATGAAGCAGATGTCAATCAACATGCACTCTGTCGCGCCTACGTGGCGAAGTGGTCTGAACAGCAAAATGAGTTGCTTTTAAGATAGATAGATAGAAGAATTTGTGGCATGCAGGTTGGTGGAAGCTTGGTGAGCACACACAAAAAAAAAAACATGGAACAGTGAACCACACGAGTGACAGATCAGTGAACGATCTGGTAAAGACTGGAGTGAAAAGCTGGTGTGGATATACTGCAACCTGCACAGTATGCCTACTAATTAGGATGATTAGGTGGCCACGCCCAGACAGACACCCACACTGACAGGTAAGGGAGGGCAAAAAAAAAACAGGAAACAATAGGAAAAAAGGAAATGTACAACTGGGGAAGTATCACAAGACAAACTAATATGTAGTTAGTCTTTTCATGGGAGTTGTTCACAATAGGAAATATATGAATAAAGCCAGCTTTAGCCTTATCTTTTGCCTTTTTTAAACACCCAAGTATTGTTCATGATCCATTATGTAGACAGGAAACTATACTTAATATAATTGAGGTGGAGATTGTGGTCAGCACGCACAGCTTAATGGTCATTATTGTGAAGGCATAACCATAAAACCAGCAATGCATATTATAGAAGTAGTTCAGTCATGTTTTACTTGGCAAATGGTTTGATCTCTGACTCATGAAATCGATTTGTTCCTTCAGCACCTGTGGTACAAATATTAATGTTGAATTGCAACTGCTTCACATTTCCGTTAGATGTATTGCATTGCAGAGGCTGCGTTTTTCTTACATGAAGGGGATTTTGCAGTTGAATACAGCAGTGTATGTTGATAGCGCATGTCAGCTGCACACACTAACACAGCTCACGATAAAAGGTGATACAAGAGCATCTCAAATCCCTAGCCAGCCTAATAGAGGAGCATCAATAACACCGTGGCAGGAGGGAACCCTTTTATGAACTGATCGATCTCTGAGCCTTTTTACCAACACAAAGAGGAAGAAGAAGAGCTCAAAACACTTGAGGAAACAAACGGAAATCTACGTATTTCTTGAACGAAGAACAAGAAGGATTGGGAAAGTGAGCAAAATACTTAATGAGCTCAAGAAGAGAACAAAATAGAAAGTTACTGAGAAAGATTTTTTTTTGTTGTTTAATAAGATTCACTAAGGTATGAACTCAAGGGATTCAAACTTCCTGTGTGTGAAGGGACGCTCAATGTTACTTCAAGGTTAATACTCAGCCCCGCAGCAGCCTTACGGTGCATGATGATTGTACTACCTTGGTACTAGCTTGACTGAAAGAATAACAAGTGAACACAATGTATTGCAGAGCACATAGGATGTTAGAGTGACGATAAGTCTTCTGTTGACCGACAGCTGAGAAGTCAAAGCATGCTTGACAGTACTTGCATTAAAAAGCTCAATGAAAGCTCATCAGTTGAGAAATTGTTTGTTTGATGAAGTGTTGCCTTTGTGCATCCGTCTAACTATCCTGCCCTTAAGGGGTCACATCGCATTACATCATTATTCACGTCATGTGCACATCTGTAGTCGGTATTTTAAAATCAAACGGTCCACTCCCCACATATTGTTGCAGCAAAGCCCCTTTCGCTGATAGAGCCGTCAACTTCCTGGAAGTTCTTATTGGCTTCTTTCCCAGTAAAACTGCCCCTGGCAACGTCTCCAATCAGCGGGAATTCTGTGAGAAGGTGCCAACACTCATATTAGTTCTAGGCATCAATATTGGATGAAACAACTTTGTTACATACTGTGTTCTGTATCTAAACATAGATTTATTATCAGACCTATATATGTATATATATATATATATATATATATATATATATATATATATATATATATATATATATGTCACATTTAGGTGTAAATCTTCATTTGACAACTTGTTTGTCTCTTCATTTCCTTTTTTGATGTAAACAAGGTTGTACTACCACTTACATGGAACAAATAAAGTCTGCCAACTGACAATACTTGATGTGTCCATTGCATAAGAGTTAAAAGCTAAACAATTTTGTGGTCTTTTTTATGTTTTTAACAAGGTAAACTGTGTAGAGAAGAGGGCTAAAGAGAGCCCATGAAGGCAGATTAGGTGAGCTAAATTCTCCTGGATGACCCTGAACTCCATCCTCCAGGCTACTGCAGGGGGAGACAATGGATGAGGTGGTAGATAGAGGGTCATCGGGACGTAATGATGTGATGGAACGGATAGCATGTATTTAAGGTCAGACTGTTGCTGTGTCCTACTTCCTAATTCCAAGCAGGCTTTCAAAGTGTAATGGAAAAGTGACAAAATGAACTACATTCAAAGATGCCAGTATGCAGAGGAGTCTGGGCTTGGTTTTTGGTGTGCTGCTGATGGATATCATCCCACAAAGCATCAGGCGAAGGAAAAAAAAAAAAGAGCTCTCAATTCATTTATTTCTTGTGCAACCACAATAATGTATATTGTGAAAAGTATGCAGTAGTGTGGAAATGGGATGTAGTCTAATGTGAAAGGGTGAAAACCTTTTTAAGTGTATCTAATAGTTTGTCTGATTCATGTTGGGACCTTTAACCCCAACAAAAACTGACCATTCAACCCTGACTAACTAATCCCAGGCTGAAGTGCAGAACTGTGCAACTTTTTTTAATAAATCCACTTTGATCATTGCTCGGATAATTAAATAGATTAAGTGAGTTTTGCAGTCGTTTTGAAAAGCTCATTAGTTCTTAAAAGTGTCACTTTAACCTCAGTGTGTTCAAGTATTTTTCCTTGATTTAAAGCCACATCTGTTGTGTCTGACAGCACATGTCAGGCTTGATTTAGATTTGCCACAACCTGGTGACCAACCATGCGTGGTGTGCACACTGAGACTTTTTAAATGTAAGCAAACAACTAAACTGAGTCTGCAATCCAAAAGATTTATTCCTTTTATATCCTCTATCATGGCTGTTCTGGGAAAAGATGTGCATGCTTGTGTGTGTGTGTCTGTTTTTCTGTTTCATCAGCCACTCCCTTGATGCCATCAGTGCCAAAGCGAACCATGTGTTTGCCTCTTGAATAGAGCTTTCAGGGTCTCATCACCACACCTTCTCAGTACAGACTACGCAGCATGCAAGCACACCCTGACACAGATACATACTGTAACCTACACACACAACACATGTGCAGCATAAAGTGTACAATGTGTACAATATATATATACACACCTGCAAGAACATGTGCTAAACAAACATGCAAATACCAGCTCACGTGTAGACACGCACATAGTGTTGCACACATCCCTTTTTACCCCGTGAAAGAGCTGCTGAGCTACTGTATAATTCAGAGCCAGATGTGCTGAAGGAAGCGGTGGAAGGAAGGAAGTGAGGAGAAAATGACAGAGAAGCGAGAGAAATGTGTGCGAAATAATATCACTGTCAGAATCCGTAAAGTTTGTGATTTGACAGGTCAAGGCCAAAATTTACCATCTACAGTAACAATAATGGCAGGAAGTTGTCTGGTAAATCTAGTCTAGTCAGTTTTCACGTAGCTCTCTGCGGTCTGGCAAGGAACAATACGGATTTACTTACAGCAGGCGTATTTTCAAGTGGGCTCTGACAAGCGCTTTTCTCACATGAACTTTCCTCACTGCAATATTCTCTGAGCTGTCATTGATGTGTGCTTTGGATTTTTAAAGTGGAAAGATATGACAGGTATTCTGTAAATGAGTTTCTGATTGGGTTTGAGGTAGGAAATAGGCCATGCACTCACCTTCTAACACTTTATTTTATATCGACAGAGTTTAGTAGAAGCGGTTTCACAGGCGAATCTAAATAAGTCCCTGCAGTCTGTCACAGTAGATGCGTTATGACATAAATCTTACAGTTAAAACCATAGGCAGTATCAAGAGCGGACGTCGTATCCGTGGCGTCACCCTCAGAGCTGTTGTGAAGTGCAGAGTGTGGCGGCTCTGGCTGCCACCATTTTGCCTTTACTGCCTCCCAGCTTATCTAAAAATGGACGAAGACGTGGATCATCGCTGGACCTGAGGACCCCGCCTTGGTGTGGTCCTCAGGTCCATTGACTCGATCAGTAACCAGCCTCAAGTGGCTGTTTGAGGAACTGCAGTTTTTTGGTACTTCCACCCTGGCTTCCCTTCACAGCCACGGAGGTTGCTGCTTGGTTAAAACTGAGCTAAAGAGATTCCAGCTTAAAACCGAAGCTTGTGTTTGTTTCTATAACCATAGCCAATATACCAATTTTCTTTGTTAAATAGCTATATTTCCATCTAAATGTATAACATATTTTATACATTCTTTCATCCACCACTATAATTAGGCCTTGCTTAATTGAGATAAGCAGTAGGTGGCATTAATTCTCCAGTCGTAACACTAGAAGAATCTGTAGCGTGCCCGTTTCATGCTTGGTTAAAAAAAATAAATTATTCACAGTCTCTTTTAATTTTCATTTTGGGTGAAGCGATCCTCCACAGAGAGTGGGAGAAAGATGAAAAGAAGAGGAAGAGGTGGTACCACCGAGGGACTTTCATCAGAGTTGAAGAGTGAAGATTAATCTTGTTGTCAGGGATGGGTGGCAATGTGAGGCACACAGCGCTTCCATCTATCTCTGCTCTGACTGCCCCCACCCGACGGAGGGAGAGGGAGTGAAACAGAAATAGGAGGCTTACAGGTAGTTTCATCCAGATGTGGCAAAAGTGTCCAACAATGGAGGTGAACACAGAACAGAAGAGATGAAAGAGGGGTAATGTGGCATAGTGTGATTTCAGAGGCGCAACTTCTTTAGGCATCTTTGAGAATGAAACTCCTTTCTTTCCCTTTATCCATTCACTTTTCATTTCATCTTTTCTCTCCCCTCCATTTTAACATACCCATGAACCCTTACCCTGTACATACAATTTTTCTACCAGCGCCATGACCTGCTAACTTTTCTGTTTGCACTTCACAGTGCTTTCGAAGGTACACATTTTGGAGATACATACGCAGAAATGTAATATAACACAAAGCAGAAATACTGCTACTATAGTAGCAGCTTAAACCTTTTTAAATCTTGAAACTGAAGTCGGGTCATAAAATCTATACAGACACCTGCCAACCGGTCAGAAAAAAAATTCTACGGTTGTATTAACCATCACTGCCTTTTTGTCGCAGCCAACACATTCAAAATTCATACTTAAATAAATGCTGTGCAAAAGATGAAAAGCACAAGGTCATTTGCTGCATGCCAGACGTGGTGTGTGGGTGTCTTGTAGGTTTAATAACGTGGACTTAGCCTAACAAATGTTCCTCGTTCCTGTATGTAAAGATCTAATATACACAACAAGTACACAGTGTAGTGTTTCAACGACGACTATGGCTTGACTTAAAGCACTGCTGCTGGATGTCAGTGCTGTATAACGAAGTTGCAATGTTAAGCAGTGAACACCGACCTAAACACTGAATGAGTTACCAAAAAAAAGAAAGAAAAACAACATTTAAACTGAACAAATCTGGAATGTTTTTTCTTAACTGTAAAAACTGTCACTGTTTAATATTTGCTGTGGTTTGATGAAAAGATATATTTAAACGCACACACACACACACACGCACACACACACTGAGGTCTCTCAATCTGTCTGATGTTCAAAGTGTTTTCGAGTGCATCCTGTCAAATTAAAATCATAGAAGGATTCTTTGTTTATATCGAGCTAATTAAAGACTCTTCTCCTGTGTGTTCCTTGTATTGATTTTTCTTTTGAACATTTTTACTGGTCAGTGAGTCCTTTTAAAAGGTTGACAAGCTGTGATTCAGTCTTTTGAATAGGGCCATGTGAAAGTCTGCCGTTAGCTGATCACATCGCACTTAAACTTAAACTTGAAAGTTGAAGGAATTTGTGGATGAGCTCTCCCGATCGTGTGGTTTTCTAAATGGAAGATGGACGTGAACATCTGTCCTTTTGCTTTGTTGCTAAAGTTTAGAAGAAAGGTTTGCATTTGACTTACCTTTATTCTTCCCACAGTAACAAGAGAATGGTGACATAGGGCTGAGCTGCTGGTTCAGGATCTATATCTCATCTTTACACTTACTCAGCAGGCAGCTAATATTACTGACTACTCCAACAGCAAGAAGCCCAACTCGGCGCCTATCCTTCAGTCTTTTATTTCATGAAGCCCTCGCTGATAACTAAAAGTCAGTCCCAGATTTATTTTTGTCTTGTGGCTTCTTGCTCGCTCACTCTCTCCTCTTCTCGTCTTAGCTTCCTCTGTCAACATACTGTGCTGTACTGTTTCAGGCATTATGTCCATAGAGGCTGTTGAGAACAGTTACATTGCCCACTTGCCCAGCTCCAGTTTTGACACGACATCGGCTCCGCTCCCTATCGGCATGCGCCCACACTCCGGGCCTGAAAACTTCCTCTTCCCGTCTTCCTGTTGTTCCAAAACACCTGTCATATGAGCACTCATACTCCCCAGGTGTTCTGAGCTCACAGTCCGGGCAGCCCAGTTAATAATCTGAGCTAGCATTAGCTAAAAGCAGCTATAGCAGCTGTCTCTGGCTATCGTTCACAGCGGTTTACTTGAGTATTTTTTTCTAAAAGAGACCACACGCCCATGCTTCCTTTGACACAGGTGTCTGCACTTGTGCCTGATTAGACCTCTTGTCAGGGCTGCGTGGGTGCACACCGTGCTTGATTGACATCTCTCTTGCTCTCCCTTGAGTTTTGTTGGGTGGGACAATTTACACTTTGATATTCTTACCATTTCATGAAGTTGAACAACCTTTTTTTTTCTGTTATACTTGAAACTTTTCTACTTTTCAAATCATTAGAATTCAGATGCTTTCTCTGCTGAAGACCCATTTTGCGATGAAGGCCAATTTAATTGTTTGTGTTAGTCGTGTTTTTTCTCATCGCTCTCACATCACTTCAAGTTAGCAGAGAAGCCTTTCCGATTGTCCGTCATGCTGGCATCCTATTGAATATTATCAATTAACATCAGTAAGAAGAGAGGTCTTGTGGCTGAAGAGGGAAGAACACAGTGGGAGAAAATGACAGACAGGGGGGAATGTTAATGTATGAAGGAAGAACTAAATGGGTTGAATAATAGGAGGAGAAAATTCAAGCATCCTGTAATTTCTCTTGATTTTTATCAAACTCTTCTAGTTTTTAATCATTCCCAGTCTCTTTTGTGAAAAAGACTCACCTCTCTCTTGTTTTCGTATTTCTAAATCCTCTTCCCCTACACCGCACGCTCTCCACCACCCTCCCTTCATGGCCATCATTCTTCATGACTCCTCAGCAAGCGAGGAGGAGCAGAAGTCGACACACACCCCATCCATAAAGATATTTCCCACAGCGAGGGAATGGAAAATGCCATTAGGCTGCTTTTCAGTCCTCCCTCCACAGTGGTCTTGCAAAGCTGCAGCTCTGCGGGCAGCTGACTTGGGCTGCAAACAATACATGCTCACAGGGGCAACACACAGCGGCTTGCAGCAGGTGCACCCACGGCATTGGTGATAGTGAATGCCACTGGCAGATACTCTGGAGTCCAAGGACATCACGCTGAAGGCACAGTTGAAGGTGGTTGAGATTTGAAAGCCCTCAGGGATTTGGAAATGTAAAGAAATATCAAAGAAAAGCTGTGTTTATTCTCTAAAGAAATATAATCTGACTGTGTGACAGTATAAATGAGTTTGGATTTGGTATGCAACCGTTATACCTTCAAATACTTTCATGGGAAACATTGTCTGAATGTCAAGCCAGTGTGTTTGTGTTTTGTGTGTGTGCACACGTGCATGTTGCCATATATCTGCATCATGCTTGCATCTGATCCTGTCATTTGTATCGGTTGAGATGTTGACAAAAACACAGCACAAAACAGAGCATTACCATAGCAGGGTGCAATTTCCAGCTCATTGGAGCTCAATGATGCCTTTCTGGGCTACAACAGACTGAAACCTTTGCTATTATCCTGCTAGCTCATCTGTATGTTAACCTGACTTTTTCAACACCTTTCAAGAATACCGTCTCACAAGTCGTGGTGTGTTTTTGGCTGTCAGTCCTTCGCTTCTCTGAAAATATCTCCAACTTCCCTTTTCATGAAAGTGATGAAAGCGGAGCATCAAAATACAGAGTCAGAACAGCTCTTAAATGATGCAATGATGATCTGTCTGTTGGTAATCTTTTGTTGCCGGTATCATGTTGGTTTGTGCACTCTTGGTGCCATGCTTGTGGCTTTGTCTCAGCAAGAGGTTGGAGACAATGTTGATGCCTGTGAAAAAGCCTGTTTGGGTGGACTGTGCTGCAACCAAGCAGACATTCAAGAAATAACATAAATAAAGTTTTTCTCCTGGTTGTTGTTTCCTATTTATTCTGGTGCTTCAGTGCGTTTTTGATGTATGAATATATTTGTGTAGCTCTGGAACTCTTTTATTCATATTTATTGCTCAAACTCTGTCTATGAATAAAAAAAATAAATTGACAGAACCAGATGCCTGGTGTAGCGCCAGCTATAATGCACTGCATGCCATACAGGGACCAGAGAGTACGAGTATTTTCTTACCTGCTACCTCTGTAGCTAAGTTCTGTTTAAGCTTACCTTCATTGTTAAAATAAACCAACACTGAATGTGGGTAAACGGTCAACAACCATCGACTGTGAACTGATAAACAACATCTTCCTACTTTCACCTTGGCCACTGAGCTAACCTACGAGTAACTGAAATGGTGAATGCATAGCTGAAGTGCACAAAGTATTTTGCTTTCAGTGCAGGGTACCGTTGTCTATAAACAATGTGGTTTGATACTATGCCAGTGACACACGCTCATGTGGAGTGTTACTCATCCTGACTCTGCAAAAAGTCAAGCTGCACTTCATATCAATCCAAATTGTCGTTGAGTGTTTGCTGCCCTACATTTGTTGTCTCACGCTGTGCCTTTAATAAAATAATAATGCCATCCTGCATTGTAAACTTCTAAAAATCTTCTGATGTGCTATTTCTATTCATCCCTTTAAACATATGATACCACGCTGTTGTCACAGGAATCTTACAGTGTTTAGAAATCTTCTCTGGATATATCTGTACACCTCCCCAAAAACATCTTTTGCACTCCATCATCACTTCTCTGCTCGCTGACATTGTTTGATTTTCAACAACGATCAATGTGAGACATCATCCTTCATCCAGACAAATGCACTGATCCTCTCTATTTTTGACTGTTTGATCTGCTCTCTCTCTGCTAAAATGTCAGAGACTGCCTTAAATCCCCAGTCTAGGAAATGCTTGACAGTATGTTTTAGGCATATTTACAGCTAAGATCCTCACTTGTATATGGAAAATAAGCACCTTGAATGTCAAAGAACATCACTAGACCCAAGTCTGATTCACCTCAAACTTTCCTGGCTGCCTTTTCAGCTGTCACACATGGTTGGTTCTGGTTTCAAATAGCCCTTTTCAATCAAATAGTCCCAGGGACTAAAGAGTGCCATAAAATAAATCTCCTTAAAGTCCCTTTTGCACATTCATTTTTGTGTTTTTCTCTGCATCGAAAGAACCACGAGGATTAGACAGATTAGACCACTAAGCAATTAATAAGCAGCAGCTCCAAACAATATGTTTAAACACAAATACACAGGATGCAACACACAAATATCACATGGGTCTTTGCTGCGAGGACTGTCATGCTTGAATAGATGTTGGTCACCCACATCTATCCACAAATACTCAGAGGTGAAAAGGGAGACTAAAAATGGCAGAAAGGCTAGTTTCCTGTTTGAAAATGAGCAACAATGTGCTGCATATTCTCTGGTTATTATTGTTCTTTTCTAATGTTATATAACCACGCTGACACAGTTAGAAAGCTAACTTTTTCTTGTGCACCACGTCTACTGTATAATATTGCGTTGACGTCAATAAACCTTACTATCTCAAGCTCTGAGATTGCCTTGTCTGCCAACCAGTGCTTGCTTATTCTGTGAATAAATACTAAAAGTTTTAGCAACCTTGAGGCATGTAATTTTCCAATCACTAGCCATGTTTCCATCCAAAGTTGGCCAGAAGTTGGTTCACGAGATAAATGATAGGTGGCGACAGTCGGAAAACCAGAGGCCGCAACAATATGATGCCATTCAGAGAGGCCAGTCGAACCTCAACTGGTGAAAAGCAATGTATTAATTTGGGGTAGGTTGTAATTGGTGTGTTACAGAGTCATGCAAGCGATGACGAGACTGTCGGAGCAGTCAGTTAAAGTCGCAATTTATCAGAGCAGTGTTCGCTACGTAAGAAATGATCTTAACTTTCAATTTTCCCGTTAAGCACATTAACTTTTTCGAAAAAGGCAAAAACCACCTCAAGTAGGCAGAAGAACTTTTGAATTTTGCAGTTTCCATCAAACTTTTCTAATGCCATACTTCAAAATGCGCATCAGATTAAGTTTAGGGGGAACATAGTGACACTCAGTTCAGTGGGTCCTCAGACAGTAAGAGGCAGAGTTTTGAAAGCAGGAACTAAATTCTAGAAACATCCAAAAAGTTTGTGAGTTCCTAAAAAAGCTCAGTGGAAAAACTGGTCTTGAGCTAGTCAATGCTGTAGCTTAAACACAAGATCCCATTATACGATAATGGACTTGTTTTTATCTTACCCTTCTTTCACTGTCGTACGTTGGCAATTTTCCACTTTGTATGCTGTCTTGACCCTGTAGAAATTATCTATTATACTGTAACACATTTTGCTGGTTGTTACAGGAGTTAAAAAAAAACGTAAAACTCTTCTCTCCACACACTACACTGATTTGTAGTCAAAGGGCAACAGCTCATATTTATTCCCTCTAAATCACACAAGCATTTTGTTGCTTTAACCCTAAGGAAGAGTAAATGAGAGCAGATTGATATTCATAAGATGCATCAGTAGGCTATGATTCATGTACACAGATTTGTTGGCGGAAGCCTGAATCATTATTTTTGTCATTATTCTAGGAATCCAGTGAAGATAACAGATTTGATTTGGGCAATACAGGATTTCAAATCCCATATTCTGATGCTACCTAGGAAATTATGAATAGACTATGACTAATTTAAACTTTATCTTTCACCTGCTTCACCTCTGTTTCCTAATACCTCGAATGTGACGTGTCATGTTACACCACGGAGGCTTCACATCAGCCTGATATGGCACATCTCATGCTGATTTCTCATTAGTCATACTTTTTCTACCCTTCAGATCACTCTGACATCACCCTCGTTACTCAAGGTACTGCTTTCAAGCTCAGCTGCCCCGTGCACAGAAAATCTTCCCTTTCGGCTCACTTTAAAGCTTTGAGTAAAGGATTAGGCGTATAAGTCTGTAACTATAACCGTGCTAAAATACACCAAATGCGTCCCTCCTTACAGATGAGATGCTCGTCAAGGCAAATAAGGTGACTACAACTCAGCATCTCTAAAGTCACTTTAGCAAAGCTGTGAAGATAAACACTGTGAAACCAAAGATTTTCTGCTCCACATCGGTGACCACAGTTTCTGTTTAGCAGAGTGCACAAGAGATCCATAACCCATCCTTCTGTCGGGTAACGCCAGGTAGCTCCGAGTCCACAGCACTAAATAACACAGTGCGAGGCGAACCCAATCGTATGAGTCTATAAATATGATGTGATCAAACAAACTTACCTGTTGGGTAGCCAGGAGAAATACAGTGTTTGGAGAGAGAGAACACCATCCAAGCAAGGTCCAGTGGAGCGTGAAAAAAAAGAGGGAGAGGGAGAGAGAGAAAGAGAGAGGGGACAAAGACAAAAACAAAAAAAAAGTCAGACAGGGCTAAAACCTTTGCAAATAAATAATTCAGTACACACTTTTTACGTTTGGGCTCAACAAAGATGGCTCTTAAAATACCATTTGGGCAGGAATATTGAAATGAAAGAAACACCTCTCACTATAAATTATTGAAGGAGTGTGTGATTGTTTCAGCAGCGGTGAGGGCAAGAGGCGAGCAGAGGGTATCCTCCCTCACCCTGAATTGCCAAGCAGGAATTTGGCTGCCACAGTGCTGAGGTGTGTGAAGAGTTCAAATGCTTCATTGCTCCAACATATGCAAAATCTGTCAAAAATATCGCTTCATTATGACCCTGCACAAGGCCGAGGTAGGTCCGGCCGCATACAAAGCAGCTCGCTTACAATGGCATACATCAAGTTAACCAGCCATTGATTATGTATGCTGGCTCCTGGAGAGCAGGAATTACCTTTATATTCGGGGCTCTCCACTGAGCAAATGAGAAAGAGGGAACAGGCCAGTTGCTTAAGAGCGGTGGCTTGGGTTGATGTCATTACTCTTTCATTAGCTAAACTTAATCACATTTCCTTAAACTGATCCCACAGTGCTCATTTTTATTCCACATGTACCCACCGACAGCCACCCTGTCTCTTTGTGTTGGATTGTCGGAGGAGATG
This sequence comes from Miichthys miiuy, assembly GCA_036365135.1. Lineage (NCBI taxonomy): Eukaryota > Metazoa > Chordata > Actinopteri > Sciaenidae > Miichthys > Miichthys miiuy. The sequence goes on from CM071613.1 coordinate 20,373,411, forward strand.
GTTAAACTGGAACACGTCCATTCACAGGCTTAAGTCTTGATACCCACCTGCTACACATGCAGGTGTTGGCTACCAATTATATAGGTAGATATAGGAAAATGCACAGTGATTTCTTGTCTTTTTTTATATTTTACTGTGGACTGACTGGGCATCGACTGTGATGAATGGTATCAGCACCCATTGGTCCTGTTTACTTATTTACTACACACTTAAAATTAAAAGCACCATACAAGTGTTTTACATCTAGATATCTATCTAGGGAGATAAAATATACATCTAGATGTGCACTCCAGGTCATCAGTAGAAATCGAATTTCTTCACATTTTCAGCTTCTCAATACAGTTATTATGACACAATTTAATGCAGACTTTTTGTACATTGTGATAGATGACACAATTCAGGGAAATCCGCCGACTCATTTTCAGACATTATGGAAATGAATAGAAACCAATAGTTTCTGAAATGGCAGCAAGTTCTGCAAACTGCAGAATCACTGTGATTTTCTGAAGTATACATGATTAGCAGCAATCAGGGCTACCAAAATATTAAGACACCACAACTCGTTTGATGCTTATTGCATTAACTTTCTTAAGACATTTACATGTTTTTAATTGTTGTACATCAGTAGGATAGTAATGCGATCCTTCTGTGGGGATTCTGATAAAAGATAAAGACCATGAGGTGATAGAATTGAGAAGAAAGCTGAAATATTAATGCGCATGGTTTATAATCACCTGGAGTGAGTCAGTTAGTCAGTCAGTTGACCTTCTATGCGGCCATTCAATATTTGATTTGAAATCCAACAGCTGACTTTGCATTTCTAGACCATTTATTCTCATTCTTTAGAGGCCACGGAGAAATACATCAAATAGTCCAACTTGTTCAAAACTAAAAGAGAACCCGGAGCCAGGCCTCTCCATCTGGCAAGATTCCCACCTACAAGACACATAATACATCTATACAGAACAGCCACAGCAGAGGCCAAGTCTGTCCGGGCAAAGACAGACTATACAACATTAACAGCATACACCCTGGACAAGCTCATCAGCTCTGCCACATCCGAAAAAAAACATATTCCACTTCTGAGTGGGCACCTTGTTCGGCAGCGCTCCAGGCCTTGATCAATGGAAGTATATTCAGAGATGCTTTTTAGTACAGTTGAGGCATCGCTCTCTCAGCAATGATAATTTATAAATCCCAGAGGAACACGGCCGGCCAAATAATCAGGACCGACAGAGTATACATCTCGGTAAGTTATGTAATATTGTGTCTGTATAAAGGTGCCAAAAGTGTTTTTCTTTTCCTTTGGAAGGACAAAAATCACATTTAATAGAGGATCAAGGAACAAATCCAGACACATTAAGGCCCTCTATCACATTAAGATTCAAAACAATAAACGAATCCCCTTAGTTAATTTATTCAACAGAACTTTTCTTTATGTCATCTAATAAACACATTTCATTATCCTTTTGTGTGTCATATCAAGTTTTACAAAATGATATTGATACTGAAAGATAATATATTCAAACAGTTGATTACTTTTCAGTAGCAAATTGAATTGAAAACTAATGAGACTTCATGTTGTGTGAATGGCAATGAACACAACTTCAATGAGCTGTCTTTTTGTCAACTGTTCTTAATTAAAACAAGTCATGTTGCATCTGTTTTTTTATTTTTATTTATATTTAATTGATACAAATGTAAAAATATATAACACACGTTGAAATTGTCACTGTCTAAACTAAAATGGACCGCTTGCAATTTCCCTTTATCTACTACTGATAAAGCAAGTGCAACTACACAAGACATATTAGCCTCTTAGCCTCTGCCACGTTCACAGAGGCTACTTAGCACAGTTACATTTCCAGCTTGCCAGCTCTGGTTCTGGCACGACATTGGCTCTACTACCTGTCAGGATTCCACGCTGACACCCCGACACCCCGGGCTTGAAAACCTCCTCCTCCCAGCGATTCAAAGCTACTTTACTGCCCCGTCTTTTTTTTTCTCCATAAAAAAAAAACTGTAAATCTCAGAGTGCAGAGACAGAGCAGCTGGAATACATCAAAGGGGAAAATCAGATTTTTTTTTTTTTATTATTTTCTTATTTTTTTGTTCAGAAAACTATTTTTATAATTTGATTTTGTTTGGTCTGTGCAATCCGATAGAATTCTCCTGTAATATTTGTGCAATTTCAGTTCCCTTTGTCTGTTTCTGCCACGAGTGTTTATGAATTGTCAAGAGCGATCAACAAGGATGACTAGTGTATTAATTCTGAACAAATTATAATATGCTAGAACTACTTCAAAGCCAAGTGTTTGGAGAAACGAATAAAAAGTATAATCCTATTCTCAGCAGCCAGTCAAAAGTGAGTTTTCAGCAGAGCTTTGAAAAATTCATAAATTCATGAACGGTCGGAGAATGGATTTTCTTGTGACTATTGCTGCTTTACTGCTCTTGAGACTGATGGCAGTTGGTTTGTGTGTGTGTGTGTGTGTCTGCATGTGTGTGTAATGAGAGAAAGGGACTTGTTTACTCCATTTCATCACTTCTGTCCCTCCCACACTGATTGCCTCTTTAAATCGTTTCCCCTCATCTGCGCTCCCAGCTCATTTGCCAGTATTTGGGGCAGACTTTGTGAGACCGTTGCATACAGATGGGGGCAATTGGCATGGAGAATATCCAATCACAATACTCCTGCGGGTGAATACGCATCAGACCCGAAGTAAACACAACAAACAGATCAGTTTCACTGCTGCGACGGCCCATCTTTTAGTCAACCAGTCTGTCCATCAGCTATTCAATCAAGCAACCAGCCAGCCAGTTAGACATTGTCTGTGCCAATCAATCAGTGAGTCAGTCAGTCAGTCAGTCAGACAGTCTGTCAGCTAGATGCTATTTCTGCCAGTCAGCCAGTGAATCAGCCAGTCATACACTCAATCTGTCTTGTTTATCCTTGCTCAGTGATATCTTCAAGCTGTGTCCCTAATGCCCATCACAATGTATCTGAATCCAAAACAGTGATAGACGATTGGATTAAATGGAATAAACGTGGGGAAGAAAGAGAAGCTCATTCCTGCATATTTCCCTCCCGATGAGACCGCTGACGACGTCACGTCCTCGATACTTGGGTGGATGTTGGTGGTTTTAACAACCTGTTAAAAAGTGAAGACTGGGCGTGGATACAAATATTAAAAAAGGTGGACAAATGTGAAAAAGGTGGAAATGTTTCCAGAAATCAATATAAGCTCTTAACAAAAAACATGCCTTGTACACAGAAGCTGCAAACATGACTCATGACCTCAGTATTTTTGAAAACCCTGCTACAAACCTCCACTCTGATAATGGATTGAGATGACTCTGCTGAGGAAAAACAAGAAACAAAAACATTGAATGGTTTGCTCTTTTTTTTCTTTCCCTCCATCTGCTGATACTTCCTGTTCATCTTTTCCTCTCCCCTCTTTTTTTTTTTTTCCTCAGTCATCTTATCATAGCTCAGTAATGGCCCATAAAACATTAATTTCATTATTCCAGCAATATGGCTGTTAGCTAGACACTGAGTGGGTGGTGAAGAGAGAGGGATGGGGTAACAGATTAGTTGGACAGTAAAATCAACAGGCCGACGAGACGTCATCAGACTTTCCAAATAAAAAACTAAAGACGATCAAACTATGCAGAGCTTGTTACTGTCCTCAAATCAGAGTAATTGAATTCAAACAACTGTAGCTTTCCATTTAGCCGGATATGCTTGAAAAACAAAGACTATTCCTCCCATTGCGACGCATGTGCTTCTGAAGGCTTAATGGGAAAGTGCAACGATAACATAGCAATCAAAGCAAATATTTAATGTGATTTTTTCCTTTTAGCCTGTTTGATGAAACTTGATGAGGAACAAGATTGCTCATGTTACAGGGTCAGCCAGGACACAGGCATTGTTATGATGGCAGACAGATGATAGCACTGCTGCGGGGATTCTGGATTGTTAGCCTTCGCTTGAAAACTAGACTTCAAAGCCTAACAGACAGAAAGTACTTCAGCTTTGAGGGAAGAAGAGAGAAAGAAAGGTTTCTCGCATGTAGAGCTAATTAGAGCTCACCTTAATGTACCGTATGTAGCTGCCTGCTATCACGCGCGCACACACGGGCACAAATGCAAACACTGCGAAACTAATTCTAGAAGTGTTCTTTAAGGTTCTCGCTCACATGTGCCCACATTAATGAGTGATAGTGTGTGTATCAACACATTTTACACGTGTTGTTATGTAATTATGCCCTCTGACGTCAAGGTACGCGGAAATCATATCATAATGTCTCATTGCGATTCAAAGATGCATTTCGATTTTCTTTTTTGTAGCTATTGTGCGTCTGGCTTGTACCTTTGTTTCGACAGCATGTGAAAGCATTAATTAGACACAAGAAGTGGCGCTAAATTCAGAACTCTGATAGAAAAACATCCATGTCATAAATCCATTGACATCCCCATGGCATAACTGACATAACAGAGACTTTTTTTTCTTTCTTTCCTTCGACCGTGTGCTTACTATACTAGGACAAGATTAAGCAGCATGAGTCTCAGTGATTATAGGTGTAATTGGATTTCTAATTGGTTTTCTCTGCTCTCTCCATAGCCACACTTCACCACCTTAAACACCGAAACCCATTTACTCCTTTTAGCATCGGTGAATTAGCATGTCATTCTCTGACAGCCTCTGCAGCTCATCACTGTGGTGCAAAACAAGTGGCCAACGGTAAACATCAACGCCGCGCATGCCAAATCGATGGTGCTAACAGTGAATCACACAAATAGATGCAGGCTCTCATGGACACACACACACACACACACGTGAACAGATCCGCACACAGAAGTAAACATGTCTAACTAGGCTTTACGGAAGACAAGGGGAAAGAAACACACGGCTCGCTAAGACATGATGGAAGGTAAATAAATACAAAAAAAAAAAAAAGAGAGATAAGAAGATAATTTCTGAAAGGATATTGATATAGCCATCAGGATGTTGATTTCTGCACTGAGCGGGTGTCTGCCTGGCTGCTGATAACAGATAAAATGTGATTTTCAGGGCAGACAGCCAATGGGGAAGAATTATATATTTTATATATTTGATGTATTTATTTTTTGGTGCTCTGTATATGTTTTCATTTACTGTTTTAGTTTGACCAATACCAGAACATTCTCCATCCCAATTCATAAAATTTGTTACGTTTCAAGCCAGAGTGCTGTCGGTACCCCTTCAGCATCCGTTTTGTACGTGCAGTTAAGTTAACAAGTTAGGGACAGCTAATATGCAACATCTTGTAAAGTCAGTAATAATAAATATGCAACGTCCAGTTAGACTTTCAAGGTAACTTGCTGAGAAACAGCAACAGTGTTCAACTTTTCAATTTTAATTTTAGGTTTTTTTTCCTTTGGAGGAATCTATCCTAAAGTGGGGTGAGGATGCCAGGACTGTCTGTGTGTATATTGGTTTTTGGAGTGGAGTGTGAGGGTGGCAGGTGTACCTATGAAATTTGGTGACTGCTGAAGCACCCTTCTCCTGCATGTGGGGCAGAGAGTCTCTTGGATGTATTATGAGAACTGGATGCTTGACTCAGCAAGACAGATTCAAGATGGCATCTATTAATTCCCATGGAAGCTGTTCACTCAGCACACACAGCAAAATATTTTTCTAACTGGTTTACTTCTCTGTTGTGCAGCCAAAGACATACACCCAGTAGCCACCAGTTCTCACTGTCAGAGCCTATTTTCAGACTATTAAAAACAACCTCCAATATAATGCAGTCAAGTAAAACACAAAAGTTGAATGAATTAACACCATAGACAGTATAAAACATGGACGTCATATCTGTGTTATCACCCACAGGTTTCTGTTGTGGAGCTTAGTGTGTGGTGGCTCTGGCCACGGCCATCTTGGCAGGGCAGTCCTGCTACCTAATCCAAAAATGGGCAAAGACGTAGGACGTGGGTGGAGCTGAGGCAGGCTGGATGAAGCCTGGGTGCTCAAACACACCTGTAACTGTAACTGTAATTGCACTCACTTGCCATTCAAGTGGGCCACGCTCTTAATTATGTATAACTTAATAGTCTTAATATAATTTGAACCGATGACTTAAATAGAAATTCAGCTTAAGTACAGCTGTCATGAACTAGGACATTGGTTTTCAGAGTTTAAGGCATTGAACATGGGGGCTTATGGAGACTGACTTGTTCTGTAGCCACCCTCAAGTGACCATTTGAGAAACTGTAGTTTTTTAGCACTGCTGTGTTGGCTTCGTGTCACATCCACGGAGGTCGCCACTTGATTCACATTAGAATCATCCTAAATGTGGACTATCCGGCAGATCTGATTGCTATGTTTGCCTTAAGTGGAGAAGTGTCTTTCCATGACCCTTTATGTCCTCACGGTAACAGAAGTCATAACTGACATGTGAATTGTATAAATTGTCACTTTTATGATGGTAGTTGAGGAAAATGGTTTGGATTAGCTGTAGTACAATGGTGAACCACTTGCCTTTATTAATACATAAAAGATGGGGAAGAGTGAAGGAAATATAGAGTAGTAGAAGAGTTCACTTAAGAATATAACAAGTTATCTTATGTTTGCCTCTTATGTTTTTTTTTTTTCCTGTTTCTCCTTTGCAACCCGTATACAGCACATTCCAGTAGCACACTCCTGTAAAGCCGGAGACTAGACTATGTTCAGTTCCTGCTCTGTAAGGCTGCGTCTGCCCTTTTGCTTGTTTCTCAGCTCATATATCACAGCCAGCAAGGCCCCGCGACAAGCCAGAGCCCTGCATTTGAAAACACATTACTTTTTAAGACCCCCTGAGAAATTGTGAGAGGAGGAAGAGTAATAGAGCTTTCCCACTCTCTCTTGTAAAGCACCCGCTGTGCACATATGAGATTGTGTGTTGCCGTGTGTCCGAGTGTGTTTGTGTGGCCGTCTGTGTTCGTGTGTTTGAGGATATTTGTATTGGAGGCCGGGACAGACAATAACAACAAGCAGTAAAGTCAGCCAGGTCTGTTTTGTTATGTTCTTGTTCTGAGACTTATTGAGAATTCAGCACTGTAAAATCACATAATCAGTTTCGTGAAACTTCACTTATCATTAACAATTATTAAGTGCAATTAGTAGAAAATTGTCAGTTTCATGTCGAGCGAATGTTTCTCACTAACATATTCACAACAAGTTTTTAGTCTTTCTTGATATCGGGACCATGTTGAAAACATCTATTCTGACTTTACACACATTTCTCTTTCACAAATGCCTCTAATCAAACTAAAATATTCATGAGTTCAAGCCGTGAAGCTTAAGATGATGAGCTGAATGAACTGAATGCCCTACTGAGCATTCACTAAACTCATCAAATTGAGATTGTTCCGAGGCTAATCAGCATAATTTAAGCAAGTACAGTATTCAGGTTAAAGCCCTTCAAAATAAAACCCCTGATTTCAAGTTGCGGTTACATAATGGTGGCTTGTCTGTTTCCTGATAAAATAGAACACGTCAACCATAATGAGGTATCGAAGTTCGATACCTATCCCCAGTCTGCACTCATAACTCTCCTGTAAGTCTTAACGCGGCTATTGGTCAGAAAGGAGCTGCTTCTTACATCGTGCCTGAAAATATATTCCTGAAGCCCTTCGGGTCCTGAAAGGACAAATATGACTGCTGAGCAAATCTATCAGTTCATATTGATGTAACTAAAACGTCTTAATTCATGATGATTATAGCATCTTTCAAGTTATTCTGAGGCACACTTGAGACGTTACAGATATCCTGATATTAATCAAACATATTAAGTTCTGTTAAAAGGTCAATTTAGTGGTCATCTAGATGTATATAATAATAATAATGATAATAATAACTTTATTCATATTGCACCTTTAAAAAAACGAGTTTGCAAAGTGCTTTGACAGATAAGCACAAACAAAATAACAACAAGAGAGCTGAGGTCAAAATTAAGATTTAAGAAGCTCCAGATTGCAACCAACTGAATATTCCTTACCTCAACCTCCCCCTTCCAAGAAAAGGGAGTGGGAGAACCTTCAAGAGAGACTTGGGTAAATACGAAAGATACTCTAGCCAATGTTTTATTTTTCCATTTTTGGGCTACTGTAGAAGCATCAGGTGCAACATGGTGGATTCCTTAGAAGAGGACCTACATGAGCAATGCACAAACTGAACCAACTATTCAATAGTTCGATAATTTAAATAGTTAAATGTTTTTACAGTAAATCTGCTTCAGAGTCTGGAAAGCATCTTTCAAGTGGAAAAGATGACTTTACGATGCATTTAGAGGTCATTAAAAGTTTTACATTTCTGACATTACTGGAAGGGAAGTAAACCTTGAGAGCAATATTATCTCCCCCTAACGGCCTATAAACAGATTGTTAATGCCTGTAAAAACTTGCAGGTCTGAGTCACACGGCTTGGCAGAGGAACTTTCCACATCAAGTATAACATTTAAAACCAAATCAACTGATATTCTGTAAATATGCAAGCAGGTATACACTCCTACTTACCAATAGCTGACCTCACAGTGACAACACAGGCCTAAAGATGATCCCCAGTGTGAACTTTCATGATCACACTGAAGGTGTATGACAGATGAAGGTGATTTTTATTCTTTCTGTCCGAGTCGGAAGGGAAGACACAGATCTTCCGGAGAGACACCTCTGCTGCACCAGCAGTTCTTTACTACCTCCAGATCTGAGACACTTGAAGAGCTCTGCCGGGTATACGTGTCTCTAGAGTGCCCTCTCTCACAAAAACACTATTTTTTCCCCTCCTCTTAATGCTCTACCTGTCTCTCGCCACCTTTCTGTCTTTATATCTGCGAGGGACATAAGATAAAAATCATCAGTGTGGCTGGAGGAAACGCAGAGGGTGTGAAGAGACAGACTACAGCAGAGAGACAAAGATATCTGGAGGGGCGACTTGATGAATTGAAAGGCGGGAAGGGAGGGCAGACGCTAAGCAGGTACGCTGTCATCCACTGGTCTCTTTTCTTCTTTGCTTGAGACTTGTTGTTTGTAAATGTAAAGGCAAACTTTCCAAAGTCTCATCAAATGAATGCCAAGTGGTTACAATATGACCACAAGATCATTAGGGCTTATTTGTGCAAGTAACTATGAATCCATTTACTCATGTTTTGAAGGTTTTGCTGTGTTGGGATGCTAAAATAAGTACATCATGATCCACACTTTGTCAGACTATGCTAAGTGAGTTAGCAAGTTAGTAAGTAAACTTGAAATCCAGTAACAGACACACCGAGGCAGCACAGGTAGTCCAACTTCCTTCCTTACTTTTCTCCAAGCAAGCTTACTTTCTCCTTTTTTTGTTTGGTGTCTGTATAAATATGAAGCAGTATCATAGAGCTCCGGGTGCCCACAGACAGCTACAATAACAACAGTGGATGACTGAACCTCCACTGTTGCAGACAGGTGAAGATAAATCCAAAAGTTAAAATAAATAAATAAATGTGAGCTCTTCCTCCAGATCAGAGCAGAATCTGACATGACTGGCTTAGGCCCATTCATCTTTTTCTAGAGCTCCCCAAACCTCAGCAGATGTAGGCTAGCAGCAGCTCCATCCCTCTGCTCTCTATTTCTTCACCCTCATGTTGGACTGTGGGCAGACTGAACACTACAATGACTCAAGAAAGTACCAAACAAAGCTAATAATGTAGCACACTTAATTGAGTAGATATCTCTGCAACACAATGCATAATGTCACAGCTGTGTTCTGTTGATAATAAACTATAATTCTAGCCCAATTGTATAAAGTCCTTTTTTTAACATTTGAGTGGTTTATTAGTTGCAGTGCACAGCCTGATAGAGAGTTTCGGATGGAGTATCCAGGCAACCCTTCTTTGCAAGTCTCATTGCCATGATGTAGCAACCAAATCAAGATCGAAAAGTGAAAATGGAAACCAAAACTAACACAGATAACTTAAGCGAACGTCATCACCTATTAGATTCATCCATCTTACGAAACAGGTCAACTCAGAAGACGCACAGAGCTGAGGGGCGGGCAGAAAAAGGCTGATCTGTTGTTGTTATGTATGAGTTTTATGGGGACCGCCTTAGACTGAAGGAGCTGACAAGGTTGTTGGAGGAAGATTGAAGTCCAGAGGAAATGTCACCAGCCCCCACTGAGCCATGCGTATGGTCTCAGTATGATCCTTCACACATGCGCACACGCACACACTTGGGTATTGCGATGATGATGGAGACTTGAAGAACCTGAAAGGTTAATTAGTCACCATGGGGGAAAACTCAAAGGGTGTCAGCTCAGCCTATCTCCCTCATCAGTCTCTTGCTGTCTTCAGGCCTCAGCTCCCTGCTGTGTATTTTTGATTCCAGGCTGAAAGAAAAGACCACTTGTGATCTAAATTAAGAAGTTGAATAAAACATAACGGGTTAGCTCATTACTGAGAAAGGAAGGAAATTGATGGAAGCCTGGGAAATACGGATGGAAAGATTTAAAATTGGTCCTTGCCATGATGAAGCCATCAAAGTGGAATATTTTCACAGCATGGGAGCAGGTCTGAGGGTTACGTATGTACATGTATGTATTTGCGCAGACACGTAGCTACTGTACCATTTCACATTAATTATGTATGGTCTCACTTAGAGCGCCCAGGCCATCAGTCAGTCTCGATTGAAGTACAAAAAGGTATCTCATAAATCTTTGTAGCTGTTTTTTCTCACAAAAACAGGCTGATAGAATAACACAATGTTGGACAGATTCTTATCCATACAGATGCACCTTTGGACCATTTATCATCTGTAACAAACTACAAATCTTGACCTGTGAGGGTGCTATAATTAAAGATACAACAGATTCTTCTTGGACAGCATTGCTCTGACACTGGAGTTTAAAGAATACACTGATTGGCCTGATGGGAACACTATAATTAAAGGTTAAAAAGAAAAAAAAGAAAAATCTCCATGGCCATAACAGCGACAGCACTGATCCAGTTTTAGTGAAGCTTGAACAAATGAAGCATCCTGTGACTGATTAGTCCAATTTGTGCCTGCATTGTTCATGGAGAGACTTCATGTTTACCAGCCGCAACAGCGATGGCTGTTATTGTTTTCACCCTGTGGGTCTGTGCGTGTGTCCTCGTGGCAAAAAAATGTGCTCCTGGAGACACCTACTACAGCGAGAACTACCACTGAGGTGATTTCCACCGCTTTGGCAGGTGTTTATATGTCTGTCTGTGGACAGATTCTGTCAATGCAATAGCGTCGCATCCGTGTGAGATTTAGTCATGGAACTGTACAGGGGTGTAGTGAAGATAACGAAAAGGCACATGTTGAAGAGGTGTGTGGTTTAGGAATGATGGATTTTCACATTGTGTGCATGTGTGTGTCATCATGGCAAAATATTTCTGGGGACACCTCTAAGAGCCGGGTTTGAATATTCTTTGGCGGACAGATTTTGTCACAGTGTGGCCAAGATGTGTGTGAGTATTGTGTTGATCATCGAATCTCCTGCAAGATCCCATTGCAAGAGTCTCTAGTTATTTGTTGCATACAAAATAGAGCAGCAGCCATTTAAAGCAGCAGCAAAAGTGTCAGTGCTGCACATTTTTCAAAACTAAGAGCTGGAGAGCGTCATACTATTGCCAGCTCCCACGAGATAAAAAAGAAGCATCCAGTTAAGTTAGGGGCAGGCAAAATGTTTAAAAACCTGACAGCGAACATGATTCAGACCGACACGTTCCCCTTTAAAATGTTCTCTCTTCAGAAAAAGCAAACTTGTTGATTGTTGTATGGGCTTTTAAGGATTTTATGCGCATGGCATTGAGTTTCTCAGCCATTTTAAGGAGCATGTAAAGCTTGTATTCACTGAACAATGATGCATCAGTCATTCCCCAACCAGTTGGTTATCATAACCAGCTGGAACACACAGGCTACTGTGCTGGATAGTTCAACAGCACACAACTTGACGAACAGAATTAGGGATCCTGGGTCAGAGCCATACGTTATTTTCTAGAGCATGGATTTTGGAAAAGTTTGTGATTATTGTGGTGACTGGCGTTGAGGCGCTATAAACAAGTTAAGGCCCATAAAAAGACACTGACAATCCATTAACATTTATAGACTGTGATTTATATTATTACTATCACTAGACATGAATCTATTATTTAAAGACCGATAACTCTGTTGGCTTCAAAATCACAGTCTTTGCCTATTAAAGTAAATGTCAACCTCATACTTGTCAACTCATTGTCTAAGCACAGACGCAAGCAAGCATTTTCTTTTCTGTTTTAAGACAGTTGATGTTAATGTAGCAAGTGGGGAAGTCCAACCAGCAGACACAGATAGAAAAGCTGAAAATAAACTTATCATGTTTGAAAGAAACTGTAGATAATACATACATTTTGCTGTCATATTTGTATATGGTATGAATAGCTAATTACAAGTGTATTCCCTTACTGACTACCAGTGTGCGTATATGCTTTCAGATATGTACGTTCTGTAATGTATCCTGATATTTACTCTTCAGCAGGTGGTATGTGCTTTTCCTGAAGCATATTCAAGAGACAACAAGCAATGACATCAGATAGATTCATTCTGCTTTCGGTGATCTTCCTATTTATTGCAGAGATGATGGACAAAATACGCTTTTTGCCTGGTCTGTACCCAATATTCATGAAAACCTGCAACCTTCTGACTCTTTTGCACAGTTGGCTGAAGTGACCTCACTTGTGTATCACTCATTAATATCGACTTACAGACGTGGGAAATGCCACCAACTGTCCCAAAGAATTGTCCAGACAGCTAAGGAAATATTAGTCAACATTAAAAGTGTTAAATGATTTTTCAACCAAAGTCTGTGAAGAAGACTGAAGGCTCTGTCTGTAAAAGGAAAAAAAAAAAATCCCTTGGTCCACTGTGGCCTGACTCGAGTGCATCGCCACAAGGGATTAACACAAAGGTGCATGATTTCTCATTTGTCTTATCTCACTCTTCTCACAGGATTGAAGGAGGCTTGCTTCCAGTGAAATAAATAAAAAAAATGCAACAATCCACTGCAACTGAATTCTGAATGACAAGAATCCTAACTTATACCATATATGCATAAAAGCTACAATGAAAGCATCTTCTTTACTCTGATGGTAGTCTGAGCCATCAGCAGTGCTCACGACTTTGTAGAGTTGAAAATAGACCTACTGGAATACATTTCTACTCCTCTGAAAACTTGCCTCGCTGTCAGGATGAGGCTCACATGCACATCAGTGGACACTCAGGCAAATGAACGGGCTAAATAAAGCTGCATCTTTGTTAAAATCTCACATGGGCTGACATGGGCTAGGCTACGGACCCAGGGTGCCGCAGTTTATTTTTCTAATGAACCAGTTCAGTTTATTTTGGGCTCAAGCCCATTTAATAGTCTATGCAACAACACACAGCCTCCTTACAGGGAGCGGCACCAAAAATGTCAGTATTTACCACATGAATTTGATTAGTGGGTTTACTTTTGGTCCCTGTGCAAACATCACGTCTGGCTGCTTTTTCTTTTTAGCTTTTGTTTTTTTCTTTTTTCTCTCTGTGTTTAAAGAAACTCTCTCCCAATAGTGCTCTGCTCTGCCTTTGATTATCGAAGAAGACAGAGCGTCTGAATTCAGCCACCAGGCCATTAATCTGTGACTGGGTCTGAGAGATGAGGGAGCCTTCAGTGGTGACCCGCAGGGAATTATCTGCTGGCTTCAGTCTGCCGCAGAGACCCACTGCTGGGCCACAGCCCCCACGGAAACATCCTCGCCAACGGCCACCTGGGGCAGCGAACGTGGAAGCTGAAACTCAACTGATGCAACATGAGTGTTGGATCCTGTTTCTTTGTGTTGTGGGCGTTAAACTCTCTCACACTCACACAACATACATACAGTTAAACAAACTAATGTTGAACTGAAACATGAAAGATACTGTAGAAAAATGGCAGATTCCGTGGAAGATGAGCTCCTATCCTCGCTATTGCACACGGAGAAATTTGAATTACCTGCTGGGATTTGGCTACTTAAAAATCCTTATAAATCCTTAAAAAGTTTTTTCCTGAGCATTTTTTAATTTGAGCAGATTTTGAACTTGACCTTTGCATGTGAAATAAAATCTAAATTAAGTTCTTAAAACTCCGATTTGACCTTTAATTGTTTGATTTAACGTGTAACCAAGTTAAACACCTGATGGAGGGAACTGACAGGTTCTTAAAGAAAGACAGAGACTTGTCCCGTTAGACATTAATGATAAATGTCTTCATCCTCTTCATGCTGGTGTTCGGAGAGGTCTCTTGTCTCATTTGCTCCTGCTGATCCATTAAGGGCATCGCTCATTTGAAGCCACACATCATTTTTCTTGATGTTGACTTTTTTTTTCTGTTTTCTTGTCCTCCAAACTGAGCTGAGGTTGGATAAGGCCTGCTGGCATTTGATGGATGAAGCCGTCGCTGCCTTTACTGCAATTAACTGCTTAGTGAGAAACTGTTTACATGTAGCTAGGCTGAAATGAGAATTCTCTCCTACCCACTATGATGTTTTTGATCTGTGGTTGGCATGTATTGTAAGGACATGACAGTGCAACTTGAGCACAGCTCCTCCACAGGTGTTTGTGTGTCAGGATTTAGAGTCAGGATTGAATTATTTTGCACGCAGCTGGGAGAAATGTCTTTTATTCAGCTGTACTGCAGTGAAACTTTCCAAGAAAGATGCACAGCTGCACATTAAAGAAATGAATATGCAGGCAGAAGCCAAGACATATACATAAGAAACAAGTGCTCTTACGCTAAAATGCACGCTGGCAAACATCGGACCATCAGCGCAGGGATCTCAGTGACTGCTTCAGCGAAAACATTCTTAATATTCTTGACGCTTCCTTTTTTTTTACATTGCAATCCATATCACGCATGCTTATGCTTACACTGTACATTTTATGTATGGGTAATGCCTTTGTGAGACCTATGGAATTATGTTCTTATATAAACTGATGATTCTGGGTATGGGATGGTGGAATAGACCAATAACATTGCCACCAAAATGGATGAAGTCATATCAAGGGGAATTTATAAATATTATTATTTTGTAATGGGATTGGAACTAAAGCAATATTCTCATTATACTGTATAAATCACAGATACTTTGGTATACATAATCACTATTATAATTGATGAATTATCATTTGAATGGAAGCATTTAACATAACAATGAAAATGTGGGTGATTAGCATATTTTGTGATAAGTGATTATTGCAAAAAAATAAAATAAAAATAATAATAATATGATGCAAATAAACATTTTATATCATCAGAAACTACAGAAACTTGCATTGTATTGTTATGTTGTGAATGATAGCATGATCCAGTCCGACAGCTTTGTAGCTGTCCTCTTGTTTACCATGTTGCTGCCATTTACAGTAGACATTATTTAAAATGGTCTTCTGCAACAAACATGGCAGAGTTGTTATGGAAGTCTGTTGTTTATTTTAATCAAATATTGCAAAACTTGAACCATCGGCCTGCTAACAAAGTGTGATACAGGTCTTTTGCTGTTGATTTTTAATGTGTGAAAATACAAATATGGTGCGTAACTGGTTATTTCTAGTAGAGCAGCTGTTTAAAACAGACTTTACTTGTATCGTCAGCTGGGACAGGCGCAAAGGGCTATCAACATTTGTATAAAGTTTGGATATCAGTCATTTACAAGTTCTCTCTCTTCTCTCCTGCTTATGCGGGACTGTCTGCCGGCTTTGGTCAGCCAGCTTTGGTCCATGGTTTCTGTCTGTGTTTGATCCAGTCTGCTTGTACAGTATCTGGGTCTTCATCCTCCTGGAGACTCAGTCAGTGTTTGCTGAGACTTTGTTCATAACTGTTTTAGCACTGTGTGTTTTTTCTATGACTAACCACAGCACCCACTCTCAGCACCTCTGCTCTCTTCTCTCTGAATGCTAGGCCTGGAGTTTGCCTGCGTGCGTGCAGTTCTATCTTCTTTTCATAAGGCAGAGCTGATTTTGAGGTCAAGGCTGTAACAGCTCTTGACAACATTTGGAAGTTGCCTGATGTCTTCTTTATTCATCCAGATCATTCCTGTCTTTACACACTAAGTTAACTTAATACTCAGCTCATGTTCATCCTAATGCTACAAATAAGAAAAAAGCATACAACTATACCAGATATAGTTATACACTGAAAGGTTTTATATTCATTTATTCATTTTCCATAACAATTTATCCTCATAAGGGTCAAGGGGGACTGGACCTGATCCCAGCTGACACTGGGCGAGAGGTGAGGTACGGGTCACAGGGCTGACACACTGAGACAAACAATCATTCGCCCTCACATTCACAATTTAGAGGCACCAATTAACCTGCATGTCAACTGGAGAGAACCCGCAGCGACACGCGGAGAACATACAAACTCCAGAACCGTCTTACCGTGAGACGACAGCGCTGACCACTGCACAACTGCACAATTATATACATATTATGAGATATTAATATAGCTGCAAACAAATAACGAGATACTGTAGAAAATGATATGACACTCCCTCTGCCTATGTTGTAATCCCAGATTTTCTGTGCTTTTTCCCATCTATTTTATTTTATTTTTTTAACGTTGCATTGTTATGATGATTAGCAAGACAAACTTACATTTTTGTCTACGGAGTTTCTTGGGGAGCAACGGAAATATAATTGCTGTTTCTGGTTGAATGTGGGGATATGTAGGGATCGTTTCCATAATGGTGACAGACACTAAGATTAACAATCTAAGCTTCTTATTGCTAAAAATGAGCACCTTTGTTTGACCCTGAGGTTTAGCTATGTATCCACCATCACAGCCGAATATTTCCCCATCTAACTTGATAAGTAAAGGGTTTATTTCGACCAAACCAACACCGGTGATTGTTGGAAAGATTGTGGAAAGACTAACAAATATATATATATATATATATATATATATATACACACATTCAATTTGGTGAGTTTTATTTTGTTTCTGTCCAGTTTGAAGGGTATTTGAAGTGAATAGCTATGCACCATTCTACTAAAACTTACACATATAGTCAATGACATTGTGCAACTCAATCTGCAATTCATATTTTAAAAAAAAAAAAAACAAGCCAAGAAATACATTGAACAATGATCTTCACCACAGCAGCATAAAAATTAAATTGCAAGCTGTACATAGAATGGTAGAAAACACCAAACATTTCAGATCATCTTATTCCGGCACGTTATGTTTACAGCAGATTTAGAAGGTTTCGATACAAAGTTTCTATTGGTGCTTTGGAACACAGTCAAGAAGGTTGTATAATGGCCCTTCTCTTCGCATTTGATGGATGAAGCAATGTAAAAAAAAAAAAAAAAGAAAAAGAGGAGGGGTAATAAAACACCATAACACCGAAGATATATTTTTTTCCCTTCAATTTTGCATTCCAATGATTTGAAATTGTTTCCCTCCCCAGTGTGTCGATCTCTGCTACCTATTCACCCGATGAGCGAGCAGTATCTGAGGAGAGAATTTATTCCTGCATCATTTGGCAGTTCGTCTTTGTGATAGCAAAGATATGAAAAATGTGTTGCTGTGAGGGAGCAATTTATAATTATTTTTCCAGTAGGGTTCCTGGAGAAACACTCTGATGGAGGAGACAGAGAAAATGATAATTAGATAAACAGAAATGTGTGACACGTTCAACACTCTCCCTCTTCTTCAGCTCTGGGTTTGTGCTCTTTGCACAGATTTTGTCATGAATCCAGCGTATTGTACAGTATTTTCATGCATAAATCACCTGTATTTTCAGCAATCTTAATGAGACATGCCAACCTCATGGTCAACAAGCCTACCTATGTATTGGCTTTTCCTTCCTCTCTGCACCCCTCTCCATTACATCCAACTTAATTAGGGGTTTTCTTCTCTTTCTACTGCCGAGGTCAACATGCGCAGTTGCTCTTTGCGGGGGCAGGGAGGGGTTCAGAGTCAAGCTCAAGGACACTGACATGACGATGGATGAGGACTGTTGTGCAACTCAAATACTTTGAAAATGCCTTATATTTCCACTCCCAGCTGTGGTTTTTAATGTCCCTCTCCTTGGCCTTGTCTGCAGCCCTTAGTGGCAGGAGGTGAGGCCCCAACTGCCAATGTAATATAATCCTTCTCCTCCCTGAGCAATTACAGAGCAGATAAACACACACAGAGAAAAGGAGATAGAGAAACGGTGAAATCTAATACAATATAATATAAATTGTGAACTGTGGACCTCTGCACCACTGCAGCTGATGCTTTGGTTGAATTCAAAATCACATTTGATGGGGGGGTGTTTGTCCTGTTACACCAGGGATACACAGGAGGCGAAAGCGCAGCAAAGTGCTCCGATACGCTGCGAGGCGCCACAAAGCGCTGCCCGCTTCCTCTTGGCACCCATGTTAAGAAATTGCTCTGTTCAGATTTGATCTATGGAAGAATCTGAAATGCAATCAGCCTATTGGTTGGTTTAGACTAATCATAAATCTGATGAATAATGAATATATAATAAAAAGGGCATCTGGCATCAGAACTGAATCAGACCATGAAAGGAACACGCAAACAACTCAACATGTAGTAGATTTTCTCAGGTTGAGTGTAGGGTTCAATAAACTTCGCAATCATAAACCGATGACGGTGATGATGGGTGAGATCTGTCTTGAGGTGCTGCTGCTGCTGCTGCTGCTGAGCTTTATTAATAAACCGTGATGAATTTGCTGCGCAACTTCCCTAATTTTAGCCTACTTGGTATGCCACACTCATGTGATATGAGACACAGCAGCAGGGAAAACAGGATTATGTTTTAATGCCGCAACTTTAAAACTATACAACAAAACTTGAAGCCTCATCCAGCATTTTGTACATTTATAAATAAGTCATAAATTGATTATTTTATGAGTTAGGCTGACTCTATTAGAACGTAAGGGATCTAATAATTTGGATTTTTATTGCCCTTGACTGGATTCACATGTTTACTGTTTGTGCTCATGATGCCAAATTAGAGATGAGTCAACAATAATTCCCGTATGTCTATTTGTAATTACAACGAGCAGCATAGTGTGTTTTTTTTCCAATCAAAGTAAATATGACACGAATGCTTAATTAGACCTCCGTGAGAGGATCATGATTTGCAGCATTCGGTATATTACTGCATTTAGAGGTAATTCCTACCATACGGGTGGGGTTTGCTGAACAAGTTTTTTTTTATATCCTGAATTCCTTGCATTTATTATATTGAGGCAGTAGGGTGCACTCATCTGTGTCACAGTACAGCCATCTGGAATATAAAAGAAATAATGCTACATGAAATATACAATAGCTCACGCCTCTGGCGACATCCTGGAAGACCCTACAGAGCTGATTAGGCTAAAAATTCTTGTTCTTGTGCAGCTGTGGTGGAGGGAACACATCAGTTGGAAGCCAATAATAAATGAGGCCAGTGTGTTTATTATGTGAAACTCTGAGTTTTTTTTTTGTTTCTGTGCGTGTGTATGTGTTGGCTAGATGTACCCGGCTCAGCCTTGCTGCCTGAGCCGTGTACGCTTTACATCTGGGCTGAGCTGGAACAAAA
This sequence comes from Miichthys miiuy, assembly GCA_036365135.1. Taxonomy (NCBI): domain Eukaryota; kingdom Metazoa; phylum Chordata; class Actinopteri; family Sciaenidae; genus Miichthys; species Miichthys miiuy. The sequence goes on from CM071613.1 coordinate 20,393,018, forward strand.
GGGCAGACGCTAACCCAACAGGCAGCGCGAGCATTAGCACACTGATTACCATCCCACGCACGGCCACACATGCCCACACGCATACACACATGCTAGCAGTGCAGCCACAAAGCACGGTGTCTCAATCGTGACTGGGATGCAGAGAGATGGAAGGAGGAAAGGAAAGATAGCGAGACGGAAAGAGAGTGAGAGAGAGAGAGGCAAATGAAAATATGAAAGAGAACTGGGGACGGCAGCTGGTGCTTCCCACCAACCTCCTGCTGTCTGATTTCTTTCTGTGTCTCCTCTCTTTATCTTGGTCTTTCACAGCCTCATTTCCACCCTCCATTGCCCCCGTACTGTTAGACTTCATTCATCATTAAGCTTCAATATATCTATCTATCTATCTATCTATCTATCTATCTATCTATCTATCTATCTATCTATCTATCTATCTATCTATCTATCTATCTATCTATCTGAAAGTAAAGCAGTCGTACTTCTGTCGACCCTAAATTTAGCTCCTGCTGCAATTCAGTTGGCAACCCATAGCCAGCAGCATCGCACTCACACATGCATGCGGCCTAACCACCAGCAGAGTAAAAAAAAAAAAAAAAAAGTGAGCATCCCAGGTGTTTCTGTAGCAAAATGAAGAGGCATTTTAGTCTCCCCCACCCCGCCAGCCATCTCAGCTCTTTTTCTCTCCTCTACTCTGAAAAAGGTTACAGGTGCAATAAGACTCAAGAGCAGCTGCCGTGCTTCATTTCCTTTCCTTTCCTATCTTATTTACTGCTTGATGTTGTTTGCCTGTATGGATTTATGACATGGCCAGATGCCCTTTAGGTAAGGCGTTGAAATAAAGAATAAAAATAAAGGGGATTTTGAGCTTGGATTATTAATATGATATATTTTGCTTTCCACGTCACATCCCCAGCTACCTGTTTTTTTTTTTTTTTGGTAGTACCCACCTCTCCTCCTTCCTGCTCCTTTAGTCCCTTCATCTCTGTCTATTTCTCTTCCACTGTCACTGTGCCAGATTAGTGACTGAAAAGGTACAATTTTCAATGTACCCACAAAGAGAAGGAGGTAAGAGGCTCTGATTAATGGACATTTCCTCTTTATATATTCATGACTATTTCCTGGAGTCTATTAGAAAGACATGACTTATTCAAGTGGAGGTTTTGATTGAAGTCCTCGCTGTCTCGGCAGTTGACTTTTCCATCTTTCATTTTTCAATACTCCTCCCCTTCCCCATCTTTTTCTGTGACTCTGATCTCTGTCCTCTCTACTTCCCTCTCTCCGTTCTTTAACCCAACCCTGCTCTCCTTTCATTCTGGAGTGCTTCAATTGATTGGATGTGACAGATTATATCCATTCGACTCCACTTAGCTCAGTCTGGTTCTACGTGAGTGAGGATTTTGACCCTGTATGAACTGGTGATGAGAGATAGCTTGCTGGTGACTGTCATCTATTATGGATCTGGAGGGAAATGGTGGTTGTGATGATTTTAGTCCAGTGGCCAACCGCCTGCCCACCCTCCTGTCTGTGAGGTCCTTATTAAGCATTCACACAACATAGCAGGACTATTTTAGGCAGCAGAATTGCTCTGCTCAGTTTGGGTAGTTATGATTCTATGCATCTAAAGGTCCTTTAATGTTATATATCACACCAGTTCTCGTTTTTTTTCTTCTTTGTTCAGTTGCATTCCACCCCAAGTGCAACTTAGAATGCAAATGACGCAGGTGCAGCGATCACAACTCCTTGAACTTTTAATGATTTCTGCTTCTCTTTACATGTTTCACTTCACTGAACTGTCATATAGAAAGCTTTTTACATAAGTAAAGGTACTTTTCTTGTGGTACAGTGGTCTTATCCACCTGGAAGTCTATTATAAGTAACAAATACAGTTAAGGAAGCCATCAGAAAGTGACATTCACACACTGCTTGGTTCTCCTCACGTGAACTAGACCGGCAGTGTTTCTAATCCCACTCCCTCCAGTGTGCAAAAGAGGAATTACTTCTGCCTCAGACAGACCTGAAGATGACCCTAGCTGACACCACAAAATGTCTGGTAAATGTATAACCCACTGTCAGGAGAGCTTGCTAATAAGGGGTGATACATTTCTTTCTTCTTGGAAACCTGCAGCGAAATTATCTTTTTTCAGGTGGACTTTGCCATCGGATTAGGATGAGATAGACTTAATTGCCGCACGGCTTTGCAGCAGGAAGTCATCTCTGAGTAAGACTATCAGCATATAGCCAGGAATTCTTATGTGCATCACGATTTTCCCATTAAGCCCACAGCCATGGGACTCTACTGGGAATTCCTTTATAGAAAGCGTATAGAGATCAGTGGGTCACTTTCGGCCTTCATTTCTAATTTTTAGGTGCACGATCAGGCCCCCAAATGGACTGATATGACCGAAAAAGTTAGATTAGGTTCTGCACTTTTTATTAAGACAGTACATTACAGTTAAATTGAAATAAATTAACTAAATGCAGCCCACTTTTTCCTGACTTTTTCCAAGGAAACAAAGTTGGCTCTATCTCTTGCTAGCTGCCAGTGCTGCTGGGAGCCTTTAGGGACAGTAGACAGTCTGTGGGCAGCACAGGGAGGCAGATGGCCCTCAATCCTATTACACAGCTCCTTACACAATCTTTCTATTACACACCCTTTACTTGCACATGCACACACATGAAATGCGGCTATCCCTCTGTGTTCTCATTTCTAAAATTGAGACTGCCTACACTTGAAACTTATTTTTACATTTTTGTGGTATTCTGCGACTGTTCTCATCCTGACACATGACAGTCTTTGTTTGTTTCTTTCATATTCAACTTGTATATGCTGCTCAGCTAATTTAGCTGGAGAGCTGGAGACCGTGCAAGAGAGAACTGTGGTGGTTTCCAATCTTGACAGCTCAAGTCATCACTCCGTGATGTATACTGAATTCTTTAAGCAACTGAACTCTTCATCCAGGATGCCCTGGCACTTTCTTTGCAGGAGTACAATTAAATACACAAACTAATTGGATGTGAGAGAATCTTCTTTGCAACCTGCGGGGCACAGAATTACCAAGTGTGGTTGTAAAGTAATGATGAACATGATTTTCTTTAACAAAGAGGGGGTGTCACAAATCATTTAAAGTCAAGATGGTGCGGTCACTTACTGGCTACAATGCTGCTCAGTGTCGTCACTGGTGTCTGGAAACTATTCAATAAAAGTACTCAATTATATAGTTTATAGCTTTCCATCTGGCCAGTTTCTATTTTCAGGATTCTTCCCATAACCAATTATACAAGTGTCTGAAGTACTGATATGTTTGGTCCAAGACGGTCCTAGACGATTAATATGTGGATGGGTTAGGAACTGTAGACAAAGATCCATGGCTTTATTGCTTGTCTTCCATTCAACCCGTTGCATAACTTTCACTCACTTCTGTTTGCGAAATAAAAAAACAACAACACTCTACTCATAAAAACTGTAACTACAAGCATTAACACCTTTTGCGTTTAACAGAAGGCAGATTGTCCTTCTGTTGAACACGTACGAGTAAGGAGTCAAGGCAATAATAATGAGTCATGTACATATGAAATGTAGTCAGCGTTGACTGAGCATGTACATGTACTCAGCACACACAACTATTTGACTCCGCTGGACAAGTGTTGGCCATTAGTTCTAGAAGAGGCGATATGTGTACACAGCTGTACTCATAGGATAGCCTCTTGTGCCTGTGAGCCCAGAAGCTAGAGTACTTAGACGCCCCCTCAACACACACACATTATGCTCAGTCAAGTAAACATGAAAATAGCTTCAAGCCTCTAACTGCGGTGAAAATGCTCCTATTCAAATATTCTGTTGGAAAACAAAAGTCGTTTTTTTGTTTACTACAGTAGGAGTAACACGAAAAAACAAAACGATGAATAAACAAATGGTCGATCGTAGTTGTATTAAATGGGGTGACGACTCTGCGGAAATTATTGGTGATCATCATTGTTTTTTTCAGTTTTCTTCAAGCCAATTTGTTTTTTACACCTCCATTTCTACCTCTAATTAGTCATTATTCTTGATCCATTACACCAATTGATTTGGAGTATTGGTACTAAAGACAGGTTTGCAAAGCTGGCTGAAACCATCCATTATACCGTTTGACGCTTAATATTCAGTTTTGCCGTTTGTGATATACAGATTGAGGGACAGCTCCCAATGGCTGTTACAATTTCATGTTAAAAAAAGTTGCCTGCTTCATGCTTCGATGGCGCATTAATAATTACCTCTGAAATCTACCCTACGTTTTGTCTTAGATGTAAACAAGGCAAAGTTTAAAGGTAGAGTAGGCATTACACGGCGCCTGCCAGTCTGTCCCTTATGATTTGGCACAGCTAGAGCAAATGCACTTTTGGACAGTGGTGTATAACTGCCTTCAGTGTAAACAGAAGCAGCTGGTTCACACGACAGACTGCAGTACATCATGCACAATCAAAAGCTTAATCTCACAGATGCACATGTACTGTGCAAAATGGATGCGCAGACATCCAAGCAGAGATACAGAAGCTGTCTTACATCTTATAGATGTCAGTTGAGAGCGGTCATCCCTGTTCATGTACAGAGTGCATGCAAACACAAACACAAATAACATATGTACTAAAATCCCCAGTGCTCACACTGTAAATGACAATAAGGGGATGGTCCTTTCCATTCCTTGCTTTTTCTGTCTCTTTCTACCCCTCCTCTTTCTCCTCCTTTCTTAACCTGAAGACCCAATGAGGAGTCAGGCTGGTTAAAGGCTGTCAATAGAACAGACTGATCCTTGTTTTACTTCTTGCTCTGATGGGGAAGGAGAAGAACAGCAGGAAGTAAGGTGGGGATTAAGAAGCAGGAGAAGGTATGCGGAACAGAGAGTTCGGAACATCTGCTACTGCTGAGGAAACAGGAGAGCATTGGACTACAGTCACGGAGGTACCTATAGATCAATTGCAGTGGGAGACACAGAGGCTTGCTGTAAGGTTTTATGTTACATTAATGTTTTACCAAACCTTGCCATGAGGTATGATATCAGTCTATAATTCATGGAAAATGGTAAATGTTTCATACCATATTTAGAAAGACGAGGCATCTAATGGTCCAATGTGCAGCTCTATCCTCTCTTGGTTTAGAGCAGCATATTTATTTATTGGATCCAAGTTAATTTTTTTTTTTAATTTCTTTGTGGTCCTTATGCTTGGTAGAAATGGCACATTGTTTTATGACATTAATGCAAGTCACGCAGAGATGTTCAATTGACTGTTGCATGATTGATGCAAACCTCACCAGAATGAAAAGGTCACATTAATAATCATCCTAATGATGGAACTGTCTGTTTCACTGCGAGGGGTACTCAGGAGTTTACCCAGGGCAAAGGCTAATGGCACAACATCTAGCACAGATACCTGCCAGCAAATATAGGACATGTAACTCCCTATCCCCCATATATGAGCACGGCTGATCAAGTGCAAGTACACAAACATAAAATGTGCCATTTTGAGGTCTACTGAAGTCCAGTATTCACCCCGACAGACCTGACACGCACTCAGCAAACTCGCCATCACCACTGACCCAGTTGTCTGGTACCTGGGGAAGATGCCTATCCTCAAAGCAATTTAAGTTTGTATTTATAGGTTTGAAAAAAGATGCTTCTGAGCTGGAATCAGTCTGTACTTGTTGACTTATATTTTTATTTAATTATACATTACCACTTACACTACAATTTTATTTCATTTTTTTTTGGATACGCAGCCATTTAAAGTTATATGCATTGAAATTTAAGCTTCCTGACATGTATCTCTGCAGCAGAGTGCAGAGGGATGCCAGAGTTCATGCCCCTGTAATTCATACAGTGACCCTGCTGACAAGGTCATGACATGGGTACTGAATCTCTACCAGCTCCTGAGGGGCTACTCTGTTGCTTTTGATGCCCTCTGACCTTCATATAAGCAAAATAAGTCATAAATCAATAAGTCAGAAATGTCTTTTTTTTTTCCGTCTGTTTTCTGCCAACTTGAAATTTTTACTGTTGTCCTGTAGGCTGCTACAGCAAGGCATGTCTTTACAGCCACTTCTTTTCATCTGCTAGGACGTAGCTTGGGCTACCAGTTCTGACACTGGCTGCACATGTGCACTAACCAATCGATAGTAGTGGCTACTGCAAGCACAGGAATTAGATCAATCACTAGCTACCCACCTCATGAATGCTGCCATGTTCGTTGGTTTAAACAAACACGTTGGATATATTTCTACTGGGATTCATCCACTAGCGTCTTTGTGATATCGGGTAAAGTAAATAACATTAACATTTTGCTTTTTTGTCAAGGGTGTAGCTAACCATGGGGTGTCTGCCAATGTTCAGAGTGCAGTACCGTGTATATTATTGACCCACTCACTGGTAAACTCACACATAAGGGATTAGAGCTTACTCAAGCACCAAATCCAATCAAAGCCAATAATTCCTTACTTCAAGGTTTCACCTTAACAACATCTTGTTGTCCTCTTTAACAGCAAGAAGGGTAAAGCTCCTTGGATGCAGTACAGTCCTCAACACCCTTCCCTATGGTGGCTAACAGTAAAAATGTGTTTTATTTCTCGAACATATAGCAGATCTTGGAAGCAATAGCTGATGCATTTTAGAATTTGGTCTATAACACAACATCCTGGTGGGAAAGAAGCATCATGATGCTGCCAGTTTAAAAGCTCTCCCTAAAGCTATACGTTCATGAAACCGACATGTCAGCAGCAAATGCAATCTGTTGATAATTCCTCACAAAACAGACCAAGAAACCTTCAGTTTGTTAGACAGATATTTGAGCGGGGCAAGGTTGCCATAGTGACCGTCTGTCACCTCAGCATGGGGTGGAAGGCGCTGTACTAGTTGTCAGTGGTTTGTTGTATGTCTCACATTCCCTGCACTCCCCCTATTTCAGACAGCCCAGAAAGACGCATGCAAAAAAGAAACTATAGGTGAGACAAGGACCAAAATAAATAGCCTCCATGATAGAATGGAAGAAGGGACCTATATACATTCTGGGAAGAATGCCTCATTCTGTTCCCGGTATAACAGGATTGCTCTTATTATTGTGCATTGGGAACACTGATACAGTTTTCCCAGGATGTTATGTTCTTCAAAACACACAATGTCTGAATCACTAAAACAATTTCTATTATGAACAGCTTAAGATAAATCCAAAAGACGACTAAGCTACATTAATCAAAGTAAAGCTTAGCATCATGGTTGATAGAAAATGAGTATATGTGTTTTGTACCACCTCAGACACCGCTGACAGCCATCCTAGTACTACACACAGTCCCCAAGCCAACATAACACACATAGACAAACACTGAAATACTCGTTTTATTCTCTCTGAGCCTGTCTTTCTCCCTTTATTCACATACTCCTCCTCTCCTCTTTCAGTTGCCTCTCTTGTGGGAGTTGAAGAACAATAGATGATGAATGAGAGGAGCCATGTAGGCTATGTGAATCAGTCAGTTCTGTATTTATAGTGGCAACCCACTCTCTCCATCACCAGGTACTCCACATTGGCTAGTGTGGTGAACGACGTTTAGCCAAAGTGGTGTTCCACTGCCTCAAGCACATACAGTCAATCTTTTTCGGTGGAGATAGAGATTAAAAACACAAAGGATAGCTGCAAACTCGCGTTGGGCTGAACAAAGGTTTAACCTTGATGCTTTGTGCGTTCAGGTGTTATGTGCAGTTGGAACTGCTTAATGGGTTCAGAGCAATCTTGATTAGTATTTTAAATTGAATTTCGTGAACTACTTGTCCTCTACACAACGCTTACAAGGCACCTCGTTTGGCCGGATGTCATCGTTTGTCATGTGTCTTCCAAAACTTTACAAATAATTGTTATAAAACTACATGCATACTGTCAGGAAGCAACTTGTGGTGTTTTTATGTGCTACAAGGAATCAGGCAGCCAGGGCTTCGGTGGGCTTTTGAGCGGTATCAATCAAGAAGCAAGGTGTAGCTGTATTTTGCAAGCTTAGTTTTACTACTGTCAAAATGATGGTACGGTTTTCAGCTGCAGAAATCATGAGCCTTCTTGTATTATCTAAGGGTCTGAATATCCAAAGATAAAATCGATGCCATTTATTTGGAAAAAATGCACACGGACATGGATTTTGCCACAAAACTTCCATCCTTGTATCCAGAGGACACAGCAAGTACAATTCTGATATGATTTTTATTTATTTAGCTAATGTTAGCCTGCCAAGTTACATGTTGATCCGTGCTTACGAGATACGGCTTAGGGATGCCGATAAAGAACATTACGGCAAGCGCTACTCAAAACATTGTCAGAGAGAGCTAAGCTGCTGAAGTAGATGACGGCTATATTCATTATGATAATTCTGACAGAATACTTCATACTACATAACTTTGGGATTGTTCCCAAAGAAAGCATGTCACGATAAAGCAAATCCTCATAAGCTGCTAGTGTCACATTAGCAAGATAAAGTTAGCTAATTCATACCGCTACGGAAGACGTAGAGCACGATTTAAATGTCAGACGTATTCATCTAGCGATAGATAGATAGATAGATAGATAGATAGATAGATAGATAGATAGATAGATAGATAGATAGATAGATAGATAGATAGATAGATAGATAGATATTTCTCTCACACACACCTGGAATGGGAACCTCAGGAGAATCGATTCCCCAGCAGAGACTGTGACTGAGTTTCAGCTGGACAGGTGGAGCAGACCAGGCACTTCACCTTAGTGTGTGTGTGTGTGTGTGTGTGTGTGTCTCGTCCTGTTCCAACCGTTGTTGAAAGTACTTTCATGCTCTTTCTGTGTGTCAGACATGCACACAAACTCTCAGTCACACTTACACACATATTGAAGCCCAGGACTTGGGCAGAGTCGCCAGATAAATTGGTTCCGTTAGGTTGCTTCTGAGTCCAATCACCCAGAGGAGCCCGAGGAGTCAACTGGCTTCACACCATCCGGCTTGATAGGAGCTGATTTCATGACCAAGTACTCCTTGATGCAGTCAGTCAGTGATGGTGTGTGGATCTTGTCTAAATCCGAGGTGTGAGGGATGAGAGATACAGCAGCTTTGTCACAGGCTGCGTGCATCCAAGACCTTCAGCAAGGCGAATTTCATATATTTTATTATCAAATTAATTCAAAGCCATATAGTTTGATCTGTCTTTCTACTGTACATCATCATCGAAATTCTGATGTACTAGACATGTATGCGTTCTCACGAATCAAGTGATCTTTAAAACACTTTTTAAAATGAATTCCACTCTTCTAAACCTGTGCACTGCATCCTCTATTGGCTCCGTCTTGCAGAAAGACTGCAGAATACAATGTCTGGTCATGACAAAAAAAAACCCAACTCAGTCCTCTGCCAATATTTTGCATTAAATGCTGGATACCCACACAGTACAGATTATATAATGCTTGTGAAATTTTGAGATACAAGAAAACAAAGGTATTGATACTCCTACATGGCGGAATTGCTACTAATCTTCTTCAGTAGTATTTGACAAAATACCAGTGTAATCCTTTAAGAGGTATATTTTCTATACTGCTTATATGTGGTGATCACTTCAGGTTCAAGTATACAGATTTTTTTTTGAGCAGTGAATTCACTGCACAGTCCATGCAGCCTGGTTAAACTGGTATGGTGCCTTTTGGTTCCAGAAATAATGAAGATTTCTCTGCTTCACGCTGCTTTAGGCGTCTAATCTTTAACTGTAGAGTTTTTTTGAGAGAAATCTAAAAACACGGCAGCTCAATTTTACGTTTAAGATGTTTGTAGAATTAACGCCTTTAGGGTAAGTGGCCAGACTGTGGAAAGTCGCTGTCTGCAACTAAAACCTTCTCACGTAGCAGAAGAAAAAACCTCTGTGAAAAGGGGTGGTAGAATACAACTAATTCAGCTGTATTTTACTAAACCCCGTTGTATCTGTGATTCTCCAAAAACATGGGGATACATTTGCAATTTGAACTTTAATCAATTAGAATAGAGACAAAGCGGCTTGCAGCTTTGCTACCGGTGCAAACTAGCAAAGCGTCTTTAGAGTAGCTCAAGGGTAAATACAGTAACTTTTGTGCCAACACTGTGGTGAGGAAAAATCATAATGTAAAAATGTCAAAATGTTCCTTCCGCACAGACACTTCAGGGGCCTGACCTGCTACTGTTGCTCTAATTCCATGACCAGAAGCTCCATGGCAAATTCCGCTTTACTGCAGTGTCTGCTTTCTCTGGTGATTTGGGGATTTCGTTCCAGTCCTATATTGGTGCTGAGTGCCGACACAATAGCTCCTCCAGCAAAGGCTGTCAATCTTATTTCGTGACATGTTCTACCTGAATATTAAATCATATTTCACTGAAGCCGAGCACAGCCTTGCTTGCTCTTTCCTAAAGTACATACATTGCACTTTTAATGTTAACCAAAAGCACTGGCTTTTCAAGTAGAGATAACAGAGCATTAAATGATCTAATTTAAGGACTGACTTAGAAATTGCTCAAGTGTTGAAATCTTTTAAAGCCTAATAATGAAATACCTATGCACTTGTGTGGCAAAGATTTTCTGCAGAATGATCATGGCAGTGTACAGATGGAACTTCATTAAGAGTATATTGTAGATTGGTGTTTTTCAAGCAATTCTCTGTCTACTCTCCGATCCATTCCTATAACCTGTGAAAGCAAAGTTCTCCCAGAGGGTCTCCAGCCGCTGAGACAGACCACACTGGCGGTACTCCAGAGACACAATCCATTTTTATCAGCCTGCCCAGACCCAGGCTTCATGAAAGAAGAATAAATAGGGCTGTTAAAACCTTATGGCTTTTCTCTTAAACTACAACAAATAGACAGAGCGATAAAAGAAGAACTACTGAGAAATTGTGAAATTGCTCAAAAGCTTTGTGGCGACTTCTTTACCATCACTGCTTTCCAATGGGCGCAGGACATTCTGCTGATTGATAAAACACCATCTTGTTTTCTGCTTGTCACAGTCACAGTCTGCTTATATCCCTTACACAAGTCTGTGTGCTTGTGCCACTGTTTGCCGCTGGCACATGTTAAATCACTCCTTCGTGTCATCCACCAAAACGTGTATGCGTGTTGTCGTCGGTGAGTGCACAGGGGCAGCTAACGTGAAAGGTAAGTGTTTTGTGGACAGGAGCGGATCAATAGAACATTTCTGCAGCTGACCTCTCATCGCTGATGGACCCTCCAGTGAGCCTCCAGCTCTTCCTCTGCGTCTTTCTCTTTCTTGCTGTGTCACGATGCTTTCATCGGCTCCAGGACACAAGTCATCTGAGCCCATTAAGGGGTTACTGTCACTCCGTGGTATGACAAGCATGATGTGGCACGGAAGGGATGACTCAAATCGTGTGAACAGTGCGATCTTCTCAGGCAAAAGGATGTTTCGTGGATAAGGCTGTGACTAAATATCCGGATATCTAGTGGGACAATATTTTGTTATTCAGAAATTTGATAATAAATATGCAGAGCCGAAGAATGGAATCGCAATATTAGCTAAATATTGTCAGTTGGCTTGGAGCGCTGCAGAGCAGGAGCAGAGCGGCGTGAAGACAGACTGATTTCAAAACTCACATTCCAGTGCAGTCTCTTTATTTTCTGCAGACTTTGTACTTTCTTCTCCAGCGTATGTACACAAAGACTCGATATTTTTTACTCAAATAGTTTAAAAAGTCAGCTGGGACAGGATCCAGCCTCTCACGACCCTGATGATGATAAGCGATTACAGAAATTGGATGGATGGATGGATGATTCTGTTGTAACCAAGAGCCAATATAACTCTATGTCTATGTCCATTTGTATGTTTCTTCTGACTTCGTCTGCATCAATGCTGCTCCAAATGTCGCCTCACACCATCTGATTTGATCTGATTGCATTGCTGTGACAACCATCTGTCATAACCCTTCAGCAACTCACTGACCAATTATCAGCCACAAACCTGACTGTAATCACTGTAGGCTGCTGCCATAACGCATAGACAACTATTCACTTTATTTCTTATGTCATGCCACTGCATTTTCTAAGTTTTGTTGATTTTATTTTGCCCTATTTTCTCCTCTCATCAATTTTCGGTAACCATTTATTCATTTTTTAGGGAGCACAGAAGATGGAGCTGATCCCCAGCATGCTGTGGGGCAAAAGACACAGAGATGACCCAGATGGGTTGCTTGCCCATCTTCAGCCTGCGTTGCACACATCGGTTCACATTCATAGTGTGAAATAAAAGTCTAAAATACTTTTGTATGCACTCGAGGATCATAAAATCCGTGTTGGTCCAGCTCCCCGAAGGCAGCAACAAAACAAAATATGTGTTTTGTTTATAATGCAAGGCACGCATATAAATGCTGTGGTATTTTCTATTTAAGACCAGTGTTTACTTTGCTTTTAATTACAGGCTTCTCAGGTGGTTGCAAGCAGTGGAGCACACAAGTCTATCAGTGTGATTCCTGAAAACAGCAATTTACTGCGACATCATTCTGTTTTGAAATTAGAGCTCTTATTCACTGAAAGCCATTTTGAGATTACAACAACGGCAATTAAGTGCCAGATTTATGCATGCACCAATAGCGGGGCTGTCCCAAGGAAGAGGTAACAAGAGAGGTGTTGTGAGGGCTAATATTACTCCACAGACCACCGACATATCCGTCCTGTGTACTTTTTTTTTGAAGGATATCACACAACATACAACCCAAACAGAAATACATGTATTTAGCATGAAGGAGAAGAGTGATATTCCTATTTGGGAGTGAATCACTTTGCATTCCAAAGCAGAGGGGTGGGGTTGACACAATTACAAAAATATGATAATGAGGAAATTAATCCTTATTATCGTTTGTTTACTTCACAGCAGTAACGCACATCCGGCTGCTGATGATTATTTACGCTGAAAAGAGAGAGCCGATACATTATGCATGTCAAGACTTACAGTAGAAGTAACAGAGAGGAAGGAACACACAAACAGGAAACGCTGTGATAATGAGGGGGTGAGCTTTGGTGTGACAGCACTGAAAATCGTGTCTGTGTGTGTGTGTCGGTCTCTCCCACAGTGCAGTGTGCCTGTGAAACATCAACACTATGTCATCGCAGTTTTTTTGTTTTTGTTTTTTTTTGTTGCAAGAGGTGGGATGGAGGGAAGGCTGAGCGGATAAAGAGAAAAAAAAACTGTGAGGAACTGTAAGAAGTGAAGCACGAGGAAGAAGAGTTGTTGCGACGTGATACATAGCGGCCTCGTTAGCACTGACTTTGCACTGCGTGGATGTGTAGGTGTGCGTCTGCTCGTGTTCCTTTGTTGGGGAAATTGTGGGTGTGATGCTATGAACTCGCAAGACAGTCTGAGCTTGTCAGCAGATGTGTTGATGGTTTCCGCATAAATAAATATGAATTCATAGAAGATGTTAGAGCGTCTAAAGAGTGAAAGACAAATTGTCTTGTTTGTAATTGGTTAGTTATTTTTCACTTTATCTCTGTTATGTGGTTTTTATGGACTTATTGTGTTATTTGATTTATTTATGGGTATGCTTTGACAACATGTTGATCAAGGAAAATTTCTATATCGTACATGAATTTTTGTGTGTGTGGGTGACAGTGTGAGTGACATCCGGGAGGAAGAGAAAGAGACAAGAGCTAAATTAATCACTGTGTGGGCAACTTTCAGCTACATGCACTATCGCTCTCTATCTCTCTCTATCTCTCTCTCTCATACAGACACACACACACATAGCTTTTTCAAGTCTTCTCTCTGAGTCACATGGTTTTCTCTGCGTTGGCTCAGTCAGCAGAGATAAAAGTATTGAGACAGCCTTTGTTGTGTTTGCATGTAAAATGGATTCAGTGTCAGAGGGTGAATGTGAGGTGAACGAAGAAGCTGGATTTGTCTGCATCACTGTCTGTGTTCATATCATTCATATTAAAATGCAGACATCGGCATGATAGACTTTGATTCACTGTTTACAATGCCAACGAGTCCTCTTACCTAAGCAACAAATGCATTTTCTCAGTGCATGAATTTCAAAGTGACATAAATGTTTTCTGACCTGCCACTCAAACGGTTGTGGTCTGGTTTAAAGTTTAAAGTCGCCCGCTCATGTGCAGACTCAACTGTTTTCACTTGAGTCCTGCATGGAAAGTCAAATTGACAATACACACAATTGTCTCAAACTGTTCTCAAACAAAAATACCATGCAGTATTTCTGAGTTGTTTTTTTTTTTGTATTTCTTAATAAGTATTGAAAAATTCCATCAGAACCAAAACATACATCTTTCTTGAACAGGCAAGAGAAAAAGAAAAGCATGTCTAAGCTAAGTGTAGGGATCAAAAACATTTGGTTTGACACGACTATGCTGCACACATGCAGGTGTCTTCTCTTATTTGCCTGATTAGGCTCTTTACCCACATAAGTAGACCTGATGAGCTGAGGTTAGAATTACTCCAAGCACCTGTGTGGACCTTTAGCTGACTGTTGGTAAAAGCACTTGAGTAACACAAGCGTTTTTTACCAGGAGGTGGAGTAACTCTTTGTGAGTCATTGAAAGTAAAATGGTAACATTGGCTATAACCTCAAGCTGATCAGTGTGTTGCTAACCTCATGGGCTAAGATTACCTCCAAACATTGACTGTAGATAAAATACAACGTGACAGCTTCCCAAAACTGATGCCAACATCTCGAACGTCCTGTGGGACAAACTGAAGATGATTTCTGTTATTTCTGGTAGTTTTCGTCACGCAGATATATATTCTAGCTTTTGTTTTTCTCATAACCTTGGTTTTAATTAGTCAGACCTCCAACCGCGATCACTACTGCACAGACTCTGGCTCCAAATGAGGTCACTATAGTGAAAGATGGAAGCGAGCATATCTGGGATTATTTTTTCATTATTTTTTGTACACTTGGAGGAAGTGCAGATGCATTGCTCATCTTTATATACGGATTATGATTCCCAACTATTGTGGCGAGTATTAGTTTTTTAAACCCTCTAATCATTGTACAACAATCTATCATATGCAACAATATTAAAATGGGCCTGGAACAACCGTAAGGGTGGATTAGTGAAATGAATTAAGAGAAAACATGAGCCGTGCTCTAATATGCTGAAAATGAACTTAAAAATGAAGTATGCATTGCTCCTTAGAAATGATTTATTCCTCATTATTTTAACATTTCAGCAAGGTTTTGTAGGGACCAAAACACACAACTCTTCCTCTTATTGTAGAAACAGAAGCAGAGCAACGGAGAAAAACCTACTTGCTCCTCTTATTTTCAGACCAAGATGAACCATCGTGTGACTCAAACATCTACGATGTGCAAGACAAGCACCAGGCTTGATCAATGGGTTTTGAATCAGCATTAGGTCAAACGAGAAACGGATACCAATGTAAGTTCTCACTATTGTCTTCCAGTAATACACATGTGGATAGACAGGATCAATACCGCATTTCTGCAAGTATTGATGGCAGTGTGTGTGAAACCAGATGAATAAAATACATAACAAACAAGCACATCGGGAAGATTTCAGAGTGCAGCACAGCATTTAAAAACTATTCATATTTGGATGTCGCAAACTGTCAAAAATGGATTAAAAGCTCCTGAAATCAATCTTTTCCTCCTGAAGTGCACACTTGTAAAAAAAAAGGATTGGCTCTTACTAGCGGAAACAAGATGCAAGAATTTGCGTTCCCAACGACACGGGAAGACAAACATAAAGCTGCCCTACAAGTGCTGTCAAGACAGCTCTGCAGCTCTGCGTTTCTACATCTCTCATGTCAACATGTGCTGCATATTATGGTCTGTCTCTGCTGCAAACTTCAAGGGAAACAAATGGAGGAGTTCCACACTAAGCTGCACTTGAGAGAAGTTAGCCTTAATCTTTAAATTCCTGCACAGAAATAACACAAGAATCGAGGTCACAACATACAGACTTGGTTTCCGGTGACACTGGCGATGGCGCTGTTAATGCCGTTTGTTATGTAACGTGTGTAGGCGACGTTGCATTTCCCAAGTGCCTGTAGCGCTGCTGCAGATGCAGGAGCATATGAGCATATTGAGAACATGGCCACAGGCACAAAGCAGCATCCGAAATGCAGAATCCAACATGGAATCATCCAGTTTTATCTGCAGCTGATTGTACATTTTTCATAAACAAGGCAAAGGCATTGTAGCGGACTTGCAGCTGTGTGAAACTGTGTGTGTGTGTGAGTGTGTGTGTGAGGGAGTAAGACACAGAGGTGTGTACTGTAATCAACCCGAGCTCATTAACCTCTCTACTGTGAGCAAAAAAAAAAACACACAACAAAAAAATGACCCCATAATGGATACAAACAGAAATATAGTAATCAGTCACTCAATCCCCCAACCCCTGCCTCGCTCTATCTGCCTCTCTCTCCTCCTCTCTCACCCCCTCTGCTGATAGGGCTCATAAATAAAGCAGGGTGAGATTCAGCGCCTGCAGCGATAAGGGATGCTGGCTGGGAAGGCATGGGACCTAGTCTACCACATAGGGAGAGGGCAGAAACTGGCAGTGAGTGTGTATGCGGGTAGATGTGGGTGGGTGGATAGGTGCTTTTGAAGTATACGCCGAGCTAAAGAAGCTGATTTGGAACAACTTATCTATTTACAATACTTACTTTACAATTTTGTCCCAAATTGGCATTTACTACTGTTCATTCACTGTGTGTTCTGTATAATAAACTATCTTTTTATGATATACACAGTACATACCTCCCACCAACCTGACACCACCCGCTGCTGTCGAGAGTGAGTGCATAAAAACTAGTTAGTCAGCAAGTGGAGGTTTTGAAATGGATAGCTCCACTCTAAGTAGTAGTATAGTACAAATGTATACTTGACCAGAACAGATGGAGAAACGACGACCAAAAAAAAAAAAAAAAAAAAGAGACCTTGAAATAAATATAGATTTTTCAGGATCACTATCCGGTATAGAAAATAATAGTACAACAGCACACTATCTATTTATACGAGTTCAAATCCATCTTAAAGTTTAAGCATACAAAAAAGTTGGGAACAAGTGGTATAAACTACCCAAGAATATGACCAGCTAACCTAGCTCCATACTGGACTTGGCCAAACCCATACAGACTGAGCTAGTGCCACTCCCTAATGTCAATGCAGTAAGAAAGCAATAGCCTCATACATGAGATGTCCTGATTAAAGAAAATGAGGGATTCTGCATATCATACTTTTGCTACTTACGTGCATTTTGCTAATAATCTGTATTGTTACCTACATTTTGAATGCAGGACTTTTGATTTAGTAGTTTTAGGATCTGCACTTCAAAGCCCACATCCTAAATCTTGGGTCAAAAACAAACATTTTCTCCAGACCACTTGGATCTATTTAGGTTTAGACAAGCTGACAGACAAAACCAAGACATTTGGCAGTAGAATAAGGCCCCAAAGTATCGAGATTCTTTGGATTAAGATGTATTTGGGAGACAGGATCCTAAAACCAGACCACCACATACTGAATAGAATTTGAATCTACTCCAACTTGGGTCCCAGATGAGGTCTTGGTTATTAGGAATTAAGTGGACCTGTGAGCACCACTACTAAATACTAAAACTGTTGTCCACTGCTGTTACACGCATTGACAGAAAGCAATGACGAACGAGGGTCAGAGAGAGGTGAAGCTTTTTGGTCAGGTAACAAACCAAATGAAAATATCTCAAGGCTGCAGCAGAAAGTTGTCTCTCATTTGCCTTTCATAAGGATAAACAAACAAATGAATAATGCATCATAGAATAGTAACAGTGTTCTTGTGCCAGCAAGACAAATCCCTGTGTGTGATGCAATCTCATTGAATTTTCATGCATGTTCTGTATCTGTTCCTCTGCAGTCTCTGCCTTACAGCTTATTTATCTGATGAGGATTTTGCCGTTTGAAGATGCTGTTTGATTTGGCCTATGGTCAGATAGTATTTCCTGTAATGATCTACCTACAATCTGAGCTCTCATATTTCATATTCGTTCCTGAGGACAAAAGGAACTAATAAACATGATTTCTTTTATGCTTCTGCTGTAATCATGTGTACCTGCTGCAGAAGTATCCATGAGCCTACAATAAACAATGACTCAGATATTATAAGCTATACAGTCTTTAATACTAATAATACCCCTTATTGCTATTGTAACAGTGTTTTTCACATCTTCTTTTTCATTACCGGGATACAGAAATTCAGTGTTTGCTTATGGGCAGGCTGAAGAATGGAATGGGATACGTGAGAGATGCTCAGCAATGAGGACAAAATGGCAGCTTGGTCAGTGACCCTTCAAACTTTGCTGCAGGTAACCCTCTAGCCTCAGTTTAGCATGCGCAGGGCTCCACAGTCGAGTTATGCAAGACATTTCACATTTTATGAGTTTTGTACCTGCAGCAAAGGATGAAGTTAGGTGACCTTTGTCGTCATGATAACATCAGTCAACAATGGTGCTGTTTTCTCTGCACCTACGTGACGTGTGTATGACTATCCTTCTTCAGCGAGGAGGTGACCTTCAGCGTCATAGTGAGGGGACCTTGTTTTGTTGGTGGTTTCAAATTGCTTAACTACAGTGACAACAAACACATGTTTAATCTCATACTAGTACTTAAGTTGAACCTATTGGCTCCCAAAGACTGGGTGAAAGTCCCACGACTGACCCATCCAAGAGTGCCAACCTCCTCGCTGCACACGACTTTTCTCACTCCATGTGCTGCCTCACCTGACTTTGATGGCACATCACAACATCACGTTAGAGGGGAATCGCAGGGTCATACTTTAAAGTGAAGGGCCACCGACTACACATCAAATAGGGCAGTATTTGATGTGTTGTAAGTCAGAACAGGCTGCAGTGACACAGCGTTATGTTTTCACCTGAGTTTAGTTACTATCAATAATTCTCTGTAACAATCTCTGCTAAGTTTTTGGTCATGACACAGCGAGTGTGATGTCTATCCAGTGGCTCAGTGGCCCAGTTTGCACATCTAAAACTTTCTCCAGCAAATAAGATCGGCCCCATGCTGAGCAACCCCTGCGGACTTTTTCCCGAACGACGACACAACCCTGACAGAAGCCCTCTGTCCACAGAAATGACAGATATCTTTCAGGCCTTTTACTAATACCCCTGTGCACAGAGTCTGCCTCTTTTTTTTCTCCTCCCTCGCTCCCTCTACAATTCCAGTGAGGGATCCTCTGGGGCAAGATCTTCTTGAAATTTTGCCCCCATAGCTATTTTGAAACCGTAGCGGACCAGCTGGCTCGGACACTGACTCATTTCTGCCTTATAACTCCCTCATTATGTGACACAAATCAATTATGGATGAAAAAAAACCCCAGTGAAGATGCACAGAGGCCCTTTCATGTGTCAAACACCCCACGGCCTGCCAGAAGAACACAAAAAGAGATGAGAAAGAGAGGGAGAAAAAAGAGAAATATGGTGGTTAAGACGGTTAGTGTGCATGCTAGCATATGTGAATTGTGTTTTCTGCCTCAGACTTTTCCTCAGTGGCTGCCCTTTCCGTCAGTTTTAAAGGAGTAGCTCAACATTTACATACATGCAGATACAATTGTTTGATTAAGTGACCTCCAGAGGTGATGGTAAGGGTAGGTTGGCTAACTGCTGGTTAGCTGTTTTTCTCTCCAGTCTCCCTTCAGTCTTGATGGGCTAAAGAAGTCCTGACATTGCTTACATTAACTCGCATACTGTGCACAAGTTTTCATCTCTCCCCTCCTTCTTGTTGGACTGAATTCTCTCTCTCATACTCTTCCTTTTTTTTGCATCTGCTCCTTCTCTGCTGAACTATTTTTGTCTCTCTCCCTCTGTCTCTGTTTCTCACTTCTCCGTCTTCTCATACACCCTTCTCCGTTACCTACTGTTCTCTGGGCTGCGTCCTCCCCCTCCATTTTCACACATCTGCCCCCCCTGCTGGGCTCTGCCTGTCTCTGTCTACTCGCTCTCCTTCACTCTTTGCACTCATTCTCTCTCCAGTCACCAAGGTTAGGAATACTAAATTACTGACTACTGAAATTCTCCTTGAGGATGACTCCCCAACCTTTTGCCGCATGGCTACCTCTCTGCTGATCTCATGCTCTAGCCTCTGCTGTGACATTTTTGCGAGTTGGGATGTTTATGCGGGTCTCAGAGCGGATATGCAAAATAATTAATTTCCGGTGCAGTGTGTGATGGCCTGCTGCTCTCTCTGTCTCTCCAAAGGAAAAATAATAATAATAATAATAATAATAATTTTCCCTCCATCTTCCCTCACCACCTCGCTCCTTCAATTCCCATCTCTCGCTCTCCCTCACTTCAGAAGTTGTGATTGTATTCGGGGGAAAAGTGGAACAAGGGCAAGGCAAGGCCTTATCCTCCGAGGCGGCGGCTGCCGGCCATTTAGACAGCGTAGGGTATAAAACACACAGGCCTTGGCATATCGTTGGGTCCCTGCACGCTAGAGTAGCAACACCATCCATGCATTATTACACTGACTGAACACAGTGCTGCAAGACTGAGCACAGATTTATGCTTAGTCAAAGGAGAGGAGTGTGTCCGTGGGCAATGGCCATGTAAAGATGCAATAGCAAGATGTGATACAAATATGCTTAGATAGATAGATAGATAGATAGATAGATAGATAGATAGATAGATAGATAGATAGATAGATAGATAGATAGATAGATAGATAGATAGATAGATAGATAGATAGATAGAGCACTTACCTGCTCCGTAGAAAGATTTATGCAGCACCGGAAAGCAAAAGAAAGAAAGAAAAGAAGACATTAGAAAAACATTGAACATTACATAAATCTGCATAACAATTCCATTTTACAATATGGCAAATAAACTGTGTGTGTAACTTGAACGCTAGATGATTCTTTTTCTTGTCTCTTTGCATTCTGTGCCATTATTACAGTCACGTCAATACATGGTAACGGTTGTAGGGTTAAGTTTAGAGCAAGTTTAGAGATGGTGGTTACATTTAGTAAAACGCAGATGTTAATTTGCACACGCTATATATTCTTCGACCACATGGCCTTTTCACCTTATGTTCCTTCGTTTCTTTGAAGCGTTGGTGCTGAAAGTTGCCACTGGATGTAAATTGAAAGATATGAAAATGTCCAATGCGGGCATGATTGTAGGGATAGTGGGCTGAGAAATGATTGTTTATACTGTTTATGTTTTGAAGTACTTCCTGATTGGAGTCAGTCAAATATTTTTCAGAAATGATAGCACCTTTTCATGTCATCTAAAAGCTGCAAAGCTGAATACAGAAACAGTCTCCACTGACAGTCACATTGCTACCAACCATTCACAGACTAACAGCCTCATACTTTCCATTTTTATTTTTATTTTTTTATCTTCCAAATATGTTACCGCCAATATAAGCCTAAACGAAATTCAGGATTTTCTTCAACCACCGAATAAGAAGAGCAGAAATCAGAAAACGTACTGTCCTTTATGACTGATGACACTTCTTTTCAAATCATTGCCTTACAAAACAAAATCTACATGACGATACGTAGCCTAACCTTTCAAACATCTCCGTCAGAGATGAGCCCCTTTTTGTTGACTTGTGTGAGAAAGCTCCACTGCAATCCTGGTCTCCTTCCTCGTGAGATTTTCTAAACCTTCCACAGCGGCGACATGACAGCATGCCCCAACTGATTTAAGGAAACTTATGAAGCTCTACTGGAGGAGAAAATGCCAGCGAATTGTTCGTAGTACACGACCCCTTTCATCTGATGAGAGCGAAGGAGTGTAAACGGATACCAAAAAAAGGCAAATGTCAGAGCAGCATTTTCATAATCAAATACTGAACTTAACTGATGCCCACAAATGAAGTGCTGGCAAATCTAATCACGTTGTTTTATTAATTGGATTACTCTTGTGTCCACACATTCAAATGCACCTCATTCTCCTTGTGTAGGACAGGAGCAGGAAGAGAAGTGGTGATAGAATTAAAGGATTTAGCGGCATCTAGCATTGAAGTTGCAAAATGCAACCGGCTGAATAACCCTCACCTCACCTTTCCTTCAAGGCGAATAGGAGAAACTATGGTGGCCACCAAACCACAAAATACAGTAAAGGCTCTATGTAGGTCAACAGTTTGTTTGCCCATTCTGGGCTACTGTAGAAGCAAGGCGCTTCATATAAGAGGACACCAGTGTTTCTTATTTACAGGTGATTGCGCATTACTGAAAACATATTTCTAAATATTATGTTAAATTTCTGTCATATTCTCCAACATCTCCTCCTAAATCATATACATTGGACCTTTACGACCTTTAAACAAAGGTTGTATAATATTCTTGTTGCTTGACTTTCTGCTTGTGCTTGCAGATGAAGACTGCATTACTGATTTAAACACTGTAGTAGGCATCTATCATGGCAGTTCACATGGTAAACATGCACTCCACACACACACACACACACACACACAGACAGAAGAGAGGCCTAGTTACACAGACCCAGATATATCAAGAAAAAGGAAAGACGAGAGAAAGAATCAGACAGTGAGAAACTTTAGGAAGTGTGTATTTGCATAATCTCCTCTTTGCAAAGAGTCTAGGGGAGGAATAATAAGCTAGAGAAAGCTATCATCTGCCAACACAGTGTTGAGCCAAACCCCTATGTGTGTAAATGCAGCTTGCAAGAAGTACAGTAGCTCTGAGTACTACTTTACTCAGTTGCATGTTAAGTCCTTTTCAGTTCGTGTGGGCATCAGACATCAGACGACAAATTTACCCACAGATGTAAATTAAAGAAAATAGCAGGCTGACCACTTTATTCCTGCCCTGAATATGAATTTACTCTCAGCTTTTAGCCACTGTAATTTGGACAAAGCGGCCATGCGATGCTTCACAAATTTGTTTGTGAATCTACCTCCTAAATTAGCCTCATGTATTGTATGTATGGATCTAAATTGTCATCAAAATCTCAATTTCAAACATAGCGATGTTTCCCTAATGGATGAGAAAAAAATAAATAAATCTGTGCTTCTATTACAGAAGCAAAGGACGCTGACAGACTGGACAAACTCATCAGAAAGGCAGAGTCTGTTGTCGGCTCTAAGTTTGTCACCCTGGAGGAGGTGGTGGAGGACAGGATGCTGGCAAAACTGCTGGCAATCATGGACAATCCCTCTCACCCCCCCCCCACAAAACACTGGACAAGCTAAAGAGCGGCTTCAGCAACAGACTCATTCAACCCCGCTGCTCTAAGGAACGATACAGGAAATCGTTCCTCCCAACTGCAATAAGACTTTATAACTCATCTACCTCTGTCAGAGCCACTATCACAGAACTGCAATAAAGTCACCTTTGCACTGTGTACCCTGTACAACACTCCGCTCCAAATACCTACCTACCTACCTACCTACCTACCTACCTACCTACCTACCTATCTATCTATCTATCTATCTATCTATCTATCTATCTATCTATCTATCTATCTATCTATCTATCTATCTATCTATCTATCTACCTACCTATCTATCCATCTTTTGTACACCTTGTGAATGTTTTGTTTTAAGCTTTAACGTAGTGGGGCACCTTTGGCCATGAGACTGGAAGTGTTAGGAGACCCTATCTTCCAGCTTTAACGCCTTAGCTATTGATGACAAACACAACGCACATTACTAAATGTAGGTTGTTTTCTGTGGCTCCGGGCAAAATCAACAGGATACACGAACACGAACAATGCACTGAATGTCTTAAAACCGCCTACGAGTGTTTGCCTTCAGTGCCACAGCAGGGAGAAGCGCAATGTCCTGTCCTATTGATTCTGATTCTGATCTTCCACCAGCATTAAATGTTGGCTTCCTTTGAATGTGGCTTGATTTCTCTGTAACCTTATCCAAGACATTTCAGCTGCCTGAAAGTATGTAAATATACCTCAACTTCAAAAACAGCAGATCAGAAAAGGCTCGTGTGAATCAGTTAGATTTGAGGACAATATACAGATTGCACGTGGATTGCTGCTTAGGTCTTTACAGTATCCAGAGACCTTATATCCAAGAGAAGCGTGCACCGAAATTTAAAAGACACAACCTTACGAACGCGAGTGTGCCTAAAAATGCAGAGATCTAGTGGTGATACACAGATCTTGAAATGGATTATAAATTTGTTGGAGAGCTAGTCAAAAGAAATCAAGACAGCTGTCATATGAGACTTTTTAGGAGATCTGACCAAAGATTTTCTTTACGGTCAAATGCTGTATCAAAAATCATTTTACCATGTTCAAAAGGGTGCTGTCAGTACAAGAGCTCTTATCTGCCCATCAGTACAAGCCTGGATAGACATGAAGGGAAAAATTCAACGTTTGATGCATTTAACTGGAGAGCACTGCTGACCATCATCTGCGATCAACCCACCACTCAGCAAGACGGAGCCCAAAGACAGAAATAACAGGACAGAACGTGATGGACAAGGACAATTAAAGCATTCATACTGTGTACTAATTTGTCGCTAAGTGGAAGGCTCATTAATTGTGATTGACTCAGATGAACCGCAAGGAGAAGAGGAAAATTGAGTGATATTCGCAATTAACTTGAGGTGCTGCATTGTCTAACAGATAGCTCACAATGGAGATAAAGCATTGTTTCTAGAGTTCAGCTCACTTGCTGATCTGTAATTCGGATGTCTTGTTCTGTACCCTGGGAGCCCTGGGGCAGAGCGGATGCTGCAATCCTTTGAAATCAACCGAAAAAGTGGAATTGAGTGATATCAGTGGCTCGTTGGTGTGCAGGGAGCGTATCCTAGTTTCCGTTTAGCAGGCGACAACCTCCTCCGCCTGGTTATCTGACAGACACCACACTCACTAGTCCATGAACGTAGCTACACACATGTTCGTATAACTTAGTGCACTCTCTCTGTACCATATACATCCCCATACTTAACCTCAGACTTTACTTAAATCTAAATGTATCCCTCGTCTTAAGGAGGCAAGGACTGTCCAAGTTTCCTCTTTCTCTCATATGAAGAAATTACAGCCCAGAAACACACAGACACGTACATATTGCATTCGTTATCAGTGTTTACTAAAAAGTCTCCAACTCCATCTACTCCATGCCCAATCTCAGCCACCATCCCAATATAAATCTAGTCTTCAATCTAATCTTTTAATAATACTAGACATAGCCCCAAACTCATTGCTTATTGAAATCCAATAATCCCGCAAGGCCTGTTTTCTGCTCTTCCCGTGTGGCTGAGTTTATGTGGTGGGTGGTGCAATATGATTGGCCGATTGAGTGGGTGTATCCAGGTATATTGGTCCAGACAAACTTGCCTTGACTATTTAAAGCTCACTGTTGACTGGGCCAGAGACTTTACTTTCCATCTCACATCCCACTTGAATAGTAATTTGGGGATGTTTTGTGTTAACAAAACATTTCTGTTCTAAATTTTTCTTAAGTTTTGGACCTACTTGCATTACCCTGACTTAAGGTTCTTTAGGTTAGGAAGTTGTGGTATCTTTTTTCTTGTTGTGCGTTATTTTTACAGTAGGTAAGTGAGCTTTGTTTGTGGAACTACTTTCTTGTGTTTTAGCTGCAGCCAGCAGCTCTAAAGATAGCTCTGTTGTTCCGTATTTTTGCTCTATGAGGCTGAAATTTGCCAAGGGGGTCAAGTGTTTGTGAGGCCGTGTTTGTGGATGCATGCATGTTGTTATCTCCCGTATGATTTATACTTCCATCTGACTAAAAAAGTAAACAGCAGACTCCTGAGCTACTTTTTATCTCCTATAGCTAAGTGAGCCTTGGGAGTTGGGCAAATATTTTTCATACTGTGGCCAGATTTCTTCTGGGCTAGGCGTAACACCATCCCTGACAACCAGACAACTGGTTTACATAAGTATGAGAACACACATACAAATATGTTATGTTAATCACCCACTTATTCAGGTATATTTTCATACACCGGTGTCATTGAGAGCAGGGTGAATATCCTAGCCATAAATCTCATCTGTCAAGCGGACTCCAACTGGTCCTAATGGTTATGTGATGTGTGTTTAAAGAGCACACTTGCTCCACATGGGTGATTGTGAAGGCTGCTGAACTGTATGAGGCCTCCTGTGCATGATTCAACCTTTGTAATGTTTCTCGTGCTCTCTCTGTCTTCCACTTTTAATCATGTGCAGAGATCAGCGGTGGTGGGAAAAGGGAGGGACTGCAGACGTAAGCAGGTTCACACCTCACACAAACGCACACACGACCAAACGTGCACACATGTAGTCAAACACACGTCCAGAAATTACAGTGTTTGTGCAGCTACATGTGCACACACAGATACACACAAACAAACATCTAAATCCCAAACCACAGCGAGGTCAAAGCTGTACAACAGGAGAGTAAATAAAGTTGTGCTCATTTTATCCCTGTCTCTTAGGTGTGTGTGTGTGTGTTTTTGTATGTCCAACTGCCTGAGCTTTCCTAAAGGACGGTGTTAATAACCACTGTGCTACTTTCAGCTACAAAATGAAGGTGGTTGTTCACATGAAAGTACAACACACAATAGTCACAGTGCAACACAACACATTATTATTTTTTACTTCCCTCATATCTACTCAGCAGTATTCAGACTAATAATTCTAGTATCTTGACAGCATTTATATCAGTCTGCCTCTGAAAGCATAACAAACAGCGCGGGGACTAGTGATTCATTCACAGAGTACACAACTCTATTGTAAATTTGACTTTACTGCAACTTTATTATGCATGCCAAATGTAAGTCAGGTATGTACTTAGAAAATACGCACGTGTTTGAAATGTCTAATTTCAACCACAAGCACCAATTTGCTGAAGCCACACAGAGATGTGCACCGTCCACCAGCCAAATGCTGGCAAAATATGCATGCATGCATCACTCACCAGCAAAATATATAAAAAGACGTTTGATGCCCACATGAAGTGAACAACCTTGTCAGGTCATATCAAACTCATGAGTCAGTTCAATTATGCTGTAACATGACATTAAGTGCGTGTCTTGGAGTTGCAAAAATGACATAGATTTTATAACAAACATGTTCTTTTATCCATTTGTATATAAAAAGAAATGACTCCAGAAACGGACACTCATCCATTACTTGTATATTTGTGTGTGTATTGCAGCCAGTGAACCAAACACAGATACAGAGAGGGGGTTAGGTCTCTAGAAAGTGCCCTAGACAAGACCATATCACGGCATGGGAATATCACGGCAGAGCTCACACTTCATGCATTACACAATAGACATATAACTTGTGAGGAAGGAAGGAAGACAGACAGTCGTGTGCTCTGACCACACTCACACACACATAACCATATTGGTCTATTTAGCTTCTCATCCCAATTGAGTGGGCCTTTGATCACACATCAAACAGACAGCAACCAAGGAGACAACACACATGCCTGGATTCACATGCACACACATGCACAGCATGTGAGAGAGTGATGATTGGTGTGCAGAACAGGTCGTTCCCGGGAATGAGTGAGAAGAAGGGTAAGAGCAGATGAGTGTCGAGAAGAGATGGGACAGCAGATGGATTGAGAACATGTGAGGAGGGACGGAGTGATAGAGTGAAAGAGAGAAAAAGAAACTGCGATTGGCTAGGAGTAAAGAACCGCTCCTCTTGCCACACTGCATGCGGCATTTCTATGAATTTTGGACTCCAATCACACAAAAATCTGTTTAAAGGTAAAAATTTCTACAAACATGTTCATACACAATAAATAAATGAATACAAGGAGGGTTAAAAGTATATTAAAAAGTTAATGTATGTGAAAATTCTGTTTTTGCAGCCCTCCACATGCTGCAGTGAGGTATAAATGTACTCAGTACATCGTGACATCACTGCCTCAGGTTCGACAGATTTAAGACTGCTGTTAAGGTGCCCTTTAATTTGTTAAACCGACTGCTGTTTCTTACCAGGTTTCGCTACGCTCAAAACAGCTCTAATACATAATCATTATGTATGCGCTAACCATGCCAACCATGATGCAAACAGGGAGTGTAATGTTAGCTTAAGGCCAAACATGAGCCCAGTTATTTAGCTTCATTTTGTTGGAAATTGGATTCTGAACTTGAAGTGATTATCGTAAGGTCGGGCTGAGGTTATGAGAAGTTGCTGTTAATATGAATATGATTTCTAAACAGATATATGGACCCTGCTATAACTGAGGTGCAGAGTTAATAATTCTGCCTTATGGGAGTCACCGTGTTATGTCCATAAGAAGATGAGGGGCGAATGAAAACGATGAACGTTATATATTCCATAGAAGCATTCTCAAGGAGACAGTCGGCTTTATTTTCCATCAGAGGCTTATGGCACCAAGCTCATACTGCAGCTGCCGAGCTCTCCCACACACAGATTTGAGGAAAGGAACTTGCTGTAACTACAACATGCCATATTCAAAGGATCCCATTCAATTCTGATTTGCATAAGCAAACATTTTCCGGAATATCAACAAACAAGCATGGACAAAGACATACTACGCATGCACATGCATATTAAGGCTACGGAATTATGCACACACATACACGCACACACACTCCATGCAAACAGGCATGAATGCGCCCACATATTATACACACAGACGCACGCAAACACTCCAGAAACAGCTCTCTAATATGAAAGCATCTGAGTCTTTAATGAGCAGGTTAATGTAGGCGGCTGTTTTGAAATGCCTCTACTCGTCTGTACCAATCTCCAATTCCTCATCTCTCTCTCTCTCTCTCTCTCTCTCTCTCTGTCTCTCCTTCTAAATCCCTTTCTTCTACCTCCCCACTCTCCTCCTCTGCCTCCTCCTCTGTCTAGCAGCAGCAATTCAGTTTTAATTGCTTTCTGAGTCACCTAATTCCTCTGAGGAAAGAGAGAGAGACTGTGAAGGAGAAAGATGGAGAAGACAGCAAGAGATGGTATATTTAAACATTTAGAGACTCAAACACACCCTGTCCCCATCCGTCTTTCCTTTCTCCTCCGTCTTCCAAAGATACGACTGCTCCAAACTTTCTAACTTAAAAAAAAAAAGTAATCCTGTCTTTTCCTTAAAAGTCCAGACACCGTCTTCAGACATGGAAAACATATCTTTTTGCCTTGACATACAGTTCTCTATTCAGGGCTTGAATTTTTATGAAAAATGCAACTGAAAATTGTCTCTAAGTCAAACCTTCCAGATGTTTAGTTTTTCATTGTCTTCAATGTGAAAAGCTATTTGTATCCTTCTTGAAAAAATAAAAATAATAATAATAATAAACACAACTTTCCACTAAAACACTTTTTTTCCTCATGAATAATAAAGAAGACAAATGCTCCTTCCTTTACTGTCTCCGCTGGCTTCTCGTCTTAATTAGGCCACCCTAGTGTGCAAAAATACCTTAGATAGTCCTTTCAAGGGAAACTGCAGCATCAACATTTATGCGGTTGCATATTATGTTATGTAGTCCCCAATTAGCCAGTCACACCCTGATTATGTCACTGATTGGCTCGTGTTTTCTGTGCTCGGCCTGGAGTCAAAGGCTCGTTATTGCTGACCATTTGGATGAGGCTTCACTGTGCAGTCTTTTTTGTCATCTTCACTGGCAACTATACTGCAAAAAAAAAAAGTACATTTCTGTCTACAACAGAGTCCCAAAACGTTACTTCCTTAAAGGTATGATTCAACATTTTGGGCAATGTGGTTATTGACTTGGCGAGAGTTGGATGAGAAGGCCAATACTCCAATGTGTGTCTATTATGTATGAAGCTAGAGGCTAGCTTAGCATGCAGACAGAAGGCAATGTGTATGCTAAGTTAGGTGTGTGGTCCCCTGATCCTGATTGGTTCCAGCTGACAAGGCATGGCCATCTTCATCATCCTGATTGGAGCAGAACCCGGCAGACCCTCCAATCTGGGTTTTGTCTTGATCTTGCCAACGTGCCTCGTGATATTATAATTGTGAATAATATTGTTAATGCTAACTTGTATTTGGCTGAGGTGCTTGAGTTGTTCACTATACTTGATTTGCTGATTTCACACATATGTACAGATATCTTTGTTTAGAAGCACTGATGAGGGATGCTGTTTCTCTGTGCTGAAAGTTGGATTTTTCTTTCCTTTTCTTTTGATTTCATTTAGGCAGTTAAGACGTTTAGAGAGAACTCTTTTGATTATATTTATTTCATACATACAAGAAATAGCTAGATCTTGCTCGTTATGTGTTGGCACTTATATATTAGGACCTATATGAGCTTATATGTGCAGAGAAACCTTGAAAAAAATGCAAACAGAAAGAAAAAAAAAATATCCTGAATAAATTTTCCCTCTGTCTTTGAAGTGGTCTTTGAAGAATCTCAGTGTGATAGAAGTCAGTGTGCTGGCGAAGGAAACTCATCAGGTTGCTAGACTAGAACTGAGAAAATAAAACTCATATTACATACAAGAAATAACCTGATACAAAATGTTAAAATGAAATCAAGCGAATCTTAAAAGATGTCCCTATAACTGGAGTGAAATAAATATGTTGCAGTGAGTTAGATGCTGTGAAACTGATGAATGATGAAATATATTAAGCATGTGGACTCGAACAAACTGAATTAATACTATAAAACTTATTATGATCATTATTATAAACATACTATAAACTAAAAATAAAACTTTGATGTTGTTTAGATGTTGTATGAGACTGCACCAGAATCAAGAGTAGCTGATAAGTTGATACAAAAACAACAACAACTACTAAAAAAACACTAAAAATTGATAAAAGGAGAGGGAGACTAAGTGATGCGCCTGATAAAAAAGAGACCATAATGTAAAAAGGCAGCTATACATTAAAGATTAGGTAAAATGCTCAGTAAAGCCGATTTTATCCTTTCAACTCTCCTTGACTTTTTCATTCTCTCCTGCTTTCTCATTCAGGCTTTGAAGTCAAAATCAAGGTCCTCACTGTTCATACAGCGGTGACCAGACAGAATTGATCTGGTGTTGATGAAAGCAGGCCTTGAATTTGTCTGTGCAGGTATGTGTGGATTTGTCTGTCCAGCGATCTGTGAACGTAGGAATAGATTTTTTTTTCGCAAAAGTTTTAACCTTTTTCTTGTTTGATGTCTTATAATCAAAACCACGTCGGAAAGCTGTCGTCAGCAGTCGTTTGGAAGGCCATATTTGGCCGTATATTCACGATGGGGAGAAATTTGGATGAGGAGAAGAAGAAGAGAAGAGGCATTAATGAATGCACTTCACCTCACACAGACGGTTCAACTATTGCACTTGTGCCTTAATGAGACAAGAGCAAAAAAAAAGTTCCTGCTTTCGAGTCTTTTTAGCTCTAAAATATGACACAAACAGCTTCATTGACTTTTGCCCTTTAAATATTAATGTTCTTATATCACCAGTGCTCTTTTCTTCTCCTCCTTCCATTTATTCACACTTCCACTCTCTTTTTTTACATAATGCCTTTGAACTTTGTCCCTTTCCTGTGTTTTTTTTTTTCTGCTAGTAAAAACAGTCTCCGATGCTTCCATCCGGCTCGGACAGCTGCTACTGCACATAGTGAACAAATGATTCAGTCATTATGTCTGCAGGTAAGGCATTTTATCACAGCTGTCACTTTTTAATAAAAAAATACGACTTAAGTTTAGCCTTAAAACTTTGCTCTCCAGAGGCTCTGAAAGCAACAAACAGTGCTGCCCAAAATAACTGCCAGTCCTGGTATGTTTTGCTGAGTCAGTCTGATCCTGTGTGTGTTTGTGTGCTCGTGTTGGTGTGTCTGCTGGCAGCTGTTTAGAGGCTTGAGTGTGTGTCTATGAATATAAAATTGGACAGTGCACACATGCATGCCTCTTTATGGGTGCCTTCAGACATCCTCCATATTCTTTTATTGGCTGTGAAGTTAACATTTTGTCTGACCGACCAGATACGCTCACCTTAAAAACAAATTAAGGAGGCACTGAGTCGAGATTTAGAAAATGTCCGTTCTAACGCTGCTAAACAACACCTTCAAACGCCTAGATTTTTCATCCCAAAGTGTTGCATGAACAGCCAGATGGACTTCCGTCCGTCGGTTATATCATCAGTGCACTTCATCATGGCCCTCTGCACTTGTCTTGCTTTCATTTATCAGTTTGCTCTTTTTGTTCTAGTTTCTCTCGTTTTTAATTTATTTCACTCAGCTGTAAGATGTTCATTCTTTCAAGGTTTGAAAGTGAAGTTGATGTGCATACATATGTGTCTGCTCGGGCAGGCAGAGTGACTCAGACTGCTTTTTTTTTTTTTTTTAGGTGTATCAGGAAGCTATTTTTACTAATTCACCTCTTTCAGCCTTGTTCCCTTATAGTGACACCAGCATTAGTTTTTTTTTTTTTCTATAACATACATTTCTAATATTTTTAGATGCATTAAAGGTCCCTGACTCTAGATAGGTGGGATTTTAGCAGTATCCCACACACTTGACCTTTAGGTTACATGTTCTGACATAAGTAATTCTTTAACTGCATGGTGGTTTGCATGTTCTCGCTGTGTCTGCGCGGGTTCTCTCCAGGTACTCTGGCTTCCTACAGTCTAAAGACATGACATTAATAGGTTAACTGGTCACTCTAAATTGGCCGTAGGAATGTAGTTTGTTTCTCTCCATGTGCCCTGTGATGAACTGGCGACTTGTCCAGGGTGTGCCCTGCCTCTCGCCCACAGTCAGCTGGGATAGGCTCCAGCCTCCCGTGACCCCAGTGAGGATAAGCGGTAACAGAAACTAGATGAATGGATACAGAGATTAACAAATCAAAACAGCCTCACCCTCAGCGTGCTGACGATGTATTTTGAGTAAGTGTTTAAATGGTTTCGTGAGCCTAAAACCTACAGTGTTTACTATCATCACACATGACTGAATGACATTTGGAGCACACCGCTCTTCATCTGACTAATTAACTTCACACATAGACCTGTGTAAGCAGCTACAGGTGTGCCGTCACATGACCTCATCAACAGGAAATGATGGATTAACACCATCTGCCCCAGTGAAAACACACACACACACACACACACACACACACATTCATCTTTGATTAACAAAACACAAACTAAACAGATCGCACTGGGACTTTTATGTATACTTTCAGCCTACGCTACACTGCCAAAAGTATGTGGACACCTGCACTTTACACCTACAAGTGATTGTTAAATAAAAAAAAATCTGCATTAATATGCAGCGAAAATGGCATCTGCTCTTCTTTCGGAACATGGCTGCACTTGTATATAAAGAATCTCCTCGCTCTCTGTCGCTTTCTTTGAACCAGTCTTTGAAGAATCAAAGTGTGATAATAGTCAGTGTGCCAGCAGCGGGGATTACTAAATGAATGCAAAGCTCCCCATGCATCTCTTCCCCTATCCGCAGCGCAGGTGACTCGTCCAAAGGCGCATAGAGCTCGGCAGCGTATAGCTTGAGCCCACGCAACCTTATCTCCTCTATCCTTGCACTGTTTACTATCTCTGCAAGGAACAGACGCCGGTCTTAAAGATCTGCAAAGCGCCTTGAACGTTCGACAGCGTCACCGTCTTTCAACCTGAAGGTGACTTAAGATGGAGGTGGCACACACCATTACAACACCAAACAGACATATATAAATTACTGTGGTGCTCATGCAAGTAGGAGTTAAGAAGAAATCACATTCTGATATCAGTTTATGAACTTTAATGTATTGTGTACTGCTTTTGTTTTGGGTTTTTTCTCATCGTACACATTTCTAATCTTCTTTGCATGAATGCAGATCAACAGAATTTTGGCTTTCAGGGATAAGATGAAATCCTCTTTCCCTCTCCTCTCTGGCTGCCTCGTCTCTGCTACTCTTTCTCCTCCATCTGTTGACTTTAGCATCTTTCTGAGCATCTAACCTCTTTCCTCTTCCCCCCATTTTAAGTGCTTTAAAACTATTTCTGTCAAGAATACAAGAATACAACAGAAAAACGTAGATGTTTTTGAGCAACTGCCTGATTCATGCCACAGGAAATTCAAAGCACAGGGTCAACTCGCAGTTCATGTGAGTCATGACAGAGTGAGTGCTTTAGAAGTGTTTAGTTTTAGTATGGAGTCAAGGACCATGTTTACTGTAAACTCAAAAAAAAGAATATCATTGTGCAGCTGGAAACACGATAACTTTTAGATGCACCGGTTCATAAAGCACGAGTGAAAACTAGTTTACTTTAAAAGAAATGTGTATTTTAAAACAACAAAAATCCAAAAGCAAGCCTTGGTTGTGTGTGTACAGTGCAGTGATGTTTCAGCAGCCCTAGTTTATCAGTCCAGCAGGTTCAGTGAGCTGCAGCCTTCACTGGTTTGTTAAATTGTGTATTCACACATTCCACATTACCATAAACTAGAATACTACAGTGACTGCTTCAGTTCACTTCACTGGAGTAAAATGGGCTTTGAGGGGAGAGAGAGAGAGAGAGAGAGATTGCGTGTGCTCAAATGACCCCACAATTGACTATATGTAAATTTTGATGCATGTGACGCGTCCCTGCATCCCCAAAAAGAGTAGAGGGCAAAGAGGAGAGAGAGAGAAGAGAGAGAGAGAGAGAGAGAGAGAGAGCTGCACTTACACCTGTCAGGTGACTCTGGAACAGATGGTCAAATCCAAATACAGCACCACAGGCACCAAAGACAGCGGGCTGACGCTGTGAGTGTGCGTTCACGTGCTTGTGTACTTTTGTTTGCCTGTGTTAATGTGCGCGTGGATGAGGTTAGCGATGAGCTCAGAGGTGGAGCGGGGCCAGCACCCCAGCGGCAGACAGCTGGCTGCAGGTCCGAGTCCTGAGGTCTAACCCCCGTGGGTCTATGCATATGTCTGTGTACTGTTAGCAGCAGACCTTTTGTTTTATTTTTATGTAAAGCACTTTGAACCCACGGGCATGAAAGTATCAACTCTCCGTATATAACTCTTAAGGTGAGCCCCCTTCACATTTCAATTAAAGAAAAAAACTTTGTGCTGCTCAAAAATTGAAAATCAAACTGGAGGGAAAAAAAGAAACAGACAAACAAAAAAAAAAATCAATGGAAGCTTTTAAATTTGCTCTTTTCAATTAAAGGAAGTGCTGGGTGATAACCTTCATGCATGAACATACAAAAGCTCAGCCAGTGAAAAGTGCAGTAACTTGTTTCATTGACAGATGGGAATCCACTGCAGCATATTCATCAAAATAAACATAGAAAATAGACCTATGAATTGAGGAAGAAATGCTCAAACACCCTTTTTCTTATCTTTTATTAAATATAGTTATGATTGAAATGATGTCGAGAAACAGCCTCGTCCTCCGTTGATACTCAAGTGACTCTGAAGATTTGTTCAAAAACTGAACCTTCCCTTTCTAAAGTCATTCCTGATTGTTCTCAGACATGAAAAGAATACATTTGTTATGGTTTTAATGTGTTTGACACCTTTAAAAGATGACTAAAAGTCAGATTTAGTCTTGCGTGGTGGCCTCTCACTCGGTCACTCTCTGCTTTTGTCTTCCAGTGTCCTCTGCTATGCTCTGCCTCTCCTGCATTGCCAGGCTCTGGTTCTGGTGCCCATTCCGGTGTTGTCCATATAATATGACACACCACCAACAGTTAAAATGTTGGTGGTGTGTCATTTAGGGCTGTAAAGTGTTACACACTTCTCGCAGGTGATTGTTCCCGATACAAAGTTACATAGTGCATGAACAGTCGTACAGGGGTGCAGAGTGTTAATGACAACTGTATAATTCACTCTATTATGAGTCAGTGTAGGTTAAATATATATAGTTATATTTTATGGTAGAGACATTACATATGTATCTGGTATAGTGAGCAGCCACTGTGCAGCCCACTCCATGAATAATGTAATGTGTGTAATCGCTTGTCATCAAATCTGTGTGCACTTTTACAACTATGTCACTATTTTCATCAGGATTTTATTATGGTCCAGGTCAACTCACAGCTTGCTTTGTGCTGTCTGAAAGTTGAAGGTCTCACCGCTGGCTGACTCCAATATGAAGATGAAAAAAAACAAAAAAAAACTTTGCACATAGACCTGCTAACAGTAAATGATTTGACAGCAATTCTGTGTCAAAGCCTTGTCATGACAAGTACTTGACAATGTTTAGTAATTTTTTTTTAAGTGTTGTTGACGTTGAAGTACTTAAAAAAAAAAAAAAATTCTGCGCAAATCTGTCATGACTGCTGCGGTAGGCACAGTCACATTGTGACAGCTGTGGCTGTGGTGCTACTCATGATCACGGGCTAATCCTGCACTGAATTTGTCCAAGACACTTTCATACTGTCTGACGTACGAGCAAAAGCATTAAAAGTTCAAGCAGCTTTATGAATGACGGAGACATTTGAAAGATGAAAGTGTAAAATAAACGCACAAAAAAAGCTCTAATCTTAATATCAATATCAGTGATTGGTCAGATGATCCCTCACCCCACTGAATCTAGATAATTGATTATCATCTTCTCATCAACATCCAACTGTGGCTGTTTTTAGTTTTGTACCATTGTGAATTGAATAATTCGGGTTATGGATTGTGAAAAAAAATCATTTGTTTCAACCTTACTGTCCCATCTGTAACCTCTACCTGCAATTTTTTGCACCTAAAAATAACAATCAAACGATCCGGAAACATACTGACTTCTTGTATTTCTTGTCTATGAACTACATTCACTGAGAACCTGACAGCACTTCAGCTCCGACACCTGCACATTTCCTTTTCCCGGATACATTAGTAGCTTCCACATTTGTCATGATACATCTAAGAAGAAAGTAAAGATGGATGAAGAGAGGCAGAACTGCATAGTGACAAATTCATGAGATGTACGCTCTAAATAATTAATGCTCATTACTTTGAGTTCACTTTCTCATAAGAGCTGCGATACAGGATGAAAATGTCGGGTCAAAAAATCCATCCACTCTTTATGAAATCATGAGAAGTCAGAAGTAGTGTTTTCACTCACTTTAATCTCCTGCATTCATGACTCAGCATGAATAAGCTGTGACATGAATGTGTAGGTTATTATCTTCACTTCACGCGGTTTACCTCAACTGAAACCTTAAAGGCATCTAATGTGGACACACTGTCTGCCCCTTCAGAGTTGTGGTTTGGAACATACGATCACTGTAATGGCAACTGAATATGACTCATATTGTTTCATTATATAAACAAATGCAGACACATGCATGTGTATGTCCAGTATAGTTCATAATTGGCCTCCATTAAAGTCCATGTTCACCGCAACATTATCCCCTGTCATCAGAAATAATAAAGCTACTTCAGGCAGGCTTATAGTGTATGTAAATTATATGTAATGCAGCATGGTGGTTCAGTTGGTTGCCTCACAGCAAGAAGGTTCAAGGTTCGTGGCCAGCTGGGGCCTTTCTGTGGGTTCTCTCCAGGTACTCCGGGTTCCTCCCACAGTCCAAAGACATGCATGTTAATTGGTGACTCTGAATTGTAGGTGAGAATGTGAGTGTGAACTTGTGAGCTTGTCTCTATCAGTTAGCCCTGTAAAGAACCTCCGACCTGTCCAGGGTGTACCCTGCCTCTAGTCAGCTGGGATCCAGCCCCCCCATGACCCTGATAAGGATAAGTGGTTATTGAAAATGGATGAATGGATGACTTTTGACCAAAAGACTGTGAAACCAAAAGTCAACATTATCTAAAGTTACGATATGCATGAAACATGATCTTTTCCTAAACCTAACCAAGTAGTCGTAGCGCCTAAACCTTACCAAACTACAACCGTATGACAATGAAGTTTCAGCATTGTGCAGGTCGCCTACATGAAGGTCTGGTACATCTGTCGCTGGTACCCCCAACGGACATCTATTCTATGGAAAGGGTGTGTTGGTTTTATGCACTATCACAAATGCTGCACAAATTTCCCTGTAGGCACAATAACAAAGACACAAAAGCTTGCTCTTCAGTCCAGCCACAGAGCTGCTGATTCTCCAGTGGATAGCGGCGATGAAGACAAGCTAATGCTCCCCAGAACTGATGGCCGCCCCATTTAGTCGATTAAAGTGGTCTGGGATGCAGTCATTTTTGTCCTGTCCTTGTTTTTTCGCCACAGACTCTAATAAACAACTTGTTTTGGAACCAAACCCTGTTTTGGGGCTTTGCTTTCAATCTCAAAATCTCCAATGTACTTTTCGCCCTAACACACACAAACCAGGAGAACACACACATGGTGGGCAGTGACAATTGTTCCTGTAGTGTCAGCTCAGTAGGGGTCATTTTTGTTCTCTAGCATCACTTAGACAGCCTGCTAACATCAAAATAGCCTCACCGGCAACAGCAAGCTGCATCAGCTGTATCAATCAATAAACAAGTCCCAATTAACCAACCAAGATGATGACTTACAGGAGACGGGAAAACCTTGATTAAATACACAGTGCCAGCAGGAGTGCAGCTAGTTTGTGTACCAAACTTCATCGTCATTCTTTGATCATAGTTTCGATGATTTTGTTTTGTATTGCGTCCTTTCCTCATTTTATTTTCTGTCAGAAAAACAAAACAAAACAAAACAGGAATGACAGACTTTTGATGAATGAGAGTGACAAACAAACAACCAGGGCTTGTCTTCATGTAAGAAAGGACAGCCCACCCTCCTCCCGCCTCTCACCTCCGTCTCCATCTGTCTAAAAAGGGAGTTGCCCGACTTCTACGGCAAACAGCAGGTGAAACCCAAAGGAGTCCACGAGTTTCTGATGAACGAGTTCAAAGAAGTTTATCTTTATGTATTTTTTTTATTTTTTATTTTCTATCCTTGCCCTCCACTTCACGGCTGTGTGTGTAGTTTGTTATTCTCCCTCTCATCAGATATTCAGTGTTCAGCCAGAGATTTTCTGAAATCTGCGTAGAGTAAGAAAAGTGCAGATACAGGAAAGAGACATAATCAGAAATGCACCCTTACCCAGTTTTGTAATCCACTACTAGACCACCGCATTACTAGAGCGCATTAGGAATCTGTGAATCGATATTTCTTGTGAAACATCTTTGACCAGTATGTCTAACCTCCAACGGCTCTCGCGATGCCGCTGAGAGGGCACTTAAAGTGAACATATAGTACTTGAGTAGATATTCTTTTCTTTGAGGTTACTACTTAATAATGACTCTGTGACCTCAATCACATCTTTAACAACGGTGGGAAATCATCTGGGGTTGAGGTGATTTAATTACTATAATTTAAAGTCAATGGTCAGGTCGAGATAATTCTGGTGCTAAACAGTTGAAATTGCTCTCTTCTGGCTCCGACAGTGAATGTGGTTCCTGCATACATACTTAAGATAAAAGCTCATCAAAAACAATAGCACTTGCTTGCCGTACTATTCTATGTCTCAACACACAGATCAAGTGACATCTTCCTTAGTCACATATAGAGATGTGCATAGAGAAAGAAAGAAAAAGAGACCTAGATAGAGAGCATTTCAGAAAGCATCAAAAAGACAAGATGAAAGTGTACACCAGATGGGGCATAGAAGGAAGGAGAGATTGTTGAACCAATTTGTCTTTATTTTCCCGCAGTGTCTGCAAAATAGACCACATTGAAAGACTTGTGCTCTCTGTGCTGTCATTATCGTCCCTGAAAGCCAGAACAGAAGCCCTGAGTGTGGCCTCCTCACTATAGTTCTCCACTCTCTCCACTTCCCCTCCTCATCCCTGTGGATGCATACACAGACGCACAGATGGCCTTTTTTGGCTGTATGTTTGAGGAATGAGACTGTGGGTGACATATATAGACACGTTCACACTGAAGCTCTTTGCTGCTTGGTACAACTAAAAAGAGAATATAAAACTGTCAAAATAAGTTGGACTTGAGTTACAGGATGTGATGCTTTAACGAGACGGGCGCGGATGTGCAATCTGTTCATATGAAAAACAAAATGTGCTTGGGTGCAGTGGATGTGTAATCCAGAGCTGGTGGATATATTAAATAATATTTAAGATTTTGAATAAGAGTAAACGTACCAAAGTATTATCATTAGTAGTATTATTATAGTGTTTTACTGTGTTTTTTGGGTTACTTTTACTCCTACATTAACATTAACAAAAGGACAATTGTGTAGGATTCAGTGGCATCCAGCAGTGGATTTGCAGATTGCAACCCCCTCTGCTCAATCTCTGTTTTCTACACAAAATGGCAAAATGCCCCAGCTGGAGCCAGTGTTTGGTTTGGTTGATCAACATGGTGAACCCACAGCTTCTGTAAATATAAAAGGTGCTTATTCTACTCTAATGAAAACATAGTTAGTGCTATAATATGGCAGAATATGGCATAAACTATGTAAATAGAGCGCCCTAAATGTTACACGCTGGATCTATAATTTCAAAAAAATGTTTTGCAAGGTGATCATATGCTATGATGTAAAACCCTCATCTGCAACATTTCAACAGTTGGAAAGTAAATGGAGTAGAAGAGTAAAGTAGTGCAAAATATGAGTATAAATACCCCAAGATTTACATACATTACTTGGGTAACTGCTCTTACTTTCACATTTTACTTCATTTTTCTTAACATAAATAAGTGTATAACGCCAAGTCTTGTCATACTTTTCTTTTCTCACTCTGTGTCTACAAACTACACAGTCTTCCACTGGGTTAGAATTAATGTCGGGGTTGCTAATAAGTATCTAAAAGAAAAAAAAAAATCTGACTTTATTTGTAAATATATGGATTTTTGCTCCAGGTAGCAGCTGGATTTAATATAAAGTTAATGAGTAAAGTGTGGCATTTTAAATGGCTTAGGAGGTAATATCACCATTGATAAACACAGCGAAACGGGTAAAAGCCTATACTGATGAGCCTGCAATCAACCAATCAGGCTGCGTAATTAAACTAGAAAAACAACAAGAAAAGAAAAGTCAGCAAATTACTTTTGAGCAAGGAGCACCACCAGTGAGGCCACAACACCTATTCGGACTCATTTTTCAAACACATACACAACACATACAGCACACATCTGATTAGTACAACGGCGTGAATACTCAACTTGCAGCAGTAACAGAGCCCAGTGCCCTTCCCCCCAGTGATTTTTAGCTCACCCACAAAGCATTGTACCTCATCAACAATGGATGATATATCTATACATTACACATAGTAATGAGCTTTGAATTATACATGAAGCTTTTCTATATATATATGACATCAAACATGATGTGTAATATGAAATGTGATGTAATGAAGTGTGTGACATCTTTGTCAAAGAGTGTGAGAGAGTTTGCTCAGTAAATGGAGCATGAATTAAGATAATTATTTTGCTGTCGGACTCTATGAATTAATTAACAAAACGTATATATATGTTTTATTCTTTGGCACTTGTCTCTCATTTCCTATTAGCTTCTTTTAATAGTCAGCCCTAATGCATCCGCCGCAGTCGTGCAGCTCTCCGGCAACCAAACTGAGCCCACTGAAACCACCGCAGACGTTGCGTGAAACAGTCGCGGTCACACTCATTTTCTCCCATTAATGTGTTTTTACATCTAATTTCAGAGCGGTATATTGATGAGAAATTAGTTTTAAAATATTTTTTCCTAAAAGCAAATTGAATTGTGCACAAATAATAAAACATTTTGTTCCACACAGGCTCGCTTGTGGGTCTCTGTTCCCCTCAAACTGTGACTGATAATATCTGAGTGCACAATGTATACACTTTGCATGCACCAGTGCCTCTGTTGGCCCATTATTCATCATTACATCATTCATATGAAGCCACCTTTCCAAGGTAAGCATAACACTCCTACATTTACCTGCACAACAAAGCTCTAATTACTGGTCCAAACAATTACTGGACACCAGGAGGTTGGTACCAAGCTACTGTTGGACTTCTGCATATTTTGTGTCCAGGTGTCTGTGTGTGTGTGTGTGTATGTGCATGCACTTGTGTTCTTGCAGATATGTCTACATTGGTGTGTATGTGAGGGTGTGTATATATTACTACGGAGACACGCTGTCACCTTCCGGAGCCCAGGTGGTCAGGGTCACATGAGTGCCGTATGCAGGCGAGCTGGTGTAGAGCGTCCATCTGGTCTCTTTATACACAGTGTGCGTGTGTGTGTGTGTGTGTGTGTGTGTGTGTAAAAGTGACCTTGCTTGGATTCCACGGCAGTGCTTAGAAGCCGTAACATCTCAGGCTTTCATTTTGACTAGGTGTCTGATAGAAAGTTTAATTATGCAAGAACAGACTGATCACAGCCAAAACACTGTCAGTCTAACAGGCAGTTTGTCAGGCCTCTTCTGTTCCATCTGCCTTTCTATGGACTTAATGACTCAAATAAGGCTGCTGAGAGATGTGGCGAGAAATGTGAAAGTTTGATTGGTCCTATACACACAGGAGAAAAAAAAAATATCAGAACTGTAATGAAATGAAGGTTTAACAAAGGTTCAATCAAGCTGCACTTTTCATATGTACACTGTCTCTTCAGCTTTAGAGACAGGGATTACCTCACAGTGTCACTTTTGTCTTCAGTTTCCTTTTTTTGTGTTATCTCCTGCTTCCTTAATTTACACTTAACCTGTCGCACCTCTCCATATGTTCTGGGAACCGTGTATCACGCTGATGCCAAATTTAAACCATCCTTGTGAATATCGTGTGAATATATTACTAAAGCTGAAGTCTTTTCTTCCCACCTTTCTTCCACTTAGAAATGTCTCATTTCAAATGTTACTCAGGCGTTATCACTGCTAACCTTAACTGCCTTGGGGCACAGATAGTCACGCCCGTTTGGAGTCTGATACTGCTTCTTGTTCAGATACGATGTTGCAGTGCCATCATTTTGTCAGCCTTGTTTCTACATAGTTTGAGGACAGTTTACTGAAGCACATGTGAGCAAATTACGGTCGGTCGGTTGGTCTGAAACACTCCTGATGGGGGTATGAAGCCGTGCAGGGAACAGAACAAATAAGTGTCCCAGCCACAACATCCCATATACATGCTCACTGAGTTCCTTCAAAGCCTTGTCATATTTGAGGATATCTTCCTAAAAAGGATGCTGTCGCTCATATAAGATGTGGCACTCCACATTTCGCTTTTGCAGGTTTGAGGTAGAGCAAGTGTCCAGAATTTCCTAGCTCGGCTTATTCGGCGACACGCAGGGCAGGTTAGGACATCTTCGTTGGGAAAATGTAACAATTACTTTCCCACAAGAGATCCCACAAGCGACTAGAAAGACGTGATCTATCACCGGCTGCCCCACAACACCTGCATTCAATCGAGTATACAGATAGGGATTGATTTCATACTGAATACGCAGGTGACCTCCGTTTGAAAAAAAAAATTGCATGATCTATATAACACACTCCAGTCTCTTCTGTGACTGGCTTTAGTAATAATAGCTTGACATTCATGCTTTCTATTAGTTTATCCTGATTGAAA
This sequence comes from Miichthys miiuy, assembly GCA_036365135.1. Lineage (NCBI taxonomy): Eukaryota > Metazoa > Chordata > Actinopteri > Sciaenidae > Miichthys > Miichthys miiuy. The sequence goes on from CM071613.1 coordinate 20,436,372, forward strand.
TACTATTATATCGACTGAAAGACATCAATAAGTCATTTCTTCACTGCCAAACAGTTGAAAACATTCCAATCTCTGAAAAATGTATTAGCTCAAGTACTCACTAATACGTCTGGAAACACCAACATGTAAATATTAAAGTACGGTATACGTTAACAAGCACCATTTTTTTTGTTTTGTTTTACATTTCTTCCATAATGCAGGTGGCCGGTCCTCTGTGCAGCTTTCTGTCAGCACATATTATACTGCAGTATATGCCTCAGCCTGTCAGCTACATGTGGATATAGATGCCGAATGATACCAATAATAGGTGTCTATTCTCCAGACACTGACAAGTTAGGGAAGGTTTTCATTCGTTCATATGTATGCATGTGTGTGTGCGCGTGTGTGTGTGTACTTTATGTTCTCACTTGAAAATACTTCTTCTTCTTTCACTGCACTCATCCATCTGTTTATATCAATGTCTATCTTGCCCTGAGCAATTCTCCCCAGAATCCCTTCATTTGTCAAATTTATGAGTGTCACTCTCCTCTTTCTCAGTTTGTGCCTCTTCCTCCCTGCCTGTTGTAGTATATATTGTATATATATATATGTGTGTGTGTGTGTAATTTAAAATCACACATGACTTTTTTTTCGTTCTCACCATGACAATAATTGCCTATCCCTTCACTTGTGGGTCCTTGTGGGATGTTGCTAAATATGACCATGGCTGTGTTACAGATGCTGCTACAGCAGGAACTCATACTGTATGCGCACAAATTCACAAGACAGAAAGAAAGCAGCACTTTAAACATAATTCATAACAATCAAACTGTGTTGATTCAGCCAAATGTCAACGTTTAGCCAAAATAAACAAGAAATGCATATAATCCATGGCCAGTCTGACTCACTTGACAACAAACTAACAAGCTAAATGGGAAAACTTGACACAAACTGAATATTTAATATGCCAGGCGATTACCTATGCAGAATATTTATAAAATATAAGTGTATTTACCCCTGGCAATACACTTACCCGAGAATCTCATTGAACTTTACGCACTTAAGGCATCATTAATTATTCCCATTAGGCAAGTCAGAGATGCCCCGACGCAGCTTTACCTGTAAAACTATGGACCTTTTTTCCTCATATGCTAAAAGCAGGGGTGTACTGGGAAAGCTATTCTGCCCTGGACTCATTCCCTTGGGGAAGGAAGGGTGGGACGAAAGTCAACAGTAACACAGCACACAGAGAGTGCCGGTAAAGAGGCATGCAGGGTCAGGAGTCCGGTAAAAACTGCATTTTTTGATGACCACCAGTGCAGAGGCCCACTGAGATTTTTTCAGGTGTGCCAGATGGGTCATACACCGCCTTATGAAAGTATAAAACAACTATCATTATTTCTGAATGGTACAGAAATGTGAGTCTTACTCTGTACTAGCCCAACATCACCTTGCTGCCACCACCTTGTCTCGTTCATAAGTCTTTCCTGGAAAAATGGTACATAATCATCTCAGGCAGCCTCAATTTCATTCCAGCTAAGATGAAGTGCAGGTGTGTGACAGGGGAGGTCGGCCATGGAGACACAGCTGAGCCCGTTTCACTTGGATGGATCACTCCATGTTTTGCCTCGTAAACCATTGATTTGTTTGGATGGCTTGTTGTGGAAAAACAAGAAGAAAAAAAAATCTAATTATTGGTAAAGTATATGATGAGATGGTTGTGTGAAACATAGAGAAGATGCAGGTGGAGGAGTGGTAGCCGGTTAGGGGGACTCTATAACGGACTGGGCTCCAGCACCATTAGCATTTGGCTGACGGGGACAGTATGGATTAGGGGTGGCCGTAGCTGCCTAGAAGTGCTGATGTAGATCCCAACAGCTTGCTGATAAACACATGAACATGAGGAGATGTTTGTACACACACACACATACATGTAACACTCCAAGTCCTTGTACAGTACCTTCACAATAAAATGGGTTCCAAAAGCAATTCAAATGAGCCGGTTCAAAAGAACTCCAATGTCCAGTATCATGCCACTTTTTTAGTGGCTTCTGAACATAACAGAAACAAGCAATGGTGTTGCTTCTGTTTTTGTAGCATTTTAATGACTCATCTCTCCGGTGAAGCCTGCATTTATGTGTACTTTCAAAGTGTTAACTTTCCCCCCATGTTGACCATTCCAGATGTCCGTGTTTCTGTCTTCTCTCTATTGTGTGGAGGGAAGACATGTTTTCTCTGTCTCTGTTGTGCTCTGTGTTTTTTCGTCTATTCCTTTGATTACATGTGTTTCTCTGCAGGTCCACTCTGGCCAATTACTGCCACTGCTCCTATCCTGGCTAGCCTGCATTTGGCTGCTTGCTTACAGCCGGAGGCCCCTGTGGCAGCACCACTGGCAATTACACCTCGGGAGAAGGGAAACACACATGCAAACACGATGACAGCCACATGAACACACACACACACACACACACAGTGACTTCGGGCTTTACTGACAGGTTGTCTAATTGCATCTCAAGAACTGATCATTAAGCTGGAAAAATTCTGGTGCCATTAAAGCAGTGTGTTACTGGTGTGCGAACATGTGCGCGCCTTTGTTTGTGTGCTAATGCACAATGCCTCCGGCAAGTTAGTTGCATCGGGGAATCAAACTGTATAGTTCATCAAGGGTTTGTGAGCATGAAAATATCATCTTCCAAAAGGCGTCACAGGCACTTCATTATCACTATTTCATGTTTATTCTCCACAAGTACATGGAAAGCACAGAAGCAAGAAAATAGAACAGCTCATTTGGTGATTTTCAGACTTTCCATCCTTGTGTTAACCAGATAACCAAAGTTAGGGGATGAAGCCTATTGACTTTTCACTGCAGTTCTTTGAACGGCCACTTGAGGCTGGCTGCAGAATGAGTTCATCTCCATAGGCCCCCATATTAAAATGCTCAACTTCACAACAGAAATAAACATGCCTATTTTGGATTAACCGGTGGGCGGCAGAGGCAAGATCGCCAAGATGGTGGCGGCCAGAGCCACCACACTCTGAGCTTCAAAATGGCTCTTCAGAAGCCTACGAGTGACATCATCCGATACGACATCCATTCTTCATATTGTCTATACTATACTGAAGATTATGACCTGCTAAACATCAGCGTGGAGACACATACACTTGTTACATCTTAATTAACACATTTTAATTTGGCTGTCGCCTATTTTCTCACAAATGTTAAAGTAAAAACGTGTTTTATGTTGGTCTCAACAACATTAACATGTTTTTCTGGTGTGCGATATGCCGCAATTACAGACAGCAAGAGAATGAGAGATGACAGACAAAACAAATAGTATAAAAGAAAAGGTGACGGGTAAGGATGAACAAGGAAAGTGTTTTCTTCCTGCCCATCGTTTCTAGGTCATGCATTTCAAAAGTATAATCAGATATGCAGCACAGTCGTGTTATTTAAATAATATGTCTCCTTGTGATTAAAACAGAATAAGCTTGGAGCAACTTGATGCTAATTTTTTTCACATGAATCCTTAGTCTTAATTTAATGTCATTAACCTGGTTTCCACCAGCAGACCAAACAGAGGTAGCAAGGGCTGATTCATTACGGATAGAACTCAAGAGAAATCTAGTGATACATGACTTTCATAAAATCTTGATGCTGGCAGAGATGATTTTAGTGCCGGTGTCTTGAAATTCCCATCCTTATATCAACTTTCCGTTCACTGCATGATGGCCTGTGTCATTTTAGGACAAAGTCTACCCTCCAGCTGTCTGCTTTGTGCTACAGTCTGTTGTCTCTTTTCACCTGATGTTGTAAATGTTTTTTGTCAGTCCAGCTCCTGCTTCCATCCTTAAAGACTTTCTGACAATGTCCTGATAAGTATAAATTTAAGTCTTATAACACTGTCAGACTTTAAATTCTGGAAGTGCCAGCACGATGGACATAAACAGACACGCCTGTGTACATGCACTCACGCACATTAAATGTCTCCGGCACACAGCCCGAAGCCACAGCTGAAATGTCACAGAGAGGCAGCCTGTTAAGGATGTTGTTGGCTGTACTTTTTCAGTCTCTTTGGTCCTGCCCATTTCAGCTCAAGTCCATGCGGCCAAGCTACTGCTCTAGGGAAAGAGCAGCAGAGCTTGTTGTGAGTGTTGCTGCAGTCTTTGTCATCCCTTAAAGAGGAAAAATGGGTATTTTCTCCCTGTTTGTCTTTTCTTTTTTCGTGAGCTGTTCTTGGATTCGGTGAACCAGGCTGAATTCTGATCTAAGTGAGAGATTAGGACATAAACCACCACCCTAGTAATATTTTGTTGGCTGGTTTGTTAGGTCTGGTTCTGAATTGGGCTTTAACAGTCTCACCAATAGTTAACCGATAGTTCAATTCTATCTCTGAAACATTTTGAGACCATCATCTCAGACCCTCATCTATCATAATAAACATCATATATTATATATCCCAGCAGTTCGGTTCCTTAGTGAACTCCATCTCCAAGTTCATTTGTCAAAAGCAATGTTAATTGGTGCACTCCATCTTGTCTTCCGTGATGGTAAAAACTAATCAATCAAAGGGGGCAGCACTCAAGTCAGTAAATAAAGTGCACACACACAGAGAATCTCAAGGAAACCAGACTCCAAAAAGAGATTTCTAAAAAGTGTTTTTTTTTGTGTCTTTTTATCTTTTTTCTTTTGTATTTGTGTTACCATGTGCAAAATTACAATATGGAGGTAGCCCACACACACACACATACCTTTCTGTATGTGTATCTATAAGAGGGCCTATACTTGAACACCCTGAGCTGCTGCTACGTCTAATGGATGACCATTTAAGGGTGAAAATTGAGATATACTGTAGATGTCAACTGCCACTGCTGGCCTCTCTCTCTCTCTCTCTCTCTCTCTCTCTCTCTCTCACACACACACACACAAAGTCATCTGTCAGCAGTAAATCCCATCAGTTGTCACAGCGACCCCCTGACAGCATCCAAGCTCCGAGGGATCTGCTTCCCTCCAGGAATATTCATGCAGACCCAGACAAGCTTGCACCAGACTCTGACAAATCTCTCAATCAGCCACTCAAACAGAACAAGAGTGTGAGAGACAGAACAACACATCCTGCTACACCGTATGAAGGCAGATGAAAATAAAAGTTCTTCACCGATATATACTCTAATCTGCGCTCTTGGTGTAGTCTTGCACCAAAACACCATGTTTATTTGGGGAAACACTGACACTGAAGCAGCAAAACATGTCACATGTCAGCATACAGTATGCTGGGATATTTCCAGGGGAGCAACACATAACTAGCTCTTTCCAAGTCATTATCATCTTTATTTTAGCTTCTTCCATCTGTTATTTTTATTTTTCTATTTCTATTTTATAAACCTCTCAAGTATTATACTGTAGAGTTACAGATTCACTGTGTAGACAGCGCTGTAATGTCTAAACTGTCTGTGGTCTCTTTCTGTTAAGTAAAATTATCATCCTTACATTGTTAACCTGCTTTGGCAATGCCGTGAATTATGGGCATCCAGTGAATGCAACAATGCAGATGTAGGTTTAGTAGAACATATATTATTATCATCAGATACATATGCCTATATAATTACTATGACTTTGAACTATATATTACTGAAATGTGGAGTTAAACAGTTTTCAGTCCAGGATTTTGTGGGCGGTCCTTAAAGCGTGGCTCGATGACACGGTGAGGCCACCCTGGGCATACCCCTGCACCCCTAGCACAGAGATAGAGATGAATTCATCTCGCTCAGAGTGTTTCAAAGTTAGTCATGTCATTTTCTGAACTCATCTGACACGTTTCAGTCGCTTCAAAATGGTTGCTTGACTGCTCCCAGAGTGGGCGTGGGCTTCATTCAGCTGACACGCCCCCACAGTCCTGGAGCTGACAGTACTGCTCATTTCTACCTGATTTTGACACCTGATTTCATAAACTTATCGATATTTTTAATCATTCAAATTTGGCTGAGTGGTTAATAGCACTTTCTTTGTTGGTCTGACTAATTCAGAACACATTTATTCTTACTTTACACAGACTTTAAAAGAAAATATTTGATGCTCCAGCCTAAATCCTTTCCTGCTGACCTTTCCGAAACCCCACGCGGAGGAAGTAAAACAAACTATGCTTCAATCAATATGTGAGCAACCTACTTTTTTTTTTTTTTTTTCCCAAACAGTGTTTCCTGTCCATCCCACATCTGCCCTGCAAATACATTTCCATAAGGTTTTCTTGGTGTGGCACTTAGTCATTCTACCTCCAACACTTGCCTGTTAAAGGTCAGAGGCTCACTTGCGCCATTCGCATCTGGAAATGTTCCCTTATGTTTGTCATTAATTTTGTAGTTGCTCTCTAAAAGGTGTTTTATATTCAATTCCATATTATTCTCTTTGTGTTTTTTATGCCACATCCCCGTCATCAAGACAGCCTGGAAGCCTCAGCAAACCCCTCCCTAAATTATTTCTCTCACTTTCCCTATCAATTTGCCCTTTCAGTGTGTGACCAGAACGGAGGATTTGATGAATGCATATTTCCTCATTATATATTCATGACTATTTCCTGAAGTCTATTAGAAAGACATAACTTATTCAGGTGGGAATTTTAATTGAAGTTCCCTCATTCTCTGCGTCGCTCTGTCTCTCTAGTCCCAGGATTTCCGACACACACAAACTCAGAGGGAAAGCCCTGGAATGGAGGCAGCACTTTGCGGTCGACAGTAAGATCACCCCCTGTGCTTTCTCCCTAATTAAAGCATTATTCAGCAAGCCAATGCCAGGTCATGTACTGGCAAGTAGTTGGACAAGGTGAACCCTGGAGGAAAATGGTTAAGAGAGGAAATGAGTGCTTAGTTAGGAGGTAAGAGAGTTTAAGGAGTGCAGCAAATACCTAAGGGAAGGTTGGTGTAGTGGAATATGGCTTGGTAGAGTTGAGAGCTGGAAAATGTGTCTGTTATGAAATGAAAGGGAGAGCACAGGATAAATTATTCTGGAAGGATACTGTTTTGTAGTGGAAGAGGCCTTTTATCACTACCTCTGAACTATACTACGATCAAAGATGTGAGTGCAATGTAAAAATAGAAATCAGAGCAGCTTGGACACTTGTCTCCGCACAACTTCACAAGATTCTACTGGGCTGTCCAGTTTCCAGTCGTCGGAGTTTACCCGAGTACAGGAACATCTTCTATATGCACGGCTAGCTTGCTTGAGCCTGACCCGTCGTAGGAAACCTGTTCACTTTAAAGATAACGTCGTGGCTAAGCAAACAGTCCCGGCTGCCATTTGTGGCGGTGCTATCTGCAAGGCCATCCCTTTCTGTAACGGCCACATTCATCCTCACCACTGATATCCCCCCCCTTTTGTTTGGCGTATTTGACAACATTAAGATTGTATCGTTCGCCTCGCCCAGCTCACTGGAGACTGCCTTCATTATTCAGCATACAAAGCCAGACATTCTTTCAGTCATAGGCCTAAACAGCCGGGGGGATTTAGCTCATCATAGTGTACACAGAAAACCTTTAATTTTTAGGTTGTGTGGCTGAAATACTGACTAGACTTTCCTATTCATGCTTAAGTCTTTCAAGGGATTCATACATATTCTAATTGAGAGGACTGTTAATCTTTTTATATGCTGTTTATTTTGTCTGTTTGGAAGATAGACTGGGGCAGTGTTTGGTCTTTTAATCTGTGAGGCATGCACTGCACACAGATAGAGTTTATGTAATGGTAGCCACTAATGGTGAGGCACAGAACTGAAGGTGAGCAAGTAGCAGCGTATAGCTGGAAAGTTATTCAAGAAAGATACAGGTAGAGGAAGCACAAGCATCAGAGGTTTAATTGACAACAATAACAGAAAGGAGAAAATGAACGGGTTAGAGAGTCAAACCATCATTAGATCAGTCAAGCTGTATTTAAGTCAGAATCGACAGCCACACGCTCACACACATGTAAATAAACACTCATGAACACACATGCACAACCATGAGTGGCTGCCTGAGGGTCTGGCGTCAGAAAATGCCATCGCAAATTGAGATCGCTAACAGTTTACGCCGCACTGACATTTTCCAGCTGGCCGCTGACAAAGGTCAGCCTTCCCACCTGAAGGCAAAAGCAGAGGGAGATGGTGGTGTAGCTGTGGTCACTACTGAGATTTGGCAGCCTCAACAGTCAACTACTAGTGCATTATTAACTCTGAGTGTTGGGTGTTCAGGAAGCGCTATTATGGGCTCAAAGTGAGATCGTTGGCAGCTTTGCGCTCGCTAAGTGCCAAAGGAAATAGGTGATGTTTGGCATCGAGATTGCAACTGAGGCAACTGTTTGTCTTGTAATCGCTGCTGCTCACTGCAGCTTTTAACAAGGATTTGATGGACTTGCGTGACACCAGCGCAAGACTCTCAAACTTTTTGTATTAAAGCTATGATATTATAAATAAAGCACACATAAATAATAAAGCAAACATACAGATGTTTATATGCAGAAGAAGAGGAAAATAAATCACTGATTTAGAATATAAATGTTATCACAGTGACACCTCTTGCAACAATTTGTTGTTAGGCTGACTTAAAAAAACATGACATGAACATAATTATGAAACAATAATAAATAATAGAATAAAAACCAAGACCAAAAACCATTATGTTGGAGGTCTATGGTTATAATAATGCACAACAGATGTGAGGATGCTCCATATGAAGCTATTTATGCTGCAGCCATTGCTAAACTATTTAGACTAGAATAATATGCTTTGCATGCTCTGCATGTATTATGTGTCATTTCCTTCTCACATACTGAAATGTTACCTGATTAAAGAGGGTGGTCGTATTTCTAAATTAAATGCATACGTGCAAGAGTACATGTAACGTGTTAACAAAACCTGCACGCTACCATGCCATGACATGTGCAGACACACACACCTGCACACACCCACACACGTCGCTCTCCTGACAATAGACACACACACACACAGGGTTGATGGTGTATAGCGTTTGAAGGGCATCACCGGTGTCTCTGTCTCTCAGGTATCAGGTAGATAGCGGGGTAGCTAGAATGTCATCTATCTAGCTGACAGGGACAAGCCTCTGTGACAGCAACAGTCAGCCGAGCAGCGCAGCGGCAAGGCTCTCTCTCTGTAATACTACCATCCCACCAACTGCACACAACAGCAATCCATTACAACAAGCATACTGTAGCTTGGCATATTGTATCACTGTAAAAAAAAATGTCACTTTAGTTCAATATTTAATTCATAGGGCCTTCAAGGCACATACTGTCTTTCTTCCCAGTTTCCTGTTGCTCTGTCCTCTGTACTGTCCGAGAAAGAGGCAACGACCCAATGAGAAACTGCTGATGCGATGGTTTCAGCACCTGTATGAGTATACTTTGATATTTGTTTTGTGTTAGGTTGTTTTAACATGTTTTAACCTTTTATTAAAACTGATTTAGACAATTCAACATAGTATCTACCTACATATTGTAGTATTGCTTAATATTTAGGGCTGAATTGCAATGGCCTCTATGATAAATTGTAATGGCCATAGAAGGCCATTTTTACAGTGTAACTGCTGTATTGTAAATCTAGTGTTTCTGGCAAAGATCATTGTATCCACAACAAATTTGAGTAGTCTCCTCCAAGGTTGGATGGCTGAGCCCAGTCTTAGATATAGATAGTGTAAGGAGCTCCAGAATCTGGAGAGAGCTCCTCCTTTGTGTCGAAAGAAGCCAGCTCCAGCATCTGTTTAGGATGCTTCTCGGGGACCTTCCTTTGGAGGTTTTCATTGTAATTCCAGCTGGGAGAAAGCCCTGCAGTTGATCCAGTGCTTGGATCCCAAAGAGAAACATCGCTGAGGAGAGGGTGATCTGGAATACCCTGCTTAACCATGACCAGATGAGCCGAAGAAAATGGATGGCTGGACGGATGATCGACCACAACACACAGGAGCTAACAGCTGTTTTAGTCTTCAATTACTCAAATTGTTGATTATTTGGTGTAACCTTGAGTGTTGTATACACAAAGTTAGCTAGCAGATTGTTGAGCTACCCACTAGAGCTCAGAACAAATACTCTATTACATGGAGTGTTTACCTATAAAAGATCCCAACTCACTGATGCAAAACATTTGTCCAGTGTTTTCCTGTAATTCTCAGTCTTTAGAGTTCTTTATAGTAGGGGTCCTCTGAGAGATGCATAGCACAGCAATAACTGATAGAAACAAAAGCATCTGAAAGGTGTTTTTATTTTGTTGAATGATTATGGATGTTTTGGGATATAGAAGCATACAGTGTTGTTCTTCAGATGATCACACAAAGGAAAGCAGATGAGTTGACTCCCAAATCCCACCTGTGGGATGTTCACTTGAGCAACATTTTAATGTTGGAAAAAAAAAAATGTTTTATGGTCCAAGAGTGTGCTGTTATACCAGATAAACTATGGTTAAGCTTTTTACGCTTTCCATCAAGGGATTACGTGGAATAAGCTTCAAATCTGACAAGCGGTTACACGGAAAATGATACATAAATGTGAAATCATGATAATGGAGTAAATTATGAAATCACTGGTCTTCAACAAACTTGTTCAATGGAGCGATTGTGAGAAGAAAATGTCAGAAAAATGTCAGCTGAAAGGGGAACAAAATTGCAAAATTGCTTTGACGTTTGGACACACTACGGGAGTTGACGAGCAGGCCTCTGTCATAAGTGTGTGCTGAAAGATGTACAGGTATTCAGGGAAGCTGGGCCGACATAGAGTTGGTTCTAATCTGCTTGGTCTCTCTGCACACTAGATAAAGTACAGGATTGCACTCCTTATGCTGACCCTGACACTGATACAGCTGCTCCCAGCATTAGTGTCTGTTAACAAAAGAACCTACAGAAACATTTTTACAATTGGATTCTCGTAGATGCACAGATGTCTGTGCTTCAAAAGAACCTTTTACCCTAAGTCAAAGATATATTTGAAATGAACTACTCCTTTATCTGTTAGAGTTAGAGTATGTGTTTGTGTGGCAGCCCCGAGTACGAGAAAAAGAAAAAGCTAGGATTTGGATGCTGGCTGACAATCAAGGCAACCCCCACCTATCCATCTGGCAGTTAAAGCTGTACTCAGACTCAGTAACTGTGTTGCTAGGCCTTACGTAAGTGGAAATGATGTAGGAATGATGGAGAAAGGGGGAAAAAGAGAGACAAAGAAAAACAGAACGATGGATTGAGGAACAAAACTGAGCGAGTAAACAGGTGAAGAAGGAAGTTGTGATCTGGTAAGAGTCGACAAATCAAGTTCCATCTGGCAGTAATCATCGAGCCAGCACCAGGGCCATTTATCATTTCATCACTTTGCCTTCATAGGAAATAAAAATAGAAATCACAAATAAACATTCCCATCCTTTGGGAAATGTGTTTTACTTTGCTGTTGCATTTACATTAATGAAGTGACAGCCAGGCACTTTTCACCAAATGCTCGGATAGTTCCACAAGGCGGAGGAAACGTTGCTGACAATGTTCACGTTTGATTTATTCACAGAGATGTTCATTTCAGTCAGCATGACAGAACCATGAACACCAATATTGGCAAGAAAGAAAAAAAAAGAAAAACAATTTTCTTGTGATAATTGCATTTCATTATTCTGCGGACTCGTCTCAGGAGAGAAGGGGACAGAGTGGTGACAAATATATTTGCCTGAGTGGCTGTAAAACCAGCATTTTAGTGATACTTAGGACTTCACCTACAGCCACTATCAAGAGGCTTTAGCCCAGAGGTCTGAAGCATACATAAAGCAATTTGTTCTGCTTCTCAGTCCGTATTGTAATCTACATTCATCTCTCATGGGAAAGGAAACGAAAAAGGAAGCTAGGGGTTGCGGGGAAAGACAGTGTGTCTCAGATAAAGCAAATATAGTGTTAAATAAAAGAATAAACAAGGGAGGCTGGGATTTCCTAAACACGGTAAACAGAAGCCACTGCCAATCAGAAAAGTGAATTAAGTCCCTGTAGAAGCCATTCAGGATTACATAATGGGAGCTTCCCATCCCTGGTTAAGAGCTTGTTTCTGTCATGGTTCATCTCATCCAGGAAGTAAAGGAAACCTATGGAGCGCCACAGATTTGTCTTGAATTCAGCTCATCTCATTCTGGTACATGGAGTACTATTATACTACAAATATATAGCTTCAAAAGGCCTCGGGCTGTGTGCATTTGGGAATATATTGTGAGTTTTAAACCAAAGTGCTACAGAAAATCTGAAAATGGGAAGACAGTAACAACCAAATATGAATTATCCTGATAATCATTATCTGTTGCTGTGTTCACACATGTTGCTAGCCAGCTAGGAAGTTGTCCCGCCTACTTAGCCATGATTAGTCAGTTGTTTCTCTAAGTTGGGGAAACAGAGGATGATTGTCAAAATACTCAAACTCCGACGTGGACAGCAATTCAGAGGCATGGAAACAAGCTAATAATGCCTCAGTTTCAAGACAAATTCAAAGGTGAAACTTCTGAAACCAAAATAACTGTCTTCTTCACTCTCAGTGTAAAGCCATAGTCCAAATACTGTGGTTTAAAACAAAACCGTATTTATTTGTTGGCTGTGTGTTTTGCAAGTGTGTGTCAGGAACATTTTGAACTATTGGTGAACAATGGAGAGATGGAATTACATGCAGCAGTGACCTGAGATGGATACTTTCGTACTACTTGAAAATGATTTAAAATCCATCGTAGCTGCTGAAGACCCAAACTGACAAACCTGAGCCACCTTTAAAGCACCTTTTTTGTCAAATGTTCTTTTAAACCAGCCAGGTTTGAGTCTGGAACCAGGGATCACACAGCAGCAGCAGCAGTAGCTGTTTGTAGATCTTCTCTTCAGTCAATGACAACTCTGCTCAAGCCTCAACAACAGCAAAAGAAGCGCTGTAGTGAAAGTCAGGCAAGATCACAGAAAGACATAGAGCGGATTGTGATTCCAAACAAGTAGGAAAAATCCTGGAAAGAACAATACATATTGTACTGTCTGCACGAATTGTAAGAATTACACTACATTTTATTAACAATGTGCACATATGCCAGGTATCCAGTGAAAATCTTTAATCCCAAACGTGTGTGTAATTGAATTATTAAAAATCAGACAGCATATGAAAAAGAGCACGCACACTTGGTCAGTCCTCCCTGAGAAAAAATATAATTGGCACTGTAAGAAATGTGCAGAGGGTTTCAAATTCTCCTGTTCTTGACATGATCCATGTGATTGCCTGTGGCAAAGATGGGTTTAGAGATTATCTGTAGTTGCCACAGACTAGAATCCAAAGAAATGAAAATATAATTGATTTATGCAGAGAAAATGGCATCTTTGCACAGCCATTCACCTCTGGGATGGGTCCTCCCAAAAATCACAGTAAATTGTACTGAATGAAAAGCTTGATCAGATATGAGCGTGCAAGATGAATGTTGTGGCGCGCCAACGGCAAAGACAACTAGACAAAGCATGTGATACAGAGAGAGCTTGGTAGATTAGATGCTATTTTGCAAAGAGGAGAACAAAATATAGCCTCAATTTAAAAAGGTAATTGTTTTTTTCATATCTGTTTTGTTGCATTAAAACACAAGACACTATAGCTGACAGAAATCAATAGTTTCTATTTCATTCATATGCTCAATAACACCTCCAGCGTACTGTAGAATTGATGTCAATGCAACGCAGAGCAGCTTTGATGAAGGTTTTCTGGCTGAACATGTCCTCTTGGCACTCGTAAACACATCTTAGTCTGGCGATAATTTGGGTTCAATACCATCGCTTAGCTCCAGACTGACATGTATTAAAAAGGTGAGAAGTTCGCCACACTGTTTTCGCTTAACACTCACAGTAAAACGACAGAAACACAGGTGATGGAACGTTTCAACAGATGGAGGGGTCGAGGAGGGATCACGTTGGGAATTCATGTTTGGAAAAGAAATCTACATCTTATTTGCCACAGAACACATACATATTATTATAATTCTGTATATGAAAAATACCATACACCTACAGAGTTGCTGAGGTCGAATCTAAACAAAAATCATTACCAGTTGTCCTTATGTCTGAATTTCAAAACTCAGTCTGGCTGGAATTCTCCAATGGTCAACAAAACTTCTCTCTGCCAACTGGAACATCAACATAACACCTGCTTGCATTTCTAGCCGCTCAGTGAGGATTATGGTGCAATAGGCAAAAGACCAGCATATCAAAGTCACTCAGCAGCAAAGGCTAAATGTTTGTTTTTTTTATCCACAAAAGAAAGACTTTTAAAGACTTAAAGATCACACATCACTGCAGCTCTCAGTGCTTTCTTCTAGGAAACCATCACTAAATTAGTAAGTAAATGTCTGGTGGCATGTTAACAATCTACTATTGAAGATGTAAATATACAAGAGTTAATAATTATTGCAATATCTAATAATCGTTTAGGGTATTCTAGCATGCATGAACAAAGTCTTTATGTGTCATGAATTCTTCAGATTCTCATATATATATTTATTTCAATGAAATGGGAGATAATGGGAGATGCAATGGATGGCAGATGCATATTGGATGTAGCTGTATTAAAGGGTAAACTATTCATAACCAGTGCAGTTCATGTGGGAACTCTTGTGGTCTGATATAGCATTGAAGTTTGTTTAAATGAACATTGTGAATTTGTCCTTATCTGGTACGTAATCCAACCACAAATTCAAACTAGCATGCATTTATCTCTCTCCGCCCTCGTCCTAGCATCTGTGTTGTGCATTATGTGGTCCCTTATGGACGTTGGATATGCAGTATTGTAAAACTATATCAACCTCTCATTTCAACCACAGAGTTATACAAAAGTCTAAGTGATCACTACTGTACACTACAAAGGCCCATTTAAGCCAATCTTATGGACCATAATGAGCCTCTTAGTTGGTCGTTTTCACTGTTTTACTGGTTGGTGGAAACCAACAGTCCTGAAGGGCCTGTTTACCTCACAACTAGGAGATTCTACGTATTGCTTGAATCAGTATACATGAGATGCACAAATGTCTTTAGAAATGGAGCCTCTTTAATGAGAGGGACTGAGAGAGCGAGAGCATACAAAATGAAAGCTCCCACACTCGCTTGCATGTTCATCTGGTTGCGCCTGCTGTCTCTGATGGACCCTGAGAGACCACAGGCTTCTGGAATTTGCATTGCAAATAGGCCACATATTTCATATATATATATATATATATTCCCAATACGCAGTTTAATTTCTCCACAGTGTGGCTTTGAGTGGCTCTGCAAAAGTGGTGGCACGTGTCTGCTGAGAGCACCACGCTTAAGGCAATGTCTATCAAATATAACCTTTATTCTCGATGCTGGAGCCAGCACTCTGTGTGCAGACGTGCACATGTGTATAAACCTCAGCCATCAGTTGAAATGTAAAGCAGAGGGGATTTCATTTCTACCTTATTTTGTGAGGCACGCTCCACCAAAAATTCAAAATTACTTAACATTCCGCGAAATCATCTGATTTTGGTATCAGAATCAGCATCCAGTATCAGCAAAAAGCAGCAGCATACAATCAACATTACTGGGTAGAAAATAGCTACTATTTTGGAGAGCTCTTGTTATGTTTATCACCAAACATAATTGGCCTGGTGCTATCTGGTCGAGCGTGGCATGAATGACGGGTCTGTGGAGACAGAGATAAATCAGAGAGGAAAAGGACAGAGTAGCCTCTTATCATCTTCTGGAGGACCCCTTTTCAGGATCAGGAACAGGTCAAGTCCTCTCCACTGCACTGTCACCAAGGGTTTCCCACTCGTCCTTCAGTTAACTGTATTATTTTTTTATGGAAAAACATGGTTTAATTCATTGGTCTTTTCAGATCTATCATTCTCGCCTGAAAGCATCCCACATGTGCATTAATGAACATTATTAAGGAACTTGATCTAAGAGTAAGACTTTTATATAAAGAATACAGAATGTAATATCATGAATCTATATCTGTTCACTGTATGATGTCCTAGCATTATAGTACTACATATATAGTTTAGAGAATGAAAAGTATCCCATGGTTACAAGAAAAAAATGCTAATTAGGCTTCTGCTAATTTCTTGGTCCACTGGCATAGTCAAAAATAATTGCATGAGTTCCCTCCTGTAATAATATACCAGATTAATCAATCCCATATTGCTTCCACAAACACATCTCGTAAGTTAGTAACGGACGAGGAACATTCCTGTTGGTTGGTATACACTACGGGGCCATTTTTGTTGGACTTGACCTTGTGTTGAACAGGCTGGAAGTGGAAAGACTCGGTGTAAATTATTTCTCGACAAAGTGCTTTGGCAAACAATGGAGGAGTAATGGTGTGTTTCACAGAGACAAGACTAGCGCCTCTTTTATTCACAGGGGTGAATGCACTGGACGCCATTTAGTGCTCATAAAAATGGCTTTTGGCTGCTGGCACCAGTCTTGCACTCCTTCGCTGGGTGAGACCAAAGATAGACACGTATAAGTGTCTATCTTTAAAAAAAAAAAGTGAATGATTAAATATACCCGCAGCCATCAATAAACTTCTTTGACAGTTAATTTTCTCCCTAAATACCGGATCATGGCCCATTTGAAATCAGCTGTGCTATATTCTGCATGCCTTTAAATGCATAAACCTGGCGTACAACCAATAATTGATTCACACGGCAGCGTCTAAGCTTTTCGGAACTGTTTAATGCTTAGAAAATGAATACTTTCTTTCTTTCCAGATCTATGACATAATCGGGATAATTCTTTGTACGCTAAGTGGTATAAGAAAATGTGTGTGTGTGTGGGGGGGTTGTTGTTGGTGGAGGGAATTTATAAACGAGAAAAAAGGGGAAGGGGAAAAGGAGGAGAGAGAGGAGGAGAAAAGGGAGCAGCACAGATGCCAAGGTTTTCCAGTTCAGTGCACTGAAACACGAGCCAACACCACAATTAGGATGTCCGGGGAGATTGTTAAATAAGACATTTATCAGAGAAAACACTGTTGCCTGTATCCTTTCAGGAACCTGCAAACTTTAATAAGATTCAGTTTTTATTGCATCTTTTATTGCATCTGTGTGCGGGGGAAGAGCTCCATGAAAGAAAGTAAAGCCAGTGTTCTCAGCTCTGAGTGTGCCACCAACAGAGTTTGTGTATTTCTGCATGCAAACGTTTGCATGTGACCAGGTAACCCTATATGCACTCTGGTAGATGTAGGAATCAATTTCACATCCATGAACTACCTTGAACTGACCTATGCTGTTACAGTTCATGTCTTAAATCCATATATATTGACAATAATTGATAATACTTATATTCTCAGATAGTTTATTTACCTCAGCTGCAGAGCGAAATAGGCCTTTGTAGCAAGGACAGAATATTATATCACATTTTTGCTGGAGGTCTTCTTGTTTTTTTATCTGTTCCCGTTTTAATTTGCTGTTGATGCTGTTTGCTATTAATGCAGACTCAACACTTGTAGGCTTGATAAATTTGGGCTAATGCATATTTCTGCAGCGCTAATTCCACCACAATAACAGCAGAGCCCATACTTACCAAACTGCTGCTCTGAGATAATCTTTGAAATAGAAATACTGTTCTTAATCACTAATTAACCGCAGTCAGTCGTACATTGTTCAGTGCTAAGCTCACGACTTCTTGCATCATTTTGTCGCATGAAAAGCCTTCCGTTGGCTAAAACGACATTATGTTTCTATGTCATGTAAGTTTAAGAGTGAAACAGCTGCAGAAAGCATTGAGTGTTAGTGCAAGAGCTATTTTTGGAGACTTATTTGATAATTTATAGAATTTATAGCATGTAATTATTAAGTTTTACTTTTAATTATCATTTTTTTGCTGTTGGAGCAGTGATAAACAAACTTTTATATCACCAAAAACATTAACTAAAGCCAGATGCTGTTTCCATGGGTACATATTCAAACCGAGGACCTAAGGTGTCTGTGCCAGGATTACCCTGGCAACTGCATGACTCGTGTTTGTGGCAAAGCACCAATCCTCTTCCATCCCAAAAATTTCAACTGAAAAAAGAAAAAAAATCAAAAGTCCTTGGACTGACTGCTGCCAGAAAAACATTTGTAGGTTTTTGCTCTTGTTAGCAAACGCTCCCATTCCACGTGAAAACATCTCTGCAGTCAGGAAAGAGGATTTAATGTCAGAGCATCAGGGCCATACATGCTCTTTTTTATATGTACTTTTGTAGTTGCTTTCTTGCCTCTCTGTGCAGGAGACCACATCTCTTTATCTCTATCTTGTCTCTACTCTTCATTTCAATTTGTGTCATATGAGCATCTTGTCTCAGAGGGAATTCACCATCTGGCACTCTGGATTTGGAGGCTCTATTAAATATATTTTTTTAAGAAACTAAGAAAAAAAAAACAGTCTCATGAATCACCATAGCACAGGATGTCATGTTGCATTTATTAACATATTTCACGTTAGTCTTTTTCACTGATACCATTTTTACTGATTTATTAAACCTCAAGCTATCATTTTCCACTGGAGAACAGTTGAATGCTCCCTTGGGAGCAAGTTGCTTCCCCTAAGCGAAGGAGTCCAAGTATCTTGGGACCTTGTTCACAAGTGATGGGAAAATGGAGCGTGAGATGGACCGGTGGATTGGTGCGTTGTCAGCAGTATTGCGAATGTTGGACCAGACCGTTGTGGGGAAGTGGAAGCCGGAAGGCAAAGCTCTTGATTTTCCAGCCCATCTACATTCCAACCCTCACCTATGGTCAGGAACCTTGGGTAGTGACCGAGAGAATGAGATCGCGGAAACAAGTGGCTGAAATGAGCTTCCTTTGCAGGGTGGCTGGGCTTAGCCTTAAAAATAAGGTCAGAAGCTCAGACAACTGGAGTCAGCTCGGGGTAGAGCCGCTGCTCCTTTGCATAGGATGCCTCCTGGGCACCTTCCTTTGGAGATATTCTAGGAGACCCCAGGGCAGACCCAGAACCCACTGAAGGGACTATATAGCACATCTGGCCAGGGAATGCCTGGGGTCTCCCTGGAGGAGCTGGAATGTTCTGCTGGGGAGAGGGATGTCTGGAACCCCCTGCTAAACCTGCGGCCACCACTTGGAGTTGGAGTTAAAAATACAAAAACACAAATAAGTGAGAACTAGTTTTCTATTCCAGCTGTATTTCTCATAAGAGCTCGAAGTCAGAGCCAGAGGGCGAGTATATGGGAGGCAGAAAGCAACATATAAACATATAATTGATTCCTTATCTAATGGTGAAACATTGGTTCTTCTCGGCTGTAATGGGTCTATCCATTAGCTCCCAGTCAAGCTGACTCTTGCCTCTGCAGGAGTAATGGCCTGCAGTTTCACATATCTCTCATCGAAATATAGGTTTGTCAGTGTGTGCAATGTGGGTTGATACGTGTGTAAGTGATTGTGTGTATTTATTGGCCTGCGTATTGTGTGAGTGTTTGTGCAAATGTGGGGGGGGGGTTATGTTTCTCTGTTTGTCCCAACTGGTTTTGAATTTCAATTGCTTGAGTAAAGTTTAAAAATTGGAATAATCTTTACATTGTTACCAGTCACATCTATAAATCTATCAGCAGGCTCTTGAAACTTACTTAAGTTGTGTCATCAATCACAATGAACTTGTTTGCATTAACTTTTCACAATGTTTTGTTACTATGGTTTGTAAAATGATTAGCTGTGGTGTTACTCGTAGTACATGTTCGAAATGTGCATATATCAATGTCAAATACAGTGCAAGGAAAGAGCCAACGCCGGCTCGTGGAGAAGCAAACAAAATTACAACCGGAAGCTCCTTGTTTGCAAGAAGTGAAATTATTTATTCATGTTTTCTGATGTGTGTAAATGGAAATAAATAAAATAAATAGAGAGCAAAAGAGTGTCTGTTCCAAAACATGTAGCTAATAGGATATGCAAAACCACTGGTATGATCGGATAACAATATCTTTCAGTCATTCCTACAGTATCTGGCAGCCTGTCTGCCTGATGAGCTGAATCTGCATCGCAGACACGTCTCAATCAAATTCAGCATGATCATCAGTTAGCGTCTAATAAATACCCAGGCAGTCTGCACACACATGCATACACACATCTTCTTCCACATTGATAAGCATCCCATGTAGTACCGATCCAATATTTCTGAAAGTGCATATGCTGCATAACTTTGTTTGACGGCTAAGTAATTAAACTCATTCAAGCACAGGCTGCATATCAAATGGCGGTCTCTCCATACCACATGGTGCAGGCCTAAATTAAATGAATTAAAAGTGAATCTGTTTTGAAAAGGGTGCTCCCAAGCGAATCCTCCATTTTTTTTTTCTCCTTTTTTTTTTTTGAAGCAGGATGTGTGTATGCAATATTAATATGGGTACACAGCACAGACACATGCACCCAAACACACATCCGCGCAGACAACACACAAACACAGTGTACGCACTCTGTGTACTGGAATAAACACGATTGAGTGAGTCGCGTTAGCTGCCCCACTGTGTGCTGCTTTTTCTGCCACACAGCCAAGCGCACACAGATGTGTTGGCTGAGCATGAGGCACAGCCGCAGATGCAGAACTCAGCAGCTTTAACTTTGAAAGATGGTGTCAAAGTTGGCAGCAATGTGACAGGAGAACGAGTCACTTTAACATTTTTAGAAACCTTGAAGCCAAGAACAAGCGTTTTAAATGTTAGCCACCGCGATGGCTAGATCATACCAACACTGCTGCGGCATTTTATCCGTTCTGCATCTCTGCTTTTGAATTAATGCATCAGTAATAACCATAACCCTGTAATCTAATGTACATATAATAATTTCACACTCTCCAAATGGGCATTTGGACACGTAGACATTAGCGATCAATCAAATGACAAGTAAATTATTACCTTTCTACATTTTACTCTTTTGGTTCATTGTTTTGGTTTTAGAGCACATTTATTGTGTAATTCAGTCCCACTGCTGTCATCAGTGCCACTTTTAACACCAGTAGGCAGCTGTTTTCAGCAAATAAGCTCCAATGAACGACTGTACACTACTTGCTGAGCACCCAAATGGCAAAAAGACAAAATTAAAACCAACTGGTGAAGAAAATTTAACATCTGGAAGCTTAAGAGTCATTTTTTTCCCCCCTCACCAAAGCTAACGCTAACGCTCATCAGGTAGACAGCAACATGACTCCAAATTGATGATAATGTTGCTCCACATTTGCCAGATGAGGAAAACTATGATAACCATAACACATTTATATGTGATAATATGTCAGCGTTGTGTGTTTGCCAGCATCTTGTGATCCTCTCCCTTCAATGGGCAAGAAGTAGTGCAGAGTTAGCAGTAATGTGGACGTTGTACCGGACCAGTGTGGGGAAGATGGAGCTGAGCTGGAAGGCAAAGTTCTCCATGTTTCGGTCTATCTATGTTCCAACCCTCACCTACGGTAATGAGATTTAGGTAGTGACCAAAAATGTTTCTCTATAGAGTAGCTGGGCTCAGCCTTAGAGATGGGGTGAGGGGCTTGGACATCCAGAGGGCATTCGGGGTAGAACCGCTGTTCCTTTGCTTTGAGAGGAGCCAGCCGAGGTGGTTCAGGCATCTTATCAGTATGCCTCCTGGGCACCTTTCTCTAGAGCAGTGTTTCTGAATCCTGGTCCTCGGGGACCACTGCCCTGCATGTTTTAGATGTTTCCTCCTCCACCACACCTGATTCAAATGGAGTGGCTCGTTATCAGGCCACTGCAGAGCTTGATGACGAGGGACCTGGAACTCACCGGAGGGACTCGACAGCCCATCTGACCTGAGAACGCCTCAGAATTCCTCAGGAGGAGCTGAAATGCGTTACTGGGGTGAAGGATGTCTGGAACGCCCTGTTAAATCTGCTGCCACTGTGACCCGACCCATGGATAAGCGGGAGGAAATGGATGGATGGATGGATGGATGGATGGATGGATGGAGGAGTAGTTTTTCATCAAGGTGTCAAGTTTAAAGTCCTTGATCTGAATATCTCTTTAAGTATTGACTAAATGGTCTCATAGGAAAAACGTAACCGTGGTCCAACTGTGCATATTCACAGGCCACTATTGCACAACACAGGGAACATCGTCTCCTCAGATTCACCTCAGTTCCCCAGTCAGTTGCAATTCAGAATGATCTACTTAATTGGAGATGAAAACTGAGCTGTAGAATAACCTGCAGGGGGAGCATCTGGCTGCCTTCCTCGGGCTGCCCATCAGTCCCTTCCCAGCTGAGGAGTTCCCAGACCAGAGAGTTTCAGAACAGAACTGGAGGCTCAGCTACCCAGCACCTGCTGCACATATGTAACCAAGCGTACAGCGCCCATGGCTAATTTGTCATTTGTGCTATGCTTCTATTTATGTCCCATAGAAGAAGGAAAGTTGACATGATATCTAATAAATTCTCAGTTGGAATCATATTTCATCATATGGCAATATCCTTCTGACTCAATTACAGTGTTTGAATTAAATCTGGTTTAATGATAACATTGTTACTCCCTGATCTGCTCTACATCAAATGTCTTTGTCTTTGTCTCGACACTGCAATTAAAACATCGCTACAGTTATGCAGTACTGTATCTGAACAGGGGCAATTCATTTCTCTTGAGCCAGAAACCTGTGATATAATTATGTGGTATCACGCCCCAGGAATTGGCAATTAAGTGGGGAATGTGGACAGAAAAGATAGGCTTTTTTTACCCACATTTCTGAATCTGAATAAACTTTCATGCTGGACTGTCACAGTGCATTTTTCAGAGATTTCTAATTGATTCTGAGTGCCGTCTCTGAGTATTAGTATTAGTGTTATATGGAGCCTGGTAGGGTATTGCTGGAAAACAGTGAGCATGCTTTTTATAGCTAAAACGATGAAGCTTTTCCAAAAATTATTTGACATCTCACATTGAGTATCGCTCTTGTAAACTGCATCATCATCCTTTTTATTAACACCCCTACTGTGAAGGCATTACAAAGCCTTCCAACTCTCTCTCAAATGCATAGATGGCTGGGCTGCAAGGCATGACTAAGACTTTTTTGGAGATACCTGAAAGCATATTCAACATCTTTAGGCAGAGGTTAGCAGCTTTCTCACCTCGAGCACCGGTACCAAAGAATGTCTCTTCGCTGAACCAAGGTATTACATCCAATAACGGCGTAGTCACACAGGGATTTTGGGCCAAATGTATTCATTCTCCCTCCTCCTTTTTCTGGCCAACAGGCCAACCAATGCTTTACTAACCAACACACCCACAAAAATTCTTCACATTTTGACCCAATCCATTTTGTTTGTCCACCTTTGAGGCTAACACACAAGTACCAGTAAAACATTAAGGGGATTCCCAGACTTGTATTATTAAACTCCTCCCTCTGTGCCCTCTCATCTGTTAGTCTGAGTCATCCCGCTGTTCCCATCTTTTTTCTCCCTACTTTGCGATTTACTCTGTTTCCTTTCCTTGTGTTCTGTGTCCTTCTACTACCTCCCTATCTTGCTGTCTCAGTAAAGCACACCCCTCTTCTCATTTTCCTCCTGTGTTTTCCACGGTGTGCTCCGCTCCGCTTCCTCATCCCCTTTATTCTCAATGATGGAGGGGTGTAGAGAGGAGATGTACTGTACGTGGGAAGCACATCTGGGTTACTCATGTGCAGCAGCGATAGGAGTGTATCGTGTAGGCGGATGGATGTCGGTGTGTGTGTTGTCAAACGCATACGGTTGTGTTTGTATCCGTGTGTGCGCTTAAGTGGAGCAGCAATGTGGGGTAGCAGCAGCCATTTGGGCTTCGAATGAGCAACCTCCCGCTCCACATTGTCTTAAAGCTGCTTAGCACTGCATCTCTCTGTTTTCTCGTTCTCACTCCCTCTTTCTCTCCCTCCATTTCTCTCACTTTGTTTTGGTGTCTTTCACCGGCTCGTTGGTGCATGACCAAGAATGTATGTTTTGCAGTTTTCTGGGGATGTATAAGAGGACAGATATTGGTTTTAGAATAAAATTGCTCCAAGCAATACTACCTCATTAAGCTGGGTCATACATATTTAAACATGTAAGATTTGGGACATGCGGTAATCTGATTTGCAGCTTAGTAGCGGTGCAAACCCATAAAGCAAGGGAAAACTATAGGCTGGTGAGGTAGCTAACATGCTCAGAGGTGATTTAAATTATTTTTAAAAATGAGCAGAGCGATATCAATATTCCTCTGCTTCACCAGAGCGTAGACTTGATATTGGCTACCTATAATCAGCTAACACAAAGCATCTGAATAGCCAGTGGAGTTCCTATAATTCAGAATGACTCCTGGACAAACAAAGGGTGAGTCTTACGTAAGAGCACAGGTGAATGTCGTGTTCTGATGAAAATGACCCGAGAGACACAGTGGAAAATACAGATTATGTGGCACCATTTATTATGGATGTGAACGGGGAAAGAAAAGATTTGATTTATGTGTGTGAAAGGGGGAGGATAGGCTTGCAGATCTATGTACAGAGACTTGAAAGAACTGTCATTATCATATAAAAACACATCATTATCACTTGGCCCCGCAGTGTGACTTCATTCAGAGGAAAAAACAATATTTCACACACCGGATGTCTAGCAGTCCAAATTAATGCTGTAACTGCAGGTGTACTGTTTATATATAAAAAAACGTATTATTTAAAGTCAAAGTCTTCAAAGAAATCTGGAG
Source organism: Miichthys miiuy (assembly GCA_036365135.1). Taxonomy (NCBI): domain Eukaryota; kingdom Metazoa; phylum Chordata; class Actinopteri; family Sciaenidae; genus Miichthys; species Miichthys miiuy. The sequence continues at coordinate 20,461,014 of CM071613.1, forward strand.
ATACACATTGCAATCGCATTGCCTCGGTCAGTCCATCCACATGTCAGCAACTGTGAGCCCAAGAGCCCGAGTTTAGACCTAAAGTTATACAGTTGTCATGCCTTTTCAGTCAAGAAGCTCGTTAGTGCAATGTCCAGCATGAACGAAAGGCGATTACTCAAGCTGGAAACCAAACTGACAGTGTATTCCTTTGCTATGTGTGTTTTCCAGCCAGGATATATATATATATATATATATATATATATATATATATATATATATATATATATATATATATATATATATATATATATATATATATATATATATATATATATATATATATATATATATATATGTTTGTCCATGTGATTGGCTGTCCGCATCTCTATGTTTGTATTTCCATCCACGCATATAGTCGTACAGCTCAGAGTGTACATGCGTGTGAGAATGTGAGCAGAACCATGCAGTCAGTTAATAGGCTTTGGTGTTAGAAGTGAGCATGGACGTGAGGAATGACGACAAGCATGCGGTCAAGTTAGGTTAAAGGGTGAGATGTTTGGTTTGCTGAAGTAGCTGTGGCTACTTTACAGAGGTAAGATGTTTGCAGTTTCTAATGTGCTGTTAGACAGTTTGTTATACCCTTGTTAGAGCTTCTGTCTATTTTTTTTTTCATCAGATCATTAAAATCTTTATAAGTTTGCAGTTGGTGACCTTCTCAAATCTGAGTTGTCTTGACAAACTGTGTATGTAGTTCCACATCAGGGAGGTGAGATTAAACTAAGCAATGCGTGAAGCCATATAGATTGCTTTGTAAGGAGGATTTGTAAGCCACATCAAAGTCACCATGTTTTAAAGAGATATTTTGTCCTCGGTGAACATCTGTGATTTATAAAAAAAGAATCTTATTTAAATACATGTTACACTAAACAATCCCTTGGAGAGTATCGCTTCACGTTGCCTTTCTTCTCCTGAAAAAAGCTTAAAATCAAGATAAAACAACTATTATTTTGCCTCAGCCACTGGTATTTTGTCAAAGCCTAATGGGAGCTGCAGGAAAACAATAATCATAGTTTAGAATATGGGCAGAAAAATACCACAATCATGTTTAAGCTTTTCATGAAAGTCACCCTCTATAACAAAGCCCAATGAGTTACAGAAGCTGAGGGAGATGAGAGAGGAGGCAGGATTTTGCATCTCTTTATATTTCTGCAACCATTTTGCAGTAGCCAGCATTTTCTTCCAAAACTTTTGGGTTCGGTATATTTAGAAACTGCTATAAATTTAAATTCAAACACGCGCTCTGTTCAGTGCTCTGTCACGTGCGATGCACCTTTTTATCCTGACTGAACATGGCTGATGGATGTACATGGTTGCAGAGGGAGGATGAAAGTCAGGTTACAGCGTAACACAGAGCACACGTGCATATGCACCACCACATGCCAAGAGATTAGGTTGAATAAACACAAGGTACAACAGGAACACATAAAGCACGGTTAACACACAGACACATACAATAGTAAGCGTCTGTCCTGGCCTTCAACCTCTAGCGTGGTGCATCATACCCAGGTGGCCAGCCTCTGCTCTCTGGCTGACTAATGGCCCCAGTGGAGCAGCACAGGACTCCATCCATCACAGCTATGCTGCTGTGTCCATTACATAAACAGGTACATACACACACGTGCGCACAAATTCACACCCGTGCATGCAGGACGTGTGTGCAATCGTGACCCCACCAAAAGGGTGGATGCAGAATGCATAAGAGATCAAGTTTTGCAATTTCAGCAATGTTTGAGTAGCAAGAACAACTGAAAAGTGGGTCACAAAGCAGGAGAACACACAAGCTGCATGTCATGTCAGTGTTTATCTGCTGTGATTGGTTCTATTTCTAGCCCTGTGCGTTCATTCGTCAGCCGGCATGGGAGTCATTTATTACCATTTGCCTTGTCAGTCAAGCCCCTGATCCCCTCCATCCATCTCCCAGGGCCGGCAGCACTGTCCCCCTCCAGCCCGCTTCCCCACTCTTCTCAAGCCCTCGCTGCCTGCATAACTCCATGTTCAGCATTCACACCCACAGCTGAGGAGACACACTCTGATAACTATTCAATAGGCGCCACGCCGCACCATGAGCCGGGGTAGCATGATATGAGATGGAAGGCGATATAGAGACAGAGAACTGGAAGTGAGAGCATGGAGGGAAGGAGGAAAGGGTTATCGGAAGGTAAGACAGATAAGAGAAAGAGGAGAAGGGAGGGAGGAGCGAGATGAAAGAAGAAAGATTCCAGCAGTGGAGCAAAGTGGAAAAGAGAAAAGACTGAAAGAACAAGGCAGGGGAGGCTTGTGGTGGAGAGCTTAACATATTGAGATGGGTAGAGCTGAAGTTGTCAGAAAGCAACACTAATTGGAGAGGAGTTTTGACACAAGCCAGACGTTTAAAATCTTGTGCATCTGCAGTTTGGCATTGTGTTGAGACGGAGAGAGAGAGAGAGACGGAGAGAGGAGAGAGAGGGATCAAACATGAAAGTGCAAGCTAAGCAGACATCACAGGAATGAAAACGTGTCCAGACAAAATCAGCGTTCTTTGACTAGCTCCTTCTGGGATCTTATTAGCAAAATCTTAGCAGCGTTTTCAAGGTTTAGCTTTGATTTTTGATTTTTTTTCCAGCAAAACACCATTGCCATCAAATTGAAAGACAGGATTTCATCAAGGCAACGTGGGTATTTGCCTTGGGTGGTTGTTGATGTTTCTGCTTATTGACGTAAAATCAGCCATTAGACAAATTAACGGTTTTTTCTTCTTGCTTCATCCAACTTTAATAAGGATCATCATGTACTTCTAAATAATATAAATTAGCAGTAATATATCCCATTAGCCTTATTCATAATAGATAAGAATGAAAAAAAAAAAATGAGATCACCATTTATTGTGTACACAATTATCACCATTAAAATCTGCTTTCCATGAAAAGGAACATTATGATGATGGTGGCAGCACCATCAGTGACCATCATCATAAGTGTTTATTAGAAAAGACAAAAATAAAGATGGATATGAATATATTTTATACTTAGCATCAGTTTTACATGGTGCCTGTCACATAACCCATGCCTTTTGATTTCTGTGTAAGCCAACACTGATGGGATCAAGACAGAGATCTTCACTTGTTGATGGGAATCATTGTGGCAAGCTAACGTCAGCATTTAAAAGCTCACTGACCAATGAAAAGAGAGAGATTGTTACAGCATGTATATAGGATAAATATGGATAAATAGAAGGTGGATAGCTTTGGATAAATAACATTTATGGACAGACGACACGTTCTGCGATCTCTCTGAACCTCTTCTGATGTATGCATGTCAGTATCAGATGGGAATTAGCATGGATTAAGCTGATTTCAGTCAAAAATAGTAAAATAGCTTTGACTAGTTCAATTTGTTACGTGGAAACACGAAGGGCAGCCTTGGTATTGATAGTTTACCAACTGAGGTGGACATAAACAGGAGAGTTGTGGCTCGAAACCGCACACATGCAAATACACTTTCACTCACAATCCATTTAAAATTACATTACACATGGCGTGACTTAACTGTACACGTGTACGATGAGTAAAAGTTTTTAACTTTTCTTTAAAGGGACCCAATTCATGTACAGTGGCACCATTTATAAACTACTGAACCACATGCATTAGCACCCACTGTGAGACGAGGCAAACACTTGATTATCGATTGACCCAATCAAATGGCATGGGCCCAGCGGAGAAGTCATTACCAGTTTCGACATAAATGCCATGCCAATGTTTCAAAAACTGAATAAAGTGGTAGGAAAGCAACTGAAAGAGATGTACTGGACAGCTGCTGCAGAAGGTTAACGTGCCTCTACTTTGTGCCACCTTGTTGTTGCCGTTTGTGTTTCTGTTGCTGAGTTGGCCCTCTAGCCAGGCTGTGGAAATACTGTTTCTGAAGCAAGGGGAGGACTTTCATCAGGAGGCACAGAAGAGCTTTACCGCCTGACAACCACGGGGCTCACAACGCACACCACATGTACTAGACTTTATATGAGGGCTGAGTGCTAGTCATGCAGTACCATCGGGTGAGAAACGATCCCAGAGTGAATCATGCTGAGAGGTAAGGCCAGGTGTTCAGGCTCTGCATCTCTCATCAGTAATTAAGACTAGAACCCTTGGGCCTTCACACCCCATAGAGGAAAAGCTGTAGAGGGAAAGAGAGAGCGAGAGAGAGAGGTGTGTAGACCCGGGTCTACTCCTGCTCAGCTTAGAGACTTGTCAAGCGTGACTCACACCATCTCCTTGTCCCATTTATACTTATCTCTGAAATGCATAGTCACTTGCTTCTCTCTCCAGAGCTCTGCCCCCTCCTGGAATCCATAACACTTACAATCCTGATAGTCACATCTGATACAGTTTGCATCCATTTCATCAGATTGCACGCAGAGACTCAGTCGTCACTGCCATTACTACCGATTTCTCTTGAATGCTAGCTGGAGTTCTCACACTCTTTTAAAACCATTAGCCGTGGCATGAAATAAAATTTTCTTGGCTGTCTTCGAGAAAGACACAACAGTGTGTCAACGCTGGAAGTGTCTGAGGTGTATTCTTAGATAGATATGGCACAAGACACATGCGAGCCCACTCTGCTATTCTCTGGAGCAGATGCCTCCTCGCCTGCCCAGTTCTGCTTGCTTTGTTATTTAGGTCCCCAAGTGAAACAGAAGTGTGTGTGTTGAAAAATCGAGCTAACGGAGGGAAGCAGAGCAGGAACGTGATGTGCGCAGCTCACGCCAGCGTTCCCGTAGCATATGACTTTCCTAAAGCTCACACCTGCTACAGGGACTGCATTACTGTTATAACATGCACTTTTTTTTTTTTTGTATAGCTGTTTAAAAAGTTCATTGTTCTTAAATGCAAACGGGGATTGTGGAGACGCAAATTGCATTACACTGAGGAAGAAGTGGAGACAGAGCACTGGGGGTGAATGTAATTTATATGTGGAAAGCCTAGAGAGTGGAAAAAAAGGAAGTGTACACACACATTCATGCACTACCCACTTCTTTTTTTTGCTGTGCTGCCGCGGCAAGGACTGAGCCTTCATACATGGGGCGGCTGCTCTACCAACTGAGCTAAACGACACCCCGCACTACCCAATTCTTCTCCCACAGGATAGTGGGACCTGGATTACTTCATGCAGATGGTGCACAGTCAAAACACTGTAAGCCGACTCTAATACACATATGCTGGCATTTCACATGTGTATTCTCTTTGCTTACATTTCGATTTTTAATAAACTCCCACCATCTTTCCAATTCAGTGATCTGTTTTCCATTTGATGGAGGAGAAACCGAAGAGGACGGGCAGAAGATGGGCTTGTTGTCCATCTGCTAAGAGGTAATTATTAAATTATTGAGCCTTTCAGGGTATTTAAACTTTCATGGCCAGCCATTAGCATCCAAGCCAGCAGAAGTAGACTGGAAAAGGCAGCGTGCTACACCGGCTAGTGGATGAACAATATGAGGAGATGGGGGGGGGATTGAGAGAGAAGAAGAAGGGAGGAAGCAGAGGCAGCAAGAGGAGGAGGCCAGTGAGGAAGAAGACGCAGATGACCTACTATAGATAAACATGTCTTGCACGACATTTTCTCTCCTCCACCGCCTCCTCTTTTTTTTTTTACATCCTCGTGTCGTTCGTCATGTTGCCTCACCTCCTCTCCTCCTCCTCCTCATTGTCATCACTGCCATACTTTTCCTCCTCCTCCGCCTCCTCCTCCTCCTCCTCCTCTCCTGGATGAGTAAAAGTGAACACTGTGTGGTCTCGCAGAATAGAATACAACATTAGCTCGGCCGCACGTGGCACTGTCATACACCTGCATGCTACATGCCAGAAGCCTGGGAGGGAAGAAGAGAGAGTTGGAGGTATGGAGTGAAAGAAATGGAGGTTGGAGGTAGAGGTGAGACAGTGAGATCACTTGTGATTCATGTTGAAATGTGGGTGTGTGCATGGATGCAGTGAGGTATAGATGATGATGCTTGTATTTACAGTATCTGTGTGTGTGTGTGTGTGTGTGTGTGTTAAGGTGGTGAGCACCTTGCTTGACACGCAATTTCTGCTTGGCTTAATACTGACGCACTATTAGGACTCCTTGTAATTACATATAAAAGAAGAAACCTCTGACACACACACACCACACTTCCAACTGAATTGGCATTACAGCCCTATCCCGTTTTGTCTTCTTCTTCTTCTTCCTTCTTCTTTCATGTAATAATAATGAATTGTGTCAGAATTTTAAATCTACACTCACTTTAGCTTCTTTTTTCAACATTCTTCTGACTTTTTACAGCCCATCAATTTACAGTTTACGGATTTCCTTTATACTGACATTGCACATGATGCACTTGTTCCTTCTATAATATGTTGGATACACAGAAAATACTGCCTGACCTAAAGGTCAAAAGGCCATAGCCTCTTCTAACATCAATCAGCACATATGTGACTTGCTGTAGCTTAGGTTTAAGTCTCTGCCTTACAGCTTAACACATGCAATGATATGTTTGCTGTCTGTTATCCTGCAGTATATTTCCCCACGATGGTGGTGGCATGCCGTTACCTCATCCATAAGCTTGGGATATGCTTTAAAATCATTTCTTTTTTACATTTGCATGAATCAGATTAAACAGTTAAACCTGTTTGGACACCTTGTACAAAAGGATTCTGGTCCGCAGGTGAAGTAGAGTGGTCAACCATCCTTTGAAGGTTGCGTGAAGGAATTGTAGGAGGCTGCTGCTAGAGTTAGATCGCTGAACCAATCTGGGAATACTCTACCCACAACAAATGTCATTATATGCATACACGGATGGATGGATTGATGGAAGCAATATTTTCAATTTCCATTTATGTTCAACTCCCCTGAGAATGTGAAATATAATGAAATACATCAAACAAATACAGACCCCACAGTAATGTACAGAAGAAAAAGACGAAAATGAAAGTTACCCAACCTAGTTGACAAAATGTACTTACTACTAAATCATGAAACACCATTAGTAGACATTATCCAATAATATTTAATAAGTGAATATTCAGTAGATTAGGAAGGCTTTTATCAGGTGAGATTGAAGAACTGAATCTTTGGCAGATCTTCAAAACTAAAAGTGTGTAGTGAGACAGACAGCCTTTTCACTTTCACATCCTTGAGATGACCCGTGGATCAAGACATCGCACGCAATACGGTCTGAATCTTAACGACAACAAACTACATTTGCTGTCCAGAGGGAAAAGTACAAAGTTTTTTTTAAAGGAAAAACTTGCAACTAAAATGGGTCTCTGTGTTATTGCCAAGCAGCAAGTCGTGGTCTGGGTGACTACGAGACCAGAACTATATGACAGAAATGGAACAAAGATGAATCAAACAAGGCTGGTTTTCTCATGGCAGCCAGCTCAAGGGTGATTGTTCTTGACCAACTGTGACATAGGCTGAAGCGTAAGGGAACAGCTTGTTCTGATTATTTCCAGATGAAGGAGGAGTGCAACACGATGGTTAAAAACATACTCATAATTAAGGTTAAAATGACAGTTTTTTTGTCAATCCAAGAGTTATTTGCACCACCCAAGGTATCAGTGTATGGTATGAAAATAGGAAGCTTCAGTGTGGGCATCAGATCAGCTCTGACACTGTCAGCAGCAGTGTCTTAAATTAACCCCTGGAGGTTTTAGCCTCCAACCTTTTGACATTAATGATTGTACTGTGTGATTTACAAGGCTTTTCACTTCAACTGCCCGCAGATTATGGCCTGTGTAATCTTTAGCCTGTCTCTAGCAATGAGCCATTTAAATTGGATTAGTTTACCTTGTTTTTCATAGTCTTCAATGTTGTGGATCTACACAGTAAGGATATTTGACCTGGAAATCTACAAAAGAAAAGCGATTTGATTGTTTGTATGACTAACAAGGTTCCAGAATGAAATATAACAACACATCTGTCGTGATTATCAGAGTGGAAGAGGTACTCCAGGAAATGAGTCCATTGTTATGTGGGGCTATAATGATGCCACAACAGTATACATGCAATGTAATTTAACAGATAGGTGTGGATGCAACATATAATAGAATTGGATAGAAATAGGAAATGGAAATCCAGTGCCTGTTGTAACTATATGCAGCCCTAATATAATACTACTGGTCCCTTGTGGTGGTTCAGGCATGCTCAAGGGTTACTTATGCTAATACTTAGCCCCAGGACAACTATATACACACTATGCACTTTCAGTGTGCATTATGTATATCTGTGTGTTGATGTCTTAGAAAAGCAAAGAATAAAGAGGTAATGATTCTTCATGCTGCTAATGAAAATGTTTGGCATATGTGTGTGTTTGTTTTTGCAGCTGTGATGCAACTAGTATCTGTTTCAAGTGAAGCTCTTCGCCTCTACTGCAGACAGCTTTTCGACCGAGCTGCTATAGTAATTATTATTTACTGATTTGTAATTGCTTGTTGAGTCTCGCACGGCAGCTTGAAATCACACTCATTCCCCTATAAAGTAATTGTTTCTGTTTAAAGCAGGGTTGACTGTACTGGCTACACTGGTAGTGCTGCACAGGGTCTGGTTATACTCCGTTTTGGATTTTTATGAGGTTGCATTTGTGTGCTGCACAGTGTTGAGTTGTGTTGAAGGGAATCACGATGTACTGCATTGATTTCCATTAAAAATAAGTCGTCTTGGTTGTTGAAAAGTCAGCTCTGACTTGAAGCCAAAGACAGGACACACTGGGACTTTTTCATTTTTCAAGTGTTTTGTAGCTTACAGGTCCATATAGGACCTACTTTATGTGCTTTCAATGGTGGCTAGACATTGAACTTAACCTTGTGAGAACACCCACTTCCTAGATAGAAAAGAAAGAAAATAATGTCAGCAAACATTATCCAGGCAGCAACTACAATATGTCCATCATCCAATTTGTCAGATGTTATGTGTAGCATGTAAATATGTTGTAATACTCAGTTTTCCATACAATGACATTTACATTTCACGCCTTTCTCCCCTTTCCTTCCTTCACTAATAATAATAATGCTGATTTGTTTCTGAACTAAAACTGCCCAGTCCTCGGAAATGGGCATAACAGCTGTTGTTGATAATTACTGTACTCTAGTTGTTAAGTAAGAGACAGAAGGAAAATGGATAAGGGAGGGAGAAAACGTAGAAAAAAGCCAATGAGAAAGAGAGAAAAATGCCTTATAATGGCCTGTCAGCAAATGCTAAAGGATGGCTATTAGCGAAACACCACTTTGCAACTTCATCAATATTTCAGCAGCATGTCAAAGGCTCAGCACCAACCTCCTTCCCTCTCTCCCACAACTCCTCCTTCTTCCTCTCTTCCTCCTTCGCTTTCACTGGAAGGGCATGAAGAGTAAAATCTAAACAGTCGAGTGCTTTCAGGAGTTGGACGCTTGGTTGAATCTTTGTTTTCATGTGTATGCACACATGAACACACGGAGAGAAAGAAAAAACAAACAAAAAAACACAGTCATCGCCTTTGCTGAACGCTCTCTCAGCATTGTTTAGCCCCAGGACAACCTCCCATGATTCACTCCTGACCAGTCCTCTGCTGCATGTGCCCTATCACAAAATGTGCACCTCCATGCTGTAAACAAAACTGAATCATTTCTGCTCTTACTGTCATCACTCTCTTCCACTTTCTACTTCAGACTTGAGCTGTACGCTCACACTGCAGAATCTCAGCCTAACTTTTTTTTTTTTTTTTTAGGGTCTCTTATATTCCTAATCCTTATCGATTTGCCTGCAGCCACTTTGGGACTGGGCTGCCCCGAGTGAATGAGAGAAATTACCTGCAACACTGAACAAATTAAACAGTCATTTGCTCCAAGCTGAAGCCAGGCTCAGTACAGCAACCAAGCAGCAAATCCAAATTTTCTGGTTAGACCAGGATACAAGCTCTTCCCTCCCCAACTCTCTCGCACACCCTCCGAGGACAGATAAGCCTCCATTGGTCGACGTTAGCTGTATTTACGACGGCTTGTCTCATAGGGATTGGGGATGAAAGCGTCAATCCTCTCTAATTGGTCACACCTATGCTGAGAGGGACGTGGCAGTTATTATTCAATAGGCGAGGGGCCTCTCATCAAGACAAATTATTGAATAGGGTGTGCTCAATCAGTATGGCAGCAAAGGGAGTGGTGCTGGCGTTTGATGGGGATGAAATGCATGTACACACACTTCATCAGATGTGGACAAGCTTGGCGCACACGCACATAGAGATGTACTCTCTTACAGAGATGTACAAACATGTAAGACACGCGCATGCAAACACATGATGTGAAGTACATCCACTTAGAGGTCTTGTGCACACAAAAGCCCAATCGCAGACCTCTTACCAGCCAAGTGCATAAAAGAGTGATTATGAACAAAAAAACAAACAAATTAAACTTAAATTTTCATGAGTTAAATAATTTGTTTCGCATTATAGTCTAGCACTGAAAGTTGCATAAAAGAAAAAAAAGCTAAAATATTCATGAAATCCTACTTGATGGTTGAATAACCCCATACTTTTTGAGGGATAGAGTCAATTAGCATTTTAACTACTTTAAGTTTTAAGATTCTGACATGAATTATCCTTTTAAATCTCTGTAACCCCGAGGTAAAGACATGAATATTCATAGTTATCCGTGTTAAGATTGTGAATATTGAAAAGATGGAAAAAAGTAATTGTAAGCAAGTTAGATCAGAATTTAATACAGAAAATAGGAAAAAGTGACAAGGATTTACATCTTTATTTATCAGCCCAAAAGGTAAATCTGGGTTTGAAAAGATTTAACCACATTCCATGTTGTTTAAATATTCATTTATTTTTAAATACCCTTAACTCAGTTTGCAAGTTCGCCAGGGTAACATGCCTCCCGGGCGCCTTCCTTTGGAGGTGTTCCAGGCACATCCAACAGGTAGGAGACCCTAGGGCAGACCCAGAAACCACTGGTGGGACTATATAGGTCATCTGGCCTGGGAACGTCTCATGATCCCCCAGGATGAGCTGGAATGCATTGCTGGGGAAAGGTACATTTGGAACCCCACCTCGGGTAAGCACAAGCAAATGGATGGATGGATGGATGGATGGACAGACTATCTGATCTCTCATCTGGCTGTTGTCCATATAGCTTTACCACTTCTCAGTTTAGAGTCATAAATGAAAATAACCCAAGGATATATCTTTTTGAGTAATTGATGAAACAGAGCAACATTGTATAATGCACAAGAAGAGCCAGACTTGGCTTCATTACATCCCCACCAGCAAAATTCATGTTCCAAGTATGACATAATTTGAAAAGGACAGTCTTGGACGCCAGACAGCTATGATAAAATAAATAAATATCCATATACCCATACAAAAATTAGTAGATTATAGTATAATATTTGATGCCTCAATTAGATGGTAAGATTGGGTTTACAAGACTTTTCTTTTTTGTCACTGCTCCCTTGTTTGCAGCTTTTGTACAGGCCTAAATTGGCTCACTATACAAGAGCTAAAGTTCAGCACGACACTGGGTGGACAGCTCCCTCACATCATTACTCTTATTTTTGCTGAAACAGTAAGACAGGGGCACAGCCAATAAGGAACGCTGCCTCGGTTTGGAATCATCACTTCAGCACCACACAAAGTGGACAGCTGCAGTGAAGTTTAAGCAATCTGGACAGCTCCCTAAATATTGTAGAACACCGCAGCTGTCCCACCACTAATTACAGGGGACGAAAACAGCGATATTTTGGTAACATGCAACAAAGTTGCACACATATAAGACGCTTAATTGGATTTGACTTGATTCTGACCTTAAAGAGCCAGCTGAACGCGGTGCGTTGCCATGAAACGTGCAAACAACAAGCAATGCCAAAGCAAAGGGATGCCAATATGTAGAGTCTTAGTCATTTTTTATTTTTAACAAGAATAACAATTTAAAGCCCTGCAAGGAACAAACAACACATTCTGCCAATTATTAGAGTCTTACCAGTGGAGAATCAAGAGAGAAACAAAGGTTTATCTAGGTCTATCCTCCTTTGATCATGGTATCGGATGATATTTTGACACTGAATTTGACTGGTGCAAGAGTCATGGATTATCTGAAATTGAAATCTCTGCGGAGCATCAGCGCGCTCTGTTGTTTTCATGGCAATTTTCTCATTACAATCAAATTTCCCTTGTTTGTAACTGGAAATTATGATAAAGTCGTTGCTTGAAACTTTAGCGCTGGGTTAACAGACAGAAATACTGCTGTTATCCCTATCCTCTGATCTTGACATTTGCAGGTCATACGTGCAAATACCAGTCTCTGATGTTATACAGTACAGGAAAATACATTAGATAAGTGAAGACCACATTTCACAGCACAGAGGAAATTAAAATGGCAGAATGGCTGGAGAGCTTTACTATCAGAGGAAGACGGGAAGTGAGAAAGTGAAAGAGAGGGAGTGTTAGTCAGAGGAAATTTGGGCGGTGGTGGAGAGGTGTGTGCGTGGGGAAAGGACTCGACCTTGAGAAACTGTCAGGTGGTGCAGAAAGCTGGAGAGGGGCAGAGGACGAGCTGAGAGAGCTGTTTAATCGTCCATTGAAACAAGGCCTGCTCACCCTCTTGACAACGCTGCCCCCGGGCCTCCCCTAGCTCAATAAGCACCCGCGGGACAGCTTTTGCACACACCCAGTAGCTCAGGGTAATCTCACGCTGAGTATTTAGAACTTTATATCTCCCTCCTCATCTCTCTTTATCTATCTGAGTAATGTTGGAAATGTTCCAGCACCACTATCAGTTTCAGCACTTTTAGTCCTGGGAACAGGAATAAAGTGATCATCTGAGCACATAGTGTAGCTATAAAAGAACACGTTTTTTTTTTGTTTTTTTTTGTTAGATCAGCTTCTCTGTGAGCTAAACCAGTAACAGACAAGCATGACATTTGACCACATGCCAAGAGTAGACATAGAGACATATGGCAGAGGCAAAAAGACCCAAGAGGACGTGGACGGAGGGAGCTGAGAACAGAAAAAGAGTGACCTACCAAGAAGCCGCTGGACAAGAGTCTGTAAATCTGGGACTAACTTTCAGTCATTGGCGTGAGCTTGGTGAAACAAAAGCTGAAAGACAGACGCAGAGCTGGGTAATATTAGCTGGCTGCTATGTCTCGTGTTGTTGCACTCGCTTGATGTTTGACTCCCTAGTTTTTGATCATAAGTAATGTAATCAGAAGAAATACAGCTGTCCATATTTAAGACTACAGCACCAAAATTTATTTCTACGTTATGTTGATTTGAATGTGATTTTAATTAGTATTGCGGTATCCATGCAAGATTCTTGTAGCAGCAGCAGCAGCCCGATAAAGGTTAGGAAAGTGCAGGTTACATGCTAAATACCAACATCATTTGTAACCAGAACTTGAGCCTTGTTACTCAGGAGTGTTATCACTCACATTAAGACATACAGTGATAACACACACACCAAATTCACAGCAGCGTTGCATAATTATACCCCACTGGGTAAACTGCGAAATTACATAAGCACTGGATTAACCTCCCTGTGCCACTTGGCTCTTGGATGGGAAATCTGCTCTGCATGTGTTCAATTGTGTGAAGGCGTAAACATGATACCTTCTACTGTTTACTTGATATGTGAGCATTTTTTAATTAAATATCAGGGTTTGCAATTCAGTCAGCCTGTTCAAATAAAATCTGTCACACTTCTCATAAATACTGGATATTAATATTGAGATATATGCAAAGTTAAACTCATATGGTTGTCAGAAGGTGTATTGTTCCAACAGAGTAATGAGAAAGGAAACTTTCACCTCCGAGTTTAGTGTGGGATGAGCAAAGAATGAGACACACCGCCTCCACGCCATCACCCTCCCTCTCTCCCCTTGTCCTTCCTCCACTCCTCTCTGCTCTCCCTGCAGCCGACGGCATGACATTTACCACCTCGTTGCCACTGTTCTCACGCTGCAGTCATTCTTTGTAGACTGACCCGCTCCACTCTCAGTCCCTTTAAGTGCTTCTATTACCATTCTTCTTTCAATTACAAAGCGGTGAGAACACTCTCCGCTCGGAACATACAGTGAAATCGATGAATGCCGGTGTACATAACTACACGACACACTGTCATGCACGTAAGGTTTGAGCGTGTTAATGGATACAAAATGTTGGTCATTTCTCTTAAATTCTTTCTAGCGTTTTTTTTTAGCTTTTTTGTCTCTGAATGTTCAGCTCTAGAAAGATTGAATTAACTACCTACTGTACCTGCAAAAGCTTTAAAAGTTCCACCTCAAAATGTCCAAAAAATTGCTTTCCACAAACTTTTGAGTTTGTTTTTCACGTTCTCTTCCCAAATGGTTTCTGTTTGTTCTGAAACAGACTGTTTCTTGTCTTTTTTGTCAGACTATCACACTCAGTCCGTCTCTCTATATCAGCCGTTCATTATTTCATCCATCACGAAGACAACCACTCAGTCTCTATCTCACTTTCTTGTTCTGCCTCTTATTTTCAGTTTCCCCTAGCAGCCCTTACAGGAATAAAGTTCTGAGAAAAATGTCTCTGTTACCATGGTGTATTCAAACTAAATAAAGCTACTTAGAGCCCATGTGGCTCTTTTTTTAACATAATTATATACTTACTTACCTGTAGTTTTTATGCTTTTATGATTATTAACCCTAGAACACTAACGTTAAAATTAGTAACACCATCACTAACCTCGGGTATATTTTACCCGATATAATATCCTGGATAAAATACAACACTGTATGCCAAATTGTAGTACTCTTCAAAAATTTCCCAATATACAATATCACATAAAAATAAATAAATAAATTAAATAAAAATCTTAACAACAGAAATTCTTAAATCAAGTAATCTTAACAAAAAAATAATAATGGAGCTGGGAACTTGTTCTTTGGTCCTCCCATTCCTGGGACATGTGAGCCTTGTCTGGAGAAGGCACAGTCTTTCTGCAATTGTGCAATTGTGGTGATATAGACAAAAAAAAAATGGCACTCACTATCACTAACGTCGGGTGAAAATCACCCAAACGCATGCCTCTTGAAAAAAAAAAAAAACATAGATGGGAGGAGGGAAACAAACATACCATTAATGACATCAGTGAGCAGCCTGAAGCTGAAGGACCCATGCAACTCAGACAGCAGCAACACAATGAAAAAACACATGACAAGAACTGTGTGGGTGAAAATCACCCAACGTTAGTGTTCTAGGGTTAAATGAATTGATGACGGGAACATAGCTACCCCATTAAGTGTTCTCGGAAAAACATCAATCAAATAAGGCTAAACTATTTTAATGTCATGGTTTAGTTCAGGAAATGGGCCTAGATTCAGATGAATAATTTACAGTACATGGATGGAAAACACAAAAGTAACAAAAGGCGGCCTGATGAGTCATGCAAATAAAAAGAAGAAAAAAAAAAAAAGAAGAAGCCCAACAATCCAAGACAATTCCAATAAATACAAGTCCAAACAAACATGAATCCAGAACAAAGAACACTAGGTGGAGGCGAAGCACAGAAGAGGAGCATATAAACAGAACATTGGACTGGTGAACTGAACTGACAAGAGAAAACCGACGAACACAGTGACTAAATACACAAGTGAACACAGGGCGACAGGTGAAAACTAATCAGGGTGGAACAGATCATCAAAATTGGCGGGAAACACTCAAAACCGTGACATTTAAACGTAAACGACCTTTTCCACAGCAGCCAGTTTGGCATATAATAGCTGGGTCAATGCAGGTGTTTCCAATGATACTAATTAAGGTACCTCTCCATTTATTGCAGCAGAGGCTTTGCAGTGAGCCAACATGCACCACAACAGCACCCTCACTCTGTTTGGCCTGAATGGGGAGGTCTGAATGGGAGAATTATTTTTTTTATGTATAGTTGGATTTTATGGGTATTCAATTTACCTTAGTTTGGTAATCAAACTAGGTCTACTCTACTGCACCAATACTGCACAATATACTGCAAAAAAAACAAGCAAGCAATCATGATTACCCCTAAGAAAGCAATCAGTTTCATCATACTCCATAAGGAATTCAAACAACAACCAAAAAATCATAATTTTGGGTCTCCAATAAACTGCAGCATGGGAAAACTAGAGACTATCATTATTTGTCTCACATGCATAATTTATAATTTATTTGCAAAGCAGTGCTTACGCAGCAATCAAGAAAGTATGACAGCGAATATTCTCAATGGAAATAAACAGTGGGCTATGTATGTGGTTGCCGGGTGAACACAGAGCTTCTGGACAAATGTGACATGCTTGTGCCCTTTCTTGGCTAACTGATGTGAAGCCAGGAGAGCCAGGCATTTCAGGTCATCTCTGGTGTTTAAAGCTTTCAGTGATATCAATGATAAAGAAATCAATGGCACTATGTTCATAGTTTTGCTTATACGGCAACAAAACCAAGCTTAATAACAATTGGCTCATCTTGTATTTCTTTTGCCAGTTCACCAAATCCTAGATAACTTAAAACATCTCAGACTGAGATGAAAAAAGCAGTCTGCTGGCATGTCTGAGTAAGTCTGCACTGCTCGGTTCTTCTCAGCTGTGTTCCACCTCGAGGCCAGTGAGTTAGTGAAATCTTTCAGCTCCTTTTTTTGAAGGTTTGCTTTAGCCTGCTGAGACCAGCGGATGAGAACAGGCTTTGGCATTTTGGGAAAATCTATCACGCCAGGCCAAGTTTGTAAACATCAAACAGGTATTTACGCACCGATACACTGTCACGCCATGAAAGCATGTAGCCCCTCCTCACTTGCACTCGGTTACACAGGGTTAGACAAAATAATGTGAACAGCTGTACATATACAGAATAAATCAAATGTCCCTCTTCATTTTTTAAAATGTGTTTAGTTTTTTTTCTTGATGAGGACTGGACTGCACAACACACCCTTCTGTCACTCCTCATTTCCTTTTTCTCGCAATCAACTGTCCAAAAAGTAAATAAAGATGGGGGTCAAAATAATGCGTAAAAATATGGACTAAATGTGCATGTTGGGTAAAATCATTGAGTATATTCCAGTACAGCTCTCTGCCTTACAAAGCCGTGTTTCAAGATGCTGTGATTTTTCAGAACGAGTGGCCATTTTTCATCTCAGTGCCAGACTCTTTAAGGCTCGAAATGAGACAAAGGTGCTTTTAGTGAAATGGGTCACTTCAGCTGAACACTGGTGTTCTAGCAACTGCATGACCAGAAGATAATTTGAAAGTAATTTAATATACCAGTAACTCTATTAGTATTTCAAGTAGCTGCTTGGAGAGTGAAAAAACCTCTTGGCTGCAGCTGTGATAGAAACATCAACTTAACAAAATAATTTAAAGTTACAAAATCATTTTGTGTATGATTTATTAATCCCTGCTGCTGCCACCATACTCTACTTGCTCTGTAGTTTGTGGTGCGCTTCATTACCGCAAAATGTTTCTGTAAAATCGTGTCCAAAAAATGAAAGAAGACAAAGAAAAACAAACTTCACTCACTGCTCCACAGCACTTGCTCACAACCAGTAAACAGCAGCCTTCTTCCTTCCTGCTTAGCGCCCCTGGTAAACACTCTGACTATTGACTGTACTTCTTATCTCTTGGCGGTGTCTCACACCCTCAGAAGGAGCTCCAATACAGTTGGGAGTTCTTTTTATGTCTTTCTCTAAAATCTCTGTGGGCTGCTGTGCTCTCGGCGAGGCCTTTGCCAAGGATGAGGATATATTAGTCACACACATGTTGCACTCACACACTTTTGAATTGATGCCCATGAGCGAAAGAATAGCTCACTAAATATTGAGTGGAAGCTGAGGAGCAGCTAGTCTTCTGGCATTGTACGGCATGCAGAGGTGTGTGTTTCTCTCTACCCTGAATTCCTTTTTTATTTATTTATTTCCTCATTCAAAAGACTTTGTTCTTTTGGTGATGCTGAATTCAAGGATTTGGCCTTACAAAGGGTTTAACACAAAGAACATGTCATGGTTAATGAAGAAGATGTAAAAACATGGATAGATGAATGGATGGAAAGATCCTAGGATACTAAAATGACATGGTAGATTGAACAATAAAACTTAAATACAGTACACTGAGAAGAAGGAATGATCGGATGCTACCTTAGAATGGCTTAACGTTAGAATGAGAAACAGAATAATAGGACGATGTATTGATAGAATAGAATAGAGACAGAACAGTGGGCCAAACACCGGAAGAGTATTGAAATAATCAAAGGGAGGATTATCAGGAGAGACAGAGAGTGAAAATGACAGGAATCCAGCAGAGAAAACATCTTTAGAAAATCTTCCCTACATCACCCAGCCCATCCTGGAATAGATTCTGCCTCTTGCACAGTCCTTTACAAAAACTGACTCATGCAGATATTCAAGTGATCCAGTTATTTTTTTTTCCTGCTTTGGTCCCATTTTTCTGCCTCCATCACCCTCCAGACTGAGCAGTGATGAGCGTCGACGTGCGCCGCAGTGCTGAGGGTGACAGCAGCTCCACGGTCCGTGTTCTGTGGTCATGCCTGCTTCGGCTAATTTAGTTAAGACAACCACAGTGGAGGACTGGCTCTGTGGTTAGCACTGTCACATCACTGCAGACGTCCCCGGAGTGGGCTGACTAAGGAGATCAAATGAAGTTCCTTTACCTTTTCTATAACCTTGCCATAATTATTTCAGCTTTTCTTACTTTTCAACATTTTTTGTGAAATCCATAATCATTGTACTTTCAAGAGGTACTTTCATCATCTCATGCACCTCTCTTCGCTTCAGACCAGATTCAGAAGTAGTCTGCCAAGCGTCTCCGGATTGTAATTTACAGACCGAATAAAGATGGCAAAGATTGACCATTACGGACTTTGTTTAATATAAAAACAATATATTATCCCATACATAGAAATGTGTATTTGATCAGCCAGTTCACAGGGTTTGAATTTGGATGATCAGACATAATGTTATCCATTCATCTCTGTACTCTAAAAGTGAGAATTCATACAAGATTTCAAGTCAACAATCAGCGATTTCAGCAATTCCATGGGGTTAGCATGTTGTTTGAAAAATAAATAGGAGAAAAATATATAATAAGGAGCACGATCCGTGTTATTATAAAGACTGCACCGTATCATTTGGCTTTGCAGTGGGAGTGTGTGTTTTCCTCTCTGTGAAAGCACAGGAAATGTAATTATAGTCCTAACAAGGTGTTTATTGTCATCGTGGAAGTGTGTGTACACACACACACCTCACACATAGTGGTGGTAGCATCCCCAGTATGCATGGATTTGTGTACATTGTGTGCTCCATATTAAAGACAGACGGTGCACGACACAGTTGCTTGACACGAACAAATAAAAACTTGATCAAGAAAACAAAGTGTTTACATACTGTAGGATTTTTGCGACGATGCCTTTTTATAATTTATGAAAGTCGGTAGTTGTTGGATTCCACCAACTTGAGCTTGATTAGAGCTCCTGCACACACCTGTGTGAACCTACACAGGTGTTTTCACTTTTGGCTGTTTGATTAGTTAGATTGCTAAATCCGGCCCGCTACTGTTGTTAGTGTCCACAGAAGAAATCCAGGTGTCGGAACAGCACAGAAGCAAACCAGCAAATATCAATTTGAAAACTCGACGACTGAAGCAGATTTTGTGAAATGTACAAATGTACAAGCCTTCTTCTTTGCTGGCTTTTGCTGAGGCATTGCACTGTTTCTTTGTTTGTGTCATGTGCATAGTAGTCAAAGTCAAAAAGGATACAAATAAAATAGGAACTTGCTTATCAAAATCTTTCTTCTTAGCTGCAGTGGTGGTCAAACACCTCAGCAGATTCTAAGCACAGCTCCGCACAACCGCAACCTGGCCCTAATCAATAAGTACAAACACCTGTCTGGGAATCCAGGACCTTTCTAACCCTCACTCTTCATGTAGTCACTGTTTTTGAGTTTATTTTTCTCAGGTTCAAATCCTCCCAGCACCCCAGAAAGACATAAGAAATGCCATTGTTGCAGTTCCTCTAACTTCTCTACCCAAATCTGGCAGAAGTGATGTGCTGTGGAGCCCGCAAGATGTTTTACACCCCATAAATCCTGGATATTTGGACAGTTAGCCCACTACTGCATCCTGCAGGGAGGCTGGGAGATTTGTGTGTTGTGTTTCCTCACCCTGGGAGCCAAGAGACATGATAAATTGTCCCACAAGAACAAACTGAGTCCAAATACATCAAAAGACTCACTATCATGTGCACACAGGCTCAAAACACACACACAAACACTCAGCTATGTAGGATACACACCACAGCAACAAGAAAGAACACAGTCACACCCTCTGGCTGTAAATATAGAAGCCGGGGTTGATATGATTGACATGCTGTGGTGTGACTGATGAAACTTTAAAATGCTCTTTGGGCGTCATCAACAAAACCAGCCATTTGGTTCATGAGACTCTTAACACTCTTTGATTTGATTGATGAACCCATGCCTGGCATGCTTCACTGCTGCTCAGTCGTCCATATTACTATCAATCTCAATAGCAGACAATTGTTAAGATAGCCACTGTCAGCTGCTGGACTGTGACTTCACTGAAATTAATTGAAGAAAACATTAAGTCGACGTTCCAGGGTCAGTGCATCCAAATTGCAAAAACACACACTGTTTTTACCGTGATGTCTAGCCATGCAGATAGTGAATGTATGCAAATGTAAAACTTCTGCACTTGTTTATGAGTAACTGCATTAGAACCGATAGGTGCTCAGATGCAGAAGGACTGTCGTGGGTCTGCATAACTGTGAGTGGTGCTGGCTTTGAAAACACCATCTGTTAACACCAAAGTGTCACAGTGCTACAGTGGTACAGAAAAAAAAATAAATAAATCACTGAACAAAATGTCTGCCAGAATCCAAAAATGACAAACTTTTTGTGATATTGCATCAGTGGACTAAATGATAGGTTGGTGTCAGTTATGCTTGAGTGGGTTAATCTTACGTTTTTGTTTTTGTAAATGCAATGCTTTTTTTTTTTTTCGTTTGCGTTTGTATTCTGTCACCTTCATTTTCTTCATCATTTAACATCAGTACTTTTCCTTTCTGACTCTACGATGGTTTTATTTCCAACCTGTCTGTGTAAAAACTGAGTGGAAAAACAAATTCCCCATTGAGATTAATAAAGCAGATCTTGTTTTTCTGTTTTGTCCCATAAACCTAATACAGTTTCAGTTTATATATAAAAAAAGAAATAGCAAAAAAACATTTAGTGAGTCACTGACTTTCACTTAGAAAGCAGCGTATAGCACAGCAGTCTACATCTGTTTAATGTGTTTAGTAGCCTGTGCGTTTATATTGAAACACAGCGTGTGCTCTGTTTTTCCCTGCATGTCTTCATATCCATTCTCTTCCTATCCATATACAAAACTCATACAAAGGAGTTCACTGGGTCCTAAAGAGGCCTTAAAGCCCTAAGGTTGCCATCATTATTTAATCGAAAAGAAACACACCACTTTCCCCGTGCTGTTCATGCAGTTAAAATATGCTTAAAATATATCTTTTTTTTTCAACCTGCAACACAAAATGGGAGGAAATAAACATGCTATGCCCGCTCATTAAGACTCTGCCCCAGATGCTTAATTTCCCAAAATGAAAACTGTGAGCAAACCAATACTTCAGGGAAAAGGACAAATTGTCTCCCAGGCAGCAAACAATCGCTCCATCCAGGAAAAAAAAAAAAATTACTATGTTCTCTGGGCTCTTTCGTCCTTCAGGTTCTCCTGATCGCAGAGCAGCCACGGTGATAAACTTGAGAGGGCTGTGTGCGTTTTTATTCATATCACAATGATAATATCTCATGACGTCTGGGAAGTTAGGATCAGAGCAGCTTGATTATGCGTTATAATCAATTAATAATCCTGATAAATCAACCATATATTCATATATAAATTTCTGTTCACTTTTTTTATTGGCTCATTTTAGACACTGATCTGCATTTTCCAAGAATTTGTCACCCTTTGGGCTCCATATAAAATATATTACGTTATATATAAATGAATAAATATGTAGTTTCCTATCTCATACACTCCCATATTCTCTTTGATTCCATCGTTCACCCCATGTTGACTTCATTTCATGCCAGTAACGTTATATAGACTATTTGCATATAGTTTCTTTTATTTAGCGTGATACTGCATCCGCAAAGTAGGCAAACAGCAAAACGGTTGAAAAGCCGACACCACCGCTTGGAGAAAATAAACTGGGAATGAACAGAGAAAACAAATACAGAGTCTAAAGATGGAAATGGGCATGACTATTTCAGTGCCTCCAAGGAGCAGTTCATTTATCGGTTTGTTATTCTATAAATTCTGTCGGATTTTGTTGATACTATGCATCTCTCAGTCTTTCTAAAGGATTGAGAGAGAGAGAGTTTGTGGGCAGTGCAGGAGGGAGAAGATAAGAGGAGAACACACATGCGCCCATTAGAGTGTGTCATGTGGGAGTGTTCATGGTTCCATCCCAAAGCTCTGCGTAGTGTGTTACTCTGATGTCTATATACTGTACATTCACCACATTGTTGCCCTCTGGCCCTTGCAATCACTACATCTCATGTGGAACTCTACGCCGTGTGCGCGCACCGTAGTGTTTGTTCTGTTGTAGCCTTGCGTTGCCATCTGTTAAGAGGTCGACACCTCTAGGCAGAACCAGGTTCTGATGTTGTTAATGTGGGCCAGCACAACGTCAATGTAAACCAAGTGTGAAATCAATGGAAGGTCTCCAGAAGATGCTGCTAAAAGTTGAGATGGTGATGGTAAATTTCTTGCATGTGTTTGCATACTTGGCCAATAAAACTAATCCTGATTATTAATCTGGACCGCCACCCTTTTAGACAGCAATGATCTGGCAGCAAAAGTGGTTGATATTTGACTGATGCTTTTCAACCATCACACAATAATTTAGCAGCTTCAGTGAAAATGCCTATCAAAGCCTATGTGTATGATTTCAATCTTTCTGATTTTGGTGAGCTTTATTCACATCCAAACGCTGTCAGTGTCACACTCCTACATGGCATAGATCACATCTGGTCACACAGGAATGAATGAACTGAACCTGCAGCAGTTTTCACTGAGAAAATCTGTGCTGCCGGAACACTTTGAAATATACTATATACATATACATAAACACACACATGGCTTTAAGCAGGTTGTTTTGCTTCAGATGTCGAAGTGTATGAACACAAGATACTTGTAGACAGGTTGAGGAGAAAAGGCCTCTGGGTGGAGCTTTGTCAGCGGTAGCACCTCCATCCACTACCAACGAATTCAGAACACAGAATAACTTTCTGGTCCCATGAGGCTTGTCCTGCTCTGAGATTTTCTTCCTCCATGCATATGGTTGCCAAAGGGACATGGATGTATGCGTGTTTCCATGTGTTTCCCCCCTAAAGTAGCACAGTACAGATGTGTGCGAGAGAGAAAGGAGAACAGATGTGCTGCAGAGGGGACCTGCGTTCAGTCTGACCGGCTCTGCTGAGGCAAGTGGCCGCTCATGTTAAGCCTCTTAGTGTTCGGTTCAAACGACACTGGGCCCGGGTTACACAAAAATGTGCACGTATGTGCGTGTGCACATCTGCATCTGTTCATCTGTAGGTTGAAAGACTGAAAATGCATGCGCACATGTTAAATATGTGTGATTTTTTTTTTTTTTAAATGTGTGCACTCCAAACCATCCAGTGCACAGGCATTAGCAAAAGTACAGTATAGAGCATTACGAGGGGCATAACTCTACATGGTCCTATATCGCTGCAATATGCTGGAAACAGATGCTTGTGATGAGGTAAGATGGATCAGATCAGTGCGTGATCTGACATCAGCCACTGATGGTTTGCTAATATGGATTAGTAGCCGAAGAGGTATGAGAGATGCAGTTTATATAGTGTGCCGGATTTAGACAGAGATGGGATGTAATGATACATAAATATATATAAAAAAATAAAAGTCTTAAGGCTTAAGGAATCAATATGGAAGCAGCATGAATGATCTGAAAGATGATGCAGCATAAGGATGATATTAGGGCCCTCGCAGCGTGGTGAAATATATGAAATATGCATAGTGCAATTCACAGACTGACCAGTTATTTTCATTTTATATTTATGAAAAATAAAATAAAATAATTCAGTGCAAAAAAAAAAATCAGTTTAGCACCTGTGTACGTGTGTTTTCTCCACATTTTTTTTGACATTTATGCAGCATGAATCCAACCGCGGGGTATACAATATCTAATTTATTATAAAGCATCACTGTACGACTGTAAAAGTAACACTTTTGTTGACCAAAACATGGAACCACCGAACACTTCCGGCGGAGTACTGTACTGTATGCACAAGTGCAGTCAGTCAATTACACAATACATGTGACTGGACATACACTTAGACAATGAAACATAGTTACAGCATGACTGCGTGTGAGAGAGATGTCAGTGTATTTGTTTGAGGCTGTTCAGTCGCCAATTTACTTCTCTTTGTCCGCTTCCTATTGTTCAGACAGACACTCTCCAGCTAAGCCCCCTTCAGCTCCACTTGTCTGAGTGCTTTCCTCGCCCTTCTTAACAAACCTTTCACTCATTTATTTATTCCTTTCTTGTTGGCGGGGGTTGCTGCCAGCGGCAAACTGCTATTGGGCCCTTCTAACCTGACAGAGCGAGGGGACGGATAACAAGGAGGAAGCATGTAGCACCGCAAAGGAAACAGGGCAAACTTATTTTCATTATGAGAGATGTTTGAAGGATCAGGCCCTCATGTTCTGAGCTAGTATCCCACTTGTTTTGCTGCTTCATGCAGCGGCATGTAAATATACTGAGTGTGTCAGTGCACCCAGATTCACAAATTTTTATTCTTGTTTTAATCTGTGAAATATGCAAAAGTGACACCAATTACCAAAACCCCCAACGTGATGTCTGCCCCAACAATCCAAAGCTTGAACCACTGAAAATTCAGCATCTTATGCTCGTTAAATGACTCCGGCAAATATTGATCAAACCGTGCAAGTCAGGAAAAACGATAGTGGAAGTGAAATGACAAAAAAAAAATCTATTGTATCAATATTTGAAAAAAAAAAGACTGTTACTGTGTAACATGACACAAACTATAAAAATCAATCTTCCTTGTTCGATGTGCATTCACGTCACCTCTACAGCCTCATTCTAGTGCTCTACTTCCAAATCACCAGATCAATTGCCAGACTATTGTAGCACCATAATTGTAGTTGTTGTTGTTGTTGTTGTTGTTGCTTGGAAGAAGTATTTGAAGTAGCTACATCAAATATACATATTGACAGCTGTCATCAACATGAGTCCTTCGTACACAGTTTGCTGACCTTGTGATGTGACCAAAATTAGTTTGGACCAAACTCTGCTGTATCACCTGATGCACAGTTTAAATAAGACATCCTTTATCTGTACAGATTGTAGATTGCTGCGACACGTATGTTTGCACCATCACACACTTATTTCCTGTCACTGAGAACTCTGCTCAGGGGGAAGGTGAGGGCTATTCTCGCAATTACACAAAGTCATCAAACTGCTGGGACAATGCAGCTAACAGGAGATTGAGTAAGACGTCAATCAAGCCCAGTCTAGTCCCACCCACACAGTCCTGAGAAGAGGTCCGGTCAGCCAACATAAAGTGGAAACACCTGTGTAGGTGTACCATGGATGTTCCCAGTAGATGCTTACTTGCTTTTCATTGCAGAATCCAAGATTGAAACATGTAGTCTGGCCTCCCGAGGTTATGTAGCTGCTTCTAATTGTAGCTTTGCCAGGCTGAACACCGGTGCTTAAAAGAAAAGTTTGGTCTACTGGCTCTCTAGGCTGTTGGCTCACTAAAATGTTGATGCTCACCTTGTTACTGTTTTTTTTTCTTTCAGCTTGTCATTTTATTTTCCACACAAGTATTTCTTAATTGGACATTCCAGACACAAATGATTAAACATACGTCATATGTAGATCACTTGCACAATGTAGTCATCTTTTTAAATGCAGGAGTTTTACTTGTAACTTTTTCCACTGCGGTATTGCTACTTTTACTCATATACAAGCTCCGAAGCCTTCTTTCACCACTGCTCACTAGTTTAAAGGTTAACGAGGCTGCATGGTTACTGTATAACAGCTAAAAGCTTTAATGAAACCCACTGGGTCGATTTCAACAAAAGTGGATGTACAAGTTGCTTTGCTGAGGCTATGCAGAGAAGCAGCTCGTGATTGTAGGATTAGTGTTTAAATAATGTTTCCCCCAACACACTGCATATGCAACTGCGCATATCTCATTTATGTTTTATCTTCCTTTGTATCATCCCTTTCTTCTCCCTCTGACTGATTCTTGGTGCACTGTCCTCCCCGCCTCTCCTGTCCTTCCACCTTGTAAATCAGCCCTCTGCAGAAGCCCTCTCTGCCTTAGCCTGTCAGTTTGAGACTTTACTCTGGCCGACTAGGGGACTCCTTCCCTCTCCCTCGCCAAACACCGGGTTAGACTCATATCATGTTTCAAGCCATTACCAGCAAAGCCGAGCCCCGGGAAGACAATGAGAGGAGAGAAGTCAGGGAAGGGAAAGGAGAGGGCCAGAGGAATGGCCATCCATCACTCTCTGGCCCCTTTGTCCTCTCACTGTCACTCTGCTCAAACACTCTCCAACAAGGCTGAGATGGAGGCAGAAGCCTGCCACACCCAGGTGGGGGTCAGAGAAACGAGACAGACGAATGGAAAGATAAGAAGAGGGAGAAAGGGAGAGCAAGTTTAACAATGTCATCCTCTCCAGCAACAGGCAAAGAGAAAAAATGAATATGGTGTGATGGAGGAGACGGACAGATGAGGAGGAGGAGGAGAGAGCAAATGAATATGAAACTAGAAAAAGAGACAGACCATAACTAGTACCTCATTGGCACATTTTGCATCAAAACACACCCCTTTTGCCCACTGTCTGTACATCTGTGGGTATGTCTAATCAGAAACTGCTAGGAGCTAATGCAGCATGACTTAATGATGATATTAATTTGCCATTAATTTAGCCATACAATCAATGTCTGCAGCCTACTCACTGACTCCAGGGCAACATTCCTCTCTCAAAGCATGATGGGAGCTGTAGTGCCACAACTTAAAACACAAGACATTGTGAGGTCTCATGCAACGCTTCAGAAAAAGCACAAAATGATGACTTTGTGCTGATGTTTTCAAGGTCAAGTCAAATTATGATGCTCAACATTTAGTCTTACACGAACAAGAAGAAGGGCTCTGTATAAATATGAAGATTTAATATGATAGAAAGCATCAGATCAGCTACTTAATGGACTTCAAGATTCACGAGTAAACTGAAGTTACACTTACTGTTCTGGAAATAAGAACATCCTGAAGAGACACTCTAAGCTTGACACTTGCTGTAAGGTAGTAATATTTGAATATACAGGCAAACAACTCTATCAGTATATTTATTTTATTTCTCTATATTAATAACAAAAAAGGGGGCTTGGAATATGTTTACTGCCACTCACATCCCAAATAACAGCATACCTGACTATACAGGAACCTGTAAATAAAAGGGTGAAAAACAAGCACAAGTAGCCGGATTCAAAGCAGTGAGAGAGAGAGAGAGTGTCAGTCAGACAGAGGTAAATTAAGCTGCAAAGACTGAGTATGATACTGGTTGAAATATTTGCCAAACACCCAGCAGTGACAGCAACTGAAGAAATGGAGCTGCTGCTCACAGTGACAAGAACACACAGCGGTGCATTCGCGAGATATGCTGAAGGAAAATCACTTAAGAAGTACTCCACAAACACCCTTCACATTCTTCAACACTCAAATTTAAAGTCAACTAGCATGCATGCAACCTGTTGTTGTAATTAAATCCTCATTCCTCCGGGCAAGTTGACAATTTACTCATGTAAATAAGTTGTACGTACAGTAGTGTTTTAGACAGTGCGAGTCCTTTGCTAAATTGCTTCCGACATACCTTGAAGGCATTTGGCTTAGACAGGTTGTTAATTGGTCCCGTTCAATCAAACCGTCAGTGAAACACGACCAGTATAAACAATGACTTTGAAATTAGGGATCATTTTATCTACTCCAGGGGTGGAGCTTAACTCTCATTATGACTTGTGCAAGAAATTACGGTAGACCTATGACAGAGCAAGAGCAAAGAGTGAATACTTTTGCATATCACACCTGGATTAAAGAGTTTTTTTTAAATATGCAACACCTCATTATAATGGACGGACTGGGACATGTTGTTAACTGCACTGTATTATCTCATGCATCACAGACAGGAACCTGATTTTATTAATTGAGTCAGTT
Source organism: Miichthys miiuy (assembly GCA_036365135.1). Taxonomy (NCBI): domain Eukaryota; kingdom Metazoa; phylum Chordata; class Actinopteri; family Sciaenidae; genus Miichthys; species Miichthys miiuy. Next base: position 20,489,353 of record CM071613.1, read on the forward strand.
GTTTGGGTAGTTTGAGAAAACATGTAGGTGAGACTGGATTCTTCCACTGGGGTTAAAGCCTGCAGGTAAGACAGTCCAAGACTTTTGCTACAGCAGACAGGCAGATTCAGGAAGACAGCCAGCTAAGTATATATTTAATTCATCTTGTAACCCTTATATATTTCAAGGACTTGACTTCAATGAACCTCTCTTCCTGACTGTCACAGGATTTTGATTTCACCAGGACTCATTGTAGTGCTGCTTTATACTCCACCTGGGGCTTAAAAAGAGTAGATAGCTAACTGAGGGTCGTCCAGTTTTGCAAGTGAAGCCAAAGGCTTTAAAACTAACTTTAAAAAAACTGTTTAATGTTCTGCTAGTTTTATGATTTAGAAGAATACGATCTGTGTCCTTTACTGCGGTGTTATGACGTTGGTATGACTTGATGTGGGTCCAGTTAAAGTAAGGGAAGCTAAAACATACAATCAGTAAGGTGCCAACACATCTTGCAGGGATGAAAGACAAATATTAGCTGCATTAGCTCAGAAGAACTGCCCACATGGCCCCGCAATCTGTAGTCCAAAACTGAAAGGATGGCGATGGAGAGCAAATACTAGCTGAGTTAGAACACGCCCTGAAGTCGGTTGCATCACACAGATTGACACATGTCTCTTTAACTTTCTCTTTCTTTCCTTAAATCATCACAAACTGAGCACCCTCTCTCATACACACCTGTGTTTTTCCATAAATCACAGCAACCTCATTGTTTATTAATGTAGAGCCACAGAGACTGAATCGCAATGTATTTCCCACTTTGTCGCAAAGGAGCAATAACTGCCACAGCTGGACCAGCCCTCGCATGCAAACCATACATCAACACAGCTGCGGCTCAAAATCCCCCAAATGATTCTATGTGATGCCAAATAGGATGTGGAGGAGCGACAGAGCGGGGCTTGATCCAGCAAATTAAACCCTCAACAAGAAAGAGAGAAGAAGGAGCAGAACGAGAAGAGGAAAGAAAAAGCATCTCGGGAAAGGTTAATGTGTGTTTGGATGTTGGTTGCCGCAGGGTTTCTAGCACTAATGAGCGTGAGAGAAAGTTCCAGAAGCAAGATGGCTTTTGCTCTTATTTCTAATGGAGGAGGCAAGTTGGAAATGGAGGAAGGACTGATAGAGGGATGGGAGGAAAGGGGGGAAAAAAAAAGACAGAAGTAAATGGAAGAATAGCTTTCATACTTCAGGACCCTGTGAAGAGCGTCAGGCCACAGTTCCATGTGACGAAATATTTCCATCATATACATTCAGAAATCTGTGTTATGTCCACTCATCCATTTTATATTGTTGACATATGCAGTGAGTCTGCTGACAGAGAAGGTAGAGAAGAACTGTAATGCTCATACTCTATGGCCTGCATAGTGTTTTGCTGTCTGAGCAGTGAGCAACTTGCATCTTCGTATTGGTAAAGAGCCATCACGAAACGACAAATTTAACACGTGTTTACCACTTAACTCCACTGGGCATGGCTGCGATATCTTCGGTTGCACTGCGGCTGCTGTGTTTCAGAAGCAGCTCCCCATTCTGCTCCATGGAAAAACACGCTGATCTATTTTTGTCCGATGCCTCAATCAGCCGAATCGAGCAGGACAAAGGAGATCGAACTGGTTGGACGTCAGACACAAAAACATCAAAGAGAATCTTTGAAAATGGTCAATTTTCAAAATAAAACACCAGACAGACAAAGCAGACTCCCAATCGTAAAAAAAAAAAATCAGACAAAAGGGAAGTTGTGCTGAAAATCTCAATTATTGTCTTTTGACTTTGTACAACAGAAGTTTAGATTCATATTTCAGTCTTTAGCATCCAGTGTGTAGGATTTGGTGGTCTCCCTGCTATCTAAAGCCAAAGCCATTGATTTGTCCTTTCTGGGCTACTGTAGAAACATGGTGGTTCTACATGGCATCCTCCATTGAACAGGACCAGATCTGTAGATACCAAAGCCTCCTTGTAAGTCAACAAAAACGACAACGCTTCTTTCCATGTGATAATACACTCATGAAAACATAGTTATGAATATTGCATTCCATTCCTGTCATATTTTATAAATTGAGCCCCAACGGCTGGGATTATGAAGACAACACATCATAATGTATTCCACATTCTTATAATTGCAGCAATGCATTTCAATTTTAACATTTTCATCGGGATGGAAGGCAATTAAAGTCATTACCATTTACAGTAACAATCAGGTTTATGTTATACAGTCTCACGTCCATGCCACTTTTTTTTTTTTTTTTAAATCGCACGCCTAGCTGTGATTAAATGGCAACGATCCATTTGTGGCAGTGACAGGGACAGAAATTACACTGCAATTGACATTTCACTGAGAGCTGTATAATCAATTACTGTACGTGGGTTACAGTGTATGCATAGATTTATACAGAGGGCACCAGTTATATAGAAGAACTTTGTACAAGAGAACCTTTTAAAGTCAGCTCTCCTTTTGTTACTCAGTGTGCATGGTGTGAGCGAAACCACTATGATTGCAAATGGTGTGTGGAAAAAATAAAGAACGGCTCTGGGGACGAAAAAAAACACAAGATACAACACTTTGACACTAAACTAGACTCTTTTTAGAAATTATGACTATTTAAGTGTCAGATTGTCCCGCATGAACGTCAGAGATTATTTGCTTTGGATTAGAGCTCCTGAAGAAACCTATAAAGTTCAACGCACAAGGCACAAGATGTTTGTAGGTGGGGATGGCACAGAGTGTCACTTACAAGGCAGTTGATTATGGCCTTCCATGACAGGGAACAAACATCTGTGAGATCTTGTATTTCTGATGATTAAACAGCACTGAGGGAGGCTTAATGGTGAGTTGTTGTTACTAAGAGCAGTAAGGAGGGGGAGGGGCGAGAGAGAGAGAGCGAGCAATGGAGAGATGCAGAGAGAGAACAAGGTCAGCAGTGAAGTCACATTAATCCCACTGAAGCCCTGTTCAGGAGGTTAATGGTGTCTCTGTGCAGTGTGACGTCTGTGTAAGTGAGCCAGACCAAACCTGATCTGTGTGACACTCTAACCGGATGACATTTCGTTTGCTTTACATGCAGCTGATTTGGGATGAGCTATAGTATTGCTGGCTCACGTACAACCATGCACAAACATACTCATGCAATCCCCCCTTACATGTACGCACAATTCAAACCCTCATGACATCAGCCGGTGCACATGAATTCTGATCACTGCAGGTGATACAGAGACAAAACGCGCACAGCAGACATTCAAACGTGTCATTTTTGAACTGGATGTTTCAAATTTTATCAACGCGAAATGTAACTCAGTGCATGTTTCCATCAACTACCTTTTAGGCAAATACATTCAAGATGATGTGACACGATTACATAAGTAAGCGGGCTACAGTGATTTCACTGATCTCTCACTTCTCTTCAAAGATTTTCAGAGGTATTTAGGGCAGCTTGGCTCAGGAGGTAGGAAGCGGTCGGATCGGAAGATAGATCGTTAGATCAGAAGGTTCCTGGTTTGATCGTAGGCTGCTCCAGAGAGTGTCAAAGTGGTCGGTAGATGAGAAAGTGCTGTATAAATGCAGTCAGTTTTTTATTTATTATATATGTATATATGGGGAAATATATGCCTGGTCGACCCATATAAACACCTCCATTTTAGGGAGAAAGGAATATAATAACAATATAGGCTGCAGGTCAAAGCTCTGGGGTCAATTCCCCACTGAAAACAGTACAATCTCTCTAATGGAGCAAAAGGTCAGCATGCAGAATGAACATCATTACAATCGAGTGGAAAGGTTACCATGCATGTTGTCTCCAAACAGAGTATTCTCAACAAATCTTTCAGTATTACAGACCTACACTGTCACAGGAAGTGAGACATTTATTATTAATGTTGCGGATGTCGGTGCAGCATTTAAAAGGTGTATGAGGAGAGTTTACTCAAAGTACTTTCACATAGATAATATATAATATATAGGAGAGCATACACATGTAGTGGAACTCCGGACACAAGTCAGAGCTTCCGTTCATGTGTGTCATTCATGGTTAGCTGAACCTCTTTCTTACACAGAGAGAGACCGACTGAGAGTGTTTAGGGCAGAGAGAATATGATAATTGAAAAAAGCCTACAACACTAATAGATGTAATTTGACTCATTGGGATGAATCGTGATGTTTTTTTTTTTTTATTGGTTAAAAATTAGCATAACCATTTTTAGAAATTATTTATTTAGGGCCTTGCCCATTCCACCATCTTTTACGGCTGGCAGGATAAAAACTAACAGAGTCTGACCACTACAAAAAGAGAAAAAACGAAGCATTGCATGAAACTGGACCTCATTTTATTTTGTCTTTCTATTTAATGTTGTTTGGAAACTCATTGATACATTTATTGTCCTTGTAATACTGGTGTAGTTGGTCTACAGGGGATGCTAAACCATTGAGCAGCCATAACAATGTCTCCAGTTGTTGTCCACAGCACTGTTTGTCCAAATTAAACTGGCCAGATTTGAGCAGATTTTCTGCATTCTGAAGTCTGCACATAAAACATCGAAGTGACATATAGTGCCGACCCACACACTACCCTTATTTCTGAGAAAAATAAGTAATAATTGCATTTTTTATGAAGTCCCAATACCTTCTACTCACCAAAGAGATTTCCCTCTAACATGCCATAGCAGTTTTGTTTCCTTGTACATACTAGAATCAAATTAAAATTTAATGATAACAAGTGACAGTAGTTTCCCCACAAAGTAGGACAGAGGAGGGACGCATGAGGAATAAAACTTGGTGCAAGAATTTAGTGTTACCTCAATGCAGACACAGATTTGGTTCAAAAGGAGTGGGATGGAAATATACACTCAAAGATTTTGGTGCCCCAGAATCTTTTCTCTTAACGCACTGGTGATGTTTTGAAAATCATCTGCAGATTTTTCTGTTTCCAGTCTTTCATTTGTCTTTCCAGGCAAGGCGGGTGCCACTGCTAGACACAGCTTCTCAACATCCAAATGTAAAACATCATTGTCTGTATTTTTTTTCTGAGAATTACCAACTAGCCAGTGGCTGTTTTCACAGAAAAATACTGAAGTGCTATTGATTGACATCGCCTAGCAATACTAATACCAAAACACAGTAGGTATTTCATTGGAAACATGGCAGATTGTTGATATTCTGTTAGAGCGGCCTAGAAAATATCAATTGGTTTCATCCGGTCGTGGTTAATAAAAGATTTGTTTGTACTAAAAAAACATATGAAAGTAGACATTAAGCTCCACGGTGGCTTCAAATAAGCAAACTCTGCCTTATGCTTTAGTTAACATACTCTGTTGCCCGACCAGCAGTTCACACCCTGATTAGGATGATTGACTTGTGCTGAGATAATTATCATTCGATCTAATTGGAGCTGCGCTGATGCTTCACATGTGGTTCATTATTTGAAGTGAGAAGCCGACTCGGTGTCCCGACGTCCTCACTGACAGCTCCTGCCTGTCCATCTTCCTCTGTGTTCCACTCAGGGCACTAAGCTGGGAGAGTGCCGCTCCGTCCAGCTGTCTGTGTGTGGGAGGGGGGGGGGTGTGTATGATGTGTATGATGTGTATGTGTGTCTGTGCGAGTGCATGTTTTGTGCAATGCGTTGCAGTTAGTGAGTGTTTGTGATTTGTGAAAGAGAGAGAGCAGGCGAGGGAGAGAGCGGAGCGGGCGTTTGACATCAGTCACTGCTGACAAGTGTCGGACGGAGTGTTGACAGCTCATGAGTCTGACGTGTTCATCTCTGCAGGAATGAAGCACATCTGAACTGGATTCCACAGTTTGCTTCTAACAGGACTGTGGTGATAAAGTGTACCTCTACCTACCTCAAAGGGTGTGACAAGCGTTTGATGCCTTTTAGATTGAGAATGGGCATTTAGCATTAAAAAAAACATCCCTGAATGCAATGACCTGTTTGGTTTGGTAAAACTCTCTCAGCATTCTGTTTGGGACAGAGTTGGTATAACAAGTTAAACATTCCTTGACATTAGTCTGTCTGACTTAACTGCTATATACACTGCTGTTTCTCAGCAAGAAGGTCTTGAAACCAACCCAACCCGTCTACTGATTGATGGAGTTTTTTTAGATTTACTTGCCTCTGTTCCTACTGTTTCCTTTTATTAACACATTCTTGCGCTCTCTCCACAGAGCTGTCGCATCAGCTCCTCCACAGTCCTTTGTCTTCATTTACTTGACGCGGACAGAAATGCATACCTGCCTCACCAATACCCTGTGCATGTGTACGTGTGGAGGGTGTGTTTTTTTTTGATGCCAGTAGTGTGTGTATAGGAGTGTATACTACACATTATAGGCTGGGAGGACTTTAGCTTGTTTCACCTGAACAGCAATATCTAACCACTTTACAAGCTGACTGCTCAATAATCCGCGATTCAGTGTGGGAAACCTGATAACTGTAGAATGGACCACTACTCTATGAAATGTGTTCGCTGCTGAGCTGTTGGCATGCAAACAAGACACTGGCTATGCTGGCTCCTCCCAATAAAAAGATAAATAAAAATCCCACAAATTATTATCATGCATGCATGCAAGAAATAGAAAAGTGGATCATACCGTTTAGTACCGTGTAACCTTTTTGAACAGTGATCAGAGATCTCTTTTTTTTTGCATGAATGGCCATCTGGTATTACACACAAAAGCCCTTTTCTGACAGCATTGGTTTCTACAGGGTAGGTTGGGTCATTTTTGTGTGTCACAGATGCACCCAGTGATATTAATCCTGCCTGGATCAGCCCTGTCTGGCCTCTAACTCCTGCAAATTACAGAGTAAGTACTGTTTTCATCAAACTGTGGGAGAAAGCAATGATACATTCGTAATTCATGAACATGTATGGATGTAATCAGGTCTTTTTTTCTAATTACTATAAACTGTTAAAAGTTATAGTATGCATGTGTGAAAGCTCATGTTGTTGTTTGAACTGATCCTGTGCGACTAAAAGTGAGCTCCCACTGTAAAATGAACCAAGATCAATCGGAGCTCCAGAAAAAAAGTCGTAGGAGTAAACAACTGCAGGCCATTCTGTTCCATTGTCAGACTTATGTTGGATCTGCTAACTAGCTAGTTACTGTGACAAGCAGCAGACATTAAACCCTCATATTCCATAAATAGATGTGCCACCGCTGCAGCTAGCAATTTAACTGCTAACGAGCAAACCATATTGTATCAGACTGCACTCGCCACCTTGCAAACAGCTGACACTGCTAACCCCCTGAGCCCATTTCTATAAACAGCATCAGAACCTCACCATCCATCACTCGCCACCAAATCAACTCCAGCTGGGTGTAATGTAAATGTAAATGAACTGAGTGGGCAGAAAGGAGAAGATGGAGGGAGAATGAAGGGAGAGCTCAGTGTTGCTAGATGGATGAGAAAGACTAGTTTCCTTCTGCCTTCATCTTGCCCCACCCAATGCATTTTTCCCCTCCGTTATTCTGCTTTTACTTCTCGTCCCCCCCCATTTTTGCCTCCACTCGTTCCTCTCTCGCCTTTTGCTCTTCACTCAAACCTCACAGTTCCATCTCCTTCCCTCTGCCTCCTTCTTGCCCTCCTCCATTGCTTATAGGATGGTTGTACACTGGTCTTTATTTTGTCTTATATCTCCCTTTTATCTCCAAAATCCTGACTCACACACAGCCTGCAGAGAGAAAGCAGGTGAGTTCACCTGTCATTGGTAGATCTGGCTCTTTCAAAAACAGATATGCAGACAGACAGACAACCCACCAGTTCACCGGGCTTGTCAAAGAAAGTCTTTCAGAGACAGCTGTCAGGAATGTCCCGAGGTCAGAGAGAAGAGGCGCAGAGACAGAGTAAGAGAGAGCAGGTAGAGAGTGCTGAAACAATTATGTGATTGACAGAAAACTAATCGATTTTGAAAAACACGGAAGTCATTTGTCACAGGAAGATGCTAAGTGCTCGCTTGTTCCAGCTTATGGAACCATTGAAATGTGACATCTAGCTGATTTTCTCTGTTTTTCGTCATTGTAATTAAAGATGTCATCATGTGCCCTGGGATTTGTGATGGCTGTTTGCAGTATCTTCAGTCATTTTATAGATCAGAAGATTAATCGATTCATCCAAAACATCACTGCAAGATTATTGGATAATGAAAATAACTCCCAACATCAAAAAAAAAAAAAAAGAAGGGGAGGGGGGAAAAATCATGGCAAGACAGAGAGATACGGTGAAACATGTTGACAGAATGGTGAATACTGAGCTCTTCTGATAAATGATGAAACTACTGATACTGTCTAGACAGTCACACAAACACATGCTCCATGTCAGGCTCCAAAAGAGAAATGATGTAACCATCTGCCCCAAGGACAGAGATGAGAGGACCAACGTCGAGCATATGACACCGAGCTTACCAGCTTTGTGTGTGTGCATGTATGTGTGTGCGATTGAGGTGTGTTCTCCATCAAGGTGAGAGTGACCTTCTGGAAAGCTTCCCATTTCCCTGAAACCTCCCGTGTGGTAACATAATAAGTAATGCGCGGTTTAACAGCTCCGATTTCCTGGAAACTAGCCTCCTACAGCTTTAGACTCACATCATTGAGGCCTTCATTTGCTGTTACTTAGCATAATAAGATGCAGCGCAAAGGCAGCATCCCCCAAAATAAACAAACACAACACAGGAAATAATTTTTCATTGAGCTTAACATCCTAAATCCTCCCTAACTGCAATGTTTCCAAAATAAAACCATCTTCCACTGACACTAAAGTCGCCGTCTCGACTGTCTCCTCTGTGCTCTTTTGTTCTATTTCCTCTAGTGCTGTCAGCTCCTAGGCCTCCACTAGAAAAGCCAGCTCCACGCAGCCTCCCAGAGAGAAGCTGGCAACAATCTTTGAAGCTAAAAATAACTGCAGCAAAATGCAGCGAGCTTGGGATAATCAGAACCCACGCCCATATGCAGGCGGCCCGCTCGCTCACATGGCCGCCTGCTAAACTGCTGAGTGGCAAAAGACCTGGATACAATCACACTGGGATCAATATCTCTTAGAGGGGCAGAGGATGGCTGAGGTGACTCATATAATGTGAATGAAAAATGTACCACCAGACATTGACACACCCACATAAAAAGAATCATTATCTATAACTAACCAAGAGGGAGGATCTCCGGTACTGATGTCCGAATTAATGGCCAGGAAAACAGATTTATTAGATTAGCTTGAGGTGTTCTTTAGACAGGCCCTCAATTCAACCGATCATTTACACAAACAAAAGTGTATAAACTCCTCCTTGGCCAGTGGTAGAAGAATACAAAGCTAAACACTTAAAAGGTGTGTAGTGGCAATGTGTAACTGCTGGTAGCAACCCCCTCACGTCACCCTCTTTTCCCTTGTGAGAAGGAGAAGCTACGGTGGCCATGAAACACGTGAAAAGTGCAAAAGTCTCTGGGATACATTTACATGAATATGAAGTACTATATTTGCTGGTGAAAGCTAGTATCCTCTTCAAAGCACTTACAGGACAGGTGCAAAGGTAACCTCCACGATCACTGAACGGGGGTTCTTCATTTCACTTTTTCTGGAAAAGATAACTAACTTTGGAGAGCTTCTTTGTATACAACCGCTCTTAACAACACTCCACAGAGTCCAGTCAACATCAGCAGAGTGCCGGTAATGTGAATCAGACAAGCTGACCTTGAGAGACAGCCGGTAAGAGACATGAGGAGAGAGGAGAAAGAGAGAGGGAGGGCAGGGTAGAGGAGGAAAAATTTCAATCATCAGCTCAGCCATTGAAAGAAATCACATCAGACCAGAACTGGTTCAGGCCTGAGTTGTTGGGCACCCTGCTAGCTCTGTGTACATGGAGGTTAAATAATCACTGTCTAAGCATTTTATCTTCACTAATAGCATTGTTTACAGCCAGGTGCCAACAGCATAATGAGCAGAAGGCAGAGGGAGAGGCTTTCCTCCGTGCCAATGCATCACTGGTGAATATTTTATGCTCGAAGCACAAGACTGGGAGAGGTCAAACTGTGTCAGTTGACTTACAAGTCGATGACTACATATGTTAGTTGACAGAATTTGAATGGCATAGTAACTAACTTACTAGATATGTTTCTTACAGGATTGCTAGAGGACCAGAAATGAATGAAATGCAAAGCAGATCCACCCTACATGTAGTGTACTATGTGGACCATTTTTTCCCCTTTGCCCACTGGTCCTACACTCTTGTAAACCACTTCGAGCTGCTGGAAGGGGGTGGGATGCCAACACACACACTTTGTTTGTCACCCTGACCTCTTCCCTAAGTGGTTTTCTGTTGCTATAATAACATAACTCTACTTCGGCTTTTTCTACAGATTTGTATTTAGCATGACACCTAGAAGATTGCAAACATGGGCCATTTTTATTCATTTACTTAGTCATTTGAAGAATGCCATTTTTTTTTTTTTTCCAGTGGATCCTAAAAGGTCATCTGCTTACCTGCCCTCATAGTTAGACTTTTCCTGCCCCCATTTGTCACGGCCCACCAGGTGCCAACTCATATGAAATAACTACAGAGGAACAAGCTGCACCACTAGCTGTTGGCTACGGTTGAACTCATAACAGTCTGATATTTATTTGCTTACTTGTGTTAAACGTTTTTCTGCTGTAGGCCAGCTGACAGATTTAATAAGAAAAAGAGCCAAAGGTGGGCTGTGGGAGAAGTGGGTGTGGATTATTGCCTATTCACAAACCTCTCCTATTGAATAACACAAAAATCAATATGCGTTTCTTAGATGCTCTCTGGTGTATTCTATAGAATTTGAAAACAAAATATTAGTTTTGAGGTTTAATATACATCCTGCTTTATCAAATATTTCAGAATGAATACAAGACAGCTATGGGTTAGTTGCTGCTCTTTTGAAAATACCTGTTTCAAGAAAACCTGCATATTGAATGGAAGTGCACAACACAGAGCATTTAAGGAATATCTTTTATTCGGAATATTAATTACCTGCTGAGATGGTGAATTTATTTCTGCTCTGTAAATGCCATTTAATGTAAGCTCTCATCCCATTGCATGTCTTTCAGAGGTTTGGTAATCCAGCCTTTTTGGACACGTTATAAAATACCAAATGTATCAAATTATCTACAGTTATTCTTGTTGTTAGCCCTAGTGTAGTGTAGACATTAATACTTATATGACCTTTTGATGACTGGGGTGCTGCCTCTGTACTTTTAGCTAGCATTCTTAACCTTAAGCCAAATTAGTCGTTGTCATCTCAATAAGAACCCAAGACCACATTTCCCATCAGCAGTCAGAAGCAAACACCTCAGAGTATGGGGACATTTGAGCAGTTAGCTAGCAGGTGGCAGCCTCCTCTGGAGAGCTAGCGCAGGGCAGGTGAATCCCAGAAAAGGGAATTAACTTCTCTTACATCTTGTCAGCCACTTTCCTGCCACTGGCTCCAATAAACTGGAGCAAGTCTCATCTAATCAAGGCAGCTTAAACCTGAATTCATTATTAAAAGCTCCTCTGAAGTTAGCAGCAGCATTTAACCACTTTGTACCTCATCATCATCTGGACCGGGCTGATAGATGTGCTCAGGAAGGGGGGGACGGGAGAGAAGAGAGGCATGTGGAGAATTTCAGTCTTGGCAGTTATGAAGCATTTTTATTTTAAATCTCAGAAAATAGCACATCTGACTTTATTTTCACCAACAAGAACAATCCTTCCCAGCATGGAGAATGAACACACTCTGAACACCTTAATTTACTGAAGATGTATGCATGTACGGGGAATTGCTCAGCACGGGATAATTCGTCAAAGGGCCATCTTCAATTATTTACACTTTCCTCTACATATTGAACATGTTTCTCTTTCACATCATTAATATTTCATGGCTCTTCCCCCCTGCAAGACATTTCATCAGAATGAATCAAAGTGACGTTAAGCTTCGTTCTCACGACATCGCCGACAAATTAAAATGCAGATGTTGTGACAGGCTTTTGATGTTTTCAGTTAGTGGTCAAGCACAGCAGTCTCAACAGCTGTATTGTATCGTGTATTCTTAACTGTATCATAAGACTTAAAAATGCCTTCATCTTTTAGGAGCAACCTGGTATTTATTTAGATGCATTGGAATACAAACGATAGGTTCCCAGACATTTTGATCATGAGACTCTTGAGATGTGTTACAGGCAAAGTTGTAATTGGAATTCATTTCGTAGCCCTCTAACTGTGCATCAGGGTTCACTACAGAATTCATTTAGTCTGTTATGAAGCTCTAAAATTGTGAATCAGAAACTAGATTTTAGCTGCCCGTCAGACAGAGCTTCAAGACTGAATAACAATGAAGAATTATAGACTGTACTACCTGGAGCACTGTGTCCCTCCACCACTTTTTTTGGTCTTCTTTTGCCTCTCGGAAGTCTGTCAGTAACAAGCTGAACTATCTGACCCCATCGGCAGAATTCTTCTACATATTTAAGCCAAATTAAGATTTAAAGCCTATGTTTAAGACTAAATGACTCGTTAGGTGGATGTTTTTTTTACGTGACAAGTGAGTCATGCATTCTTTCATGATCCTGCCTTAATGGGAATTAAATAATCATGAGATTATATAGGTTCAGTGGGACTCTTGAGCAACCACTTTATAGCATGTTAAAGATGAAACCCAAATCAGTCTTGATCTATCTTGAGAAAAATTCTTATATATATCTTGAGCATATTTTTAAGGAAGACATAACACAGTGTTCACACCGTGGATACCAAGTGGTGCAATTTAGATTTGTCATATTTCAGTCACCGTTGCTTCCCCCAAAAGCTGTAATTTTGTCCTAAAAGGTCCTTTCAGCTGCAAGGAAGCAATCAGACTTCAAGGATGGTGCTGATTTCGGGTCACACACATTGAATGTATATAGACACACTTGGACAAATGCTACCAGGAACACTCAAGTGTGTACGTGTGTGTATGAGCATGCGACTGTGCAGAGTGCACGGACACACACATACATACATAGCAAAACCACACAGGGAATGTGTTAAGCAGCTCACAGAGAACTAATCCAAGTGTAAAGATTGTGAGCTCTACAGCCGTGTTTAAAACCAAAAATCTGGTTTAAAATCTCTCTCTATGGGATGATTAGTGCAACGCAAACATGTACGCTGATGCCTTCAGTGTTGGCCGACAGCGATGAAAGTTACATTTTGTCATTTCAGTTCATCTACCACACAGGGAATATCCCCAAATGAAGCGAAACTTAAGAATATGCAGAGATCCTTTGGAGACAAACGTCCAATAAAACACATGTAGAGTCAACTTGTGGAGATTTACCGATAATTGGGGTTCACTTATTGTCATTTATATCTTTTGGTTTGGAAATCCATCTCCTGTAGTTGGTTTAAACAACAAAGATGCCAGGACACAAATATTACACATCATACATGATTTTCTAATTCTTCATAATTGATGATCATAACCATGACATAGGTGAGAGCCATATTGAAACCCATCGAAAGATAACAACCATTTCACAACCTGCACAGTTGTGCAAAGGTGATTGGATGGAAGAGGCCTAGACAGAGGGTCATATACCCCCATAAATAGGTGAAAGAAGGACTTTGATGATATATAGAGGCTTCATAAGGTGTCTTATGACACAAGATGAAACGATAAATCGCCATACCCAGCACTTTTCATTCACGATGCCTCATGTCTGTTGGATCGGGCCATTTTTAGACTCATCCTGGCTTTCTGCAGATTTTGAGCCATATACTGATCATAAAACGTAATGTCCTCCATAAAGGATTTTGGCCTGAAGCAAAGAACAGATTTTTGCCCAAAGAGTTTGAGAAACATTCCATCAACTGTAAAATTCGCACTGTTGAAATATGTATTCATTAATGTAATCCAAAACTTGTTCTTATGGGAACTACATGTTTAGGCAATCAGTATCGCACTCAGTAAAAGTTTACGCTTTATAGGTCTTTGGTATTTTTAAAGCATTTGACTTTGAAGTAATTCCCACTCAAGTTTAATTAGAGTGCATGACTCAGCATATTATGCCATAAGCACTAAGAACAGTTTCAGCTGCACTGCACTATAGTGTTGTCACAAAAAAAGCAGCACTGCTATGATTGTTACATTGGTGTTGTTATTATGTGTGTAAACCCCTTTCCTCTGGGCTCTTCAGCGTACCCTTGAGGGGTACACGGCTGAGAGAAAATGTTCCCTTAAAAACGTCACGTTAGCATCATTTGATGAAAAACATCCTGCCACAGACCATCTATCAAAACAATCCTTCAGCAGTCAGGCTGCTTGTAAGCCCATGTAGAGTGTGTGTGACTGATAGGTGGGCTAATGTGATTCTGTTGCCTCCACAGTCATGGTGATGGGCTGTTAATCTGGATTTAGGTTTCAGGGCCACTGTCTGACTGAAACCTAATCCCACTGAGTGGCTCACCATGGAGGCATCAGACTGCACCAGAACATGTTTTGAAGCGCTGACCTGACGATCATGTCATAGTCTACAATCATAGTCCAGATCTACTGACCACATTGTTTTTACTGAGTTATTGGGGACACATCAAATACAGTCCCAGTGCCTTCTCATCATTCAAACCTTTCTAGGGATTTACTCGTCATTACAATGACACATCTGGTCTTTTTTTTTCCCAGCAGCATTAATTCCGCTTTTTATCAAAACTCTGCGTGCTCATGTCTTATTTCAATAACTGTTTTTAATTTTAGATTTGTTTAGTAAAGCAACAATAATAAAAACGACACGTCATCCGTCTGACACATCATCCGTGGTGAGCAATAATCCTTGCGTATTTTACGGAGAAGTAATTCAAGTCATAAAATGAGCAGTCCACATTTCTGATTCCCGTCCAGACTATATGAAGTATCATCGCATTATTGCTCGTAACTTGTAATCTTCAGAGGGGAGATGAATAAGGGCACAGATCTGATTTCCAGGTCGCTTGATCCATGTGACATTATCGCTGAGGCATCACCTGACATTTTGCTCTGCCACGCAGAGGTCATGTCTCCTCGTTATGGTATCATCTCTCCCAGGCCTCTCCTTCATTCTCCAGCCTATAGAATTTAGATGGCTTAAGATTTTTCTCAGATCCAACAGATCTAGATATGTCAATCACATGTTCAGAGTGACATTTGCTAAGTAAGACTGCAATATCTTTCTACAATTGTCAGATCTTGACTTTTTCACGGTTGCCGCCAAAGCTACACTGCACCAGAGGTTCTCATCTTGTGCATAAAAAAAAATTACAGCTGACTAGGAGTTGAGGCACTTCAAAGGCATGGATGGCTATATAAAGAGGTTGAGCCACTGGGACAAAAGGAAATAGAGTCTTTGATTAAAAAAATAAAAGTCAGTACTCTAGAATGTACAGTACTCTGTACCTACGGGCCTGTATCCTGTACCAATGGGCCTGTACCCTGTATCCACAAGCCGATAGCCCTGCCAAAGTACAGGCCTGCGGATACAAAAGTAAGGTCAACAACTCCCAAGGTGCAGGTTCAGGTCAGGTTGCAAGTTATCCGATCACCAACTTTAATATCGGGTATGTTTGCTGCTAGTGGTGAGCTAAAGCTGATGATTATGCTTTGTAGAGACCAGATAAATACACACAGCACTTCCCCAGAGCAACAAAGGGTTAAGGATTATGGGTATCTCAGTATTTGCAGCCATTTTCTATATCAAATATGATTTCTCCACAATGAAGATGAAGTAAGGCAAAACAATGTCCGTTACAGCCTATTGTATCATCAAATTATCCAGGAGCCTCCTATGTTTCAAGGATATTGTTGAAAGATAATTGGAATACTTATAGAAGCAGCGTCTCATCCCACATTTCAAACTACATAGGTCAAAACAGACTAGGGAGAACACCAGAGAGTCCAGCCCAGTGTGAAATGAAAATCTATGACCATCTCTATGTTGTGACCCACAACGACGGGGACAGCATCAATAAGAGCACACAGATGGCCTACTATACTTAAATTAATAGAATCCTCTCAGTTTCTGAGCACGAGCCAACACAGGCAATTCAGTAATACCGTGTAACACATTCACACATAATGGATAGTTAATGTGAAAATGATGGCCTTTTCAAATCAAAGCAGCATGTGGGTGGTAGAATAGAGGGGGTGGGAGGGTGAAGGGTGTTTAGGATTATCGAACCAGTCGGCTGTTTCTGTAGTGGCAGAACTTTCTCAGGCAAGCTGTAGAAGGAGTGACATTTTCCATTGGATATCTATCAACGAGGCTTAATGGTTTCCATGAGCACTTGCTGGAGAAATGACACTTTTTTTTTCTTAATGGTTAATTAATAAATGAAAGGATGGTGATAAATGGCCGCTATTTTTCCTCCTGGTAATGAAATGATACACAATTTTCCCCTGTGTTTCTAATTATCAGAGGGAACGTTCCCTGGACTCTGCTGTAATCTGGGGACATTTTCATCATCATGTGAACAAAAGAAGCATCCGCACCTTTGCAGAAGCTGCATCAGGTGGAAGGGGCTGATTTAGTTTATCAGTTATTAATTATGTGGCTGTCATTGTGTATTTATCAATAATTCAATCAATAACATTAATAATATATGGATCACACATTGCTGCACTATATAATGAGAGAATAGCAACACTACTCGAATTGAAATGCCATCATACAGCTATTTAGGTCAATGCAAATGAATTAATAATAATACAACACATGCATATATCATATTTAATTGGTCTAGACCTTGGTATTAAGTCGGATAATATCATGCCAATGTCTGTATGTATATATAATGTATATATATATATATATATATATATATATATATATATATATATATATATATATATAAAATGCCTGTACCACTGGTTTTCATGAAATCCTTGTTGTTGTTTTTTTCCCTCACTGCAGACAGGAAAAGAGCATGAGGTCACACTGTTAAAAATATAACCCACTCCTGTCACTCTGAACCTGTCTGCATAGGCACAAGCCAGAATCAGAGACACGAACATCACAAGCAGAGGGAAGTCCAGCACATAATGTGACACCATTTTGAGAGCAGAGAGATTTATCATGGAGGAAGCTGTGTGTGTGCATGTGTGTGTGTGTGTGTGTGTGTATCTGTCATCGATCGTTGCAAAAGAATCCCCGTAGCACCAATCAATACCATGTGTGCATGCCATGACTTGTGT
Source organism: Miichthys miiuy (assembly GCA_036365135.1). Taxonomy (NCBI): domain Eukaryota; kingdom Metazoa; phylum Chordata; class Actinopteri; family Sciaenidae; genus Miichthys; species Miichthys miiuy. Next base: position 20,506,553 of record CM071613.1, read on the forward strand.
CAAGGAGTCAAGGACAGAGATGGTAAAAGCAGAAGAATCAGCATCCATTAACAGATGGATTAGAACAGACAGACTTCTTTTCAAGTCATTCCACAACAAATAATCACTTCACCTGGTTAGCATATTATTGCTACATTATAAGCATCAATAAGTGTTAGAGGTTAAAGAAATGATACAACACCCCAATACTACAAGTCTGAATCTATGAGTACAAGTAAATGACACCACTTGGTGTACATAAAAGTGCATTCATGCAAAAAAAGTATAAATTACCTGTTAAACAAAGAAAAAACGTACAGAAGTGTGTCAGTATTATCACTCCAGACCTAACCTTGACTTTGTTGAACCAGAAGTCACTTTTAGTTTTTTTTACATTGCACCACCACGGCCCACGTGCACTCAAAACAGAAGCCTACTTTAACATTTTATTTGCATAACAAATGCATGAGAAATGACGGCGCACATTCTTTTAACTTCATCATATCCGTTCACCTCCTCAATAATCACAGTGCAGCAATCATATTGCACATCATACCTCAAAAAAAGGACATGATTGACACTTTGAACCAGCCCTTGCCCACATGTGATGCTAACATTACCTAATATGTCGCGAAATACTACGACAACGTTTTCTATTTAAGACCAAAGGTGTATGGACCGCCATTTTTTCTATACTACTAGAAAAGGTTTAACCATCCACAGCAGAAATATTGATTACTGACTCCTGCAATAGTTCAGATAGCTTTACTGTATCAATCAATGCTATTGATCGCTCTTTTGCAATTCTCAGCCTATAGGAGTGTCAGATGTACAATATCCAAAACAGGACAGTAGCACATGTCAATTGCAAACCAAACAGAATTGAAGAAACCAACAAACCAACCAACCAATAAACAAACCTTTTACACATTTCAGCCAGTAAAACACACCTGTTGTACTTTGTCCATCTATCTGGTCAACCAAGCCAAGTCAGGACAAATCACTTAAAGTTTTCAAAGACTTCACTTCAATGACCAAATATGTTGTCCTTTTCGAACAAAAGATAACTGAATCGCTCTTTAATATCTCGACGTATAAGAACATATGGCAAGCCTTTACAGATATAAGTGACTTACGTGTTTTGCGGTGGCTGAGCGTACGCGTGGAGAGTGTGGTGGAGATCATCTCTGTAGTAGTATGCTCTGGGGTCCACATCTGTGTAGAGTCATGAAGTACAGTTGGATTGGATGGTGAGGGGCTAGATGTCGCCGCTCCAATTATGAAGGTTGTCCGTGGTGCTGCCGTGGTTGTAGTAAAACCCGATGGTCCACGTCCATTTCGATTTACAGGATTCCGGGGAGTTACTTGGCTACCCGAGGCTCCACCCCCTCTAGTGTTTATAGTAGTAGTAGTAGTAGCGGTGGAACGAGTTCTACCTTTCGCAACAGTTACAGTTCTAGGCGAGGGGTTCCCACCATCAACTGTAGGAGTAGTTGTAGTGGTGGTAGTATCGGGACCTTTAGGAATCCCACTTGGCTTTGAGAGGAATATAGGATCCTGGCCTATTCGATTCGCATCCACCAGGTCTGTTGGTACGTAATCCCGTACTGTACCAACAACAATCCATTTCAGCAGCATCAGGCTCAATCCAAGGCCAATGAAACCAATAAGTAAGGGGACCACACACAGCCATGTCTGCTGGCGAGGCCAAACACAACGAAGGGCACCCTGATCCTGGGCTTGGCCTTCACCACGTCCCCCTGAAGCCCCTGAAGCCTCAGGTTCCTCCAGGATCACCGCCCCGGAAACAGCTGCACCAGAACACTCACTCATCCTTCCCTGCCGTCCTTTATGGCTCATTGAGGGTTAACCCTGTGTTAGACATCGGTATCAAATAACAGAAAGGTTCCCAACAATGCCGGACATTGAGAAGAGACAAAAGGAAAGGTGAAGAAATGGATACAAAAGGACCCCACAGGAATCGGACGCTCAATAACACATACACAAATACGTAATCCAAGGATAGAGAGAAGGGAATAGGTGCAGGAGATACATACAGACACACAATCACAAGCACACAAGCACACACACTCACACTCAGAGACACCCAGTGAGAAATGAAAGAGCTGGCGTAGATGGATAATCGTCCGACTAGTCCGCGTTTAGTCCTGCCCAACTCCCGATGTCCAAGTGAGGCAACAGTAAACTTCAAGAACGTTCACAGCAGGGTAAGCCTGAGGAGAAGAAGAAGTGATTCTTCTAACAGGGAGAAAGAGGGACAAAGAGAGAGATGGGAGGGAGAGATGGGTGGGAAGGAACAGCTTTACATCTGTGCATGTGAGGAATCTGTGGCATCAGTGTTCGGATGTCACTGCAGCAAAAATCCACAGCAATTTCTGCTTAACATGCGTGTATGTCCCCTTCCACGTACAATCCACGACGGGACAGTATTGTCTAATCACGTGAGTGAAACTTGCAGGGTGGGTCTTGTTGCTTCCCCACCCTGTGCAGGACCAAAAAAATGAAAGATGTTTCCCAATGCAGCCTGTTCCAACAGCTTTAGCCGAGTCAGCGTCCCTCGGCTCCCAAAATCTGTCTGTTTTGTAAAGGAAAGAGAGCCAGAGCAAAGATATCTGTCGTTTCTGCGTCTGTCAAACACTTTCCTTGGATTATCCACTATCCTTGTTGCCCATTGCTTTTCAATCAGCCTCTCCTTTTTTGAGGATTTTCTTTTTTTATCACTCTTCGGATCCAAACCCACTTTGCTTCCTTTGTGTGTGTGCTCTAAATTCCAGTGCGGCTAAAAATAAAGCAGTACAATCCAATTAATTTTCCAGATCCAGTCAAAAAGCACTTCAGATGAGTGCAGACAGAGGGAGATGAAAAAAAAGAAAGAATGAGGGGTGTTGTCGCGCAGTGGTATCACAGGGCGGATAAATCTGCAACTGTGATGCGTGATCCGCTCCTTCTCCAGCCGGCTGTGGATCAGATTTCCCCAAGCTGTCCGCTCAGCGCCCTGCTGTCTCAGTATACTGTCCGTTAATACTGCAGCAAGCACTCAGAGAGCATCTTCTCATCTATTTGAAGGGAACATTCCGCCACAGAGGGATAAAATGAGAGAGAAGACAATGAGAGTGAAGTGACTGAAACAGAAAGAGCAGAAAGCAAAAGACAGGAGGAAAAACACATACAAGAGTCCACAATGTTTAAAAATATCCCAGTGAGTCTCTCTTTCTCAGAGGTGTTTTTTTTTTTTCTCAGTCCCTGGAAGCCTGTGCTCTTTCCAGTCAGCCTGTGATTTGTTAGTCGGGTTGCTGGGATCCTCTGCTCTGCGTCCGTCCTTCCCTCCAGGATGCTTTCTTGGAGATGATTAGAAATGTGTGCCCCGCGCTGGGATGAGAACTTGCAACCGCAGCAGCAAAGGCTCCCTAACCCCCCGTGGGGTTAGCAACATCCGACGATGCAGCTGTCTTTACCTGTGGCAATTGTAATGCAGACGCACATACAGCTGCCTCCCCGAGCTGCCGCCGCTGAGAGACAGAACGAATGAGAAGGGGGGAAAAAAACGCAGGCACAGACCGAGCGGAGTGTGCACAGTGGTAGAGCAAGGAAACACAGAGAGAGAGAGAGAGAGGGAGGGAGGAGGGAGGCAGGGAGGGAGGGAGGAGAGAAAGAGGCTGCACCTGCTAGATGCACCAGCACTGGGAAGCTTGCCCACCTCCGTTAGCAGGGAGGGGAGTAAGTAAAGATGCAGAATGCATACAGAAACCTAGGGGGAAAAAATGGAAAGGGGGAGTCGAGGTGTGTGTACAGATAAAGATAATGAGAGTGGGAGGGGGAAGAGAGAGAGAGAGAGCTCTGCAGCGGCAGATGAGGCAGTTACCAGTGCGAAGCCTGAGTCCCAGACGGATCAGAGCAGAGGCACAATGCAGGAGCTGTCACTCACTCCCTCAGCCCCGCCCACTGCATGTGCATGGCATCAGAGGGGAGACTAAGAAAATGTCTCACCCCCTCCCTTTTTTTCCCCCCAATGATCAAACTTACAGTAAGTGTATTTAAAGCAATATTTAATATCTATGTACATATAATCTTTAGAAATGCAAGCCCATAAAAAACTGTATGTCAGCTCAAACTGTCAAGTGCAAAGATAACTCTAAATTCATAAATATTATACACTGTGTTGTATAAGCTCCTTCTTTTATGTATAATCTTTGGGTTTGGTTCTATTGTTTGTTTGTTTTTGTTTTTTTAAAGATAGCTTCCTCGTTCTCAATATATGTTCGATATCATTGTTAATTTCCTTCTATGTGACGAATTAATTCTAAGTATAAATAACAATCATACTATATATTAATTACAGTTAATAATCACTTACAGTTATACCTTTTTTTACATGCTTAATTTTAGTTTGGATTATATCGTGATCTTTATTTATTGACATTTCCCAGCATTGTGGAGCGATTCACATGATTTAGGTCCTTTTTTTTAATCACACGTGTGATGAAGTGACGAGTTGCTCAAACTTCCATCTGCAGAGGAAATAATGGAATAATGGATAAAAATTGTTTTAACTTGGTCAGAAGCTGAAGTGTGGTGCGCAGTAAGTTAATGTATTCAGTGTTGCAAGAAGCACTGAACTATCTTTATTCTTTTTAATTTTCGGTATATTCTTCATTAAAACTCTACTGTGGATATTTCATATCCTGTTTTTTCGCACAGCTTTATTATTCTGCTCTTTTCATAAAATTCCATTTAAAAAAAGACAGATTTATAGAGACAAAGTTGGGACAAATATCGAGAGAGAGGGCATGAAATGAAATAATAAATGGAGCCATAAGTCAGGAGGAAATACTATGGAGGCAAAACAGACAGAAGACAAAAGGCTAATAATATTTTGAGTTTCGCATCACTGCTTGCTCTGTATTACTTCAATCATCCAGTTTAAATGGCTGAGCCTCAGTACATCCATCCTGGGTTCAAATCAATTTAACAGTGTACAGCACTGTATAAAACAACCTTTAAGATGCTCGCTGTAAAACCACGAACTGTATCCTCTGTTGTATTGTGACTTTATCTCCGTGCACATGGACGTGTTTGCAAGTGTGTCTACTCGGAAGTGATAGCATCACAGGAGAGACACACACACACGCACGCACATAAAGACATGCAGATAGCATCTGCCTGTAGGGGTATCTTTCAATTGGTCCTGTGGGGAAACTCAAGGGATGTTGTGGGTTTTTTCACACCTCTTTCTGTCTCACTAACGCACAAATGTATGGCAGCGCGAGTCTGTTAAAGCAGCCGTAATGACACTGTGGTGGTTTGAAAGAACCGTCAATAATGACACTGGCAAACAGCCACAGGGACACAAATTAAATGCTAACTCATTTGCACTTCCACTTGATGAAGAAGACACTTTTGATGACGTTAAAATATCAAAACTTATGGTAACGAATGTTAATGAAACAAAGGACGCGAGTCCCTGATGAGTATATTTATATTTCAGTTGCAAATAGGTCAATTCACCAAATTCTTCTGGAAGTAAACTGCTACGCCTCCAAAGTAGAACGATTTGTAATTGACTGCATATAACTCTGCAGACAGGACGAACCTTAACTGTCTTTAATTAAAATATATCACGGCCTGTGCCGTTCATGGATTAATTACTTGTCCTTACCTACAGTAAGAAAAGTGTGTGTGTGTGCAGTGAAATCCAATACTGAACAAGGTCAGTATGTTTTTCAATGCACTCGTGTTAAATTTGTCGTTGTCCTTTCCAAACATTGCGTCGTTTCTAACTGTTTAAATGGAGGCCTGGAGAAAAACTGTCATTATCATGTTTATGATAAACATGCAAGTATCGCGTCAAGATCCTTCTGTCGACTTGAACTCACCGTGTGTGATTTATATTTATACTCTGCTCATAGTTTTATTTTTAAGCTTCTGCCTGAGATTCTTAGAGATGTAAACATCACTTTCACTTCTGTTGTTCTCAACATCCCCTTTCCATCTGGTGTTTACCATCAAGCAGCATAATTCATTCATATGTGTGTCTAGTGTTAGATTGTACTAATTTGTGTTTGGTTAAAAAAAAAAAAAAAAACAGCTTCAATTTTACTTTCAGTGTCCCAGAAGTTTTCAGTTTTTCATGCACAAATGACCCTGTTTTGTCTACAGTAAGTTCTGCGTTTATCCACTTGTTCTAACTGGCAGGGAAACGATGAGCGATGAGCCATTAAGTGCGCTCAGCGTTTAGAAATCTTTCAAATTCATTTACCTTCTGAATGTCTGGAGAGGCATTTAATGAGTCCTCAGTCAGGATATTAGTAGTATAAAAATGTACATGTGTTGTGTTGAGTAAGAAATTTAACATTCTGTTATAATATCTGAGGAATTTACCAGTATTTTTCTTTAAAAAAAAAAAAAAGTTTCAAAGAAAAGTTTCAATATTTTCATCAGTGGTTAGCTGGGAGACAAAAAATCTTATATACTATAGATAGGCCGCACAAACGAGGATACATACAGTATACAGAGATCAAAACAAAAGAATAAAGAGAACACAGAGATGATGAGTTATCAGGAGTAAGTCGAGAAAGGAGTAACAGCCGCGCAGAGACAAAAACGCTCAGAAGCCAGCCCTCACTAAAAGAGAAGTCTGCTGACACCTGCACAGGTTTTGATGGTATTGCTTGTCCGCATGACCTCCCAGACTGCAACCTGCTTTTTAATTAAAGGGCAAACAAATGTTTTTCCTCCAGTCAACAAACAATAAGCCCTATTCGAAAGGTCAGTGTTGTAGTTATTTGTTCAGAGCAATAATGTGTGCATGCGAGTTGGATCTCAGCTTAATCAGTCCCTCCAGGAATTTCCAATCGCAAAAAAAAAAAGTTCAATCAATCCTTGCATTATATGCAACTGTTTGTATTAAAATGAAATCATGCATCCATAGTAGAATACATGCAGATTTTTAGTTTATCATTCAGCATTAATCCAGTTCAGATCCAATGATAAGAGCCCGAGTCAAACTAAATCAATCTTCAGGCACAACATTTCAGCTGCCTTATCCTTTGATTGCTTCTTTTCGTCTTCGCAGGCACGCTATCATTATTTTGCATTGGCCCTGCTGAGTTCTACAACTGCTTTGCAATCATTTACAATAAGATTCAAGTAAATTAATTTGGTTTAATCAAATGCTCCACGCTGAACAGCAAGTTTTTGGCTATAATAATCACAAAATACCCCCACCAGAGCGAGTCAGGACTGCTTAAAGGAAAAAAAAAAATCTACACTAAGACTAAAGATTAAACAAGTCTAACAATATACAGTACAAATACCCAGGAAGCAAGCAAATATGTTTCAGATGGAGTATCTGATGAACATCTTTCTAATAACACGTTTGTAATTACAGTTAATCACTGTTAATATTATTTTTTTGCTGAATGCTGAATCCCTAAGTCTATTTTTTCTTCCTAATCTCCAAATGTTTGTGTCCAGATCATGTTATCTGTGTTCATTCATGTACCCCATTCATTCATCGATCTCGAATGACATTTTGTAATGAATATGACATTATGGGATGATAATCCTCTGCAAAGGCTTAACTGTCTTAATGTATGTTCATGACTTTCTTCATTCAGAGATCTTATACTGTGTTCCTTCAGGCTAAAGGTCTATGTAAGCACCCCGAGTGGCAGAAGACACCAACTAGTAAAGTCCTAAGCCTATTATACACCCTCCTTTCAAAAAGCAGGGATCATTACTGGCTCACTTTGACGATGTCAACATCGGCGGCAGTTCAGGCAAACTGCACTCAGATGAACACCTTGTTTCTAACGTGTTTCATGCGTCAGGGCCTGAGGATTAAGCAGCCATGCAATGTTTCATCTCTGTCTGAATGCCATCGCTCTTACATCAACAACGCACCGGTGTCTTCTGGGTCAGTCTGGGTCAAGCCCTGAGGGGTTAGAGAGGAGACCAGTGAGTTACATATGCACACCTGCGCATGTACACAGAGATTTGTCACTGCTGAGGTCCTCACGGCTTTTGACAGTGCGCGCAGGATTTACGTGCAAGATTTATGGAGGCAGCAAAAATGACTAAGTGCTCCCCCCAAGTGCTGTTCAATCTGTTTCTGTCCCATTATGCAGAAATATCTTGCAACTCTATATTATCTTATTTTTTCCACGAAATCAAAGATTGAGAGAGATTGCTTCTTTTTTTCTCTTTTACTAAGATAATTTCTTTCTAACTTTAAGGATTACACTCAACTACAGTATGAGTGACAGTATAAGACACATTTTCCTGCAGCACTAAATCAATGTGGCACATCTCGTAAATGTTGTAAATAACGTCGGAAACTGTATATAAATGGTATATGAATATTCACCAGTGCTATGACAGTGTTGTAATGAGAAAATCAATGTCTTAAAACTCACTTCTTAGCCCTTTTCTCCTCCGTTCTTGCTCATACCACTGCAGACGGCAGTTTCCTCAATTACGCATCAAACGGTAATTTCTGCTGAATCAATGCAAATGCAGAGCTTTGTCAGAGCTCACACCCTGGAGACCTAATGATAAGGCCCAGAGAGCAGACTGCACACACTCCAGGATGGGACAGGGGTCAGAGGTCAGTGGATATCTCACTCACAGCCATTAAGAGGTGTGTTTGTGTCCTTCTTGCAATCTTCTGAAAGGATGTGTTTATGAATGTTGGCTAAAACTGGCAGAAACTAAACATTTTGTAAAACATCTGCAGCAATCAATATTTCTCATTAACAATAAAGCCATTCACGTGAAAGGTCGCAGTGAGGAACCCACAGAGAATTATCACCGATTCTACAGTACTACAGAGGTTTTTAGCCTGTCATCAGTTATTAGTTGAATTCCAGCAACAAACCACAGAACAAAGAAATTTAGGGACCAACTGGTTGGAGAAAGTGGTGGAAAGCACCAGACATGGCTCCAAATAAAAGGTGCTCTACAGCATGTATATAGGTCGTGATGTCTGTCTGCTTGTTGCGTAGTTCGTCTGGTTGCCAAGTGGTCGACAGAAATAAAAGCAGCTTTAATTTACTGGTTTAATCTTCTGAATTTACCTCACCTCACCTTTGTGTCTCTTTGCCCTGAATTTATTGTCCCAGATCCAATTTGTTACCAACTCATGGGGGCTGTGGCTGTGTTCTGTCAAGCCAACAAAAGGCTATAAAGATGAGGGGTTACCTGGGAGTTTTAACACAAATAAGCCAATAAAATTGTCCTGCTTGCCCCCTCCCCACAGTCAACCTCGTTAAAGGGCTCTGATGTCATACATGAATCAGTTTAATTTAGTGTAAGTGGAGAAACGGTGCAGTGATACATTTCAATTGTAAGTGCTTTTCATTTATAGCCACTCACACTGTTATTCTGTTGCATTTTTCATCTCAGATTTCCTAATGTGGAGATCCATTACACAGTTTTGGCTGAAGTCAGGGGATCTCTTGCTGACATAATGACTGATATGGCCTGACCAATGGGTGATTTGAGGGTCAGGTCATGATTGGCTTGTCTCCCGTGTGTTGTTAAAAGGTCGGCATGCCCTGGTTTAATTGCCATCCAGTGCTCCTGGCCTCTTCTGTGAGACCCCGATCATTATCAAACATGTTCAATACTTTGGCTGGTGTTCTTGTAGCGTGAGCAATCGAAGGAGACAAACTGTCACTCTGGCCAACCCAACGGAAAAATGTTACTTAATTGACTGGTAAACTAAGATGGCCTTGTTGAAGTAAAACAGGCCGAATTTAAATGAATCGTATCTGCATTATACAATATGTCACTCTCAGATGCCATGCTGTTTTTAGGATATGAGGGCTTACCAAACTTCTTAAGCACATGATCACACTGCTAGGATCTACGCCAAAGACAAACTATTTCTGTGCTCTGTCTCTTGTTCCACTGCACAAATAAAATAACAAACTGGTAATCCTCTTCACTTCATTTGGCTTCTTAACCGTTTTGCAACAGCTTCCAGTCAGGACAGTGTAACAGTGTGAAAGGGGGAAAGCACGGCCACACTTTCTCTGAAATATCTCCAAAAATCTTAATGCTTCACCGGAGAAAGATTTGGTTAATCATTAACTGAGATGAATCTTTCCTAAAAATGGAAGCAAGGCACTGAGAAAGCATTATATTTCATCATATATTAAGTGTTCACTGAACGTCCTGAGCAGGCATAACTACGTGTGGATCAATGATGGGTCAGATGTGCATTACAGCTAAAGTAAAATAAAATAATAAACTACCAATAAAAAAAATAGAACAATTATGTATTTAAAATCAAAAGACAAGCGAACAAATAAAAAACTGCATTTATTGATTATTGATTATTTGGTCCACTTGGGGGCAGCAAAACAAGCAGCAAGCCTTTTTTTTTTTTTTTGGCTTTTTTGGGCCAAATCCTCTCCTAAGAAAAAAAACATCTTCCTCTTTAACTCAACACTCCCACCCGTCTGTTTGCCACTTGATGCTGTGTGGTCAGTTTATAGTCAGCTCGGAGCTTTTTTCCACTGAAAACATCTTTCTGCTTGTTGACAGCAGTGAGACGAAACCAAACAGCGAAGTTAAAAGTAACCAAAGAGCTGGAAGATGCTGACACATTCTGTATAGCTTAAGGAAATAATTCTCTGTGGGTCTGCGGGCCACTAAATCCTACACACTGGTCCTTCAAAGGATTGCTCAGTGCGTTTGATGATTGCAACCCTGTCCCCTCACCATCACCTCCCTAGCATTGGAAATAAATCATTAAAGGGAGCTCCGTGACACTGCAACACGTTGCAGAAACTGTGTTAACCTTGAAATATGTCAAAAATGTGAAAAGGCCCATCAAGAGTTTGTCTGTTCTGTGCTACAATAGACAGTTCAACATTGCGGACGAATGTGGAAATGAACCTGTAGCATCTGTAGATACAATTGGCTCATTCTAAGATAACACAAACACAACACTACTTATTTCCAGGTGATTATACACTAATGAAAACATAGGTATGCACATTATATTTCATAAATACCACCAGCTGAATCTGACCCCATGTTTAGTATTATTAGGTGCAGTTTTAACACGTTGGAAACTGAATATCTGTTGAGCAGACTGGTACCAAAAACATCTTCATGTCTCTAGTAGTTTTTGATAGAGAATAAATTATTTTCTAAAGTTTAATTCTTCACAATCAGTAAGGTCTGTTACAAATTAGCAGCAAAAACATTTTGATAGTTTTACTGTTCCTTTTTCTTTCATTTTTGACAACCCCCTGCGATGAAAAGCGGTCGTGACGACGGCGTTTTGCATTCAGTGACAGTAATGAAGACATTTGTTGAGACTGTGGCTAACATGTTGGGAAAACAACACATTTGGAGTTAAAAAAAAAAAAAAAAAGTGTTAGTGTTCAGTTACAGCTCAAAGTCTGTTTAAGTGAGATGTTTTAGTTTGGCACTACTCTGCATGTAGCGTATGTGACACATCAAAACGTCTATGGACTGTAAATTAGCCACAGGCTAGCGCACGTCTTGAATCCTGGCTTATTGTTGATTATGCAAACAAATCAACCCCTAAATGAATTTTCTTTGACCTCGTTTTTTATTTGTTTGTTTTGGCCTCCCATCTCTGCCGTTTCCTCCGCTCTAAACATTGCTGTTGTTTGTGTATAGATCCTCTGTTATCTCATTAAGCCCTCCAAACACTCAAGCTGCCTGAAGCCTCCATTATTCTTTTTATCTCTGATTAGGGATTCTATTAAAAAAGTAAATGAGGTCTGTGGGGTCCTTGTTTTTGCCATCTTTTTTTTTTTTCAACAAAACTTGTCGTAACCACATGTTTAAGGCTTCGTAACTGAATTGATTTAGAGAGGTTCACCCAGCTAAATGAAACCATCGACAACTAAGCTATTCATATCGGTTCTAATTTAACGGTTGGGCTGGTGAGACATCGCAAACAATGATGGCATCAAACAACTTTGGACTGATTCTCCCTGAAACTTTAACATGCACGAAGCTGCCAAGACAGAACTGGAATATGAATGTGAGCATATTGCATTTGATTCCAGTATGTAAGCTTTACTTTAAGCCAATCACATGTGACTCCAACAAAACAAAACACTATTAAAAGAGCATATGGTTGCACAGAGGCAGTGTGAGAGTGACGCGGGGGCTAAAATGAAACAGGACATGTAGGGTTTGCAGCAGATGTAGCACTTACTGGGAAATTACAGGCATTAAAACAGTCATTGAGCTACAGTAAGGCTGATTAAATCCACAGTAAGCCACTATGAGACCATGGTAGGTATTATAAAAAACAATGCAGCTCACACTCTCTTTTGACCATGAATTGCTTTGGACACACTAATAATGGCAATGTTTCTTTACTGCTGGGGAATAAAACTTCCATACTGTTTTCTGACTCACTAAATTAAAATAAAACACACTTTCATCAGCATAAAAGTAAAAAGCACAATATCCACCGGCGACTGAGGCATTATTGGCATTTCATAGTTACGTATAAACAACTTAAGCTGCTTAACGTGTTTACAGTATTTAATCAAAAGTACAATCTCCCTCTTACCAAGTTGCGCACATGAGTTTTAATTTCCTAAGTCTTAATCAAGGCATTTTTAGTTGCACACTTCACTAAGCTCGCTTTAATGACTTATTTCCACTCTACTAGCCCCAAAGAGCCTATGGCAGAGGATCCACGATGCCCAATTAACTATTTTGCTGATACCACTTTGAGTTATTTCGCAGTATGCACTGAAATAACAGTAAAAACATACTCCCATAATACTTTATAATAAGTATTGCTATTACAGTACCATTTAGGAGCAGCAGTACTCCAGCTACTCATTCATTAGCAACATCCATTACACTGTAAATGTATTATTGTACTTTTACAGTAAATCACTTGCTAATAATTGCAGTAAAATCACAAAATAGTGATTTTTTTTCAGTATTATATGAAAATCACAATATTGTTTCTACAGTAACAAGTTACTGTAAAAAAAATATACAGTACTTTAATGTAAAATTACGATATGATTTTATAATAATCATCTGTAGTCATCTGTAAGTTCACAACCAACTTCATAATTAACATCATAGAAATGTACCCTAGTCTACTACAGTACTTATCATTTACCATTTCTACAGTGTTATTACTGCAACTCAGTCGCCAGTTAATTCCCGTAAATTTACGGGATGTGTACTACAATGAAATAATGTACCGTAATCATGCACAGAAACTGTATTTTTAGTTTTTTGCCGTCACGTCAGAAAACCCCTCCCATCTGAGTCTACAACAGCTGCGAGAATTTATTTGTTTAACGACTATCAAGCTATTATTAAAAATGTATCAAACGTGTGCTCGTGAGTGAGCTCCCAACATCACATCCACCTGTCAAATATCCAACCTGTTTCTAACTAACTAAAAACTAAACTAAAGAAACAATTTTCTTAATTCATGACGTAAAACTTCCAACAGGTCTACAGCTGGAGACAAAGTTGGAGTGCACTCCACTCCTGGAGCAACAGGTGCTTAAGTTCTCTGAGGGTAAAAGAGTATGCCTTTGAGGCAGAGTGGAAAGTTAGAGAAGAACGAAAATAAGCATGGAACTAGGTAGAATGTCAACTGGGCCAACAAGTCATGTATAAAAGCAAACCAAAATCCAAGACATTAGATCATTAGATCTGTGACTTAAGCTGGATTCAAGTCCAAGTGCTGTTACACTTTCCATTTCGTGACTTTGCCTCCTCCCTTCCCTGGGTTATTCCTGTCATTTTCCACTCCCCTTGTGTTTCTCTCTGCCTTGTATGTCCGTGTGTGGGAATATCTTTTTCACGGTTGAAATTATCCTGCTTACCACTAGTTTTCTGCATAAGCAATCACAACTTTACATTCCGGTTAAATCCCATCCATGCCCTGAGGAAGACCCGGCGGTGGTCGAAAAAACGATCTGCGCTTTCATTTTGTGGATTCTAACTCTAATATGCCCTAACTTACCAATAAAGGCATTTAAACTACATCACTGGCTCTGTGTGAGTGTGCCTGAAGTAAGCCCAGAGGGCTTGCAGTTGACCTGCTTGATTTCTAGAGCATCTTACACACCTGAAGTTTGCTGCTTCACAACTGTGAGCATATGGTGTTTTTCAGTTAGGTTTCCAGCTTAGTTACAGACACAATATCATATATGATATGAAGTCTTCATACCCCTGACTCCTTATTAACAGCCATCAAAGCTATTGATCAATAAGACCAAAGAAGATGTGTCGGGTAATTAACAAGAAAAAAAAAACACCCACTTTCAGACACATACAACACACACAGATGTATGCACACACAGACAACGCCTCATAGACGCTCTCTCTCTCCTCTCTCATGCGATACAGCCGCTGTGGCTGTTCTGTGGTGGTTGCCATGGTTTCTTCTCATGTCACGGTTTTACTAATGAAGGGAAGAAACAGTTGGGGTCTGTTCATTGACATGGATATCCCGCCTACTTAATTACCCGTAGGGATGACCGAGAGGGCTTTCTTAAAAGGTTATACAAGGAGATACTGGTTAGTTAAAGGAGGAGGAGGAGGAAGGTGGAGTTGCGGTTGAGGTATGAAGGAGAGAAAAAGGAAGAGGGTGACATAAGGTGTTAGTGTCGGTGGTGAAGAAGATAAATGACAAGGGCACGTTTGAAGAGGAGTGAACTGAAGGGCAACAAAAGAAAGGTGCGGAGACGCAAAAAGCAACCCAGTGCTGACATTTTATATTATCCATGAATCATATCACATCCATAACACCTGAACAAGACTGCGTTAGCGCTTGATATTTGAGAAGAATAGTTTTTTTTTTTCCTACAATGTAAAGCTCATCTTTACTACCTTTTCAACCTGAGTCTGAGCCCTGCTTTGTGCCGAAAGTTGATTCCACAAATTATAATAGAGGGAAGTGAGGAGCAGCCCTGTAGCACACAAGCTCAGAACACACTCACAGATATCCGCTATCTCGCCCACCCACCCAAACATCCACTCCCGTTCCCAGCGCACTCCAGCATGAAGTTCATTTCAATGAAAACTCTTTCAAGTCACACCAGTCTACGTGGTAAAATTAAGAAAATGGAGTATTCCATCAAACACATTTACCCACTTTGATCTCCCTGACAGCTTTTGGCAGCAGAGTAAGAGATAGCGAGGCTTGGTGTCTGGAGTTTTGTGTGGGTGTCTGTGTACGTATGTGTGAAAACCCAAAATGGCGGGGAGTGTTTGGAGACAAGCAACAACAAAAGGTTGCCTGTGCATCTTGGATGGATTTCTATGGACACATGCACAGATTATGTGCATTTTCTAATCCCTGCTTTTACTACTGTCTATACTTTACACCTGAAGCCCAGGACACTTGCCTACAACTCGCATACCTCATCGTCTCACCTCCCGCTGGCCTCCTTCCTCCTCTTCTTCTTTCATCCGTCTCTGTCCCTCCCTTCATCTCCTCTCCCTCCTGTCTCCTGTGGTTCATTAAGCGGTGAGCTGTGTAAATCTTTAATGAGGTGCCCTCTCTAGAAAGTGTTGGCTGTAACATAAAGATGTCTAGATGGGCCGAAATGTGAGGTGTATTCGGGTTCTAAAAGGCATAGAGAATGATACTGACACCTGTCCTGAATGTAAGTACTTGCAGGTGTTATGTGCTTATGTATGTGCATATATACAGGCCATCATATGCATTCTACAAACCTTGCATATGTCAACATACATTCACCAGTATTAGCACTAATCTCCCTGCCAAAACACGTATGACTTCATTGAGGATAATTTGTGGCCGATGCATCAGATTTGATCCTTCTGGGAAAATAATCATTGGGCGAATCACCTGAATTATTTGCCACTTTTACCTCAGCTTATAGACAATACATCTGTGTACAAGATACTCTCTGTCATTTGCTTTAAACAATACAGAAAAAAATCTTGATTAGTAACCTTGAGTAATTTATGTAACTTTAAGTAGTTACGAACACTTTGAGGTACATTTTCCATTAAAAGTAATGATATTTTTTGTAATTAAATCTGACAATTCTTAAAGCTTATTACATGCTATCATTCCAGTTTTCTAGGTCATGGAGTTAAACTATGAAAACGTGTGCAATACACTGCTGCATCTGGACTTGGCTGTTTAGGGCATTTCTTTACTGCTCCAGGACAGCTAACTACATGTTTAACTCCATCACTATTGTTGGGCAAATGTAAAAATGTAACATTTTTGATTTTAAGTCAAAGACCAGACTGGATGTGCAATACCAAATTTTACCAGTAGGTGTCCCATGTGATTCAGCCACTCCCAAGTTGAGATGCAACAAACACGATGGTTGTCAGGGACAGGGGTTATGTTGTATTGAAAAGGGAAATTGATGGGGTCACTTATTTTTCAGCAATGTTTCATGAAAACATGAAAAAAAATCGCTATAAGAATGCTTCATAGAGCTGAAAGCATTGTTGCGACAGCGGCTGGCATCCCTGAGAGCTGCTTCTTGTCGTAATAACCACAGCAGCTCGTAATGACAGATGCTGTTTGAGTCGATTTGCACTAAATCAAGCTCCTACACCGGATCAGGCCGACAAAAAAAAAAAAAAGAATCTGACCCAACCATATAACCGTCACTAAACTCAGCTGCAGGAAAACAAAACTCAGAAACTCTGTTCGTCTCTCAAACAGCTGTAGCATTGATTTTGTAACAAACTGTCATGCCACCTGACAGCTAGCACACCTGGCTCCCTGAGCTCAGCCACACCATCTCTTTGTCTCTCTCTCTGGCATACTCACTACACACACATGCACTTGAGCGCTCAGTGTGCTCAGCTAACTCGTCTCTCTGCCAGGATTTTCATTCAGCTTTGTGTTGTCCTCTATCATGTTGAAGTCAGAGCGTGCCCGCATGACGCATGCCTGACAGGAATCTTTTCTTTCCTTAGAGTGGATGCATAATTAGGCTATATCACTTAAATCTGCTAGGTGGAAGAATGCTGACTCGTCATATGAAATGAACTTACACAGCAAATTGTGACTGCTTGTGTCCTGTATGCCTATAGGGTTTCATTGTTGTACTTTCAGGTGCATTACAGAGGTAAGCAGCATCCAGTACGAAGGGACAAATTTATCAAACCTCTCTGGAGTACATCACTGCAGAAAGATGAGAATTTAAACCACTGGAGGTCAGCATTTTCGGGGAGTGTTAGAGTCCCCTGCTAGGGTTTTGCTTAATTTTAACTTCATTTGGGAGTTTGACCATCAGTGGTCAGAATGATATATGTGCAGAGTTTGACACTTGGAGGTCATTTTCATTAGCTGAGAAAGGGAAAAGTCTCTTTGTGCTTAAATCTTAATTTGTGACAGACACATAGACTCTGAGAATGGACATCTAGCATACAGCCATTAAACTTTTCAAAAAAAAAAAATAAAAAATTGTCATTTTAAAGATTGAACCTCAGGGGGGCGTCGGTTAGCTCAGTCGGTAGAGCATCCGCCCCATGTACGAAGGCTCGGTCCTTGCCGCAGCGGCCCAGGGTTCGAATCCAACTTCCCATCTCTCTCTCTCCCCACATTCCTGTCACTCTTCAGCTGTCTCTGTCAAATGAAAATTTAAAAAAAAAAAGCTTGAAAAAGGCCAAGAAAATATCTTTAAAAAAAAAAAAGAGAGAGACTGCAGACGTTAAACACGACCAAAAGTATCATAGCTGTCTCTCAAAAAATGACAGACGACGTGAGCGCCGAAGATAAACAGAGACATTATGAATCAACGCTGCAGAAATCTGTTGAACCAGTTGTTAGCAGCATTTTTAACCAAAGTGACCTAAGTTCAATTAACTCCTTAGGCCACTACAACTGTACAAGGGTGGTGTAATGTAATTGGGATCCTAATTATGATGGGAGCAAATGAGGAAGTCGGGGGATGTAGTATATAGAGCGAGAAAGTCCACATAGGGAGGAGGTCGAGGTGGATGGATCAAACACATGCAGAAGACCATTGTTTCTGTCTCATCTGAAACCAAAAGTTCACCTTTACCTCCTCTAACCGACATATACATAACTTATGTAATATACTTGTATATATAACCTCTTGAGCCCTAGCGTCTTTTTTTTTTTTTTTTTAGGGCTAGGGTTAGGGGGTTGGGTTGAGTTAGGGGTTAGTCCCCTGAGGCTTAAGAGGTAAAGTCAATGGCAATCAACCTAATCAGTTCTTGAAGACGTGGGGCACTTTGCGTGGATGTTTTGCTCAACATGTTGTGCTGACCTAAACAACAAAACAGGCATAATAGCATGTATGTAGAGAACACAGAAGTTTCTTGATTTAAGACTTAAGACAGATCTTTGAAGAACATTGCCTCTCTTACCAAATAGAAGTCTCTCCAGGGTTACCAGGTGTTCATGTTTTCTACTAGACTATTTCGATGAAGACTGACAGAACAATTTATGGGGATGCTCGATGAACTGGCAACCTGCTGTACTGCTGTCAGCTAGCAGCATCACTGGCAGCAGTGGTGGTGAATGAACACTAGTTTCAAGTGATTAGCACTGTAGTTAAAACTTTATATTGAAATATTAAATGTTGGTTCATTTGTGATCATTGCTCAGATATATTAAATCTAATGCTTGATTTTCTGGTTCTTGGTCAGATCCTTTTTATTTTTTCAGAAGAACGTGTCTAGAAAGAAAGAAAGAAAGAAAGAAAGAAAGAAAGAAAGAAAGAAAGTGTAGATTCATTTATCATCTTTGACATTAGTAAGAAGTAGGATTAATGTTTATAAAACTAATATCCTGCCCACCACTTCTCCTTTTCAGGGAATAATCAGGAGGTGAGTTATTTTTGTGCGAGTAAAAACGGTTGCTTTAAAAACTAATAAACTGTTTCATAAGCTGATTAAAAAAATAAAAATTAAACCTAAGGAAGTAAGATGTAAACTACTGAATTTGCATTTTCCTTTAAACCTGGAGAGCTATGGGAAACGTGAACAGATAATCTTCTTTTTGATAAAAGGAGTTATAAAGTCTTTTCAGATCCACTACAAAAAAAATATTAAGAGATATTTAGAACTTATCTCTTATATTCAGCTGACAGATAACCCAAAAGAAAATGTCTCAATTTAAAAGACACGGAAATACCACAGAAAAAAAACAAAACTGCAATTCTCAAAGGCCTTTGAAGAGATTTGTGTTTGATTTAGAAGTGGAGTGATCAAGCACCCAGCCTCGATTCAGATTAGATAACCCACTTCAAGATCCAAAGATGAAATATTCTACAAATGTAAATTATGTGACTTTTAAATAAAAATAAGACATCAAGAGCCGCCAAGTCTCACAAAACCTTTTCAGCTTTTAGTGAGTAATCAGGTGTATAACAGATGCCGAGTGATGCTATGCAAAAGGTGCAGAATTATTTTCTGCATGTTGTCCTGTCCAGCGGCAGCCTGGTCCCAGACACACACAGACAGGTGAGCTGTCTGGCTGTTTATGACCTGATTGAAAGAGAGATACAAAGTGAAGTTTTGAGTTTTAAAGATTATAAAAATATTCAGTTTTAGACTCAATACAACCCTCGGCCTTGCACAAATAATAGACAAGTTAAGCAATTCTCCGACTGTCCAACTGCTACCTGGTGGCGATAGACTTATTTATCATTGTGTGAACTTGTCTGGCAAAGGCTTGAATGTAACAAACATTCATTGATATGTAAAACCAAACCTACACCCTTGGTAGCTTTGCAGAACCAAAGAGGCAAATATGACACAGAGAACATATTTGCAAAACTGGAATTGTAACGGACATGAGGAATAGAGCATTATAAATCCAAAGGTAGACTATTCAGAGCACCAGCCTGTCAATGAATGTTCTCCAGCTATTGTTGAAGGCGGTTCTTTTCCTCGATCACGTGTGAAGTGTTTCCAGAAGTGCCAGGAGCCATGATGGTGTAACTGTATGAACTAATGCTTCAGTGCACATTAAATCTCCATTTACCAGACAACGGGTTCAATAGATAATTGGCTTTCAGACACGATTCAGAATGTAGTGATTCAACAATTTGACCACTCAGTCCGGACAGAGACTGTACCCCGTGCTGTCAAGTGCTCATTTTATGGACGGGATGATGAGGACTACCTCACGTCTGTATGATGGAGCAAATTACATGCAACCCACAGACAAAGTGTATTTTCTTGTATATTACAATGTGACAGCAGTCGATTAAAAATAATTAAATAAAAAAATTAAAAATCTCAGAATTCAACATCTCCAATGATATTTTGAGGAACGACTTAAAGTTGCCTGAAAAAGAGGATGTAAGATGTTACATTCCTTAATCTGACTTTAATTATACATTTAATGTAACATCTGCAGACCTTGCTGGAAATAATTGTTTTGTTTATCACCCCAGCTTTTAGACTCATCTTCTCATGCTCCTACTTTTTTCTACCCTTTGCTTTATGAATGTGCAGATTGAAATCTGTACATTTGGGCTTTCTAATTGGAATTAGGCAACACAGCATATGGATTGCAAATTCTGGCTGTACCTTTCTCTGCATTCAGATTACTTCCAGTGTGCTGGTTCTATGACCGAAGAGTTGATAACACAGAAAAGTAAAGCAATGACTTTTACAAATTTTACACTTTTATGCAGATGACTGATGTGAAATATGATGGTCACATGTAACGGAAGTGTTACGGAAACTTAAGCATGTGCCTGTGTGTCAGATTAAGAGTTAAGAGTCACTGCAGTGATATGTAACCCAAAATTTCAAAGTTAATAAAATAAAATAAAATAAAATAGAAAGTACAGGTAAGTGAAGTTATAATGTAATAAATATTTAATATCATGAGAAAGTTGGTTTTATTTATCTTCAGTGTAGTACCTTGAAACATCACTGTGCTTGTTTATAGCCAGCTCCTGAAGATCTAAGCGACCTACCAGGTTTATATTCTTCAAGCATATCAAACATGTATTTTGGCCATCTGCCACAAAGTGATTTATGAACCGGTTGCAGCATTTTAGTAGTCCATCTGAATTAAATTCCTTTTTTTTTTTTTCTGCTACAGCATACAGATCTGATCTCTAAATTAAATATTGTGTGGCCTCCTTATGTTATATTTTTTCGTGAGTCTGTGCACCTACCGCTTGGCACGTCATTAATTATCCGTGCAGTAAGACGGAGAACCCCTTTGTGTATACATTAGCTTATCAAGACGTTCCAAGCTGAATTTGCATAAGCAGTAACGGATACTCCTTCAGCCAAACAGCAGCTAGCCACACAGACAATGAAAGGATCTGTCAATGAAAGCAAACAATACTGTTGTATGTCTCCTTATCTGCAAGCATGAACACTTGTGCTGCACCTTAGCTATTGTAGCTAGCAAACAAACGTTCACCCGGGAGAAAGCAAACTTGCTAACATAATGGTGTCATGAGGACCTTTTTCTTCAACGTCATTGCTAGCAAACCTTCAGTCATAAGCTACAGTGTGATAACTGTGAAAAAAATTGTGATAACTCGACTGGCTGCAACATAATGGCCGTTGTCATATCTGCTGTACGTTATGAATGAGACTAATTTAATCAGTTTGTGTGTTTCCTTTTTTCCCCTTCCTGTCCAATGCCCGGCTGCTCATATGACTTAAGACAAAGACTGTTGTGGAGACTTCTATTGAAGACAAAGTACACAGTCATCCAATATGCTGAAAGGTTTATTGAAGCTTGGCCAAGGATAATGGAGAATTCATCAATATGTTTTTCATGGCATCATGCCGCTTTAATTCTGAAGAAGCTGCCCTCTCTGGATCATCTGTTTGAATAGTGACACAACTCTTATGTCTATGTCCATAAAGTGATTAGTCTTGTATCCAGATTAGTTCACTTGATCATTCAAATCATCATTTAACATCTCGGGCTTGTCTTTGCAACACAGCAATGTCAAAGTCACTGAAAAAGTTTCATTAAGTCTGCATAAACTCATGTTGGAAAATACACAGACGTACACATTAACACATGTATTATTATGTATGATGTCAGTTGAAGGAAAATTAGTGCTAATTATGTGGACTTACAATCTGTGCTGGTCACCTGTGTTGTCCATTAAAGCAGTATCACACGCTTCAAGTCTCCTGGAGGTCCCGTTAGTCTCCTGCAAAGGAGCTAATTAACTCCCATACCCCCAGGAAATGAACAAAATGTTATAGCGTTACTTGGCATAATTTCTATCTGTTCTAAAACAAACTATGCACATTTATTTTACCAATTCTGGTTGTTTTATTTAGGTAACCTTATTCGATCCCCATATAACATATTGGATCATCTTCTGTATCAGTAACAGCTGACACAGTGTTTGCGTTTGTGGAAATTACTCAGTTAAATATTTTATATATTCATATTTACAGAAAATGAGAATATTGGAGAACTGTCGGCAGGCTTACGCAGTCAGTGGTGTGCACGCCAATAAAATCATCCCTCAAATCTCAACGAAATCAGTTCTGTCAGCTTGAAATATACGTAGTATAGACAGAAAGATCAGTGATATCCTTCTCAGACAGCTTGCATTAAAGTGCCTGCATGCACCAGTATGCGTTATAAACACGGTTTTCAGTGAAAACTCTTAAGTCAAAAAGCCTGCAGCACAAAAAGTCTAATTTGATCCGGTGGAGAAGTCTAAATCAAATTTTAAAAGAGGGTTTGGTGTCCAGCTTTAAGTTCAAAATTGTGATGTGAGGGATTTGTTCAATCAGTTCAGGTTGTAATAGTAACAGTTTGAATCACTGATGCATCCCAACCTTTCAAAGCATACGGTGAAATATTTTTAGCAAGTTGTATTCATACTTTTAGTGTGAATTATGATGAAACCATGTTGGCATTCTGCCAAACTACAGTCCAGAGACATGGCATTCATATAACTGGGAACCCTGTGGTTCATGATGCAGTTCAGCTCAGATGGGGTGGAAGGACCTTTAAGATATCTAGCAGATGAAATAAAGCATCAATATTATCTAAAACCTAACAGGCAAATAGGGTGGTCGGATAGTACGATCCCGACCTGCTTTTAATAACAGGAAGGCAGGAGATTACAGTAATCAAGGCTGTCGGGGGGGAAAAAGAGTATAATTAGAAGAGATAACTAATTAAAATGTGTCCAAACAGCGGCACATTTTCTCCTTGGGTTTTGTGCAAGACTGTAAAAAAATTAAGCTGAGAGAGTCATCACAGCGTGAGTATACATGGAAGCCAGCTGGTGTTTGCTGTATGTATACTATACATGTAGCAGATTGAAACGCAGTCTAGCTGTCAAGCTGAGATAGGCGGTAAAATCAAGAAAGAAAAAAAAATGTCACTTGTTTAGTTAGATACCTAATAAAATATGATAACACTCTGATCAGACTATACAAAATAAAAATAATCTCAAAGTTAACTTAATAAGCTTTTTTTTTGGCCAAAAATCAAAAAGTTTTCAAATTATTAGGCATCAAAATCAACATTTATATG
The DNA here is from genome assembly GCA_036365135.1 of Miichthys miiuy. Lineage (NCBI taxonomy): Eukaryota > Metazoa > Chordata > Actinopteri > Sciaenidae > Miichthys > Miichthys miiuy. The sequence goes on from CM071613.1 coordinate 20,530,047, forward strand.
CAAATTTCTGTTAGGCATTCAAAAAGACAATATTCCTAACATTAAAGCACAATTGCATAGAAATTTGTATTTTTGAAATTGTGTGCGCCTGGTTTCAGAATGCAGTACCACTGTCATGAATATGGATAGCTGTACTGTATATCTGTTATGATTATATTATTTCTAATCAAAAACTAGTGAGTCACAACTTTGCAAACAGCAAACAAGACCAAGCAAATCTCACCGAAGACTAAAAGTCAATCCCAGATTTGCTCTTGTCCGGTGACTACCACTACATCAAGCCTCTGCCATTATGTCCATAGAGCTGCTACAGCTTATCAGTATTCCCTGCCCATGGATCTTAATTTATGGTGGTCCAACGCCTGGTACAAATACTAATAATGGCTAACATAAGCTAACAGCAGCTACAGTTTAAATCAGCACCTGGAGGACATGGGAGCAAAAGCAGAAAACTTTTGCTCCATAAAATATGATCGAGTTTCACCAAAATAAGTGAAAAGGGTTGGTGGTGTGTGACCTAGTGCTGTAAAACGTCCTTGTGGGTGATTGTACACAGAGCATACATAGTGCAGAGACAGGCGCACTAAACCGAACACATTGCTAGTGAATGTAATTTAGGCTATTACGTTTCCTCCCAAAATTATTACCTGCGTTTGAACATATTTTGTAGAAGGTAAGATTGATTAAACAGCGTACCTTCCTTGTCAGCGTACCTTCCTTGTCACTTCACAGACTGACACACAGCTTATTGAAAACAATACAATACAGACAAGCTTCCCAACAGTCCTTTAAACTTCCCCCACTACCATCCTGATTCATACCAGATGTAGCTACAGAAGTTTGCGCACACATGTAACGCAGACAACCACCCTCACAAGATGCTCACACAATGCACAACAACAGCAGTAGGTCCAGCTGTGATTGGCAGATCATCCAGAGGCGACACAAAGCCTTTCTTCCACCCTCAAACTGAGCTGTCAGTCAAATCGGAACGTGGCAGCGCCGCAATATGGGTGCTGAAAATAGCCTGTCCTCACCTCGGGCCTTTCAGGGGACACACTGGGAACATAATGTTTAAGGCAGCCACAGAACTGAGAGGCCACATTTACCTGCACAGTGTTTGGTAATGTAGGATAAAGCCACTAGGCCTGTCACAATTAAGGTACAAAGCTAGGAAGCCACAGTTTTTTTTTTTCTTCAGTTCACTTCTTCTTCATTATATTGATAAGATATGATAATAGACTTATTGATCCCACACCAAGGAAATTCACTTGTTACAGTGGCTCACGATATACAAAGTGGATCAGAAAATTACTCAAAGAAATAGATGAATTGCGGCGTCCTTCAACTGGTAGAGTGGGCTCTCCAGCCTTCCTACAGCCACCCTTCTGACTCCGGCTTGTGGTTCACGGATGTTTCCTTTGCTGTCTGCTGTCACAAGTTGAAAGCCGTCCAAAGTTATCAGCAAGTCTGAAGTGAGTTCATTCTGCGCTCAGATCCAGCTCTGCAGGGATCTCCAGTCTTTCCACAATGAGTATGCTAACGCCGCCTAACGCTAACAGCTGTTATCGAGTGTGAACACAGAGCTTTTTTTTTTGAATGGGTGACCCAATGCAACATGAAGTAGTCTGTATAACAGAACAAAGGCACATCAGTATGGCACATCTCCATAGTTCATGTCGGTGTTTGCACACAAATGGATGGAGTTGGTCATGAAAAAAAAAAAAAAGCATGAAAAAGTATCAAAAATGCTAAAAACTGTACTGTAACTGGCTGCCAACTACATGGCGCCATGGCAACAGAGACGTTTGGGGACTTTCATGAGGGGACAGAATTATATAAGAGCGTTCCTTTTAGATATGAAAGGAACACATAGCAATTCAAACTGAAAGACATTCATCCATATGCCATTCTTCAACTCACGTTACTGCTTCAGGACCATCTTGATTGACAGATTTATTGATGATCAAAACATTTAGGTGCCATATTTCAAAACTCAATCACTTTCAAGTTATTACATTTTATCCCATCAGACGCAGTACATCTGAAAACAGATGTTTTTAGAAATACCATAAAGTCATTAAGACGCTGGTTAAGAAGATGGTTTAAATAACAATTCAGTGACGACTGAGCAAGGAAGACTCTGCCACTGTGTGCATGTTTTCATTGTATTGATGTATTTTCCTCCTGCATGTTGGTATTTCACAAATAGCCGCTGAACAAATGTGCGAACCACAATATTGACGCTGACATTATGTAAGAGACATAAATCTGACAGTGTTTTAGTCTCCAAGAAATTATGTTTGTATGTCGCAAAATTCTATTACACTGTGGTGATGAACGCAATCGCTGCCTGGATCATGTTTATTCATAAGGTTTCTTTGAGCAAACTGAACACTTTGTTCATGTGACACGCTGGAGTGACAAGGAGGTAGTTGGGATGGATGTGACACCAGAGTCCTGATCTCTGGTTTAGACAACAAAAGCACTTTGGTCAAGGTTAGGGAAAGATCGTGATCGTGGTTAAATGTTGCTGTTTCTTTAATACAAGTAGTGTCAACATTTTGCAGCTTAATTTAAGTATGTAATGCTTTTCAACTCATTATGTTCATGGAAAACTAAAGTCAGTTGCCATTATGTTTCTCTCAAAATACATTTCCTGTTGCAAATTTGCTGTAGATTATTTTTTTTTTCTAGGAGACAGGGTTTGCTTCAGTAGCTTGAATTTTTTCGCCCAACAACAGTTTACATGATGCAAGTGTGCAAAAGTGCATGTGTGCTTCATGTCTTACATTTACTGTGATTTGATGGAATTGCCGTAATTACCCAGACGGGTTCAACCTTTTGAACCTGAGCACATTTCACGCTGTGTCCATTGAAAACTTCCATTTTCAGACCAATAATGATGTTGGTTGATCTGAAAATGTACCTTACAGTACATTGCATCCACAGTTTAATACCTGGAAGACACAAAGACAAAGTAACTCTGGCGCAGGGAAAATGTTTCGTCACTTCTTTTCAATCCCTCTCCTGCTCTCTCTCTCCCTCTTACCTGCACCGGTCTTGTGTTTTGTTTAGTTCCAGCTCTGGTGAAGCTCCGTCTGAGTGCTGTTCAGTACAGCCTTGCTGAAAATCTCTTTTGAAGCACGACAGAATTGAGAATGCACTCTGCTTACGGCTTTGTAGAAAATACACTTCCAATTCAAATTAGCAGTGCATTACAAGCGCGTGTCATTTTAGCTCGACACTGTCTGTGCTTTGCTGCATGTCAAGTAAAGCCTCTGTGTGTGTGTGCGTGTGTGTGTTCCTGCCTGTCTTTTGTGGCCGTTTGTTATAAAATGAAGGTGCTTCAGTTCAGAGTTTCCTTTCATAAATGAATGTGTGGATAAGTGCCACCACCTTCTGCCCATTTATCTTCCGAGTGTTTAAAATGCTTTGCTGCTTTTCATCCTTTCTGCCAGTCCTCTTTTAAAACTGGAAAAGAAAGGGGGAAAAAAAAACAGTCATGTTTTGAATAACAGTGCAGTGAGTGTGTCGTGGCAAATCAAAGTACAGTATACGCTGCACGATGGATTGCGCATATACGAGTCCATATTGACATTTGGATCTACAAACACGTTTTTCGGAGACACAAACGACGTGGTCTTGTATCTTGTATCTAAGTTGTTCAATATGAGAATGTATTAAGACGACGAGAATTTCTCAACTTATACAGATTTTGGTTTGGCATCGTCGGTCCTTGCTCAAGGGCATCTCAGACTTTTTAGCTCCCTGTACGCATCCAGATCTAATGAACCAGTAAACACTGCGGTCTGTCGCATGACAGAAGCACAATAGATTTGCAGAAGGAGGAAAATAAATTGGAGACCTTATCTCTATCCGTATCAAATACTTATGATTTAGTCTCTCATAATTACAAAATCTTCATCTTGGATTTTTTAATTATAAGACCTATCTTGTAAAGTAGCCGTAAGAACTGGTGTTGTAGGTTGTTTGTGGTAGTCAGGTCAGTTAAGAAGGGGCACGCTGAGTTTTAGCCAGCGCTGACAGCTATGTTTTGGTGTCAGTGTAATGAATTGGCTATCATGAAGTACTGACTCCACAATAAACAGAATCCCATCTGTTATTTTCTTTATAAATAGATATCAGGAGATGCACTATTATATTCAGTGAACCAGTTTAAACTTTGTTGGATATCACACTTCCTTGCTAAAAGAGAAGAATTGACTAATTAAGCTCAAAATGTGGCATTTAGGAAACGTGTTCTTTTCTCTAGTGTGTCCCACATTACCATGATGTATGACTTTATCTGTTTAGCGCTCTTGTAAATTGCAGCGTAACGGTGCATCTTGATACCTATCAGACGTTCATAGGAACTCATAAAAGCTTTGCAAAGCTGAATCAGTTATGATTATGGCCATATAAATTCCACACAGATTTTCTGCACAGTAGCAACGTCGAGAACAGTTACACATGGGCAAGCATTGCTGTAAAAGGCACTTGGGTGATGCATTGCAAAGGAAACGACATTTTATTTCAAACAGGAACGAAATACATTGTAACAGGCTCAGAATATGTATTGGAAATTGCACATTACACACTTTTCACATTTTGATAGGATCTTTGTGTGTGCTTCTGTTCGGAAATAGCCTTAAGCTATTTAACTTTTATCGAGGAGAAAAAGTGCAGATCAAACCCATTTGGATCAGAACAGCAGTTGACTCATATTTGAATATGTCTGCAGTTTGATTTCCAATCATAATCTACACAAACATGGAGTTCATTCGATGTTTGTGTCCACGGGCAGCACCTCCAGCTGCACTGGCAAGAACTTTACACTTGTTTTGCCAGAAAAGCCCTTGGGAGGGCTGAAACAATTAAACTCTGTATGCAGTTAAGCTCTATATGATTTGCTCCCTCATTACGTTTTAGGTTAGCAATCATAACGGATTATGCGCATCTGTGTTGATTTGCATGCAGAGTCTTACAAATGTTTTTTAATGTTTTCAAGTTGCATCCATATCAGTGGATCCCTGATGACTCCTCATCAATTTGCTCTCAGCTATCATCAGAGCAGCCTTTCACCAGCTGCAGACATTAACAACTCGTGTTGGTTCAGTGCCAGAGTCCAGTTTACACTCTGCGTACTCTCTGTTCATAAGTATATTTGGCTCCTCTCAAATGTGTGTTTTGTGTTAAGAGTTCATTGTTGTGTGATGATGTTGGAAATGAACATTCGTATTTCTTGCTCGCCAATTAGACTGCATGTGGCTTTTTATGCTGCGTGTGTGTTTGTGTGTCATAGAAAGAGAGGAGAGTTAGGCTTTTCTGAGAACCAACTTTAGACCTTGAGAGTGAGGACATTTTTGGAACATTTTGTTTTGCCCTCTCTTGACCTCGCTCTAAAATGGGATGCCACCACAGTGCAGAACATGCTAATTTTAGGGCATTTGATGTATCATTGACTCAAAAATTTTGCACATATTTTTTTAGAATATATATATTTTTTTACCATACATATTGTCAGCCTGCAAGTTTTAAAGCCATTTTGACTATCCATATAGAGATGATTCATACTCAGTCTTTATCTCCGACTGCGTCTCTGCATTACCGCATGTTTTTGAGGCATTATTTGACATTGATTTCCACTGCGGCGCATTTTACATTGGCATCACCAACCAGTATAAGTGGACAAATAACCTGATCAGTGGCAGATGGCAGACAGATGGATCCATTCCCGGAATTGGTTGATGGTGTCACTACTCAACGGAGGTTTCTGTTTGTATGTTGTGTTAACAAGAGAACGAGTGTTATTTTTGACACCTAAATTGAAGTAATCTAATCGACAACCAATTTGGTGAAAGTGTTCATATTAAGTGATGAGATGAAATGGTTTCTTGGGGTCATTTTTGAATGTCAGTTCAATATGAAAATGAATGTACAAGCTGTGACTTGTCTGGAGCAAATACAATTTGCTTACACCGTTTACACAAATTTTAATGTAGTCCTAATGATCTAAATATCGTCCAAATTCAAGATAAATGTTAAAGTTGTGTGTGACTTTGCACCATACTTTATAAGTTAGTGCACTTTCATGAAATCAGGTACTATGTACAGTCTACAGCCATACTAGCAGCTCTATGAAGTAATACTCTTTTTATGTTTACCCAGTTTTTATGTGTATGCTAAGCTAGGCCGTTTGACCTTTCTTCGTGATTGGCTCCAGCTGGTAAGGTGTGGTCATCATCTCCTAGCTTCCTAATGAGCTGGAGGATCCTGATTGGAGCGGCAACAGCATAGGTTAGGTTGTGGCAGCTGGGTGTCTCAGCCCCAGATATAGTAAGTAAAAGACAACGTCTCTTACGTTGGAACATAAACAAATCCTTCTACCATTTGTGTTTTGATACACACATGTACACACCCATATACAGTATGTCATTTCTTTTTTCCTCAACATACCCCCTTTCCTGCATCCCCTGTCAAACGTTTCCAAACCGCATCTTCCAATCTTCCCGACTGCCATGAGCCATGACACACATTAGCGTAAAACATTCAACAAACACTGCTCAGTTTCAAATGTGTGGAGCAGATGGCTTTTACATTTGGTGTGGACTCCAGAGGGGTTTGCTTGAAGGGAACCCAGGACCGTCAAATGGCCTGGATTTGACAACAGCTTTCACACAAACTTTTAGGGCTGACAGCTTGAGATCTGGAAAAACACTTTCTAATCAGCTCAAGAGTAAACATACTCTTGGCAAAAGCGTGTTTTTTTTTCTTTTCCACTCCACCTACCTTAACTTTGCTGAGTTTAATGCATCACAGTCATTTCTGGAAGAAGCTTGGGTGTATGTGAGGCAAGGTTCTGTCAAGGATTTTCTTTGTAGGAAGATGAATCACTTTACTGTTACCAAGTGGGAGGCGGCCTTGCATACTCATTTTTCTTCAAGTAGATTTTCGTTATGCATAGTTGTGTTCAAACCTAAACATATGCCAAGGGATTGATATATAGACATGTGATCAATATACTGACAATGATGCCGTTGACTGAACTACTGTCAAATGATCTAGTAACAGCTAAATAACTACTGAGCCACATACAAAATCTGTGAGAACAGTCCTTACCCTAACCCTGACTCTGGGTAAAAATTATATGTATGGTCCTCTCACTCTTCCGCAACTACACATTGCTACTGTCACTTTGATTCATTAAGGTGAAGCTACTCTATAGAGTATATAGGCTACAATGTAGTATAGATTTGAGTATTTGTAGTACATAGTTTAGAGAAGATCCCAGACAAAGCTGAAAGGAAAGCAGGACTGAGAGAAAAAGGCGCAATGACTGATCGGTCTGCTACTTCAGCACCACGGACAGCTTCGCAGATTTATCAATACACAGCACAGTTTGGCTGCTGATATTTCAGAGCCGTGGTCTATGCCATAGATTCTAACTTTTATAAACTTCGGTCAGATAAAGGATTAGCGAGTCAGGCAGACTAGACATATTGAACTAAACAACCCCTCTGCCCCTGAACTCGCTCTACTACTAGGGGATGGAGAGGGCGAAGGACAGGTTAACAAGGGGGACAGCATCCTCCCTCAAACTACAAATTGTCTACTGCTGATGCAGCCGACTCAGGTAACACACAACAACATTGTGCTTCCTCTGTGGTTCCCACCAGTTATTTCTACTTCTGGCCTATTTCTAAAAGAGATGATTTTTGATATGGAGTTGAAGGATGAAGCAAGCTATCCCGTAAGCAGCATACAGTATGTTATCTTCAAAAACAGAACAGAAGCACTGAATCTGATTCAGAATTTCAGATATGAAATATTTTACAATAGAGGATGATAGTGTGATGCCTTTGCAGTGGGAAGTGGGGACAACTGAGGGAAACTGGCACTGTGCTCTAGGTAAAACAGAGGTCAAACAAATAAGACACAGACAGGACAGTGTTATTACTGAGAAATAGATAGAGAAAAAAAGAATATGTACTGTAGAGCAAAGGCTAGGACAGAATTTTCTGGAAAAAAAAACGACCAACAATGATGCAGGCGCAGGAGGCTCGTCTGTTTGAAATTTCATAAATAGCTATTCATCACAAGACATCATCCTCCTCCTGAACAGTGACAGTTTTCTGAAATGCAGACAAGCAAAGGCATTGACTGGAAGAATACCTCTCCTCCTGATGAAGTGGAAGTCTCAGGGACTGGTAAAATGCAGTGAAATTATCATATTGACAAGAATAATTTACTCATACTTAACGAACCCCACATCAATATTTCACCCTGACGTGAACGGAACGGCAACACTGCACCAAATTTCAAAGAAACTTCAAAGTAACACATTAACACATTAATGGCTAATCCAGTTCAACAGTCCCACTGCTTTCTACTAAAGTGGGGTGGATAATACAAATGCAGCTTGCATGGAAATGTCATCACTATGTCATGAGATACAATGTCATGTTTTAGTCATTTTATATTTTATTAAGTGATTTAAGGGTGGCATCATTAAATCTAAATAGTGCCAGAGACATCAAAAAGGGTTTTCCTTTTATGAGCCATTCAAAACAAAAGACAAGGATAATCTTGGGACCCATTCAAATGAAACTAATGCAGTAGATTGGCAGAGGGAGTGGGAGGGCGCTATGGCAGAAAGCCAGAACATAAGCTTGATGGCCAGCTTTGCTGTAACATGCTCAAACGATTTCAGTTTTTTGTAGATAATGTGCTGGAGTACACCTGTACATCACTGCAGCAATGTGAGAAGTTAAACCAATGACTTTTCCCATTGTAAGGGGTCAGCCATACTGGAAAAAGATGAAGTTTATTGTTGAGTCTCATGCCCAGGTTGTCAAATATCAACCTGAATGGGAATCAAACAAAGTGGCTCATAGAAGATAAGAAACACAACACGTGACTTCCGTGCTGGGAATGAGACTCAACAACTATTCCTGAGCCACCAACCCAAAGTGTTGGTTCTTGACAACCTGGAAACATGAACACCACCTGTTGTATTGTGTGACTCTCTGTGATTTATTTGTTTGTTTCCCATGTACGTTGGCATTCCATGACCTGGGAATAACCCCTTAAAACCCTAGTTGACATCCATGGTAAACAGGGGAGCAAGCAAGTGACTTATTTATTTTAATCTCTCATCTTCTGAGTCTGCACTTCTACAGCTCTTCCTGAGTTTGATCCGGAGGTTCTGTCAGTTTGGTAATGTTTGAATTAAACTCAGGGAGAACTGCAGAGGAGTTGATTTGGGAGATGACAGCTTTAACTATGAGTCATGAGGCCTGGTGTGTTATCACGACGGAAACTGGTTGGGGACGGAGGAAGATTTCAGAGAAAGTAACTGGCACAAACACAAGCACGAGCAAAAATTCAGGATTCCCATCAGCAAGGCTAATCCTTTACATCTCTGCAGAGTTGATGTCCAGTATTTCAACAACTTAACAATATTATAGAACTTGTACTCTATATTCTCTTCTTTGGTGGATGCAGTCCTCCGAGTCTCAGAGCTGTATGCTAGTAGGTTAGGCTTTGTTAAATGAAATAGCCAATCAGAGTCTACAGATGGTAGGAACTGGGAATCAGGTCAAACCATATAAATTCATTTATCATTTTCTGGTAACAACTGACAGTTGTGAAATTTCTGCTGTTGAAAAGCCAAGATTACGGTGGCCAACAAGAGCAAATGTGCTACAATGGGCCAAAGCATTCTATTAGGAGAAATGTGCCGAAATCAAAGAACCTACATTGCTGAATGTTAAAAAAATGATGCCAATTGGAAAACTTATACTGAAATCCAAAACAACCAACAACGAAACATCCTGCAATATGTACTGCCAATGCAAATGCAGAATCCAAAACACACAATGAAACAAATGCAACAGAAAAACAGAATATCCATTCAGAACAACCAAAGTTCTCAAGTAGCTGTATACATGTTGCTCCTGTATAATATTGAGAAAGACTAATATGTACCTTTATGCATTGCTACACTCTTCTAGCTTCAAAACGAACACAGTCATCAAGGGTGAATTCTAGATAGCAGGTTTAGTGAATACTTTGTTAACTGTGATAAGTGAACCTCGAAGGTTTTCACTCCCAGGAAGAGAAGGTAATTTAACCTCTGAGTCAGCCTAACCTCACTGGCAGGTGGTTTTCTTTAACAAACCCCAAGTTTCTGTCTATACTGAGTGGATGTTCTTGTTGTTGTTTTTTTCCCTGTAGCAAGGGCAAGTGTGCATTTAGAGTTTCTGTGCTTTTTCGATTTTGCATTGTTTCTGTACATATATGGTCTTTGTGCATCTTCTCTTTTCCATTTGCAGCACATTACTGTTGTTCAATGCATTCTGCATTTTCATGTGTTTTTGAATTTGAAATGGAAATGTTTTGGGCTGTTGTAGCACATGTGCCCTTGTCAGCAAGCGTACAAAATGGTTTGTACCAAACGTTGCTTGTCAACCTGTTGTAAAGGTTGTCAAAAGGTAGACATCTTTGTTTTTGAATGTTTGTTTTGTTTGATCCTCGTCTGCTATAGCTTTTGCTGAGTATGATTGAAAGACGTAATGGCAAATAATGCGGGAGAAGCAGGATGCTTCTGAACCAACAGACACCATGGATGTTACACCACTCGCATGTCCATATGCTAATTATAGAGCTAGAGCCAGCAGCAATGAGCTTAGCCTAAAGACTGAAAGCAGGTAGAAACAGATAGGATGGTTCAATCAAAGGGTAAAAATGTGAAAATGGTGCCAACTAGCAACCGTAAAGCTCATTAATTAGTTATAATTTGTTTAATTAGTACACAAACATAGATGTAAAAATGACAAGTGGTTTTAGAGGGAGTGTTGGAACTATGTTTTGGACAATCCAATGACTTCCTGGAGTCTTGTCATCACTGTGGGTTTGGGCAACCGGGGAGACTTCACGAAATCACCATTCTTGGCCAAGACATAGTTTGATACTACTGAGCAGGCCTACCTTAACAGTTAGTGAGGCTTTTTCCTTTTTTAATGTTGCCATTTGAAACTCTATTATTGTAACTGCTATATCAGATCAGATTTTTTTGAAGACGATAACAACTCTAATAAACTGATAAACAATTTTCTTTTCTTTTCTCTACTTTTTACTACTATAATGGCTTAATCTTTCTAAAATCTACCAGGTATCACAATGAAGTCATTGTTTTGATGGAGGTTTTTGCCTCCTCCAATGAAGTTGTATAATTACGTTCTGGAATTAACACCATGTCTCGAACTCACCCCATTTCCTCACTTCCTACTTAAGCACAACTTATCTGGTCACTTTCTCTTTGACCCAGTTTTCACAGTGTTTCCCATTGTTCCCTTTCCTTGTGTGTCTGACATGTCAGTTTCACTCTGATTTGCATGTTGCTGGGTATGGCCTCCAGTTTTCCCTCATACCTGCCTCATCACCTTGCCACCTGTCCACATCGCCATCAATGCCTGATTTGAAAAGATCATTCAATCATTCAATGATACTCACAAAATCCCACCAGTCATTCCCCTGCCACCTCCAGCTTTGTCTTGTCTCAGCACCTGCTCGTGATATTTTATTGCCATTACTAGCCCTGTACCATTCCGGACTTCCTTACTTCAAGATCTCATGCTGTCATTCTGCTGAGAGTTGCACTCTTGCATCTCTTTTGGCTCCAATTAACAGTTTGAACTGATTCTAGTCTCATGCTGGCGTTTGCATATTGGATCCACTACAATTCACTATAACTGTCACACAGTTGACACAGTGGCAGATGTAGTTGGGTGCAAGGTTAACAGTGAAAGATGTTTCCATTTAATTCTTAATCATGCTTAAGTTCATTTTTAATCCTCCTTGTCTCTATTCAGTATGATTTGTATGATAGGTGTAATGGAACAGGAAAAGTCGCGATGCCGATATTGACTCATGCAGATCAACAGCTTTATCTCTCTTTGTTCTGGTCCCCTGGGAGACCTGACGGCAAGAGTAAGAAAGATGAAGAGAGAATGAGAATCCGTCAGTGAGCACTGCCTGCTTTCCTCTGGGAAAACAGGACATTCAGTACCACAAACATTCAGGCAGATCAATTTGATGACGAGACTGGAAAACAGTCGAGAGGCACGTAGTCACATCCAGAAGATTCACACACAGCATACAGTATGAACAAACACACTCACAAACAAAATACACGAGCCTTTTTCTACCCACTTGCTCTCCCTTTGCAGATTAACAAGCTCACCAAGACATAAACAAAACTAAACTTTTCAAGTTAGAACAAGAATGGTTGTGTTTCTACCAATATAATGAGGGACCATTGTGTCCGTGTATGTGTGTTCATGCTGATGTGCGTGTACGTGTGCACAAGTCAGGCATATTTTTTTGATAAAAACACTCAGTGACACGGTCCATTTCATGATGTGAAAGGAAACAACTAATGTTGCTTTTGCCCCTAAGTATTGTATCATATTATTGAGAGAGAAACATAATACCAGAAGATCTAACACATTCTTGTTAGAGTCAATCCTTTAAATGTCCTTCAAGGTTTTCTAATAAAAATGTGGTAGTCAACTTATTACAAACTTCTACTACAAGTATGATGCAAATCTCACATACTGTCAAGCTGCATTTCTAAGGATAGAGGGTGTTATGTTGTCCCCTTGAGACAAATTTGTGATATTCCTGACATGGATATGACAGATACACTATGGTTATAGCTATTATTATAATTATTATTATAGTTGTGTCTTTCCAGCATCAAGATTTCAGTGGAAATACTGTGTATGTGCCTGAAAGTATACTATATATACCTACTGCGTTTCAAAACATGTAAGAGTTTCTCTTTCCTGTCTTTCCTGAAAGGGTTTGCTTCTTTTTGTTCACCACTCTGATCTCCTTTTTCCTTCTTCCTGACCTTTTTCTTTCCCTGCTGTCAGATGAAAAGCGAAAACACTTTGAGTAACAACATTTTAGACCATGAGAATGATTTTACAGTCAGTCCACATCATTCGGTGTTTTGAATAGGTCATTTATCATCTGGAAGTGCACACCACCGCAGGGGTTAGAAGAACACCTCTTAAATTTAGTAGTCATGTCACGAGTCTGAAACACTTCCTTTACTGCACAATCCATTAAGAGGAAGATAGAGTCGACTAAGACAAGTCCACTTTAAAATATGTTAAAATCTCTTGCTTTGACTCTTGCCCTGAGCATTCTTCTAATCCTCCTTTGTGCTTTCTGAAGTACATCCACTGGTAGCCCTCTGTAACAGGAGAATGGGATATTATCAGGTGTTAGAGGATGTTAAAGGACAGGTAGACTGTCATCATCTTGTGCTGTAGGAGGATTTCTTGATAACCTTTACCCTGAAGACTTCCAAATACAGTGATATCACCGTGGAAGAAATGGGGGACATGCTTTATCTGGCCTGCAGGTAAAGCCGCACTCTGTCCTCACACATTTAATTTTTTTTCAATCACAGAATGTGAAAACGGTTTCAAAGCCTGCCCCTGACCCAAAAGAACAGGTTTTGTTGTTGACGTCAGCGTGTGCGTTTGAGAGGCAGAGAGAGCGAGCAAACCAGAGATGTAATATATAAATCAGAGAAAGACAGCGAGACAAGGCAATCAAGGCAGTGACCTAATTCAACACAGGTGACCCTCAAGGGCTGTAATCATTTTGATACACGATACTGCCGTTGTCTTCTTGTATTCCTTTTTTTTTTCAACACTTTGTTTAATTAATTCCACTTCCCCTCAGCCTTTGGTGTAAGTATCAGCATGAGTCACGTGGAGGCCAGTTGGAGAGCAGAGGTACAGTTAGCAGGGGGAGGAGCGTGAGATTTAAATGGATCGCACCGACCCTTGTACCCATTCAGCCTAAACTATCATGGATCGGGGGTTAGCTGTTGACTTAGCACTGTACCACTTTTGGTCATCTGATTTAGAAACGCTACAGGTTTATGGAATCGTTCAAAAACGCATATTTTTTTCATGTGTTTCCAGATGTTGGGCATCAAGAAATCACAAGCTGAACATTGACAATCTTAGTAAATATTAACTGCAATTAGAGTTATGGTAAAATGTCAAGCCTTCATTGAGATTTCCTTAAACTATCTGCTAACTAGGCACAGTGAACCTTATTCCCATGTTAGCCTACCTATACAGAACTATAAGATATACAACTGTATAAGAAACGAAAATGCAATTTTATCTGTAATATTCACTCAGAATGAAAATGAGCTCATTAGCTAACTCTGGAACATCCACATTGATGTGTGAACTAAAGTGAGATGCATTGCCCCAGTTAAATAAATGATACAACCTGAGTTGCTCATATATTAACCAAGGATATATTTTCTTTAATTTTGCATTGTGGGTCATATACACTGCTGGAAACTGCAGAAGGAAACTCAAGAAGGGCATGTTGAATGGCGCAGCCTGGTCTTTGTCACTTGCCTCTTGTGACTTAGTGTCTATGCCCTTTTTGGGGGTGGTCTGCCGCACACCTGTGTTGAATCAGGTTATCCCCTGCATGATTGTCTCGTTCATACTTAATTTGTTTTTAACAGTATTCCTGCTGTGAGGCCTTTGGCTCAAACATGTCAGCAATAATATTTTTTTTTTTAAATCCGCGTGACTGCTTTCTCAAACTACTCTAATTAGTTTTCGTTGCCTTTAGTCATGGACCTGGCAGGCAATGACGTTAATGAGTCATTTTCAGAACAGTCATTTAGGTTGAGAGCAGATATCTAAATCACCTAATTTGTCATTTAGGAATAATGATTAATTGAAATAGGAGTTCATGTGAAGATATGATAAGACTAGCTCTTCACCCAGCATCTGAGGCAGTCAGCTTTGCCTTGACTCAGTCAGCTTTGAGTGGTCAGTGCCATATTCTCAATTTCTTCAACAAGATTGTTACATGTTTGCCCATGATTGTGCATTCTTTATAATTATCCTCTGGGTCAAGTCTTTCCATTGACTCCAATCCTTTCAAGAAACATTGAGAAAACACACCCTTACAGTAATTGGCAAAGCCTGTGCTGTCACACAATAATATCTCTTACATATATGAGCTCATACTGAATATATATATATATATACATATATATATTTTCAGTGAGTACAGAGCCCACAGGTGTTGGAATGCTGTGTGCAGCCAAACCACAGGTGGTTTGTCCTATAATTATCCACATCACCTGACCCCCATGTCTGCACATACAGGCATATGTAACTGAGTGCAGAGTTCTGTCTTTTCATTTAATTATGATGCAATGATTGTGTAGCGAAGTTGATATGTATGTGGTATCTCTAAATAAAGGCCTCCACCGGTGATCCATGTGATTCAGTTACCCAAATCTAATGTACATAAACTAATAAAGACCCATTCTGAAAGTGACCTAGGGCTAATTACACCCATTTCAACCTGAGCCAAAGGACAGTGGAGCAATTAAGTCTGACCCAATTACAGCAAACTGTTGTGAATAAAAGAGATAAATGAAGAAGCTGTAAGTGGAGATAAAGATGATATCAAGCTTAATCAACCTGCTGCTGGGCAACATTCACTACCTGTCATTAAATAATTACTTTCTATACCTTAATGATGGGTGAATCCTACTATTAATTAGACAATTAGTTGAATATTACATTAGAAAATGTAATCAAGTAATAGTCAGTGATCAAGCACTCTTAGTAAAGGACACATCTCCGTTTATTTAGGAAGCAGTAACAAATCTTTCAAAATAAAGAGACATACTAATTAGTCAACACAAAACATCAGTGGTGGTTTTCTGTGGTAATGCTACTCAAGTCCACTTGAACCTCAATTTGGATCTAAGTCCAAAAAAAGCCTGTATTTAATGATAATCACATTATACAGAAAGCCCTCATGAAAACCAGATTGCCTGCTTTTTTTTTTTTTTTTTGTTTTGGAGTCTTACCTGCTCATCACATACTTGGACAGGTGTTGCAGAAGAAGAGCATATGTGCTTGTTTGTGCAAATATTCAAGTCTGCTGTCCAGCTACATTCCGGTCAGACTGCAGGATATAGATTTGGGGCCCTAAGGGCCAAAACACCTGAGGTGAGAAGTCCATAATTTTGTTACTGCATACCAGTGTTGACCATAGGAAAACATCAGCTGAGTGAAATGTGTGGCTATCATAGGATTTGACTTTGGCTTATTACTTCTGAGGGTTGGATGTAGAATCACTACTAATTTCTGCCTGAAAATGTTGAATAAAAAATGAAATGTCATTTTTAACGGTTAGAAATTCAATCTTCTTCTGAGGAATTTCATCATATATTTCTGAGAAATTTCATCACATATTTCACCAGAATTGGTGCATAATTATTCAATTGTTCTTCCTTGAAGATTGCCTAATTCAATGCATCCCTTTAAATCTGTGGCACAATATATTTACACGACAGATGTATTCAGTGTATCCATGCATTCATGCTACTACTGTTTACACGTTTTAGCATAAATGGAAAACCTTACCAACACACTCACATGTACTAATTCACCAGGCTCTAATAACTTGCAATTATTTGGTCCTTAAAATCAAAGTTTCAGTCCTCTCAGCAGGCATCAAAAAGGCAAATGTCAACTCATGACAGACAAACGGCAAGCTATTATTACTTTGAGGCATGAGAGACTGTTTTTTTAGATATGTTGCCAAAAAAACTTAAATTACCTTTTTGAGCACTGTGGCTTACACCATCACAAGCAGAAAAGCTGGAAAAAAAAAAGGTCTAGCAGACCTAGACTGACAAAAGAATCAGACAAGGCTGTCTTGTGGAATAGGAAGCTGACTGCGTCACACACATGTTGAATGAAAAAAAAAAAGAAAGTGAAAAGGAAGAAAGCGTCCCTTCAAAAGTAAAGTGGTGATATCAGACAAACAGAGATGCTGTGACAGATGTAGCAGCTCAGAGAACTTTATTAAAATGTCAAAACAATGTTAAGATCCAAGGGCTAGGAGAACAGGACAGCTGAGAACTTAGAGGCTGATAAAATCAGTTAATACGGACATTTCACATTAGTAATCTTGAAAAGTAGAATAGCTGGCGAGTGTTTAGAAGTGATCCGCTTCTTCAGTTGGAATGTTCCTCCTGATTGCACCTCATTTCCCAAAAGTTGCCCTCGCAGTGTTGAACTGACTCACAGTTGACTCACAGAGTTCAACAGCATGCCCATACAGACACTCACAATCGGTGCAGGACCTTTTTTTGAGCTGCATTTTAGAAAATCAAGTCTCCATCTTTTATCATTCGTACCTGTGAACGAGCCACTTGTTCTCAAAAAAACAAAATGACAACCTGTGTTTTAATGAGGACAAGAACAGAATGTGCTGAAGCTCAAACTTCTTTCTGTAGCCGTACACATTATTTTTAACCAAAAGAGAATGAAAGTGCAGATTGTTCAAAGTTGTAATCTTAGGAGACTCAATGTTTTTTTTTTTTGGTTTTTTTTTCTACAGGCATGGACCAATTTGGGGCAGATCGATCATGTTAATTATTTAATAGAAAGAAATTGATCACACATTCGATCAGCTCTCTCATGGCTTTTAGTGCTTTTGATTCAGAGTTCATTCTTTCTTCTTCTTCCTCAAGCAGGACACCGACACTGTTTTGCAGTCATATCGTATGTGTTCAAATCCAAAAGTTGAGACAGATGTTCATATTGTTGTTTCACTACAAACTGCAATTACAAAAGCAATGAAACGGCGGAGTCCAATTCCCCACAACATTTCAACAAACATGGACGAATATATACAACTTGCTTCATTCATTGCTCTTGGATCATTGCACTGTAGAGTGCTAATTGTAGGACAATTAACAAAACACAATTCAACTCGATCTAATGGTCAGTGGATAGATCCCATCCCATCTAATGTCCACATATGCAAGACAGTAAATCCATTATTGCTCACAGTATATGTGTTCGGGAAATATTAAAGTTGCTCGACAAAGTTGTCTCCAAAATGAACGTATTGTAGTGGTTAGAACTGTTGCCTCACAACAAAAGGTTTCCGGTTCAAACCCCTCCGGGGCCTTTCGGTGTTAAATTGCCAATAGGTGTGAATTTGAGTGTTGTTGGCGACTTGTCCGGGGTGTACCTGCCTTTCACCCAATGCCATATATATATACATATATATGCGGCATATATATATAAAAGCATGTGTGCATATAATTATAAAATGTACATGCAAAATCAACTACATTTTGTGAATGCTAATTGTATTTTCTCCCAGCAGGATGCAGACTTGCTCTTAACAGCTTAATTTATATATTCTTCTCTTCCCATCTGTTCAACATACATTGAACAGATTGGAAAGCATCTCCCCCATCCCTCTCTGTGCTCTAACTGACAATGGTTGCATACTTTCTTTTTTACAAGCCAGCAATGTTTGGAGTACCGTTGTGCTTTCACTTTCCTTAAATCAATCAGTCAGTGAGTTGTATGGCTGATTCAAATTTCAGTAACACAGTTTTGTTTTTGGTTTTTTTTTAATTATTTAGCCAGGGCCTGTCATCAAACACCTTATTGGCAATGTCCATGCAGTTTCTCTCTCTTACATAGAGAATGGTGCAGCAGTGGGCCAGTTGGAGTGAGGCGGTTGAATGGAAATGACCTCCCTGGAACCTGCTGTTACCCAGGGTCCTTTGGGTTGCACCAGCATGCCCTGCGGCAGCACAGTTAATGGGATAGCAGCAGGACTGCTGATCAAGCACACTGGTGGCACACACCTCGCTACACACTCCCATACACAGCAGCAAGCAGCGGCTGCAGTGCCGCGTGTTCAGTTACACTTTCACAGAGACACACCTACACAAAAACCCATGCAGCCATCATCATTAAAGGAGACAGACACACACTAAAAATTGCACACCTCCCTCAGGATGTTCGGTACATGTCTGTCGCACAAGCTTCTGCCGCACTAGCTTTACTACACACAGAACACAACACGACATTTCCACCTAAGTCACAGCAGTGAAGATTGACACTACTATTGTAGCATCCGGAATTAACATCCACAGAGTGCAGCATTGTGAAGATGCATGGTTATATCACTGGTTCTTAGCCCATGAATCAATAACCATCCTGTCAAACACTAAAAAATAAGTTGTCTATACTTGGAAGAAGTTGGAACATTTTGGTCTTTTTTATAGTGGCTGTTTTTTGATCTTGTTGTTTGTATGACTGAGCAAATTCTGCTTTGTGTCAATGATCAGCAAGCTCTGCCTATAGTAGAAAGCATAACTGGTGTACATGTTTCAAAAGCACACATAAGATCAATAAAAACATCATCATGTTATGACCATGTTCTTTTATTATTTTTGCTCTAAGCTACACGTTTGTATTAAGACTTGATTGAATATAGTAGATCCGTCTTAACCTTCCTTACCTTCAACATAATGTACACTAAGTACTATCGCTTGTTACATTTACTGTTCAGCTTTCACAGGTCTGACTCATGTTCCTCCCTTTTGAGTCAGAGTGCACTCGTTTGTTTACTCAGTTACTGTTGAACTGTTTGAGATATATTTCATGTCTAACCTCATTTTCATGGTAATTATATTAATAAAATGGTGAGCTAAAATTATACTTGCAAGCGGTTTACAGCGGTACATGCCATGGGCGGAGGTTTTCTTTTAAAGTTCAGCGTCAGATACCACCCGTTGATAACACCACTGCAGTGCTAGGTGGTTGTAATGTATGTGATCATCCACTTTGGGATTGAGGGCTTCCATCTAATGTCAAATAACTAAGTGAATATGAGCAGCCTTGCAATTGTCGTAGTTTCATTTGTGGTGAGTTTTCAGCTGAATATTTCAGTGGAGAAGATTACTAAGTTTTTCTTTAACTTGAACGAACTCCACCGGCAGCAGAAACTTACAGGAGAAAACTATTCTTTCCACACTCAGTATCTCCATTGCCCGATGTGTAGTTACATTTTGAGGCGCATGTCAACTAGGGTGAAGCTATGTGCGTAGGCTCCAAATATCAACCTGTATAGTTATATCACCACAACAGTGTCACAGTGCCGCAGTTGTACTGTACTGTTGCTAGTGTTGCATCACGATGAAAGGATATGCACGACATGTAGATCATGAAGAACATTCAAAAAAGAACACCCTCATTTGATTTAACCAGCTACCTGATTATCCATAAAGTCTTCATAATGCATGAATCCAGCAGCTGCAGCCCGGTATATTCGCATGTTCAGACAATGCAGCACCTCTGCCAGGTGCTACATTGGAAATGAGCCGCTGCACACACTTGACAGGTTGGATGCGATCCCTAAAAAGAAGTGCTTCATTATTGTGCAGCGGCATGTGCTGCACGTTGGTGCTTTATGTTTCTGCGTGAGTGTACAGTGTATTGTGTCAGTACTCTGTCACCGGTGGCTTGTGTATTTGATTATGTTTGTGTGGTGGAATAAAAACAGCAGCTTTTATGAAGTGGAATACATTTTTCTACTTTCTATTTCTCCAGAGCGGTGTGGAAGCTCGGTGTTAATATTCTCAAACAAATTCTTTTGGGCACGTTCTCTGTCTGTCTGCCACTCTCACACTCTCTTTATCTCACTCCCTCTCTCTATTTCTTTGTTTCTGTAGACACATTTAAATCTGTACACACATATTTATAGAAATGCAGTATATAAATATACCGCTGACTTACTTGCTGGGTAATGATACAAAAGCTTGCATGCAGATCAACACATTTATTTCTGATTTAAAAATAGCTCATTTCTCCCTTTAGTCAGCTAAAGCTCATCTTACTGCAGTGTGTGGTTTCTAAAGGTGGTAAATAGAAGCACCCTGCCTGCCAAGCTCAATGCAGAATACCTGGGAATCTCAGCACGGTGGAAATATATTCCCCTCACCAACACATCACTATTTACTAATTAAATTCCAAACTGAGTGACCTGAGTTTTAATTTTTCAGTTCAAACATTTATAAACTTGGTATCATTCCTATATTTAACTGGATGTCTGACTTTTCTATAAGCTCTTTAAAGTACAACATCATGTAATATTTAAGGCAGAGCAACAACAGGTTCATGGCTACTGTCAAATGTGCCAAATTACAGAGGTTTACATAATTGGTTTGGGCGGTGCTCTCTTAGCGCTGCAAACATCCAAACTCTGATTTAAATCTGGCTTGACATTGTGTTGGGTGAAATACAAATCAGCTTAAAGCTGGCAGATTTACACAACCGAAATGAGATGAGCTATAACATTTGGCAGCTTTTATGGATATATTCTTACTATCTGAAGTCTTTGTAGATGCTGCACACCTATGGGATAGACACCGAACAACTAAAGCCTCCTTTAAAGCTCTCGGTCCCCATTGTCATTAGCCAAAGACAGAGTATAAAAGCATCTATCACGCAGGGTGGAGTGAGAAAGTCCCTCTCTTCTCGCCTGCTGTCATCACAGCCCATATCACTTCACACATCCGTGTCTGTCTGATATTGTCCAGCCCTGCTTAAATTCCTAAGTCCCACAGAAAAAGATAGGGGATCACAGAATGGATTTATAAATGAACTGAAAAATGGACAAGGACAGGATTTGGAGGAACTTTTGATAAATCTTTGATTGCAGGAAGTACGGTAATACAGATTTAGTTATTTCCCTTGTGCCTAAAGACTTAAAGATGTTTCCCATCATCCCCTCACCTGTTTGTATGTTGTCTATCTCACTCTGTTTGAGGCATGGCCTCGAGTTTCCCCCACACCTGCCTATTCACGGCGAGACCTGCTTCCAATCATCCAATCAACCTGCTCAGTCCTCACAGTCTCCATCAGAATATTTAATTGCCCCTGTGGTAACAAAATGCTACCCCCACCCTCTTCTGTGGGGTTTTGTTAATCTTGACTAACCCTGATCTACATGTGCCTCAGAATCTCTCCTGCCATATCCAGCTCCGTCCTGTATTCTGCTCCAGATTTTGGAGCCAGCCCTGCACCGCCTGGAACGATCTCACATCTCAGACTAACTAATTCTGATCTAAAGGCTTGTGTTTGCATACTGGGCTCGCTACTGTTCACCACAACAGATGTTACTTTAGAATGAGCCTTTACAGACACCACAGGTCTTTATGGGACAGAAAAAAAAAATCACAACCATCGTTCAGTTCTTGAATCAAGGTTCATCCGGCGCTTATAAAAGAAAACTTGTCTTACAAAATGTGTGGTGTCTGAAATAAATGGTTGTTTACCATACAGAGAGGGTCAAACCAGAGATGCAATGGGTTGAGGTCATCCAGCGTGTTTGAAGTTCGACCTACACTAGCAACTAAAAGCCAAGATATTTTTGTATCTTCTGCTTACATTTATATCATTCTTTCTCTGTTAAAAAAAGAGAGGATATACTCTGGTTATATGGAGTGTGAATGTGAACTTCAATACTGTTTTGAGTACAAAATTTATTTCATTTGCAAATTCATGCTTGATTATAGCATCACTCATCAAAGCACACCTCATTAAGGTTTGCAAAACCACACTTTAGGTTGTAAAAACACAACATGCATAAAAAAAAGAAAAAAAAAAAAGGCAAAAGCAAGCCAGCTGCAGTCACACTATGCAGTGAATGATTTGGTTTGTTGAAACGTTACACAGCTAAAAAGCTGTCTCCGAGCTACGCTCTCCCACAGCAAAGTACTTCGTGACAAATTGAGGAAACAGCTTGTGAATTACTAATTGCCACTTGATCAGCAGGAATGTTTGAATCAGTGCCTTAATCTGCTTTTGCACATGTCCCATGTTTAGGTGAGTCTGCCAGATCCCATGTACCCCCACCTCTCTGACAGCGTGACACACAGGATATAATGTGATTAGACGTGACCCTGAACAGTATGTAATGACATTAGTGGATGGCAGAAGATACAGCACAGGTGGGGCCGACAGGTATGATTGAGGTAGTGCGTTGTGTGTTCATATCATGGCTGGATGTTAGAGGTGTATATTTGCGATGTGTTACACCTTCAAAAGACTTTGTAAAGCTGGTGGTTTTTAATTTTGTTTTCAAATCTTAATCATAATTAATAGACGTTAAACATGTCAGCAGCAATGCAATGTGTCTGTTAGATGTCAATCATCTTTCAAACCTTTTTTTTTTCCCCAAAATGTTTGACAAGTTTGACAGCCAAAAGGTCAGGTGGGATTACTATATGCCTTGCTAATAAGTTACTTAACCAAATTTTAATTGACAATAGCAAAACAAATATGCAGCATTAATGCAACATTGATTCCAGACCACAGAGGGATTGGTGATCTTACGAGAGGTTTTGGATTTATTCTGACTAGATCTCATCTTATGAGGGAATTTTATGTATTGATCATCTTGACTGTAAAACATTACAGGCCTAATAATTGTGTAGAAAAATAAAAAAGTCCATAACTATGAAGAATTCGGTTTATAGGTTTTATTTATTTATATTCTTTTTCACAACCCCTATTCCAAAATATGTTTTGACCTCACATAAGTCATTTTTTGGTGTATGGGAGTGTGATTTCAGGACATTTTATGGGGAAAATGAGGACATTTGACTACTCCTCACTTCTTTGAGGGTTTGTTTTAGGTTTAAAGGTTAGACTTTAGGTTCAAATTAAATTTAGCTCAAGATTAGGGCAACCTTGGCATGTGGTAGGGACAGTTTAGGTTAGGGTTCAATCTGTAGAATGCATATCAATGAGGGTGCTCCCAAGTAAAGTAATACAAACGTCGTGTGTGTGTGTGTGTACATATAAAAGCAATCTTTTAACACTGCAGCTGACAGGTTAGAAAATATTGACTGTATATTACGCTCTAGTGTCGGTGCCAGCAGTAAATTGAAATTTATATGGAATTTTGGAAGCACACAAATCTTACAATATAATCATGTAAGCCATCCAGACCAGGACAGGATATGTGCCTCTCAGTTCTCATGCCCACTCATATATTGTTTGACTTAGAGTATTGACACACTACAGAGATGGAGAGAAACTAATGTTTGCTGACACAATAAACACTCAAAGTGTAATTATTACATAGAGATTTCATGTGTACACACCAGCTGGTCACCAGTAAGGTGACAGTCTTAATGTGGGACTATGGAAAGAGCAGTACTGAAATGAAAGTATGTCTTATTTTACACATAAAATAGTATTTTATAGCTCTGTAGTATGCACGTGTGTGTGCGTCCATCCATGGTGGCTCATTTATACCTACTAACTAAGTTAACTAGCACAAAGTTGAGCTGCCATGTTATCAATTTACTCTACACTGTGTCTCCGTCCCTGAACACACAGGCGCTAATAATATACATTAAGAATGGCCTGTCTGGGATGAGAGCATTAGCATCCCCACCCGGCTTGGTGGCATCAGCATTAGCATAGTTGGAAGGGCTCGATTCCATGCAGCAGACCCTGCAACGAGAAGATAAGGATTGTACAGACGGTACACAGCAAAGGTCTGCTCAGTCCTCCTCCACACATGCTAATGTTTCGCCTCCTCCCATCCTGCTGACTCTGAAACATCCAGCCGGCCCGGGAGGAGAGGCATTAAAACTATCTCTACCATTACAAGCAATATAAAACATGCACATGGGGGCACTTGCACATGCACAAACACATTTTTTTAAATGTGTGTCTGCATACACACACGCTCTCCTAAACACCATTACTCTACATAATAACTGTGAATCGATAGGAGGAAAGGGGCTGCAGGAATCTTTGTCTTGATAGGGCTTATTACTGTGTTTGATAGTTTGTAGGGGCACACATTTTTACCGTTGTGGCTCCATAACTGCATTAGGTTATCTCCTATTATAATAAAGGATCAATATATGTTGTTAATTGTTTGACTAATTACAGCAATTTTTTCAGTTTTGTTTTTCACTACAGGCTTATGCATGATGAAAAAAAGTAATTTGCTATAGATGAATGCATTTTGTGAGGCAAATCATAACTTAAGTTAGTGCACAACCTTAAGAAGACAAAATAATTCCATCTCATTATTTATTGGTCCGAATGTTTGAATGACTAATGGTGGACCTCCATTATCACCTCCATGTAAGACTATTAGCAATAGACATTTTGGCAACAACAAAAAAAAATGTAATAATGCAGCAGTGTAATAATGTACCTAAGATAAAAAAAAAAAAAAAGAACAGACAGTTCCCTCCATTATGTGTCACAGTAAACCTTGCCAAGGGCACAGTGGATAAACACCAGAGCCATAAAAGTGGAACACCTACACTCACCAAAAAATATAAAAATGACACTTTTGTTTTTTGCTCACATTTTTCATGAGATGAAGAAGAACATATAAGACTTCTATGCACACAGATTTTTATAGAAGGACTTTTGTTAAAGTCTGTGTTAGTGAGCACTTGTACTTTGTCTAGATAATCCATCCACCTGACAGGTGTGTCATATCTAGAAGTCAGCCAATGTCAACGTTGTGAACAGTGCCTCATGGCGGCGGTGGGGTTACTGTATTAGCAAGCATAAGCTACAGACAATGAACACAGGTGCATTTTATTGGTGGCAGCTTAAATGCACAGAGATAAGGTTGTGACATCCTGAAACCCATTGTGGTGCCATTCATCCCCCGCCATCGCCTCATGTTGCAGCACGATAATGCAACGTACAAAAGGATCTGTACACAAATCCTGTGAGCTGAAAACATGCCAGTTTTCATGGCCTCCATACTCACCAGACATGTCACCTATTGAGCATGTTTGTTCTGGATCTAATTCCTGCCAATATCCAGCAAGTTTGCACAGCCATTGAAGAGGAGTGGGCCAACTTTCCGTAGGCCACAATCAACTCTGTGCGAAGGAGGTGTGTTAGACTCCATGAGGAAAACTGTGGTCCGATGGGTTTTCTGTTGCGCTTTTATTTGTGTTGTGTAAATGAAACGTGGGTAATAAATGTTGCACACTTTGCATACAATAGGTAATTTAGTCTGTAGACTCAAACAGTCAAGCGGAATAAGGTTAATAAATTGATTGAAGCTGGAGAAACGACACTGCCATAGTTAATGTGGAAAAACTCAGAGCCAAGCTGATGTATGAGATGGATGAGGCCTCCAGTATAAATGTCAAACTCTTTGTGTGCCTAGAACTCTTTGTCCATCCTCCTTTTTCTGTTTCAGATCTGAAACAGAAAAAGTAATAATGTATAAGGCTGCGTCCAGATAGACTTCGGCCCTGCATGATAAAGATGGAGCCGCCTCATTCATTTAAATGAGACCATTTCAATAATGCAGCAGTGTAGTAAAAAACGAAAAATTGCAGGGTTATCCTGCAAAAATGTCGAACCAGACTCAACAGCACTGAAAAAATGACGCTGTGTTGACCTCTCAAAAAGGTGCATGTTGTTTTTGTACTGTTTGCGTTGCCATCATTGCGATGAAAGATAGAATTGTTGCCTTGGTGCTATGGAGGAGTGCAGAGTTCACGTCTAAAACATTTTAAACCGATGGAATTGCTACTCAAATTGACCTTTTCTCATATGTTTGGTCTCACCAGCAAGCTGTCTACACCAATGCAGTCTGAATTTGCCATGCTGAACACTGACAATGTTTCAAATCTAGGAAATATGATGTACTAAAATGAGATTATCTGGTTAAATCCAAAACACACATTTGTACCTGTTGTGTGAGTAACAACCAGAAATTGGCAGGACAAGCATTCATTACGATTCAGCCATGAAATTTCTATACCTAAAACATGTAAATTAGACCTTTTATCTGCCTGACACTTATGAACACCTCACACATTTTGTCTGACAATTTAACAACATGAAGAATGGTTCTCATATTTATCTGGCCCTTTTCCACATATCTGACTCAAAGGCTGGTGCCGTTCAAAGAGTTTCTGTTTCCCTGTTGGTAGTGACAGGAGGGATGACTGTGGGTGATCTGCTACCTGAAAATCCCACTGAGCCTGGACCTGACCTTAAAACTGGGATTGTGACGCAGATGCAAATTTGTACGTGAGAAATACTGGCAGCCATCAGACAAAACAAATGATTTGCACATTTTATAAAGTAGACTTTGTTATGACTGTCTAGCACTCTCTTATTCATACCAGAAATATCACCTACTGAAACAGTTTCATATAGTTGCCACCATTGTCACATTAACATATATAGGACTTGATACTTCAGCGCCTTGAGGTTCTTTTTTTTTATGTGGTCTGTGATACTTTATTTGAAACTTACAGACTTTAACAGAGAGTGAAAGTTGTCCCGCCAGGTATTACTTAGAATCTAATTAGACAGCAGCAGGGGGAGAGCCAGTTAAATGAGCTAAACTGAGCTTCTTCAGGGTCCACTGTGCAAATGCAAGGTTCTGTTTTGACTAATATGAATTTAAAGCATGTGCAATGAAATTAATTATTCAAAATTAAAACGTAGAGCATCTTTTTGATCTCATTAGTCCCAGTTTAAGCAAAATACCTTCATATATATCTCTCATTAAAATTGCCTTTTTCTTTTAAATTGTGCCTCCATGTTGGGTATTAAAGCCAGTCAGCTGTAAGTTATGTGAGTTAAATAACTAGTTAAGCTAGTTTTCATACTTCATTCATTTGCTAACATGGCGGGGTTGTGCCATCTTGGAGGCGCCGCAGTGAAGTGCAAATGTGTGGGAGAGGATGATATATAAAATATGATGGAGAGAGTTTGGTATATCGTAACTGTGTTTGATGAGTGTTAGCAGAAGTGTTTGTGTTAAGTTAATATGTGTTAATACATATGAGTAGTTATGAGACTAAAGTAAATGTGTGTGAGTTATATTCTTCTGTTATATATTAATATTTTGAGTTTGGGACGTCTTGAGTATGTGGAATACATGTTCTTTTAAATACATGTGTACTTATTTTCATTCAGGTCAAATGATTTGCATTATTTTTATAATATCATCAGTTGTTTACACCATTTGTTCATTTTGTGAAGTGTCTTTGTACTGAGTTTATATGCACTTTTAGAGAATCTAGAGTCATGTTGACTTAATTATCAACTCAGAAATAAAGAAGCTCTTGCATGACTTAAGACTAACTTTTGGTCCTCTCCATCGGTCCACAAACACATGCACTGGCCACACAGTTCATCCTAGCCTGTGTAACCTTTGCTGTCGGTCCAAATTACCCCTGGGTTTCTTAAGAAAAAGAGCAAGGGCAGATGCAACAAGTGAAGTGAAGACCCAGTGGATGGATTTATTTTATGTAAAACTGACGGAAATGTCAGGGGAAACTGATCAAGCCTCATTTAAAGCCAATTAAAGAGTATTGGATTGGATGCTGGTAATTTGTGAAAACTTTACACTGCAGTGCTAGCTGAGCTACAGCTAGCGGAAGTTTAGCTAGCGGTAGCTCAGCTAGCATTAGCTCAGCTAGCGGTAGCTTGTTGTTGTTCTCGGAATGTGTGTGACACACCCACATTCTAGAACTCTGGGACATGAAAGGATCAAAGGCACACAGTGTTCCGGATCTCATCCTTATATCTACCAGACACTGTTAGACAAAGTTCATCAGAATCGAGAAGGAGACCGACCCTGTTGAGTCAAATATCCCAGAGATAGAACACAACGTTGTCGATATTATGGAACCATCAAAGATAATCGTGGAGTCTGCAGATCCTTCTGCCTCTGGTTGTGAGTCCACAACCGAGGCAGAAAGTGTGAAGCAGCTTCGCACTTTTGTCTCTATGCTGACATTGAGAGTGTTGTACAAGTGTAACACTGTGCAGAACCGCAGCCAGGAGAAGTGGGCTGCCCACATGAAGAGACTGGTGAACCAGATCATGGACGGACTCACCATCACTGAAGGCTTTTGTCCAGATGGCAAGATCAAGAAAGTGTGCAAGGCCGCGCTGAAGGACCTGGAAAAGAAGTTTGGTGGCAAGCGCATGCTGGAGACTGTTATACTACTGGAGGAACCAGTTATGGACAAAGCCATCGTCCAGTGTTTGCAGGAGAAAATCAAGGACTACTCTGCTAAGCTTGCAAAGAAAGCTGAAGAACCTTCCTGTTGGAAGTGGCTGGATCCACTCAAGATGTATTACATGTCATTGCAGGTTTGCACAGTGGCACCATTTTAGTCATCCCAGCTTAGTGTTGCACTATTATGTCATCAAATTAGTGCTGTGACACCAAAGTGGTTTTCTCCGGGAGCTCCGGTTTCTCCACTAAAAAAAAAAAACACTATTGCACCTTCTGAAATGAGAATGAAAAAGATCTGACCTACTATCATACTAGTGCTTTCCAGGTGTGAATGTGTAACTGTGTGAATGTGATCAGGGTGTTTTTAAGAACAATCTGGTCACATTCACACAAACACAATCACGCCAACTGTTAACATCAGAATTTTGTACACAACAGTGGTTTTACTCCGGGCGCTCCGGTTTTTCCCACAGAGATGAATGTTCTAAAAAAAAAAAAAAAAAAAAAAAAAAAAAAAAAAAAAAAGATTAGTTTGCATACTATGTGATTTATGTTATTTTTTCATCAAATTGTGACCAGGTGCACCCAAATGCACAAGACCCAGAATAAACTACAACCCGAGACTGCTATACAATTGCATACATTTTATTTACAATATGTTTGATAAGACGCTGGTCTTCGAATGGAGTAAATTGTCTAAGTAACACACAAATCAAACGTTTTTTGACAAAAGTCAAACTATTCTTTACCACACAGTAAAGCACACATGCAAACTGGCTGCTCTACCACTACTCAGTCCAGTCAGTTCTGCCTGATCAGAAGTGTTTTCTCTAGGGCTGTACGATATTGGAAAAAACTGACCTTGCAATATTTTTCTATTCTGCGACATATATTGGGATATGGAAAAATCCAGGAATTTTCACCAGAGTTCAATTGCTCTATTTGAAAAGAATTTAGTATCCTAAAATTATTGGGCTGATTTTGTAGAGAAAAATGCATAGAAAATAAAAATAAATAAGCTGAGGATTTAATTTTAGTCTGAAGATTTTTTTGAATGCAAACCATCCTTTCTTGAGCCTGATTGTCTCATTAGCAACAAACTGTGTGTATCCAAGAGCCCTTAAATTGGAGTAAAAGTAAATTGTTTGTGAAAGTAATATAGTAATGTAATAAGTAACGTAACTAGTTACTTTTAACACCCAGTAATAAGTAATTAGATTAGATTATACTTTATTTATCCCACAACGGGGAAATTCACTTGTTACAGCAGCAGAAGTGTAATATACACTACAGAAGTAGAATCTTCTGTAATGTAATATTACTTTTTAAAGGAGTAATAAGTAACTAGTAACTTATTACAATTTCTGAGTAACTTGCCCAACACTGATGATGACGTTATTCTCGTTATATTCTGATTTTTTCCGACATGTCAGAGAACACAGATCTGTGGGAGAGATTCTGAATGTGCAGAAAGTTTTGAGCAGAAAACCTGCTGAAACACAGGAGCTATTAAAGTCCAGGAGTTTATGAGTGAATTCAAATGTATTAGTTTATTACTGAGG
Source organism: Miichthys miiuy (assembly GCA_036365135.1). Taxonomy (NCBI): domain Eukaryota; kingdom Metazoa; phylum Chordata; class Actinopteri; family Sciaenidae; genus Miichthys; species Miichthys miiuy. The sequence continues at coordinate 20,560,553 of CM071613.1, forward strand.
TGAAAAAAGTGCTAGAATCACATTTAAAGAGGTTACTTCCCAAAATTGAATGACAACAGTTGATCTACAGGAGAAACATATCTGAAAGCAACACAGAATGCCTGAGATCCTCTCTGCATTATATTCTGTTATAGTGTTAGTATTTGAATTGTCACCTGCCACCTGAATTGTGTTTCCCCTTACATAAATAAAGACATTTCCACCATAAATTGGTGCAGAAACATTCACCAGAATGCAGGAGATTAAGTGTTTAATGCTCAAAATTCAGTCATATAATTCAGCATCAAATATTTCTTATGAATAGTGTTAAAAAATCTCTTGTCACACCCTATTTATACTTATGGCTGTTAGTCTGTGGGTGTTAACTGTGTGAACGAGTGAGAGAGTGAGAGCCCTTGTATTCTTTGATAAGGTACTCAACAGGTTCGCCCAGGTAGATCAGAGATTTGAGGATGCATTCTCTTCTGATGGTGATGTCCACAGTCTGAGTAAATACAGTTACAATTAATTAAAATTAAACAATCAATTCAGCCATGGATCCCACTGATACACAGCTTGTTCATAGATACCTCATCTGAAACCTGCAAATAGGTTGCACAGCAGAAACACAACTGATTGGTGGCTGCTTCCCTGAAGTTGAAAGAGAATACATCATTTAGTTTTTAAGTTAGCCATCAAGTGTGTTAGCTACTAACATGATGCACAAATTACCCAACTTTCAACATAAACAGATATACTTTATGATTTTAGGGAAGCTGGCTAACATTTTGGTACTTTTCTACCACATGTAAATTCTGTTAACAGTGTAGCAAAGTAACATTACCAGCAAGAATTAGCTGGGCCTTGTAATATTATGGCTGAAAAATACTGAACACAAGATAATTAGGAGTGTGAATAAAAGATCACAGATGCCCTTATGCTATTGACAGCAGAAATAACCATCAGTCAAGTCTGCAGCTTGAACCTGGGGATTAACTAACATTACCACATGTCAAGTGTCAAAAACGCAACAACAACAACAAAAAAAAACCTTTGCGTTTGGACTCCCTTCCTGGTACTATCTTCACTAGCTTTAAAACAGAGCCCGCAGAGCACTTTAAGACAGTAATGTCGGCAAATAAACATTTGCTAGGCTCTAGGCTCCACTGTTAACTATTAAAAACACTAAGCAGAGCAAGCGCATTGTAAGTCACGAACATAACATTAGCTGTAACGTTAACTAACTTACACGTGGTACCTTTAGCTACCGTCAATGCCACCACAAAATAACATTCTTAGTTAGCTAGCGAACTGTGATAACATAACCCACCCTCGACCAGAGGACGGCTAACGTAAGTTAACGTTATAGTCTGAATGAAGAACTAACTAACTAGCTAACTTAACGTTAGCTTAACGTTATAATTTATAAGCTATCAAGCGGGAGTGCTGAAATTACGGCCAGAGTCAAGGCCAGTCAGGTATACTTGGAAAAAAACATTAACGGTAGACAAAGTTTACTGTTTTTACCTTACCAGTATCAATGTTGCTCATTGTCTTTCTTCTGTGTCGCAGCCTGGCTCGAGGGGTCTGTTGGCGTACCGTCGCGACCGCCCACTGATTATTCTGTGACAGAAGTTTTTAATTCCTTTATTTGGGCGTGAACAGGTCAGAGCGGGATCTCAAACTCAACAATGCGCATGTGCAAATCATACTTAATCTAATAAAAATGCTTTGATCAAATGAATAAATTCAGTTCAATGTCCCGCTGGCAATTTATATTGTATCCAAATAAAAAAATAGTTTCAGCTATTAGAGCGCGAAAATACACATTAAACGAACAACAGCAATGTTAGACTTTTTTCAGTGTGTCTTGTAAAAATGTTTCTTCTAAAAATGTCTTTAGTATATTAATGTGTTTGTTTCTTTTAGTTTCCAACAAAGATACTTTTAATTGTTTAAGTTCTTAACTTATCTGATATCTTAAAGGGTGGACTGAGTAGTGGTAAAACAATTTATGCAACAAATTATGAGCTAAAGAAATATTTCATGGTCCTATAGTTTCGATATTAAAATCATGCTTTCAAACATTTAAAAATGGAGCCTACCAAATCAACTCCAAACAAAGGCTGGCCTCAGCTGCTCTCCCAGGTATATTTTGGTATATCATAACTGTGTTTGATGAGTGTTAGCAGAACTGTTTGTGTTATGTTAATATGTGTTAATACATATGAGTAGTTATGAGACTAAAGTAAATGTGTGTGAGTTATATTCTTCTGTTATATATTAATATTTTGAGTTTGGGAAGTCTTGAGTATGTGGAATATATGTTCTTTTAAATACATGTGTACTTATTTTCATTCAGGTCAAATGATTTGCATTATTTTTATAATATCAGTTGGTTACACCATTTGTTCATTTTGTGAAGTGTCTTTGTACTGAGTTTTTATGCACTTTCAGAGAATCTAGAGTCATGTTGACTTAATTATCAACTCAGAAATAAAGAAGCTCTGGCATGACACATGCACTGGCCACACAGTGCATCCTAGCCTGTATAACCTTTGCTGTCGGTCCAAATTATCCCTGGGTTTCTTAAGAAAAAGAGCAAGGGCAGATGCAACAGGTGAAGTGAAGACCCAGTGGATGGATTTCCAGTGATCCCTCGCTACTTCGCGCCTCACCTTTCGCCCCCTCTGTGCATCGCGGATTTTTCAAAAATATTCATCAAAAATTCAAAATTGAGAAAAAATGGCTCAAAAGTTGCCCGGCGCTAGCAGAAGGCAGGGAGACTACATTAGAACATCAGGTATCAACACGGAGAGCCCGCACAACTCAAAATCCACCTCTCTGATTCGCTGGCCACCCCCAAGAGATCGCTCCCGACTCTAGATTTTGTCTCGTGTTGGCTCGGTTCGAATATATATTATTTATATTATTAATGTGTGTACACTTACACACACACACATATCATATGAGAGAGAGAGAGTGAGAGAATGAACGTACGTATTATTTATATTATTTATACATTATTTTATGTATATTATTTATATTATTAATATTTTATTTACATGTTTCAAACTATTCTTTAATGTTCTAATGATAACATATGCATTTATAGGGTTAATATACACTTATTGATATTATATATACACAAAAAAAATGTATGTAAAAAATGGGGGGTGACGCTACTTCGCGGTTTTTCACTTTTCGCGGTCGGTTCTGGACCCCATTAACGACGATAAGTGAGGGATCACTGTATTTTATGTAAAACTGACGGAAATGTCAGGAGAAACTGATCAAGCCTCATTTAAAGCCAATTAAAGAGTATTGGGTTGGATGCTGGTAATTTGTGCAACCTTTATACTGCAGTGCTAGCATTAACTCAGCTAGCATTAGCTCAGCTAGCATTAGCTCAGCTAGCGGTAGCTTTGTTGTTGTTCTCGGAATGTGTGACACACCCACATTCTAGAACTCTGGGACATGAAAGGATCAAAGGCACACAGTGTTCCGGATCTCATCCTTATATCTACCAGACACTGTTAGACAAAGTTCATCAGAATCGAGAAGGAGACCGACCCTGTTGAGTCAAATATCCCAGAGATAGAACACAACGTTGTCGATATTATGGAACCATCAAAGATAATCGTGGAGTCTGCAGATCCTTCTGCCTCTGGTTGTGAGTCCACAACCGAGGCAGAAAGTGTGAAGCAGCTTCGCACTTTTGTCTCTATGCTGACATTGAGAGTGTTGTACAAGTGTAACACTGTGCAGAACCGCAGCCAGGAGAAGTGGGCTGCCCACATGAAGAGACTGGTGAACCAGATCATGGACGGACTCACCATCACTGAAGGCTTTTGTCCAGATGGCAAGATCAAGAAAGTGTGCAAGGCCGCGCTGAAGGACCTGGAAAAGAAGTTTGGTGGCAAGCGCATGCTGGAGACTGTTATACTACTGGAGGAACCAGTTATGGACAAAGTCATCGTCCAGTGTTTGCAGGAGAAAATCAAGGACTACTCTGCTAAGCTTGCAAAGAAAGCTGAAGAACCTTCCTGTTGGAAGTGGCTGGATCCACTCAAGATGTATTACATGTCATTGCAGGTTTGCACAGTGGCACCATTTTAGTCATCCCAGCTTAGTGTTGCACTATTATGTCATCAAATTAGTGCTGTGACACCAAAGTGGTTTTCTCCGGGAGCTCCGGTTTCTCCACTAAAAAAAAACACTATTGCACCTTCTGAAATGAGGATGAAAAAGATCTGACCTACTATCATACTAGTGCTTTCCAGGTGTGAATGTGTAACTGTGTGAATGTGATCAGGCGTTTCTAAGAACAATCTGGTCACATTCACACAAACAATCACGCCAACTGTTAACATCAGAATTTTGTACACAACAGTGGTTTTACTCCGGGCTCGGTTTTCCCACATGCACCTTCTGAGATGAATGTTCTAAAAAAAAAAAAAAAAAAAAAAAAAAAAAAAAAAAAAGATTAGTTTGCGTACTATGTGATTTATGTGATTATGATTTCTTTTTTTCATCAAATTGTGACCAGGTCCACCCAAATGCACAAGACCCAGAATAAACTACAACCCGAGACTGCTATACAATTGCATACATTTTATTTACAATATGTTTGATAAGACGCTGGTCTTTGAATGGAGTAAATTGTCTAAGTAACACACAAATCAAACGTTTTTTGACAAAAGTCAAACTATTCGACAACACTCAATTCACCTATTAACAGCAAGCTAAGGTGACTTAAACCACACAGTAAAGCACACATGCAAACTGGCTGCTCTACCACTACTCAGTCCAGTCAGTTCTGTCTGATCAGAAGTGTTTTCTCTAGGGCTGTACGATATTGGAAAAAACTGACCTTGCAATATTTTTCTATTCTGCGACATATATTGGGATATGGAAAAATCCAGGAATTTTCACCAGAGTTCAATTGCTCTATTTGAAAAGAATTTAGTATCCTAAAATTATTGGGCTGATTTTGTAGAAAAATGCATAGAAAATAAAAATAAATAAGCTGAGGATTTAATTTTAGTCTGAAGATTTTTTTGAATGCAAACCATCCTTTCTTGAGCCTGACTGTCTCATTAGCAACAAACTATGTGTATCTAAGAGCCCTTAAATTGGAGTAAAGTAAATTGGTTGTGAAAGTAATATAGTAATGAAACAAATAACGTAACTAGTTACTTTTAACACCCAGTAATAAGTAATTAGATTAGATTATACTTTATTTATCCCACAACGGGAAATTCACTTGTTACAGCAGCAGAAGTGTAATATACACTACAGAAGTAGAATCTTCTGTAATGTAATATTACTTTTTAAAGGAGTAATAAGCAACTAGTAACTTATTACAATTTCTGAGTAGCTTGCCAAACACTGATGATGACGTTATTCTCGTTATATTCTGATTTTTTTCCGCACATGTCAGAGAACACAGATCTGTGGGAGAGATTCTGAATGTGCAGAAAGTTTTGAGCAGAAAACCTGCTGAAACACAGGAGCTATTAAAGTCCAGGAGTTTATGAGTGAATTAAAATGTATTAGTTTATTACTGAGGTGAAAAAAAGTGCTAGAATCACATTTAAAGAGGTTACTTCCACAAAACTGAATGACAACAGTTGATCTACAGGAGAAACATATCTGAAAGCAACACAGAATGCCTGAGATCCTCTCTGCATTATATTCTGTTATAGTGTTAGGTTTTGAATTGTCACCTGCCACCTGAATTGTGTTTCCCCCTTACATAAATAAAGACATTTCCACCATAAATTGGTGCAGAAACATTCACCAGAATGCAGGAGATTAAGTGTTTAATGCTCAAAATTCAGTCATATAATTCAGCATCAAAGATTTCTTATGAATAGTGTTAAAATCTAACCTCTTGTCACACCCCTATTTATTACTTATGGCTGTTAGTCTGTGGGTGTTAACTGTGTGAACGAGTGAGAGAGTGAGAGCCCTTGTATTCTTTGATAAGGTACTCAACAGGTTCGCCCAGGTAGATCAGAGATTTGAGGATGCATTCTCTTCTGATGGTGATGTCCACAGTCTGAGTAAATACAGTTACAATTAATTAAAATTAAACAATCAATTCAGCCATGGATCCCACTGATACACAGCTTGTTCATAGATACCTCATCTGAAACCTGCAAATAGGTTGCACAGCAGAAACACAACTGATTGGTGGCTGCTTCCTGAAGTTGAAAGAGAATACATCATTTAGTTTTAAGTTACCCTCAAGTGTGTTAGCTACTAACGTGATGCACAAATTACCCAACTTTCAACATAAACAGATATACTTTATTTTATGATCTTAGGGAAGCTGGCTAACATTTTGGTACTTTTCTACCACATGTAAATTCTGTTAACAGTGTAGCAAAGTAACATTACCAGCAAATTAGCTGGGCCTTGTAATATTATGGCTGAAAAATACTGAACACAAGATAATTAGGAGTGTGAATAAAAGATCACAGATGCCCTTATGCTATTGACAGCAGAAATAACCATCAGTGAAGTCTGCAGCTTGAACCTGGGGATTAACTAACATTACCACATGTCAAGTGTCAAAAACGCAACAACAACAACAAAAAAAAACCTTTGCGTTTGGACTCCCTTCCTGGTACTATCTTCACTAGCTTTAAAACAGAGCCCGCAGAGCACTTTAAGACAGTAATGTCGGCAAATAAACATTTGCTAGGCTCTAGGCTCCACTGTTAACTATTAAAAACACTAAGCAGAGCAAGCGCATTATAAGTCACGAACATAACATTAGCTGTAACGTTAACTAACTTACACGTGGTACCTTTAGCTACCGTCAATGCCACCACAAAATAACATTCTTAGTTAGCTAGAACTGTGATAACATAACCCACCCTCGACCAGAGGACGGCTAACGTAAGTTAACGTTATAGTCTGAATGAAGAACTAACTAACTAGCTAACTTAACGTTAGCTTAACGTTATAACTTTTAAGCTATCAAGCGGGAGTGCTGAAATTACGGCCTGAGTCAAGGCCAGTCAGGTATACTTGGAAAAAAACATTAACGGTAGACAAAGTTTACTGTTTTTACCTTACCAGTATCAATGTTGCTCATTGTCTTTCTTCTGTGTCGCAGCCTGGCTCGAGGGGTCTGTTGGAGCGTACCGTCGCGACCGCCGCCCACTGATTATTCTGTGACAGAAGTTTTTTTTAATTCCTTTATTTGGACGTGAACAGGTCAGAGAGCGGGATCTCAAACTCAACAATGCGCATGTGCAAATCATACTTAATCTAATAAAAATGCTTTGATCAAATGAATAAATTCAGTTCAATGTCCCGCTGGCAATTTATATTGTATCCAAATAAAAAAATAGTTTCAACCATAAATATAAATTAGAACGTTTAGTTTAAATAAAAAAAACTAATAATTTTCAGCTATTAGACGCGAAAATACACATTAAACGAACAACAGCAATGTTAGACTTTTTTCAGTGTGTCTTGTAAAAATGTTTCTTCTAAAAATGTCTTTAGTATATTAATGTGTTTGTTTCTTTTAGTTTCCAACAAAAATACTTTTAATTGTTGAAATTCTTAACTTATCACTTGAATTTACTGTTTTTATATTTTGGGGGAGTTTTCTGATATCTTAAAGGGTGGACTGAGTAGTGGTAAAACAATTTATGCAACAAATTATGAGCTAAAGAAATATTTCATGGTCCTATAGTTTCGATATTAAAATCATGCTTTCAAACATTTAAAAATGGAGCCTACCAAATCAACTCCAAACAAAGGCTGGCCTCAGCTGCTCTCCCAGGTATATTTTGGTATATCATAACTGTGTTTGATGAGTGTTAGCAGAACTGTTTGTGTTATGTTAATATGTGTTAATACATATGAGTAGTTATGAGACTAAAGTAAATGTGTGTGAGTTATATTCTTCTGTTATATATTAATATTTTGAGTTTGGGAAGTCTTGAGTATGTGGAATATATGTTCTTTTAAATACATGTGTACTTATTTTCATTCAGGTCAAATGATTTGCATTATTTTTATAATATCAGTTGGTTACACCATTTGTTCATTTTGTGAAGTGTCTTTGTACTGAGTTTTTATGCACTTTCAGAGAATCTAGAGTCATGTTGACTTAATTATCAACTCAGAAATAAAGCTCTGGCATGACATGCACTGGCCACACAGTGCATCCTAGCCTGTGTAACCTTTGCTGTCGGTCCAAATTACCCTGGGTTTCTTAAGAAAAGAGCAGGGCAGATGCAACAGGTGAAGTGAAGACCCAGTGGATGGATTTCAGTGATCCTCGCTACTTCGCGCCTCACCTTTCGCCCCCTCTGTGCATCGCGGATTTTTCAAAAATATTCATCAAAAATTCAAAATTGAGAAAAAATGGCTCAAAAGTTGCCCGGCGCTAGCAGAAGGCAGGGAGACTACATTAGAACATCAGGTATCAACACGGAGAGCCCGCACAACTCAAAATCCACCTCTCTGATTCGCTGGCCAGCACCCCCCCCCCAAGAGATCGCTCACGACTCTAGATTTTGTTCTCGTGTTGGCTCGGTTCGGGAATCTATATATATGTATATAATATATATTATTTATATTATTAATGTGTGTACACTTACACACACACACACACATCATATGAGAGAGAGAGAAAGTGAGAGAATGAACGTACGTATTATTTATATTATTTATACATTATTTTATGTATATTATTTATATTATTAATATTTTATTTACATGTTTCAAACTATTCTTTAATGTTCTAATGATAACATATGCATTTATAGGGTTAATATACACTTATTGATATTATACATACACAAAAAAAATGTATGTAAAAAATCGGGGGTGACACTACTTCACGGTTTTTCACTTTTCGCGGTTGGTTCTGGACCCCATTAACCACGATAAGTGAGGGATCACTGTATTTTATGTGAAACTGACGGAAATGTCAGGAGAAACTGATCAAGCCTCATTTAAAGCCAATTAAAGAGTATTGGGTTGGATGCTGGTAATTTGTGCAAACTTTATACTGCAGTGCTAGCATTAGCTCAGCTAGCATTAGCTCAGCTAGCATTAGCTCAGCTAGCGGTAGCTTTGTTGTTGTTCTCGGAATGTGTGTGACACACCCACATTCTAGAACTCTGGGACATGAAAGGATCAAAGGCACACAGTGTTCCGGATCTCATCCTTATATCTACCAGACACTGTTAGACAAAGTTCATCAGAATCGAAGGAGACCGACCCTGTTGAGTCAAATATCCCAGAGATAGAACACAACGTTGTCGATATTATGGAACCATCAAAGATAATCGTGGAGTCTGCAGATCCTTCTGCCTCTGGTTGTGAGTCCACAACCGAGGCAGAAAGTGTGAAGCAGCCGCACTTTTGTCTCTATGCTGACATTGAGAGTGTTGTACAAGTGTAACACTGTGCAGAACCGCAGCCAGGAGAAGTGGGCTGCCCACATGAAGAGACTGGTGAACCAGATCATGGACGGACTCACCATCACTGAAGGCTTTTGTCCAGATGGCAAGATCAAGAAAGTGTGCAAGGCGCTGAAGGACCTGGAAAAGAAGTTTGGTGGCAAGCGCATGCTGGAGACTGTTATACTACTGGAGGAACCAGTTATGGACAAAGTCATCGTCCAGTGTTTGCAGGAGAAAATCAAGGACTACTCTGCTAAGCTTGCAAAGAAAGCTGAAGACCCTTCCTGTTGGAAGTGGCTGGATCCACTCAAGATGTATTACATGTCATTGCAGGTTTGCACAGTGGCACCATTTTAGTCATCCCAGCTTAGTGTTGCACTATTATGTCATCAAATTAGTGCTGTGACACCAAAGTGGTTTTCTCCGGGAGCTCCGGTTTCTCCACTAAAAAAAAAAAACACTATTGCACCTTCTGAAATGAGAATGAAAAAAGATCTGACCTACATATGTGCTAACATTTTAGGTCACATTCATCAATGTTTAGCAATGCTCTAATGTCATCATACTAGTGCTTTCCAGGTGTGAATGTGTAACTGTGTGAATGTGATCAGGGCGTTTTTAAGAACAATCTGGTCACATTCACACAAACACAATCACGCCAACTGTTAACATCAGAAGTTTGTACACAACAGTGGTTTTCTCCGGGAGCTCCGGTTTCTCCACTAAAAAAAAAAAAACATTATTGCACCTTCTGAAATGAGAATGAAAAAAGATCTGACCTACTATCATACTAGTGCTTTCCAGGTGTGAATGTGTAACTGTGTGAATGTGATCAGGGTGTTTTTAAGAACAATCTGGTCACATTCACACAAACACAATCACGCCAACTGTTAACATCAGAAGTTTGTACATAATAGTGGTTTTACTCCGGGCGCTCCGGTTTTTCCCACAGAAATGAATGTTCTAAAAAAAAAAGAAAGAAAAAAAAAAATAGTTTGCATACCATGTGATTTATGTGATTATGATTTCTTTTTTTCATCAAATTGCACAAGACCCAGAATAAACTACAACCCGAGACTGCTATACAATTATATACATTTTATTTACAATATGTTTGATAAGATGCTGGTCTTCGAATGGAGTAAATTGTGTAAGTAACACACAAATCAAATGTTTTTGAACTGGCTGCTCTACCACTACTCAGTCCACCCTTTAAGATATCAGAAAACTCCCCCAAAATATAAAAACAGTCAATTCAAGTTATTAAGAACTTAAACAATTAAAAGTATCTTTGTTGGAAACTAAAAGAAACAAACACATTAATATATTAAAGACATTTTTAGAAGAAACATTTTTACAAGACATATGCAACGTCAAAGTGAATCATGTACCTTTCTAGACTGGAACATAATCCCTTTTCCCAGTTGGAGACATGCAGGTGACTGGAGTCTACATTCAGAAATAAACAGTCTCAGCACTGCTTGAGCATACCTGTTTCTTGGCTAATGTATTTAAACAATCATTCTAAGATATAGTCCCTCACCAACGTGGAAGGTCTACAAATAAAACAATTTATGCAACAAATGATGAGCTAAAGAAATATTTCATGGTCCTATAGTTTCGATATTAAAATCATGCTTTCAAACATTTAAAAATGGAGCCTACCAAATCAAACAAAGGCTGGCCTCAGCTGCTCTCCCAGGTGTGTCTCAGTGCAGGAAGATAGACCCAGGTGAGCTTTCCTGCCTTTTTTATAGACTCCATCCCTTGGCCTGCTCTTAGGGATAGCCCTCCTGTTACCCCCCCTTCCACAAAATTATACAGAAAAATAAAGTTTCAGGCAGCAAAAAGTGTCCAACTTTTGATACTTTTGAACAATTTTTTTCTCCACAACTGGCAACTTTATAGGTTTGTAGACATCATTGGATTTTTTCCTCAAACAGCCAGCTGAAGCTGGTGACAAATTAGACCAGTATACAATAAGCCCCCATAATAAAATGTCCAGCTACACAGCAGAAATAAACATGTTTATAGCCTGTTAAAAAAAAAAAAAGCTGTTTAAGCCTCTATAGCTACTACTACGTTCATGATGTAGTAGGTTGGAAAATGCCTGTTTAGTCTTTTTATCGAAACAGAACGCCCCAGTTACCACAAACCTGTAGAAGACTGCACGAAACAACAAATGAAATGGCGGAAACAGACCAAAATGTCCTTCCCATTCATTTCCACCATACCTGGAACAAGGCGAGACTAATTCTGTTTTGGTCACGAATTAACCCTTCTCTTAGAGCCGAATTCAATTTGAGAGAAGTGGGGGGTGGGATTGATGTCTCAATCAAGAATTGTCCTTTGTTTATTATTGTTTCCTGGGTGTGAGGGTTGCTTTTTGGCTGCAGTAAGTGCAAGGTCTGTCTGAGGTTAATGACTGTAAAATGTTTCATAATATAATCGACAACTTAGCGGACTGCTGTTGTTCGCACGCCAGTCATGCTTGTTCCAGCTGTTTATGTTTATAACCTAACCCACGCTATTTCCTGCCCACCTGCCCTTAGCCACACCATGCAAATAAATCTTCTACCCTGTCTTTATTATCCTCACCTACAATGTTTTACCACTGATATTGAAATGACCAAAGAAAAATATATAATTCAGCAAAACCAAACAAAAATTTAAAGTTTACTCTTGGCATTTATTAAAAATAATGATTGAATGTTCAAGTATCTTGGGGTCATGCATGATGGGGAAATGGAGCATGAGGTGGACCAGTGGATTGGAGTCGAAGGCAAAGCTCTCCATTTTCCAGTACATGTTAAGCCTCATCTATGGTTGTGAACATCGGTTAGTGACTGAAAGAATGAGAGAAGCTTTATCCGTGGGGTACCTGGGAGTCTGCCTTAGAGATAGGGTGAAGGGCTCTGACATCTGGAGGCAGCTTGGTGTTTGCGTTGAAAGGATCAGCATCTGATTAGGATGCCTCCTGGGAGATGTTCTGGCATCATCATCCAGCTGGTAGGAGAAACAGGGGCAGACCCAGCAGTCCCTGGAGGGACTATATAGCCCATATGGCCTAGGAACACCTTGGGATCCCCCAGTAGGAGCAGGAATGAGTTGGTAGGCAGGGAATGCCGTGCTAAACCTCAGATTAGTGGAAGGAAATGGATGGATGGAATGTTGTCATAGCTTCAGTGTATTAAGATCTTGTTCCTTAGCATCAATGGTGTTGTGGAAGTTCACATTAAACAAGAGCTGCCTCAAAGTTCAGTTCACAAAGATTAAAATGAATTAGTTCACGTTTATAGTTCACAATTTTGAAAGTTCACAGTCCCAAAAATTAACAGTCCACTTTTATTTCTCTACTTTCTTTATTTGAAAAGATTTGCTTTGCTGTGAGTTTGACTTAGCTGGAGGAGCTTTGCACCGCTGGCTTGTGGTAGCTTGTAGTTAAAGATTTCTTCTGATCATCATTCACTTAATGAGCCATCGTTCCACTTGATTTCCTCTCTCTTCAGTGGTGCAGCAAGGTAAGTGAAAGTGAAACTTAATTTCCGCTTGGCATTGTTTCCTTATTTTCATATGAACCGACCGGCGTGAGTGCTGTTACATCACATGGGAGTTAACGGTGCTCACATCCTCGTTCATTAGTTGCAAACAGATATATTACAGTACATCAAAAGTATGAGCAAGGTCATCCACCACGCTAATCATCAAGGCGGTGTCTTTGTAGTCTAAAGCTATTTTTAATATCCTTAAATTGAAACCACACATACAGTTCACCATGACAACTTTAAAAGCATTTATTTGCCTAATTGATCACATTTTTTCATAAGCCCTTTCCTCATTCTCACACATTCAGTTTTTTGTTTGAATGTGGCATTTTTGATATGTGTAGTTTATTGGGCTTACATCCAGTGTTTGTGTTTAGTCTGACAGATCCTGCTGTGGTCAGATAGGGGTGTTAAGGGATTGTCTGTGCCCTGAAGTGTGCTTAATCTCTGTCTGTTATATTATAATTTGTGCTCCTGTCAAAATGTGCAAATGTGATTTCTCTCCACGTAAATCTCCCAGATGAGTCCCATCTTGGCCTGACGCTACCACATCTAATCCCACTGCGTGCTGTGTTAAAACGAGTCGGTGCAAATTAAATACTTTGTAGTCAGGGTACAACAATGGCAGGCATCCTGCCGGTGTCGAGTTCAGACCCTGTGTGAGAGCAAATTGTCACACGTGCCTGTCCCAAAACAGAAATGGAATTCTGCCAGTGAACAGCAAGTGCTTGCTTTTACAATATTAATCAGATTGGTTTATCTGCAGATAACCTGGATATACAGCTGAATACTTTCACATATGGTACACAGCACTCCATTCTCCATTTGTTTGCAGTAGCAACGTAGCTGGTTTATCCAACCATGGCCTAAATCATAACCATCATGTGCCCACCACTTGAGATGTTACCTCCCCAGAGTTGTTATTATCTGCCATGATGCTTCCAGACGTCTGGTTCCATCCTGGTTATGTCAAGCTGAACCAGCAGTCTTACCTATCAAGAGACCAACATGTTCTCACACTTCACTCAGCAAGTACTACTGCTTTTGCTCGAAAATACAGCACTGTAGGTGCCCCTTTAGCATCATTTCTGGACGCACAGGATTATGCAGTCAAGTTAGCAACAATAAATATGCAACAACTGGTTAGACTTTCAAACTATAGCTTGCATGGATACTGTATAATTGCAGAATTGTCCCTCAACACACATCATTTTTGCTTTAGGCTACAGCTGAACACAGAGACATATACATGTAAATATAAAACACAATGTGAGTCACAAATAAGGCTTTGCACTTCTCTGACTGTTTGATTAATCCTATCATGTAAAATAATGTTTCATGGGAAGCAGGACATTCAGTTTATTAACTCTTCTAAAAGGGATAAATTAAAGTGAGTGTTTGGCGCTCCTGTTTCCTGCAATCCTCACATTGTTCTACAGAATGAATCATCTGCTCCCCATATGATCACACGCTGTGACACACATGCACACGTTCACACATAGATCCACGCACCTGTTACACCCGCCAGCTTCAAATGAGACAATCTGGACGAGTGATTGATTACAAAAACAGGGGATCACTTAATAGCTTTCCTGATTGCTACTGTAGGAAATACTTCATACGGCAGTGGTTTCCAACTGCTTGTTGTATGTGGGTCAATTTCATCAAAAAGAAAAAAAAAACAAAAAAAACACACACAGGCAGTTTCTAGGATAGCACGTAGTGTTTCTTCCTATTACTTCACATTAATCATGTCATCATAATTTTTGCATAACTCCCCTGTAACAAGCCAGCCAGGCTATAAAATTACTTTTCTTCTTTCAGTCCTGAACAGTGACGAGGCAGTTTTACTGCCGTTACACATTTTCTGGGCTTATGTGAAAAAAAACAACAACAAAAAACATTTTAGAAGTTTCTAACTCTACCCGCTTTTTTTATTATTGTTTTTATTTAATCTATCTTCCAACACACGCCTGCTGCAACGCAGCTTTGGCTACCTAACCGAGACAACCAAAGGGGCTGATTTGGTGTGTATGTGTTGCCTCGGGTAAAGCTGAAACAATGAAATACAATCGAGGAAGTCCAATTTGTGTAAAAGATACATGAGTCTGAAGACTTGACAAACACTGAAACCACTGCACTGTGGTTTATAATACTATTGTACATTTCTGTAGAGTTATTGTGGCACTTGTTTTACATTTTTATAAAGTGTACAATTGTTAATCCTGGCAGGATGATGTTACTACCTAACCCTCTCAGCCTAGGGATACCAGGAGCCAAACCCGGCATGAAAACCACTGTTGTAGGCTACTCTTTTCCTTTTCCTTGCAAGCCTACCTGCTGCTGGATTTGGCGGTTGTGTTCAGTCCTAGGTCCGAGTGCGTTCACAGGGATTGTAAACACTGACACTAGGTCATATCTACAAGTCCCTCCATATTTGTCGTTTTAAATTGTAAGAGGAATTCAAATGTTACTCAGCTTTCTGTTTCATGGGACTTTAAGGACTAAGGAGAAGGATAGATGCTGAGGCTAGATCAGTTGTGCTGTTCGCTGCTGTTGGGCGGTGGTTCCCATGAATACATTTAAAACACAATCGGCAGCTGCAGAATGGCAAAGGAGGCGTCTGTTCTACGTACTATATGATGTAATACAGTAGTATACTATTGTTATGTTATGTGCCCCAGCAGGACAGCTGGATAAAAAGCCGAAAAAATTAAGGCTTATGAGAAAAGAAGAAGAATGCATCCCAAATGACTGTTTAAACTTCAAACAGAAGCGCAGGGATGAGCCTGAGTGCTACGAGCCAAAGGGAGAGAACAGTGGCTATCCAGTGAACATCAAAGGCATAAAAAATCTCCTGGTGTGTGCGAGAGAGTGTAGCTACATGTGTGGGCATGTGTGTGAAGAGTGTGGGCACTGGTTTGTATGAATGCGCAGGCAATCAGTGTTTCATTTGTTAATTAGCAGAACACACACACATACACACAGCTCTTATTTACCCTACCTGCCTGTGGCACTACCTACACTCATACACGCATAGTCATTAACAGAGGTACTCATAGATTTGTTGCTATACACGGCGATGTGCTTGCTCTTGAAACTTACAGCATTTCCCTGCATCAAAGATAATTAGTCAACCTTCATGTCCGGTGGATCGCCTTCCTAATGGATCCAAAAACAGGAAGCGTTTGGAGTGCTTCCTGTGCTTTGGTTACAAAGAATTGATGGGAATCGCCGATGACAATGAATCGCATCATATCACTGTGTTTCTGTGTGTGTGTGCTTATTCAAGGTGAAAGCTCTGTTAATCAATATCACTGGGGAACAATTTGAAAAAAAATCTGCTGAGTTAGATTTTTATGCTGATTAAAACTAAAATTGGCATGCTGATCCCAAAATTGCAATTTTCTAGCACGTCCAGTTTTTTCTCCACAGCTTACCCTCCAGATAAGCAAATTCGACTGATTAGCTGTAGTAAGACTTGCCAGCTGATTACGACTGGACTCATCTACAACTTGTTTGTGTAGTCACAATGGAGACAGTGCGGTGAGAGGTGTGTGCAGCTCCCAATAGGTCAGTACTATCAATATCTGCAAACAGAAAGCGAGCATAGTAGGAATTAAGAGGATTTGTGCTGGCTTTCCTCTTAACCTTGTAACCATGGGCATACCGTTGTAAGTTCTATTTCGTTTTATGCTGTTTTTGTAGTTTTCAAAGCCTGTAACTATTCCATCTTAGTGTTTTATTTACATAGGTATATATTTCCTTTGTTCCAGATCATGTCTGCTCCAGCTACTTCTCGTCGTAAATGACTGAACATGACCTGACTCCTTTTGCTATATTTGTGGTAGTTTCACCATTCCAAGTCAGAGGGCAAACATCAGTGTATTTGTCAAACAAGCATATTTTGCATATTTTACAGTAAAACTCGGTGATCAAGACAAGCCATGGGCCCTCACAAAGTGTGCAAGCAGTGTGTCGAGAGTTTACGGATGTGGACCAAATGAACACGTGGCATTTGGTATCCCCATGGTTTGACGAGAGCAAAGAGATCATTGCACAGACTGTTACTTTTGTTTAGTGAAAACAAGCACATATCTAAGTTAAGTACAGTATTTTTCATATTTTTTAGGAAAACGGAGATCCTATAGTTCAAAAACTTGACGTGATAGAGAAAAACTGAGATCAGTTTTGGATTCCGCACCCAAAAATTAGTTAAAAACAGCTGTCAGACCTAACTCAACAAAAATTGTGTCCCCCAGTGTATTTTAATAATAACAGTGAGTCAGATAAGTGATGGTAAGGGATTGCTCACAATAAAAAAAAACAACAGAGAGTTACTGTACCACCAAGCTGAGCATTAATATTTAGCCATCTTTTCCCGTCATTCATGCTTCACGCAGGCAGCTGTTGTCAGTAAACAAACTCTGATAAACACTCTGCACACTACCTGTTCATCACTAATTAGCAGGCAAAATTAGCACGCTAATTAAGACAATGAAACATCCAGATTCATACAGATTATTTTTTCTCAAGTTTTGGTAGAGACCTAAAAGACTTTCATCAGGTAGACATAAACACTTCTTGAGACAAATAATTACACAACTGCTCGCTAACATTAGCCTCGTCTGCCCCCTTTATAGCAAACAAGTCTATTCTTGTGGCTTTGAAGGCGTGTTAGATGCAAACTAAAGTTTCCTTACATCAACTGCGACTGTTTTTGCAGCTGGTGTTTATTTCCCTCCCAAAATGTGCCAACTATAGAGATGTTAGCTGTAAGCTAGCTACAATGGATGCACCAGCATGTGTGGGGCAGTCTCTCTTTTTTCCTCTACGATCAACACGTTCACAAAGCAGATTCTTAAAGCTCCATGATAAGCAAACTTGTTGGCTTAATTTGAACCATTTTCATCTCATGTACATGCAAGTGTTAACAGACTTTGCACCAGACTGGGCGGATACCTGTCAAATCACTTGACAACATTGAAACTATTTGTGTGTGCAATCGAGTGAAGTGGCAAATAAAGAAAGAAAATGGAACGACAGAAACACAAGCTAAAACACTGTTAAAAAACATTAATAATGTCACTTCAAGTGTAAGGTGCTGTGGTTGGTTTAAAACATTCCACTGATGCATCCACGGCTGTGTTAACATCCAATTATCCCATCCACCGCCGCAAACTGGGTAAAAATAATAATAGCGAGCAGGCGGTTTCCAGCGTTGAGAGGCTAAAGGGATAAGAGGTGCTAACAATAGAAAGCATTGATATTCAAATTTATAATAAAAGTGACCTATGCAGTCCACAAAAGATGACCTGAAAAGACCTGTAGAGAAGACAGGAAGACCTTTTCAAACTGCTATAACTCTACCATTACTGAATGGTCGTTATTCATTGTTTGCAGGCTTTACTTTGAGCAGACATTCATCACCCTGCCCTGTAATGTATAAAATGTTGTTCTGATGGGCTAATTATAGGAACTTGCACAGTTCAATGGCTCGGTGCTAAAGGTCTATTCACATCTAGAACTATAGAAAATAACTAGGAACTATAATGATTCAGTGTTGCTCAAGCATCCATATAACAGTGTTGTCTGAACAATGAGGTACTTACTTCTTTCTTAGAACTTTTTTTTAGAACTTTTCATTGACATAATGCTGCTTTAGATGGAAATCATGGCCTATTATCTATAATAATATATAATCTATATCGTGTGAATAGCAAAGATCTGAAGTGCATGCCAGATGTGAGATTAACCAATTTCCCTTTTGTTAGCAGAGTAAGGTGCAAAAATGTTGTGTTTAGTCTCTTAATTAATCTTGGGTGTGTTTTTTGGGCGTAACATAATAATGATCTCATCTCTATTCCCTTTAAAACTAGGTGCACCTGTATCTAGTGCATTATTTAAATGGAGGATTCTGCAAGTTGGAGAAGTGAAGAAATTATGTATGTAGCCGCTTCTTACAGTACAACCAATTAATGTGTCATTCAAATAGCAGGAAGATACTGCACCATTGACTTAAGACCAGTTTTTTGTTGGTGGATGGCACAATCGCTTTCTGCTGCCTTAATATAGCAAACAATGTGCCTGACCACACCTCATTTTAAGACTAAAATGTCCACTGGTGAACAGATGGCCACAAGGACCTGTGGCTGGAAACTAGCAATGACACTTGCTCCATGCTGTGTGCTGCTTTACAACACGTCCCATTGAGGCTGTATTTTCAGTTTGTGTCATTCAAGTGGTTTAATTCATGAGCATGCAGTTGACTCATAACAAAAAAAGGTACACTGCTTTGTTCTAATTTCAAAAACTGATGAAAGATCTGCGCGCCTGCCTCATTAGTTTAAGAATGAGAAGGGATTTGACAAGCTATGGGCATGAAAGTTATCATTAGGCATTACAACCAACACTGCACTCAGGACATTGTGTTCCCAGTTTACATTTGAGCTATCTTGGCTTGGCAAAAAATTTGCCTCACAAATAGCTAGGCTAAATCAAGATTAACACTTAAACCTTTGGATGGCTGTTTATTCATTTTTTTTGTGGGAATGATAAGGTCACTCCTGACATGTGAAGAGATGTACACAGCATCCTTGAGTGCCTGAAGAGTCTGAAGAACTATCAAATCAGCATGGGCCGAGATCCCAAAGGAGCGATGTTGCATGTTGTTTACGTGATGCTTGATATAGTGAATACCAAATAGGAGAACAGAAGAACGTACTATCACTTCAAATGTGAAGCAGCCAAATGCATGATTCAAACAACTATGTGTCAGCGGCAGCTAAAAAATATTCATGTGTGCAAAATGGCAGAGGTCAACGTGTGTAGTTTGTTAAATTATGCATGTTCTGATTCAGCCACTGGTCTGGAGAAAGCAGCATGATAATTCCGGAGTAAGTATAATAATCAGGAAAAAATTGAGGAAAAATTCTGTTGGCTTCACAGTTATGCACTGAGCAGCCTTCTGGCCCGTAAACTGGGTTATTTGGGCTCATCACTGGAGCAATGAACATGATGCATGGCAGCAACATCTGTCTTGGCATGCTCTTCAAAACCAGCGAGGTCACAAATGTCTGTCGTCGTGACAACCCACCGACTGATGCGCTTATAGTAGCTGCCCCCTCCTTCCCGCACCTTCCTCTGCATCTCTGTGTCGCTCACCTATTCACCAGCCTGCCTGGGTGAAGAGCCGCATCGGCTGCTGAGTGAAATGATAATGAAGACAGGCTAAGAGTCCCCTCTCTCTACCCTATATACACTCTCACTCGTATACTCATCCGCTCTGTCTCCTACTACCCCCAGTTTCCCCCCCCACCTATTCTCAGTAAATCTGTCCAAACACTCCAGCTGTAACCTTCGGATGCTCAAGAACACTGACTCAATCTGTATACATGAATCCCTTATTGTTACCAAGAAATCAAATCATTCTGCTGGCTGCTGACAGGAAAATTGCCACCTTGAATGTCACACACACACTCATGCGCACACACACGGTGTGTTTTCATTTGCACCTGCCACCTCCACATTTCTTTCACTCCCTCGATTCTTCTTCTTTGTCTCTCACCAGCTATTCAGGTAATCATTTTTAATAAAGGCTTATCAAGGAGCAGTCAATTCTACTGTAATGTAGCCCACACACCTGCTTGTGTCTTACATTAATATGTTTGAGTTTTCCAAGGTCAAATGACTCAGCCAGCTCACAAACTCACAAACACACCAGCATACTGAAAGGCAACCATTGCAACCTATCATTATAACTCATAATCCCAGATAGAAGAGTGTTTATTTGCTGCAAGAAAATACATCTTAATCCAGCCAGCATGTGTAGACCATCACACTTTGCCCAGGACATGTACCTATACATCTACATATTTGCATTTATAGTAAGACAAACAGTTTAAAGAGCAGGACATGCACCAAAATACAGATTTAGAGTTTGATATACTTGCTCTTTGAGGATATATACAAAGGAATTTAGTGCATGCTAAGCTGCAAATGTTGAAAATATAGTGGGTATAAAAACTGCCCCTTCAGACACAGACTGTAAATCTGCTCTCTTTCTGTCTTGAAGTCTTGATCTGACTCAAACTAGTGACATTTTTTCTTCAAACACAACACTTTTCACCAAAGTAAATGATCTAAGGGACTGCCGCGCTCACGAGGTAGAGTCATCTACTAATCAGAAAATCGTTAGTTCAATACAAGGCTCTTCCAGTCTGCATGTCGGAGAGTCCATTACAGAGGAGAGGACCCAACAAAAAGACCGAACAAGTCAAAGACAACAGAGAACAGGCAAAGCGATAAAAGATTAAAACTAGGTGTTCTTTGATTTCTAAAAGCTTAAGCCTTATTCACACGGGGGCGTAAGCGCCGCGGTCACCGGAGCTGATCGCTGCCACTCTAATCAATCAAACCACGCGCACCGGGCGCGCCGCGGAACGTCTCAGCAGCGTCCCAACCGCGTGAATCTCAACAGAGCAGATTGCACCAGACAGGAGATCCAACACACAATCAACGTAATACACTTCCGCCCCCTTTCAAAATAAAACACAATACGCAGTTCATGTAGCCTATCACAACTTCACATCAGCGTTACGTCATGACCGGTAGCACCAGGTCAGCAGTCAATCGATCAAAGGGTCTCAACATGAACGATGAGAGACTAATTGTTGAAGTGGAACAACACACAATAATTTATGACACAACAGATCCTTTTATAATCTCTTCCGTCCGGAGAAGCAAAGTAAGCTGTTTGTTGTTGTTGTTTCCTCTATACAGAGTTTATCGTGGGTCTCGCGTATGTTCAGGATTCTCTCATGACCTTGCGTGAATACGGCTGGCTCGCTACGCTGCCGTCACGCTGCCGCCACGCGCCCGTGTGAATTGGCGCCGGGCAGAGGATGGAGCTAAACGCGGCGCAGCGTTCCAGCGTGCTTACATCCCCGTGTGAATCCCCAGTTAGGAATAAAAGAATAGCAGAACAGTAAAAGAGGTATGAATAAACATGAGAATGGAGAATGAAAGGGGGAAATCTGTCATCAAAAAACTGCAGGTCCGGCATTAAGGGTAAAGAGATGATAGAAAAATTATAACAACATCGCAAAAGGCAGGTCTGTTTTTCAGAGTTTACTGAATCTGAAAGCCTCGTCTCCTCGGGAAGGTTGTTCCAAAGTTGAGGGGCCCTGATGGAGAAGCCTCCAGTTTTGAGTCTAGACCTTGGAACAGCTCGGAATGACCCACCTGAGGATGTAAGGCTGCAAATTGGCTTGTATGGGGTCAACATGCTGGCAATAAAGTTAGGGGTCAGACTCCAAAGGGCTCTAAAAGTGATCAGTGAAATCTTAAAATCAATCCTAAAACGCACGGGGCCAATGGAGGAAAGCTAACATCAGGGTGATGTAATGTCTGTTAAAGCTTGTTCGAAGTCTAGCCATGGCATTCTGAACTAGTTGGAGGTGTATGAATGATTTACTGCAGATGCCGGAGAGGGGCAAATTGCAGTAGTCCAATTTTGAAAAGATAAGGGTGTAGATTATGTTTTCGAGGTCAGAGTGTGAGAGCATGGTTTGATTTTTGAGATGGTTAATAACTGGAAGAAGCAGAACTAGACAAGTTTATTGATATAAATTTGTGTTAGTGAGCACTTCTCCCTTGCCAAGATAATTCATCCATCTGACAGGTGTGGCATATCAAGATGCTGATTAACCAGCATGACTAGGCCACTCTAAAATGTGCAGGTTTTTTTTTTGTGTGTGTGACTTTGACAAGGGCCTCTGACAAATGTGATGGCTAGATAACTGGGTCAGATCATCTCCAGAACTGCAGCTCTTGTGAGGTGTTCCTGGTCTGCTGTGGTCAGTTTAAGAGGTCCAAACAAAGAAAATCAGAAAATCGGTGACAGGGTCATAGGTGTACAAGGCTCAGTGATGCACATAGGAAGTAAAGACTGGCCCATGTGGTGCTGTAGCTCAAATTGTTAAAATGTCAATGCTGGTTTTGATAGAAAGGTGTCAGAACACACAGTCTGGTTCGCTGCATAAGTGCAGACCTGGTCAGGGTGGCCACGCTGACCTCTGTCTGCTGCTGAAAGCTCCAATGATGGGCACATTGAGCATCAGAATTGGGCCACAGAGCAATACTTTTTGTTTTTAATTTAAAGGTAATTCTTCTGTTGGTTAAAACTGTTTTGTTGAGTTCATTAGGAAACTAGCCTATTAGATTAAATGCTCAGCAATCAGCTGCTTTTTAAAATCAACTGATTCAATCAGTGGCGATTCAATAGTACTCACTTCAGCTTAGGAATCCTGGGCTAAAGATTTGTTCATTCACACACTTGAACAATAGAGATATTGTCCACGAGAATCATTTTAAAAGAAGTCTTTCAAATGCTAAAAAAAAAAAAATAGTTTATATGACTCATCTTTGCATCAGCGTTTGCAATCCTGACTTTGACTCCTTCAAAAAGCTTTTTTCATGAAACGTTGAGCCAGAGCAGTTCCTGAGGCCATCCGCTGTGCCCTGGAGAGTACACAGAAATGGTCACGGTTGAAACATCATCTAACTTTGAGTGACCCAGCATGTCGAAGCCTGCACAACACAAGTAAGAGCAAATGTCACATATAAAAGTCCCAACAAATGCTTGAACTACGCATGTGCTTCTGCGCTCCGTTGACAAAACCAGAGTGGTCGCTGCGGCGCTCCTCCAGGACCGAGCCGGGTCAGGTTCAGACGACTCCATGTCATGTGACGTGTGCTCATGTGGTACCGCTCTGACAGATGATCGCTGTGTGTGGTCCTGAAGGGCGTTAGCACTGTCACCTCAGCAGCGCAGTTAATGTATAGCAGAATTCAGCTTAAATAATAGTGATTAACACTTTTAGTGTTTCTGCGTATTAATAGAATATGTGTGACATGCTTTCCTCAGTAAAACAAAAACAATTACCCATAGTAAAATATTTTCTGACTGTAATGAGAGCCAAAGAAAATTGAACCTCTAAATGGTGAATTTAACGTCTTGTGTTGAGGTGAATTGTCTTAAATAAAAGCCTTGTGTTGAGTTCCTTGTCTATAAATATATTCTTATTTAACTGTTGAATATTTAAATCCAACTGGGAGCCACAGATTATCATCATATAAATAAAGTAAATGTGAATTTCTAAGCAAGAAAATGAAGCAATTAAGAATCATTAACTCTAGAAACCACATTTTAGTGGCCATATTCGACGACAACATAACACCTCCTTAAACAGGCTTTATTGAATATAAATTCTTAAAATCTTAATTAAAAGTCATCTGAGTGACGAATGCTAAAAAGTAGAAATTTGTCTCTTGTAATTTTGTCTGTGAGAAACAAACAGTATATGAAAACATGTTAACTGGCTCGCAGAAGTGTAGCATGCCAAGAGGCAGGTAGGATCGTCATTATCTGGTAAAATAGGACTGGAGGCATGGTTTGGGCATTTGTGAAATGACTTGCAGCCTGTACACGGTTGGAACTGCAACTCTGTCTAAACGGCTGGAGTTGCCTGACAGCTGATTTAGAGGCTGGGCTGTAGTAAATGAAGCGCTGCACTAATGGTCCTTCCCGCCACAGCTTTAATGGACATACCCGCAGAGCACCGGGCACAGAGCGTGAGCCTGCCAACATGCTGTGGGAGGGGTGGGAGGAGAGGTAGTGACAGTAGGGATAGAGGAGAAAATAATAGGTGATTGAGAGGAGGTGATCTGGAGAACAGGAAAGTTTGAGTCCTGTGGTTTCTGGGCAAGGTCCTTTGTGCCTAGAGCAAAGTCCATCTCCTTTGACAAACAGGAGAATGATGTCAAAGATCAGCTTCACTCGACGCAGCACTTATCTAGTTACCTCACCCTCGCTCGCTCTCCCTCTCTCAGTCATCCGCCCATCCCTCCTCCTCTCTTTCTCCCTGATCACCAGTAACCTCTAGGAAAACATTTTCAGCACCCAGGAGGATTTCCCTTTGACAGAAACCATTAATCCTCACTCAGAATTTAATTCAACTGAACTCTCCGACTCTTACCTTCAGCAGTGGGTGGCTTTCCAAAATGGTTTTAATTAATGATTACTAATTAAGGCTTGATTACTCCTGATTGCATGAGGTGGTCTGGATTCCTTGAAAGACCCTGACTCGTCTTTTATCAGTTTAGCTTGGATATTGCTGCTCAAAAATGTGATGCACATGCATAAAATCTACAAATGTGATTGTAAGAGCAAAATAATGTATTTGTATTAAGCCAAATGGGTAAAACTGAAAAGATGAAGGTTCATTATGATTATTTTTATTGCTCTCAAATATGTTGTTTTTTTTCTTTACTTTTTTTTTGTCTCTGATCTAGTTTTCTACTCAACTTTTTAAACCTGTTTTTCAGGCTGAGAGGGCAAAAATAAACATGAAATATTCACTTGCAAAGTAATAATTCTCCACATCACGTTGTGACAGGTCTAAGCTGCAGGCTAGCTGGCTGCAGCTCCATTTCCATCCTTGTTAACACGTGTGTGGAAATTGCTAATGATGCCCAGTGTTTGTTTGTCTGTAGCTTTGTTTTGTAGCCCAAAGTACAACATTCAAAGGATTCTGTGGATGTTCTACTTCCGCTTTCATGCCCCTGAGGCCTGTTGGACTGTTTGGGTGGCTTTAGCTAATTAGTGCAGTGCCTACGACACGAGGCATCTCTCCAGAGCAAGCTCTGGAGATGCCTCGTGCCGTAGGCACGCAACTCTTAATCTTCTCGTGTTTCTTGGCAGTTTTATTTTTATTATTATTATTCATCTTCCGCCTTTTTCGTCATTTAATGCGCCCACAGCGCTGAGAGGACCCCAACAAATTATATATCAAAACGTGCGTCTTGATCCCGAATCCCGTGCTATTACTTTTCTAAGAGATTCGCGATTTTTTCGCGAAATTATTCGCGAAAAACCGAGAAAATTTCGTATTGGAATGCATGGGAAAGCCGGAAAAAAAAAAAATTTCAACAGACATTTTCAACAGTGAACTGCTCTGGCATACTTTCACCGAGAGACTTCATTCAAACTTTAAAATGTAGGTACTCTTGCCTTCTCTTCAGTGATTCACTTCACTCATCGACACCTTTTACCGTTTTTAAACTATCAAGGTTTAAAGTTGAGCAGGTTTTTACTCAAATTTCTGGGTCTATAATGGGTGTGTATTGCGTGGAATGTTTGTGCTAGAGTGGATGACATCATCAGCTAGAGTGAGGAGCAAAAAATCTGTGAAAAAATAAAACGTTTTCGACGACCTTGGCCTCAAATTTCACACTACAGACATAATTTATACATAGAAACGTAGGAAAATTTGTCTTCTCACTTACATCCGTCTGCTAAAGCTGTCAGCTTTATAGTTTTGGCGTAACACACAAAGATGCGCCAGCAACGCCCATCCACAGCCTCATAGACTGCCATGTTAAAAGGCGGAAAATTTCTGGAGGAAAGCAGAAGTAACGCTTCTTTGAATCGCGATTAAGGTCACATTTCTTCATTTTATCGACACAAAATAAATATGTAGACGTTCAGGAAGGGCTCAGCGTGCTCCCAGTGATTTCGGTTTAATGATAGGCCAAACGGTTTGGCCAGAAATCCTCCTGTTCGAGGGGTGGTCTCAGCATTTTCTCTCTCTCTCTCTCAGCATTTCCAACTGACATTCCAACTGACAACAGGTGCAGTAACTGCTCTGCTGATTAGGCCAGCAGGCAGAAGCCAGCGGCCATTTTAGTAGTTTTGGCACTTAATTTGAACTTGTCTGTCTAAAATGACAACACTTCTTTGAATCGCTCTAAAGAGCACATTTCTTCATTTTATCGACACAAAATAACTATGTAGACGTTCAGGAAGGGCTCAACATGCTCCCAGTGATTTCGGTTCAATGATTGGAAACACGGTTTGGCCAGAAATCCTTCCTGTTTGAGGGGTGGTCTCAGCATTTTCTCTCTCTCTCTCTGTCAGCATTTCCAACTGACATTCTAACTGACAACAGGTGCAGTAACTGCTCTGCTGATCGGGGCCAGCAGGCAGAAGCCTGGCGGCAGCCATTTTCTTTAGTGCAGTTATTGGCACTAATTTGAACTTGTCTGTCTAAAATGACAGACAGTGACAGCAGAGTTGTAAAGACATGCTAATTGCTAACATTAGCGACCAATGCTAACTGAAATTAGCATTAGCCACTAAGAATTAAATATATGTTAATTGCTAACATGCTAATGATAAGGCAGAAACCAGCAGGCAGAAGCCGGCGGTGGCCATTTTAGCAGTTATTGGCACTTAATTTGAACTTGTCTGTCTAAAATGACATACAGAGACAGACAGAGTTTCATGGTAGTAAAGACATGCTAATTACTAACATTTGCGGCTAATGTTAAAATTTTGTAACCACTAAGATTTAAATACATGCTAATTGCTAATGCTAACATGCTAATGCTAATTGCTAGCACGTCAGCGCTAGTCAATAATTTTATCTTCATTTATCTGCTATCTTCACTGTCTTTTATATAATCAATGACTATCAAGGCTAATTTTTTAATGTAGGCCATTTTATCCTTCTCTCTCACAGACACACACACACAGCCACAAATATTTATCCACTAAAGACTCATGGTAGTAAAGACATGCTAATTGCTAACATTAGCGGCCAATGACAGACAGTAACACAGGCAGCTCAAGCAAGACATTTTCTGTAGTGATCGTCAATCTTATTTGTGTATCTGCTGTTGCTATGCCTATGATGCGACATATATCAGTCTTCTGATTTGACAGCGGGTGCAGCAGGACTGTGATTGGCTACTCGCATTTTTCGCCTGCCCGTCATATAAAAGCCCCCGTGCGGCTCTGCTCTTCCCCTTTGATTGCATCCGAGGTAAGTACATACGCTACGTTTTTTCTACTGGGCTAGCTTAATAACACTAGCCTAAATTAGTAATTCAAAAAAAGTAATATAATTGTAGCTAGACATCATGTTTTCGGGTATGAAGTAGGAATGTGCGATATGTCATCGTTTATGATTTCATGTACCAGCTTCTAAATCTGAGTCTGACTCGCAATTTACGCCGCAAAATAGTGACACGAAGAAGTTTACCGTAATTTTCGGACTATAAGCCGCTACTTTTTTCACACGATTTGAACCCTGCGGCCTGTATCTTAAATTAAAACTAAAAAAAAATCTTCTGTGTACGTCTTTCTGTGTAAATATCTAATGTTACAACATGAAATCCTGCGGCTTATATTCAAGTGCGCTCAATAGTCCGAAAATTACGGTAATTTCATTTGTGTCCGATGATTAGAGAGAGAGCGAGCACCGGCCTCGATAAAGCTGTTATTAATTAGCTAAATAAATTATCCACGATAAAGCTGTTATTAATTAGCTTAAAAAAATATCCACAAATAACTATGGATATGGTAGACATGATTTCTCATGTTTTCTGGTATAAAACCATAGACATGTTGAGCTGTTCATAGTAAGTCTGTTTCTGAATAAGAATGCTGTGTCTCAATGCTCAATGAGCCAGAGTTGATGTTCAACTATGTTCATGAAAGTGTGTGTCTGCTTCTGTGCTGCTGTTATAATTGCTTGATGAAATTGTAAATGCAATTTGATAATGAGTAGGATTGTTTCTCCACAAATTATTATGCTCATAGCCATATTTGATAATGCTATCCACAATTCCATGTAAAAGTAATATTCTGTTTAACAGCTGTCCTAGGTTAACTATAAAAGTGTGTCTAATTTAACTTTTGGTAATTAATGAACAGTTTGCTGTTGATAAAATCCCATGTGATTTATTTTAATGTATGGGGGTATATTTACTGGCAGTGCTCTCTTTTACCTAGAGACTTCATTCAAACTTAGAATGTAGACAAAAGTCTAATCCACACCCAGACCACAAAAAGTAAAGCTGTTTAAGATGTGCTTGTAATGCTGCTAGCCTGTTGCTAACACAGACTCGATCTAACAGAGTGAAATTCAATTTTATTGCAGGTTCTCTTTGGTCACAGTCAAAGGTTTTCATAGCGCTCATTGACAGCACTCATCGACGGCACTCTCATCGACGGAACTCATCAACGGCATCTGCACACATCACTCCTATTCATCACTGTTGCATTACTATTCTATTTCTCCCACATATTATATATAATAAGACTAGATTATTTACAGTTTATTTTAGTTCAATTTAGATTAGAGTACATTCAGTTACACTAGATTAATTTAGGTAGATTTAGTATTTCAGGTTAGGTTAGGTTGTACTTTTGGATTTGCCTTTTTGTGTAATCTCTCCAGCAGGATGCCCAGGAAGGAAGGCGGTCCGAGGCAGCGAAGCTGAGATGGAGTAGGCTCAACCAGGAGGAGCCAAGTCCATCCAGTCCCCCTCCGCAGGTACTTACACAGAAGACGCACTTCTGTGTTGCAGTGACAACTGTCTGCATGGAAATGTTGAAATTTAGTGTGTTGCATTTTGTGTTTTACATTTTAACTATGGTGTTCATGATTTAACTGCTATGGCTTTTTTTTTTTTTTGGTGTTAATGTTTCATTAGGCGGTCCAGACGGT
This sequence comes from Miichthys miiuy, assembly GCA_036365135.1. Classification (NCBI taxonomy): domain Eukaryota; kingdom Metazoa; phylum Chordata; class Actinopteri; family Sciaenidae; genus Miichthys; species Miichthys miiuy. The sequence continues at coordinate 20,590,091 of CM071613.1, forward strand.
GTCCCCCCAGGCCGAGGAGTCCAGGAAGGAGCCCATCCCAGCAGCAAGACGGTCCAGGACCATGGACACCCCACCCCTGGCTCCGATCTCCTGTCAGCAACGTATGTTCCTACCACAACTGACAGACACACAAACTGATTTTAAACAACACGCTAGTGTATATACTGAGACACACTGTCTCTGTCACTGTTTAATTTGTTAATTATCTGTCATCAGTTGGTTGGATGGTCGCTGCCAGCCAGACTGCTGTGGGGATTGGATGATGCGCGTGCCACCCTTGCTGCACGTGAGTATTTCCCTGTTTTATCCTTCAATGAAAAATATACTTATTGATTAATTCATCCTCTGTATTTATTTGTGGTATATATTTGCGAAAACCTTTTCAATTACTTTTCTTTCCTGCCCTTTTGTACTTGTAGAAAAGAGTTATTCTTGTTTGATATTTCCTGGTTTGGACTCCTTCATAAATTTTTACCTTACTCTGTTTTGTCTTTTCTAAACAGGCCGGTATCGTTACCGCCACTCAGCCAGGACATGGCCAACTTGCTGTTCACTGGGCGGCAGCAAGTTGGTCGTGCCACCTGAGTCTCCTGACAAGAAGGTATTATTATTTTCCAGTCTATGAGGAAATTGTTGATCATGAGAGGGATTAATGATTAAGAAATGCTAAAGAAATTATCTTTGTTTTTGCAGTTTGTTCTGATTGTCGGAGACTCCCATCTACGTGCCCTTGTAGATGGTTTGGTCGACATGCCAGAGGGATGCCTTTCCTTTGGCTTCATGTCAACCCGGGGCCTCTGCCTCTCAGCTGCGGACCGAGGTGCAACATGCTGTGCTTCCTCGGATCCCTGAGGCAGTTTGTCTGCTGGCCCCCAGCAACAACCTGACCGCCAGCAGGACTGTCGATGAGGCTGCCATCGACTTTGCCAAGCTCCTCACTACGGTGAGGAACCGCTGGCCCAAGGTACGCTTTATTTCATGTCTTGCTTGTTCTTTGGTCATATTAGTATTTGCACTAGTAATAGTACAAAGGCTACTCTAATGAGATTGAATGTATGAGCTTTTAATTAACTATGTATATTTATTATAACACTGTGAATGTGATTTTAAATGACAATGTGATTTTAAATGAAAATGTGATTTAGTAATGAACATGTTTTGTTCTCTACAGGTGTTTGTTGTCGATTTCCCTCCCCGCCTGAACGTCGAGGTGTCCTACCAAGACCTTCTTCGTCAGGAGTTCCACGCGTTGCCTCGTATGGGTATGTATAAAAATAAACTATAATAATTAATTAATTAATATAATAAATTATTTTTCATCGAGCTACATTTTAAACATGTTATATGTTCTTGGGCTAAAAGACTGGAAAAATATACTCAAATATGAACTGAGATGGATGTAAGGGTAAAAAAAAACATATAATTGTTTTATTTCTTTTTTTTAAGGTGTGAAGTACTCCTCCGTGGCGGAGCACTTCCCGCTCACCCATCTGGAGCTGTGGAGCAGAAAGGATGGTGTAAGTAGAAGTGAAATTCTAAAAAAATGTAGTGAAAGACTGATTTGCACTTCTTTGTCGTTGATATGAAAAGCTCAGTGAACAGCAGCTGCTTTCTGGGGGTAAACTATGAGTTTGTAATTTCTGCAGGTCCACCTGAGCGATCATGAGGGGATGGGGATCCTCGCCCAGTTGCTGTGGTCTGCCGCCATGCAGCAACTGGAGACACCACCACCAGCACCCCAGGTCTCTCCCAGGCCCTCGCAGCCACTTAGGAAATTCTCTCCTAAGCTGGTTGTGGTGGGAGATGTCCTTGCTCCACGGTCACCCGACCCATTTCAGTGGAGGACTGCTCGTCAGGGCAGAAAGGTAATTGTTACACAGTATAATGTGTGCATGAGACTTGGTACAAATGGGATTTTTCTGAAATGATTTACAAAAATAAAAAAATAAAATGTACCTATTTGTTTTAAACAATATGATGCTTTTTTTTCCATTCCAGGTGAGCCAGCCTGGTGAACCTTCCCAGTCCCAGGGTGTAGCCCAGACCAGGATGGCTGAGCAGCAGGTTTGTTAGCATTTCTTTGGGTTGTGTTAATTGGTTATTATTTTATACCTTGTGTATTTGATGAGACAACTCATCAGTGGTCTTTGTACTTTCTGTTTCACAGGAGAAGGAGTGGTCCTTCCCGCTGAACCCGGTCTGGTTCAGCAGCGCAACCTTGCGTGCTATGGAAGAGGTCTCCTTCGACTCTCTCCGTCCTGTGGACTGCCAGCCCTCTCCAAAGCCCAAGAGGGTAATTTGACTGACTGAGATTTCATTTTTACTTTAGGCACTATAAAAAGTGTCACCTTATCCTCCACCTTACCTCCTTAACAGTCAATTTGCTTATATATTTTTAAAAGTACCATTACTACTAATAGTAGTCTATTTAGGTTTAATTGGTAATATGTTTTATATTTAATGGTGCAGGTGGCTTCCTCAGCGCCAGCCAAGCGCCCCAGGACCCCGCAGCAACCGGTCTTCAGTGAACAACGTATGTAACTACTTTCGACAACTGACAAACACTGATAATTTATAGAATACACAGTGTCTTCAATGAGATCCACATTGTCTGTAGTTTAATATGTTTGTGATCATCTGTCAACAGCTGGTTGGAACGCCCCCAGCCAGGTCGTCCTGGAGATCAGGCGATGCGGAACCCCTGCTCGCCACGGTTGCAAAGGTAAATATCACTCTACCTGAATCAAGTGTTTCATTTAAGTCTTCATTTTGCTGATTTTGCTGTTGTGCGTTCTCAGATGGTAATATGTTTTTGTATTTAATGGTGCAGGTGGCTTCCGCAGCGCCAGCCAAGCGCCCCAGGGCCCCCCGCAGTAACCGGTCTTCAGTGAACAACGTATGTAACTACTTTCGACAACTGACAAACACTGATAATTTATAGAATACACAGTGTCTTCAATGAGATCCACATTGTCTGTAGTTTAATATGTTTGTGATCATCTGTCAACAGCTGGTTGGAACGCCCCCAGCCAGGTCGTCCTGGAGATCAGGCGATGCGGAACCCCCTGCTCGCCACCGTTGCAAAGGTAAATATCACTCTACCTGAATCAAGTGTTTCATTTAAGTCTTCATTTTGCTGATTTTGCTTTTGTGCGTTCTCAGATGGTAATATGTTTTGTATTTAATGGTGCAGGTGGCTTCCGCAGCGCCAGCCAAGCGCCCCAGGGCCCCGCAGTAACCGGTCTTCAGTGAACAACGTATGTAACTACTTTCGACAACTGACAAACACTGATAATTTATAGAATACACAGTGTCTTCAATGAGATCCACATTGTCTGTAGTTTAATATGTTTGTGATCATCTGTCAACAGCTGGTTGGATCACCCCCAGCCAGGTCGTCCTGGAGATCAGGCGATGCAGAAACCCCCTGCTCTTCACCAGTTGCAAAGGTAAATATCACTCTACCTGAATCAAGTGTTTCATTTAAGTCTTCATTTTGCTGATTTTGCTGTTGTGCGTTCTCAGATGGCCAAGACTCCTTCACTAGCCGGACCGTCTTGGACCATTATGGATCCAGCCTGCGACTCTCCTTCCCCGCCTAAGGTATTTTCATCCCTCCACAATCGACACACACACAGAATGTTTGTTTGTTTACAGTACAGTAAGCTACATTTAAACTGTGGTTCATATAAAATCCTTGATTTTATTATCTTTCTGTTTCACAAACGTCAGTGGCTAATAGAAATAGATTTGGGAAACTTTTTTTGTAACAATTTAGTGCATTGTGTTGCTTTATGTCTAAAAATTAATTGGTATTATATTTTATCATAGACCGTCCGGACATCGACTCCCCCAACAGCCAGTTGGCCCACAAGCTTCACCAGTGCACCTTCCACCTCTCATTCCCAGCTAAAGAGGTAAGTTTGTCTCCTCCTCAGCAGACACACAGGACATTTATATTGGGTACATCAGGTGCTTATCAGAGTCTCTGTGTATGTGGTTTATTTCAACTCAAATACAAAAACAGTTAAAACAGTTAAGGACAATTTCATCAATGGTCAATTCTCAACAATATAACCAATCAAGTAGCTTGACATATTTTCATTAATTATTTAAAGATAAATACAATTAGTGGAATATTACTTTTCTGAACATTATTATTATTATTATTATTATTTTGTTAAATTCAGTCAATATTGTGAAGTTTCAGTACTACTACTACTACTACTACTACTACTACTACTACTACTACTATTAGTAATAATAGTGATGCCAATGATGAAAACATAGTAATGATGATAGTGAAGTAATCCTTTTTTATAACACAATTTCAGGGCACAGCGAGGGCACAAGGTAAGTGTGTTCAAACGGCAAGAGCCAGTCATAGTCAGAGTGACTGTAGGTACAAGCACTTCTCCAGAAACCACCAGTGCACCTGCATGTCCTGACTTTTCTGGCTTACCAGAATGAGGGCTGTCAGTTCAACAGGGCTGCCCTCGATAGAGTGCTGGCACAGGGGGACTCACTCTATGTTAGGGTTAAAAAACAGCTAATTCGGGAGAAAAGATTTCAAAGTAACCATTTGACAGTCGAGGAAATGCCCACACAAGTCCCAACAGACACAAATCTGTACAATGTGCACATGCCTGATGTCAGATGTGGCTTACTGAAAGCCCAAGCATCCAGCCCTGGAGGAGAGCAGGGTGGGTGCCCTCGTCACACAACTAGGGTCTCTGTCAACAGAAGTCAGCAGTGCTGTAATCATTGTAAGTCCAGAGTGTATTGCAGTTTTCCGTGACAAATCAGGCAGGTATGGAGTCTTCGATTCACACTCCAGAAATGCAGCAGGCTTACCATACCACTTCGGAACTGCAATCACAATGACCTTCCCCAAACTCAGTGATCTGGCTGACCACCTGCACAAACTGTTTGCAAATCGTGGAGATTATGCAAGCTATGAGTTTGTGCCTGTTTCATTGAAGCTGTTGGTTCCAGTGAAGGTCCGCCACAATCAGCAGCCCAAACCCAAGAAAACCAATCTGAAACTGCCTTCTGCCCATTGCAAGCAGAGGTTGTGAGAGCTGAAGTCCTTGACAGAGATCTGAAACCCCATGACATCTCTTCAGCAGTCCCCCAAGCAACAACAAATTTGGTCAAGCTGAGCAAACAACAGCGTCTAAAAGCCAGGCGGAGAGCAACGGGTGACAGTGACGGCAAAGGGCAATGTGCACTAGTGTCTCAAGTAAAAGAACTAAAAGGAAAAGAAAAATCCATCACGAAAAACAGGTATGACAGCTGTCCAGATTTTAGAGGGAAAAAAATTAAGGTGGTGAAAACAAAATTTGACCAAGACAGTCATCACCGCAAACAACGGCTACTGTCATTTAAATGCTACTATGCAGATCCCAAAGTTCAGATTAAAAAGAAGGAAGAGATCAAAAGACGGTACACGACAGATCCTGCTTTCAGGAGCAGACAGAAAAAGTACCTGACCCAGAAGTACACGACAGATCCTGCTTTCAGGAGCAGACAGAAAAAGTACCTGACCCAGAAGTACACGACAGATCCTGCTTTCAGGAGCAGACAGAAAAAGTACCTGACCCAGAAGTACACGACAGATCCTGCTTTCAGGAGCAGACAGAAGAAGTACCTGACTCAGAAGTACACGACAGATCCTGCTTTCAGGAGCAGACAGAAAAAGTACCTGACCCAGAAGTACACGACAGATCCTGCTTTCAGGAGCAGACAGAAAAAGTACCTGAAGCAGAAGTACAAGGCAGATCCTGCTTTTAGAGTAGACAAAAAAAGTACAAAACCAATCTTGAAGTTAGAGAAAAATTGAAAATGTATAAGGCAACCAAATATGCATGCAATCAGACCTACAGGCATAAGCTAAAGGAAAACTTCAACACTAAATATCACAATGATCCCGAATTCAGACTACGTTGTATACAACGTGTCAGCCAACACAGAATAACCAAATTGGCTACAAATGCTGCCTTCGCATAAATTACAAGTTGAAGAGAGCACTGGGAATTAAAAGAAAGTACAGATTGATTGTAACCCACCACCAGGAAACTCCCCAGCCCCTGATGAGTCCTGTGATGGAAGCGGCCATAGCATCATTCCGTGAAACTATTAGACACGGACCCACATACATTTGCACAGTCTGTAACAGAGCACTGTTTCCCAATCAGGTCAAGCTATGCAAGAGAGGAAAATATAGCAAAGACATCAAAGTGTCAGCAGCATGCTTGATAGGAAACTATGTTCATTTCTGTGACAACGACTGCTCTTCCCCTTGCTCTGTTCCACCAGAGAGACTTGTAGAGTGGATCTGCCACACATGTGACAACAATTTGACCAGAGGCAAAATGCCAACCATTGCGGTAGCAAACAACCTGCAATTGGCACCCATCCCTCCAGAATTGGCTGCACTTAATGTGCTCGAAAGGCAGCTCATTGCTAAAATCCTCCCATTCGCCAAAATCATAGCGTTGCCAAAGGCGACAGAGAGCCGTACACGGAGCAGTTGTGTGTGTTCCATCAGAGGTAGCAGCAACCGTGAACAGTCTTCAAGGCCCAACACTGAAGCGCAACTACTGCAAGTGAAATTGAAAAGACACATTAAATACAAAGGTTACCAGCACTTTTACACTGTCAACATGAAGAATGTGCTGGCTGGCCTGGCCAAACTCAAAGAGATACATTCAGAGTACAAAGATGTGTCTATTGATGAGAGTGCCACCTTTGAGAGTCTTCATCAAGATTTGGCTGATGAAGAAGACTCGCAGCTCATCAATGCAGAAGCTGCGCAACCAGAGCAAGTTGTAGAGTGTGAGATAGACCTGGAAGACGTGTTCAAAAGCCAAAATGAACCAGAACTGCCCAAGGAAGCAGACAAAGAAAAGGAGGATCTTAGACCTGGTTTGGCTCTGGACACCTGCATGCAGCCACCAGACATTGCACAGGAAATCCTTTCGTATGGTGAAGGAACATTCAGCATTGCACCAGCTCAAGGCAACAAACCTGTAGGTTTCTTCACCGTACTGAAACTAGAAGCCATGGCCTTTCCTGTGCAATTTCCAACAGGGGAAAACACACTGGATGAAACCAGAACCGTCCCAGTGTATCCTAGCAAGTACTTTAATTCTAGACTTCTTAGTGCAGATACACGGTTTGCCAGTGACCAAAGTTACCTTTTCTTTGCGCAGTTTGTCACAGAGACCCACTTGGCTACAAACAGCATGTCTATTGAAATGCGCAAAGGAAAATCCAAAACCAAAGATGGCCGTAAAGTAAACAGCTTGATGCTTCAAAACCAAGAAGAGGTGGAGAGGCTTATTCAAAACAAGGATGTAACGAGATTTATGCAACCCCTCAGAGGAACTCCAGCCTATTGGGAAAAAACACTAAAAGATCTCCACGCCATGGTTAGACAGATCGGCAAGCCAACATTCTTCCTAACGTTCTCCGCTGCTGAGATGAGATGGCCTGAATTCATAAACATAATTAAAGCTCAGCAGGGTGAACTTGCCGACTTTTCAGATCTTGATTGGAATGCTAAGTGTGAAATTCTGCAGCAACCCGTCACAGTGATGCGCATGTTTGAAAAGAGAGTAGATGCTCTCATGACCAACCTCATCCTCTCACCAGCACAACCCATCGCGAAGTACAAGATTATTTTTATCGTGTCGAGTTTCAGGCCAGAGGAAGCCCACACATCCACATGCTCGTCTGGATTAAAGATTCCCCGCGTTTGAAGATAGTCTTGACAGCACGGTCTACAGGTTCATTGATAAATACATAACATGTAAGATGCCTGACCCAGAGAGAGACCCAGAGCTCAACAAAATTGTATCTGAGGTCCAGGTGCACAGCAGGAATCATTCAAAGTCATGTAAAAGGCAACGTTTCCTGCAGATTCGGCTTCCTAAATTGCCCATGAAAGAAACAGTCATCACCAGACCCCATTATTGCCTGCAATTCCAATGAGGGCCAGGATGCAGCCTCTGAATTAAAGCAGCAGAAACGAGCTTACAAGGATGCAAAGGAAGCCAAGGAAAAGCTTAATCCATTGAGGAAATTGCTCATGGATCCAGATGCTTCATTCAGCAGCTTGTCAGACGTGCTCCAACAATGCAACCTCACGCACGAGGAATACCAGAAGTATGTTGCACGTCTGACAAGCAGCTACACAGTGATGCTGAAGCGTGATCCAAACGAATGTTGGATCAATGCGTACAATCAAGACCTGCTGAGAGCTTGGAATGCCAACATGGACATCCAATACGTAATTGGCGATTATGGCTGCATCATGTACATGATGTCCTATATATCCAAACCAGAGCACGAGATGACTGAATTCTCGACTCAGTCATCAAAGATGTAAAAATCCAAAGTTAATGAACGCGATGAGATGAAGCAGATCATGCAGGCGTCGCTAAACACAGAGAGGTCAGCGCTCAAGAAGCTGTGGCGCTTGCAGCTTACCTCTCAAGAAGTGCTCCGTTCTGTTTTGTTCCTTCAGACTGATGAGGACGGTCTGAAAATGAGTCATCCGTTAGCAGACTCAAGGAGATGCATCCAGATTCAGAGGAGGTATGGATGTCAGGGCTTCCTGAAAAGTACTTGCACAGACCGGTTGATTTTGAAGGTATGTGTATGGCTATGTTTGCATCAGATTACAGGGTAGTTTACGGCCATCAAATTGAAGGTCAGACTGTCATTTCCTCCAAAATGACATGGGATTTATTCAGAAGAGAACTGCAGGGAAACCAGCCATAATTAGATTTGCTCGCTTCTCAGAGGAGAAAACACCAGAGAAGTTTTACAGAAGGTTGCTTAAACTCTATTGGCCACACAGATCCGACGACGAGCTCGAGATGAAAGATACCCCACTTATGAGCAGTTTTACAAGTGCGGTTCGGTGGGGTATGAACGTCCAACATATTGTAGACGGCAACAAAAGCAGGTACGAAGGTCAGGGTAAAAATTGAGGCGCTCCAACATTACCAGCAGTATGGTCCAGCCCTTAACGCTTGGAACACCTTCGCACCGAGGTAGAAGTGGACCGGTTGGAGTGCCTTGCGAAAGGAACCGTTAGAGCCAGGAATGAAGATGACGAAGACATCCCCGACTATCAAGTCAACAACGATAGGAGGGGTGTCTTGCCAGAATAGATGCACCTGTGTTGAGTCCAGACTTTGTGAGAAAAATGTATCAAAGTCTGAATGAAACGCAGGCATCTATTTTCTACAGTGTGCGTGACTGGTGCTTGAAACGTGTCTGGGGCCACAACCAAGAACCGTTTTATTATTTTCTGTCGGGAGGAGCTGGCTGTGGCAAATCACACGTCATCAAGTGCATTTATCAGGAGGCAACAAGGATTCTGCGTGAGCTGCCCAGATTCCGGGACCAAGCCGACATGTCCCAGCCTGCAGTGCTGCTGAGTGCTTTCACCGGCACAGCGGCCTTCAACATCTCAGGCAAAACGTTGCATTCCATGTTGAAGCTCCCAAGGTCCCTGAAGCCACCATATCAGGGACTTGGAAATGCACTGGATGAGGTCAGAGCGTCACTGTCGTACGCTGAGATTCTCATCATTGATGAAATCTCAATGGTTTCCAAAGAGCTGTTTGCCTACATTCACTGGAGGTTTCAGCAGATAAAAGGAAACAGGAAACCATTTGGAGGGATCTCTGTCCTTGCTGTAGGCGACTTTTACCAACTGCCACCCCTTGGTAAAGCCAAGCCACTCTGCGTGTATGAGGAGAACGTGTTTGATCTGTGGAGGGATTACTTTGAAATGGTCAACCTGACAGAAATTATGCGTCAGAAAGACGACCGAGCTTTTGCTGAACTCCTGAACCGCCTTAGAGTGAAGCAAAAGCAAGATCCTCTGAGCGACGAAGACAGACAGTTGCTCACGCAGGCAGTGGCAGGCATCCAGGATTGTCCAGCTGACAGGCTACACATCTACGCTACAAACAAAGAAGTCGACCTTCACAATGCCCAAACTGTAGCCACCCTCCACAAGGATTTCGTAAACATTGACGCTCACAATTACAGAAAAGACCCCAGATCAGGCTGCATGATGATCATGCCCGAAAAAATCCAGGGAAGCAAAAGAGACTTGCCTGACAATATAATGGCTGCTCAAGGAGTACGCGTTATGTTGATCAGGAACCTCGACGTGGAGGATGGGATTGTTAATGGCACATTTGGAACAATCTCACACATTGTGATGAGTGAAGGTGGACTGCCATACGCGAAGCTGATTGGACTGCAGCTGGACAATCCTACGGCAGGACAGAGATTCCGCAGAAAGCTCCTGGGTCCCTCAGATAACTTGGTCTACATTGAGAGATCTGAGGAGAACTTGAGCTGCAAGAAAGGAGTTGTACGACGTCAGTTTCCCATCAAGTTGGCCTTTGCATGTACAGCCCACAAAGTGCAAGGCATGACCATGACGTCGGCGGTTGTGTGCCTCAAACGTGTGTTTGAACCAGGAATGGCATATGTTGCTCTGAGCCGCACAACTTCACTTCAAGGTCTCACCATTACAGACTTTGAAGAGAAAAGATATATGCTGACCCGGAATCGTGACAGCTCTGGAAAATATAAATCATGCATCCTTCCAGAGTGCCAGGCCCCTGTTGACTCTTTTTAAATCAGTAGACCTGCCTCCAGAGACTCTAACAGTCATCCACCACAACACACAAGGACTTCCATCTCACATTGTGGACCTGAGAGTTCATCATGAGCTTAGACATGCAGATGTGTTATGCCTCACAGAGACACACCTGTCAGGGTCCTCTGTATCCCCAACTTTCCATCTGGAGGGATACAACATGTTCACGCAGCAGACAGCTGTCTTACAACACCTGTGTGGACATGGCAAGAAAAGATGGAGGTGGAGTTGCAGTGTACTGCAGAGGCAATGTTCAAGCAGAGCCTTGCAGGTACATGCAAAGTGTGACTGATTTAGAGTTTCTTGTTGTCAAAATCGAGGCTCCAGTCAAAGTACTAATAGCCACTGTGTACAAACCACCAAACTTCCCACTAGAAAAATTTGTACCCAACATGAAAAGCCTCTTGGACGCATTGGGCATATTAGATCACCATCCCATCATAGTTTATGGAGACTTTAATGAGGACCTCCTGTCTAAGGGAAAGAAAACCATTAATGATTTGTTTCGGTCCAGAGGTTACACTCAGTTAATCACGGAATCCACAACTGAAAAGAACACTCTGATTGATCACATTTATATTTCACATCCTGATAAATGTCTGCAGTCAGGTGTTCTCCAAACGTATTACAGTTACCACAGTCCTGTTTATTGTATTTTGACTGGTTAATAGCCTCTCCAGCCAACACATGCTGCTAACTGCTAATGTCTGTGTTTGTGTATCTTTATCTTTGTTTATGTCTTTTTCATGTCTTGTGTGTGTGTCAAAGACAAATTTCTGTTTCCCTTTGGTGTCAGACAAATCTTCTATTCTATTCTATTCTATTCTATCCTATTCTGGTGTACATATGTATATGGTGTTACACGATTGTTGGCTGGAAATGTGTTGGCTGGAAATAGTTTAGTCATAATGATTCAAGTCAAGTGTAAGTTTGTTTTTGTTTTTAAACATTTATTTGGGGTCAGCAATATCTTAGACATTGAGAATGATGAGAAGGACAGTGCTAGTGTCCTAAAGACAGGAAGGAGACAGGAAGGAGACAGGCAGCTGCAGCAGCTTTCTGCCACAGTTGGAGAACCAGACGATGCAGACCAGATAGGGACAGCAATGTCAGAGAGGAAGCTGAATCCCAAAGGGTGAGATCCAGGTAAATGCAAATAGTAGAATAAGTACAGGTTCTGGATTACTCTGAACTGTTGATGTTCTTTATAATTTATTGTGAAACATAGTCAATGTCAACACTACAGTCAAAAACATTACACGAGAACAGTCTCTCTTTTCTTTCAAGGAAGGATGACTACAGGTCCAGGAAGAAGACCACCAGAGGACCACAGTGGATCTCTCCACCATTGAAAGTAAGGGAGGAGCATTTTATCATTTTAATTGACTGAATTTTTTTAAGTTGATGATCAAATATTTACACAATGCTGTGGAACATGTAACTGACTAGTATCTTTTATCACTATCTTTGAAATCTGGGAAAACGGCAAAGGATCCAGGCAGAAGAACTGACGTGGACCACAGCAGATTTCCAGAGGACTCCACTGACGATGCAACAGTCTGGCATACAATGAGTGAGCAGCACTTTCCAATATGTTTTAATGACGGTAGTTGTTTTGAAAAGTGTGTGTGATAAAAATCTTAAAGATTTAATTTTGAAACTCAGTGTTGTCCATAGCTATCAAGAGGATGACGACAGATCCTGGAAAAGACCCAACAAGACCCCACAGGACCAGAGTAGAATTCTCTTCACTATCGACTGCAATCAAGCCGAAAATAAGAGAGGAGCATTTCATTATTTGGTTTTAACTTACAGAATTTTCTTTTAAGTTGATGATCAAATATTTACACAATGCTGTGAAACATGTAACTGACTAATATCTTTTATCAATATGTTTGAAATCTGGGAAAAATAAGGGAAAGATAAAGATCCAGGCAGAACACCTCAAGAGGACCCCAGCAGATTTCCAGAGCACTCCACTGAGGATGCAACAACCCTGCAGACAATGAGTGAGCAGCACTTTCCCATAAGTTTTAATGACCATAGTTTGTTTTAAAAAGTGTGTGATGAAATGCCTAAACAAAATTTAATTTCAAAATTCAATGTTGACCATAGCAATACAGGGAGGATGACTGCAGATCCAGGAAGAAGACCTCCACAGAACCTCAGCTGAAGACAGCAACAACTTAGCATAGGGCAAGTAAGGGACATTAACCAATGTGTTTTCAACGACTGTGCTGTATCTGGATGAGTTTAACTTGACACAATTCACGCTGCCATAAAGCTGTCTGTCTTACAGATGTCTCTTTTGTGTATTTGCAGACATCAAAGATCATCACTGCCCTGCCGCCAGTCTATCCTGTTACATGAGCATGCGCCCCTGTGTGAGGGTTCTGCTAACCATGTCTTGTATTAAATGTTTAATTATTTAATTTATAAAATTGTGTATTTAATGTGATTTTTAAATTAAATGTTTAATTATTATATTTGTATAATGGTGCTTTTAAAGTGTTAAATCATAACATGACTGTATTTTTCATTTTAAATTAAATGTTAAATTATTATATTATAAAATGTTGTATTTATTGTGATTTTAAATTAACTGTTAAATAATTATATTCATAAAATTGTGTATTCAATGTGATTTTAAATTCCTGCTTTGAGCAGGACTGCCTGATTGTTGTGTAAATAAACCTGTTAAAAATGACTATTTGAGGTGTGCTTTTTGTTCTAGCTGCTGCTCATGGTATTAAAGACATGTTAATTGCTAACATTAACGGCTAATGTTTTAATACCATGAGCAGCTAGCGCTAATTGCTAACATTAGCGGGTAGTAAAGACATGCTAATTGCTAACATTAGCGGCCAACGCGTTTGGCTAAAGACATGCTAATTTTTAACATTTACTGCTAATGCTAGGATTAGTGGCTAGTGTGTTAGCGCTAGCTGCTCATGTGTAAATAAACATGTCAAAAATGACTATTTGAGGTGTGCTTTTGAATACAGACCCCGGCAACAGCTCACTCGGCACTCTCAAAATTTCCGGGAATTTTCTAGTTACAATTCAAATGCTGTCTCCCGCCTGTCTGCTTGAGTTGCACTCAGCTGTATTCCTGTACGTGTTGTCTGTGTGCATGTGTCTGTGCATGTCATCAAGCCCCCAGAGAACCATGACCCATCCTCTGAGGTTCCCATCATTCATGTTCATTTCACAGGCAGGAGCAGCCAGCGACTTTCCTGACGGAGTTTATAAAGTTTATATGTCAAGCTCAAACTTATTAAAATGAACATGAAAGGATAAGAATATCCCCGTATTCCATCCCTCTGTGCCTGCCTAGTTTGAAAAATACTCAGTTCAATTATACAGACTGGAGTCTCACGTTAGCTGCAGCAAAGATGTTTATTTTGGTTTCACTATTAAACTCGATGACTACGATTTCCACGACTTTTATCGCAGATGTCCACGGTGTCCATACGATGAATCCTAATGACACTGGTGATCCCCTGACTTTCCCTCGAGTGCCACCACAAGGTTTATATCTTAATTGAACTTTGGTGATCTCTAATTTCTATGAACAGATATCTGCGTATGAATGAACATCTGTAGACACGGACAGCGTTTTGTAATCAGATGCATTCTGGTTTCTCTCTGCAGTCCAAAGACAAATAATGTGCGCTTCTTATTAGCTTCTTTTTGTCTTTTGTCTTGGCTGCAATCGTGTCTTATCAGTTCATAGAGGTTCGCTAACATGTATCCCATCAGTCTCGGATCTCAAGTTGCTAACAATGACAGCTCACAGAAAGTCTTATCTGGAGAGTTGCTGGATTTACACTGGAAGCCCCACAACATTAGTTGTTGAGATTAAATCAGACTATAGCCAATGGGTTGCAAGATTTGATGACATCTGACTTCTAGACATCTGACATCATTATCAGGTCAAAATTTGAGTTTTTCTAATACTTACTACCCAAAATCATCGGCCTCGGCTGTACTTTGTGTTTAATGCTAATTAGCACCATCATCATCAGCATGCTGACTTCAGCATTTAGCTCAGAGCACCACCTAAATATGAGCTCACTGAGAGACTCTCAGACCTAATAGGGATAGATAATTATAATATCCCTCTACACACCGTCTACAGACATTGGCTACATTTTAAAAAGGGTTAAATTCATTTTACTTGAGTCAGTAGAATTTGTTTTTAGTAGCTCAGTTCAGTGTCGGCAACATTACACATTGATGGACATTTTACGTTGTAGACCGACATCAGTATCAAACAATGCATCAGAATAAGCGCAATGCTGCACACTACTTTTCTAACCATTATCAAGAAAACGCTTATGTAATACCAACAGAAAAATGTAATTCCGAAACTCTTTTTTTATGTTTACTTTACATTTTCCTTCTTCTATTGAGTGAAATAATTAAAGGAACAGGAAGAAGGACTTATTTAAATTAGCAATATTCATCTTTGAATATGGATTAATGAGGAAAGAGAATGTCACCTTATTTAAATATCTATCTTTCCTCGCTGAGACACATTAAAGTCTTTGAAGAGGTTTGCTACCTCCATACAGTGTATTTCCCATGTGGTGTCAGAGTGCTCGCTCATGTGTGAACACATGGGTGTGTGCGATGATTTCTCTGTGCCAGTGTGGTCGTAGTGTGCTGACAACTTTAGCATCCATAAATTATGCATTCAGCCAACCTGACTAATTAATGTTCTGCAACATGCTCTTCTCCTTGCTTCTTTCGGAAAACTTCTGTATGTTTACACAGCACAGATGCTGCCGAGGAGTTAAGGGTTTATCTAGAAAAGCATTTTTATGTAAAACTCAAGATATATAAACAGTTAATAAACATGTCACGGTGATAAATACGTGCAGCTCAGCAGGTAGGCAGAAGGAAATGTGGAAAAAATGAGAATTATTTCTGTAGAATAGTAGTCAGAGCACATCATTAGCTTTGTTATATTCAGTTAAGAAGAGGCTCTATCTCATGCATTCATCTATCCACAATAGAGTGTTCTGCACTTGCTGAATATATTTATTTATTACTTTTTGTTCATTTTTATTTTTTTTTACCCAACTCTTCATTCAGCCAAACTCTGGTCCAAGTGTGGAGATTGACAGGAAAAATGAAGGAGATGAATGATGGGATGAAACGTAGTGTAACACTGAGAATTAAGGCTAGTGCAGACTGGACAACTTTCAAAATTGCTATGCTGCTCACACTTAAAGATATTTTTTTGCCAGACAGCTGTTGCCATCTTTACATGTAACCCTGTCTCCGAAATGACATTTTTCATAGGACAAAATTGTCTTCCCAATTGGGGTACGGTGATAAACCTAATTGTTGGCTGACTTGTGCTCCGAGGGAGGCGGTTGCAGGACTTTGATTGTGAAGTTTTCATCTCTTGCGTGTGGTTAGGTTTAGGTAAAAATAAATAACTTTGGTTAAAGGTCCAGTGTGTAGGATTTATGTACTGGCAAGTATCAAGTTGCAGATTGCAACAGACTGAATATCGTTCACCCTTCCAAGTGTGTAGGAGAAAGTACGGTGTGAGGTCATAGGAACCACTGTTTGATTTGTCCATTTTGAACTAAGGCAGTTTTCGTATATATTAGACAGGCTTTGGTGTTTGTGTTTGTGTCTAAGTGGTTCTTTGAATGTGTTGATGTATTGATGTAATTTTTGAAGTATTGTTAAAAGTAGAAATGTGAATCCCAAGAAGAGTAGCTATTGACTTACAATACAGTAGCTATTGGGGGCTTAAATAAATAAACAAACTTACGAATATCATATTTCATTTGTACCATATTCTGCCATTGAATCTGCCCTGAATCTTACACACTGAACATTTTTTTAATGTTGAGGAAAGATCATGGATTTGTAGACCATGATCATTCCCTAACCCAAGGTGCCTTAACATAACCATAGTGATGACGCTATTCCCATAGCAGAAATTATATTACAAGATCAGATTTTGATGGAAAGCAAATGAAATGTTGTCCATTAACACTTCACTGATAAGTACAGCATCAACCAACCAACCTTTGCTTCTTGTTAGATACATTCATTAACAACATTTCTTCAACATAAAAACATATTTGCTGTTGCTGTGTATATCACCTGCATCATTTTGAAAAGGGTTATTCGAGTTGCTGTTGGAAGTCAAGAGAAAAAGCAGGAATGCTATGAAGACCACTTAAAAGACAGATGTCAGCTAAGATCAATACTGCTCACACTAAACCATAGAAAGAATGACATAACAAAGACTTCCTGGGCCCCAAAATGGACATTATACAGCAAAATCAGTAGAGTTTGGTATTGATGCACTCCCACAAAGAATGGAATTGTAAAAATGTCATGTTAAGCCATATGCAGCCATAACATGTATGCGTGTATTGAATCTGAAATTTAAGTCTCTGAAAAGTCTTTCAAGAATATTCAGCAGCCCTGGCTGAAATGAAAAACAAAAAGTAGTGCAATGTACTTCCAGAACCAGCAAAGGGAAAATACAGCAAAACAAGACAATAGCGCCAACATATTATGATACTGATTTGGCCTTTTCAGCGCTTCATTAAGTTATCCTTCCTGCTGTCTTCCAGTAGGCATCTGCAGTGCCAGAACATTTCAAATTTATGTTCATTACATGTTATCAAGGACATGGCTGTGACAACAGTCTCCCTCCAGTGTTAGGGAACATGTTCAAGCCTCACTGCTATCATTATGCGTTTTCTCTATAAAAAAAACAAAACAACTGAGTAAAGTCCATCCATAAACAAATTGATATTCATGATGGAACAATTGAAGGGAAAGAGACAGAAATGTCCTGAACTGACTGGAATAGGGAGTCAGAATGCTGAGAGCACTTAGAGCAGTTTATCCCGGCCGGCCAAACAGATCGTTAGTCCACCCAGAGGGATGCCAAAAAAACTCAGAGCATGCAGGGGTGGACCGTATTTATCGATGCCAGTTGGAGCATCCCATTAAAATCTGCAGCCAGGGGACTTGGAACACTCAACAGTTGTCCTTAATATAAAGCTGAAAACTTCAATGTATTTCAGTAAAAATGTTGTTTTTATGATATCCATCTGTATGTTGAAATAGTAAAAGTAAGAACATTCCATGTGTTCAGACTACAGCAGACCTCAGCTTTAGTCAATAGTACTGTAAAAACAGTAATTACAATAATTAGATGAAAATGCTTCACTGAGAATTCACACCTGCTACCTCAAAGACAGACTGAGTTAATTATACAGCCAATTTGATGTCATTTTGATTAATTTTAAGGTCTACCCTGTGGAAAAATATGACAAACAAGCACTACTAACAAGGAAAACGTTGCAAATTTGATGATGTCCACTGATTTATTATGTTTCTGTTTAATGCACTGAGTACAAATAGATCCCTTTATGATTATATAAAGTGGAGGCAGAGCACATAATTCTTCCCTTCCCCTACTTTTTGCAGGGGAATTGATGAAATTATTTCACTTCGTCAATGTAGTGATAAGATTTGTATTGACAGGACCTCTCAGTCCAGAGTAGCAGTGCTAGGCCCGCTATTCAAAAATCAATACCTGGCAGCAGGATAATAACCAAGCTACAGACTGCAGCCAAAAAACTGAGAGCTGGTGGCTTCCCTCTTTTAAGCCTATGGATAGGAGTGTATCCTGTGTGTGCATGCCACCATTCGTACATGTCACACTTCTGTAGAGCAGAGCAGTACATGTGTTCTCTAGAATGTTCTTTCCTTGTGTTACTGTAAATCTTGCTGCTCCTCTCCAGGAACTCAGCAGCATTACCTGTTTGTTCAAGCAGCTGAACAACATGTTTATCTTCAGTGGTAAAGTAGTCTAACATCCTTTGTTGCAGTGAAAAGTCGTACGGAGATGTTTGGGGTGAATTTGATCAGGGACTTCATGGGGTTCATGTCCCATCTCCTTCCTACTTGGAGACAGTGATAAAAACAATCTTTCTCTAATTTTAATGACTCATGTGATGTCTCAATCCAACCACAATTTAATTATAGGGGTTCTGTGATCACATGAGCAAATGTTTGGATTACACTATCAAAAGACCAACTTTGGTTGCTAAAGCTAAATTTAGTTAGATGCCCAACAAAATGTACTGCAATGTAACCGAGGCCTGTAATGCAACCTTCTGCAGGTATCAGGGCAGAGGCAAAGAGACAAAAGGGGACATTGATGGAGGAAGCTGAGAAGATAAAAAAGGAGAGTAAATCCGGGACTGACTGTTTTGTGAAATGTGAAATGCCGAGCTGGGCTTCTTGCTGTTTGACTAGTAAGTAATATTACCAGGCTGCACTTGCTTGATGATTGATTGATTGGCTGTGTTAGCAGCAGTTGTAGTTTTGAATATTATTTTGCTTATTGTTGCTTTAAATTGCATACAATTAAATTCAATCCGATACAAGCCCTCTACAGCCTCAGAACCTATAATAGAGTTGAAAGGAGAAAAAGTTCTCCAAATGCTCCTTTGTTTTCCATTTTTCCATTCCCTCTGTGATCCCGTTTGTCTTCCTCTAAACAACCACTGAGACACCAGATACATAAGTAACACTTCTACAAACACAACTGACAAATACAGCTGTTGTGTTACAGAATAACTCAGGGCAAAACACCGAATGGCCTGTCCAGCCCTTCAAATACAGCTCCTCCAAACATTTCATTAGATGAAAGATTCCCTTGTACCGCTTTAGAGGAACAGTTTGTAGCACCTGGCCAAGGTGAGAGCATGGCTCTGGATTTATAGTGGAATACGCATAACCTCAAGGTGAACTAGCTAGTAATGACACTATCTCTGCGCTGAGAGTCCCTCTCCCCCATCTTCACACCGCCTATAAAACCGAAATGTGTCCAGAATCAAGGATCCTGCCAGCTTCTGCCTCTATTTCCGGCGTTTTCCATCTGAATAAGGCTGGCTCTTTTTCAGAGATATGCCCCATTCGCACTGAAGGGCCCGTGATGTTGTCTTTCAGATGTCGCTTATGGATGCCCTTAAATCTCACAGGGGAGAAGCGAGCCTGGAGCATTTGGGACGTAATGAGGGTGAGTTATTGATAAGACAGAATCACATAAAATGGACAGATGACTGGTCATCAAAAGTGCGCGGAAAGATAAAGGGGAACATAAAATAGATTTTGTGGATTATAGGACACAAGCTTTAAAGTTGTTTGTAAAGGTGTGTGTGTGTGAGTGGGCTGCATGTGGCTGTGTATGTAAGTGCATATTTACGTCCATTTTGTGTGATCATATAGCTGCGGGGTGATATACCGTAGAGTTTAAAAGTGAAGAGGATATTATATAACAGCCATAAGCTGTTGATCATCCTGTCCGTTTTTAGCTATACTATTAGACAGCCATGCAGGAGCGCATGATAATAAACATAAAATTATTGTCTGCAAAATGAAGTCTCATTCTTTGATTTGATTTCACAGACAAAAAAAGTCCTCAGGACAGCTTCTGCTCTTTGTAGCGCAAAGTACATACTGGCAGAGAACAAGCCTTTATAGGAGTTCTCACCAAACGTCTGCGCTTTGGACTGTGAATAAAAAGAAATAAATAAAAAAGAATCATCTCCTGACTTGAAAATAGTCGGCTTGGATTCGGAGCAGTTGCAACAGATTTGTTTATGATAGTTTACCAAAATATTGCCAGCACAGTTAGCTATTTATTTGCATATGTCACCTACGACCAACATGAGCAAAACATACTGCAGTGCAGCTGACCACAGTAGCCTCCAAAAGTGGCTGTGCATTGAAATATATGCCAAAGATATGCTCATACTATGCTGTACTGTAAATGAATGGTGAAATGTGATTGTACTGCTGACCTCTAAAATGTTGCCACTGTCAGGCTTTGTATTCTTTTAGTTGCTTGATCCGGCATGATATCCATATTAATTCTATGTGGATCCCGGTACACTGCACTGAGATAATTGTACTTGAAGGACAAGCATTCCCAGCTCATTATCTCCTCCCTGTTATTGTTAATTACAACCCTGATTGCATTTTACGCCGCTCCCCAACAGTTTTGTAACCAAAAACAGAATCATTTTCAAATCCTTTCCAATCTACGTTCAATTGAATGAATGCAGATTGAATGCATTTTTTCCCCTTGAAAAGCTCAAGCTAGGATGTGGCGAGGTTCACCAGTTTGTGAAAACTAGGCACAAAACTGGACAAATAGACAACATTATTCAAAGCACAATTATAAGTAATTCATGGATTTCACCATCTGCAATCCACAATATAATTTAAAGATTCAGCTAAAAAAAAAGAGAGAAATATGAAAACCAACATCGAATGCCGTGAACTGCATAAAGGATATTACTGCTTGGGCTTGAAACATGCCAAAAATAAATGTCAATAAAGTAGTTTGTCGCTGTATCTACAAATGCAAGATAAGACTCTACCAAACCAGACTCTACCATGCAAAGAGAAAGCTAGACATCAACAACATTCAGAAATGTTATCGACTTCTCAGAGCCTAAGCTCATCTGAGATGGAGTGCCTGGAAATGGAAAAGTCTGTATGGTCAACATTTCAGGTTGTTTTTGGAAGTTGTGGACATTACGTTGCCCGGGCCAAATGTACATTTTGCACATCATCCCAACTTTTAGGACTCCTCCTTATAAACTCTCCTTTACTTCACTGTAAACCCGGTTCTTACTGCCTATTGTCTTTTCTGTTTGGCTACATCTGTAATCCTCACACAGCAGCCATGGAAGCAGCCATGCTGAGTTGTAAATACTCGACATTTGATACAATCAGAGTGGCTTTTATCGGCGACTGTGGTCAGATCAGTCTTAGAAACACTTCACATTACCACATAATCTGTGCAGGCCATCATTCCAAATCAAGCTGAAGATCAGGGTATTCCCTCCCAGTTGTCATGATGTCCAAATATGCTGTTAATTGGACCGATAAGCCTCTCGATTACCCTCTCCTTGACTAACCCACAATTCACAGACTTGCAATTGTGTGCCAGGGCACTTGTTTTTGTTTTTGTCTGTGCATGTTTAGATGTGTGCTACACATTTCAGTAGATACGTCCATCTGACATGGTCATATTGGGTGGCATGCAACCAAAACATAAATGCAAGAGGCAGCAGGCAGAAGATGATACTTAATGTGTTTGTGGAATGGAAACTAACTAATCAGCTTTAGGAGAGCACTTATTGGAGCATTGGAAACTAATCAAATTGAAGAATGGGGCTATTCAAGTCCAGGAACAAAACATTCAGTCTCCCAGAGAGGACAAAAGAAGACATATTAAAGAATTAGAGTTAGTGCAATAACAGCCACACCTACTTTATTTCTGTTGTTTTATTTACAGCTGAGCCCACAAAATGTTGTCACTCCAGAGCTGTTTGCTTTATGAGACAGCTAATATATGGACATGTCTTAGAATTCATCACAGTACTGATTAGTTTAATTTACAACATGGACACAACAATAATTCAGCAGGGTGAATTATTTAGAACTGAAGCAACCTGACAGCAGACAGAAGAAGCACTTGCAATGTGTAAACGTCCGACTTCTGACTTAAGATGAATGAAAATCTGACAAATCCAAGTATATTTTAAGATGTATTCATAGTGTCTGTTGTTTTTTCAGATCCTTTTGGCAATTTTCAAAGTGAATTGTATTGTTGTTACATCGGAAAGGTTGAGAAAATTATATGCACTCTCTTCTGTGACTCAAGAGTTTGTTCCTTTTCTATGACGTCCAGCAGATGACATTAAATGCATCATTTCACAAACCGCTGGGGTCTGGCATTAACTATGGCCTGTATTTCCATATTTCCTGCAGTCTTGCCTCCAAGGGAGTGCTGAATCATTTTTTCTTTTTTTATGGACCCCCAATCCCCCTGTGGATTTTTACTTTTGAGCCTCAGAAGTGTTGATCTTCAACCTCAAACATTTCTAGTCAAATCACTTTTTTATAGCTCAGTATCACATACAAAGTCCCAATGGTCCATAGCAGCAGGACACTCTCTGAGAAAACAAGGTAACCCCCCTCCAAAAAAGAAAAGAAAAAAGAAAGAATCTTAGGACTCATGATGAAATGGAGGAAACCTCAGGAGGGAACAGTCAAAGAGTGTTCTCTCTTTGTGATCTCAAAGAGCTGGCGTTTCGCTGTTGGGGAAAATGGTAGTTAGATCTAACAGTAGATTTCGGGTGTTCAGCGGTAGAGGAGGATGACACTCTGTCAGTCATTTTGAAGGAGACTGACACACGTGCTGTCGACAACCTTAAATATTGGTCTTACTGAGGTAAGATGATATCTTTAAGGATCATAACCACCTTGATAGCTGTCTTTACTCTCTGGTGCGATCAGGAAGACGGTAGGCCAGAACTGAGAGGCTCAGGAAGAGCTTCTCCACTCAAACCACTATGATCTTAAATGAGTACGCTGCTTAAGACTGCGCCCTGAAATACTTTTCTTACTTAGACTACATTTCACTTGCTTACATACTTATATACTCACAACCATTATTATATATTGCATGTTCTATTCTTCTTATTACTCTTGTTTTGATTAATTTAATTTGTAGGAGCTCACCTGTGTACCTGTATGATTATATATTTGACAATTAAATTAAATCGAATTGGATTGTTCAAAGTCATGTCAGACATATAATGCATATTTTATAATAAAATGTTTTATGGGTATCAAATTAAATCTTTATGTTCTGTTATATGAGATAAGACTATAAAATAGTGTCATGCATATGAGTGACTTGCTGTCAGACTATGATCAGGATTAGGTGTGAGTGTGGGAGAAAATTTTATTTTTCCGGCTGCAGAAGGACAGAATAATGAACATTTCTTCTGTTGTTTTTCTTCAGATGACATTAATGACATCATTTTTTGAGAACAGATTGCTGTGACGGTTGTTTATTACAGTAGTTTATTCTCCCTGGGGACCTCGGTTAATGTTAAATATGTTGGTAGGGTGAGGGTTAAATTAGCATCTTAAATTGTAGCGTGCTCTTCTGGCGTTTCTCTGTTTGCCCTTTTGCATGTCGCAATAGTTGTTTGCTCACATATCAGATATCCAAACAATGAGAAAATAACAGCAACGAGTTCAAAGACAAAAAAAAAAAAAAATACTTTCAACACAATTACAGTATGCACATAACCTCAAATCCGAGGCTTAGCACAGCGCGAAGCAGCATGGCGTCCTCCCTCCCACACAACAAACAGCCCTGAGAACATCTGCGAGACATTTTTAAGCTCTTCCCTCATACAATTGAATCCCATTATAAATAAAAGCAACTGCGGCGTCTACCTCAGAATGAACCAAAAAGATTCTGAAATTTCCTGTCAGCTTCTATAATCTATTTTTTAACAGTCTGCTATGGAGGGCTCTTCACTATGTTCCCCGCGCAGTCCAATGACAGCAGTAATAAATGGTCTTTTTATATGCTGGCTCTTTAATACCCATATAAAGCCCCCTCCCAACTCCAGATCTAATTCTGTGTGCGTGAATGTAAGTACGGGACACGGCTGCCAAAACAGCAGACATAAAAATTTGTGAGTGACTTGATAAAAGCAAGATAGTGGAAGGTAATGAGAGGAGAATTTCATTAAATCGGAGGCATTTTTCACCCAAATGGAGAGGGGGAAAACAACAGTCCCTTTCTTATCGCCAAATGACATCAAAAGAAAGAGCTTTTCATGCTTTAGCGACTGATTTGCTGTTTGCATTTCTCTTCTATTTCTAAACACTGTTGACACTTTGCACAACTCCTACAATGGTGATAAGAGGCAAACAATTACAATTCCTGCACTTTCCCTAAAGGCACACACACACACACATAAAAGCAATTTCTGCAGTTTCTATACACACATTCACGGTCCCAGTCGAAGATGTATGACTTATGAGATGGGTGTATGGAATAAAATGGTCATATTTGGATTTATGGATTGTTTGCGTTTTGATAAGAGGGGAATTAGAAAGGAGGGGCAAGAGCGAAAGACAAAGGTGTGTGTGTGTGTATTTGTGTCTGCAGCAATGGTTTAGCAGAGCAGAGTGACAATGAAGGGGAGAAAAAGAGAACATGATTGAGTGGGACATTTTGTCAGCTGCAGACGTGAGCTGGAGTCTGGATTGGGTGTGTGTGCGCGCGCGCGCGCGTGTGTGTGTGTGTGTCTATAGGGGTATACCAAAGTCTGAGTCACCCTGGACCTATTCTTTACTTCTTTATTGGCATTCTAAAGCAGCCATCTCTGTGCTAACCTGAGCGCTGCCACGGTTGTTGATAGGGCTGCCAGTGCCCGCGTCCCTGCTGATTGTGTGTGTGGTTATATGTGTGTGAGAGGGAGTGTGTGTGTGTGTCTGAATGTCGCCACATTTGGGGACGAATTTTGGATAGAAAACGGTTGATAGGAGCCAGCAAATCTATTTGTGCACACAATTTATATCTTCAAGGATCAGGGGACAAGGACATTTATTTATCATTACACAACACAAAGTTGCATCACAGTTGGCTGTCTCTACATGCTACAAACAGAATAACAAATGTAACATTTTTTAATTTGCGTCTGGGGAAATGTAAAGAGCAGCAACAAAATATTAATGAAACATGTGGTTTTGCCTTCACAAGTTTGACGTTTGAGCATCATCTCTTGTCCTCAAAAACTCAGTCCGCCTGTTGAATGCTTGATCCGGGATGCTGATGGAGAAGTTCTCTGTAAAGATGTAGGCTCTCTGATTTCCAGACTACACATTAGTCAGTAGTAGCCTTAAGTCCAAGATGGGGCCAGCTCTCTCCATCTCCTGCTGAGGCGATCACAGCACCCTCTGGCCGATTTTGGATCATATCAAGGTGAGCTGCTGTAGGATGTTTCTTTCACAGGCATTGTGTGTTTCAGAATAAAGCTGAAACAAGTGAAAACAAAATTAGCCTAATTTGAAAGCTCTACCTACTTTGGCATCTATAAGTGCTGAAGTAGTTGATGCTATAGGCAAAATCCAATCCCCAATCCAGTCAACAATTTTGGCTTGTAGCCCTTTAAAATCTAATTCAATCAGACATCATTCAATGATGTTTAAGCGAAAAAGCCAAAATAAATAACTTTTAAACAAAAGTGTAGCAAGTTTGAAGGAGCTACTGGCTGCTGCATCATTGCATTAAACATGAGCTAAGGTAGTTTCTTTGTGGTTTTAAGTAGATGCATGCTTCATTGATAATGCCTTGGAATGTTTTCTATATGATTCTATTGATTGTTGACATTAAGAGATCAATCATAATGCTGCAAGACCATTTGATTGGAAGTGCATTGCTGGGGTCCAGACAGACTTTTTGCCAGCTGTTGACATGAACCTTCAGTGCAACAAACACGAACCGACTTTTATAATTATGATTGAATCAGTGCCTGTTATAGCTGGAAGTGGCAGAATGCTACACAACAACACAGTCCCACCGACTTAAAATGCCTGCGCAATGTTGACATATATAAAGTACCACTTACATTACTCATTGTTTTTCTTTAATACTATCATTTTAATAAGGCCAGCTGTGTTTTGACTGTAGAGTGGGGTGTCTAATTATTTGATTCTAACTCTATACCCGGCTTAGACCTTTCTGTGTGGAGTTTGCATGTTCTCCCCGTGTCTGTGAGTTCTCTTTGAATACACAGTCCAACTAACCTATAAACCTGCATGTCTTTGGACTCCCACAGTCCGCAGACAAGCAGGTTTATAGGTTAATTGGCGACTCTACATTGCTTATAGCTGTGAATGTGAGTTTGAATTGGTTGGCTGTCTCTATGTGTCAGCCCTTTGACCTGGTGACCTCTTCAGGGTATTCCATGTCTCTTGCCTAATGCCAGCTGGATCTCCAGCACCCCCCTTACTTAGCAATGAAAGTCCATAAAACACCTCATTAGTATTTATCTCAGAGGCGGCTGTAGCTCAGGAGGTAGAGCAGGTTGTGCACTAATCAGATGATCTGCAGTTTGATCAAGTGTCCTTAGGCGAGATACAGAACCCCAAATTGCTCCCGAGGGCTGCGCCATCGGTGGGTGAATGTGTATGAATGGTTTGCTCCTAAAAACTGATTAGCAGTTGGTACCTTGCACCTTGCATGGCAGCCAGTGCCATCAGTGCATGCACTTTGAGTGGTCGGAAGACTAGAAATGCACTATATAAGTACAGTCCATTTACCATTTAGGTTGTTTCCTCGAACCCAGTTCAGCTGGTGAGCCAAATGGCAGATACAGTTAGAAGCAGTTAATTAGCAAATACTTTTGAAAGTCGTTAAAGCCATCTGTCCAAACTTTCTAAATCAAATAGTCTTCAAGCTGAGGAGCCAGGGGACATGAAGCCAGTCCATATATGGTGGTCTTCTCTGGTGGCGTGGCGTAACGGGAAAATTAGTATACCCTAAGTGCAGGATGAGTCATCAACAATTTTTTATTGTTTACCAAGACACAACAAACTCTAAAATAACATGAAGAATACCCCAAAATACCTTTAAAAAAATGACTTTTTTGTCATATAGAAGACATGTAGCGCCAGACGTATGGTATAAAAACACTTAAACGTAAAGTTTGACTTCATGAACATCTAAATAGAAGAAACAAAGTTGTCATGTTACAAAGTAACACAGCAGTAATGAGCCTTTGCACCTATTTCATCGGCTACCACAGTGGCACGATGTCAGCAACAGTTGAGACATTTTTCCTGCACATTTTTGGTAGAGCCCTCTGCATCACGACACAACACCACAGTGATGTTATTGAAATGACTGTGAGGGACGATGTTTTTTTTTCATTCAGTGCTGAAGTTGGTCTGAGCATGGCATTCTTTGTTATTGAATGACTCAATAGGCAGTCCTCACAACAATATAAATACACTGATGTATGCGTGAAGTGGACATGAACCAATGGTTTGTTTGTGGGAGACAAAGCTGATTTTTTTCCCCCCCTCTAAATGGTGCTACTTAGACACCAGAATCAAAAAGGATTACAGCATGAAAGGGATTAAAGAACTTTTTGTGACAACAAATTGAACATCATAGATGAATGCTGGAGCACAGCTTTTTGTGTGTATGCACACACAGACACATACAAGGCCTCAGGAGTGAACTGCACAGCTGCAGCACAGAGTCTGAGAAACAGACCGGTTTTCTTTGAGAGGACAGATGGCTGTCAGGAATACACACTCCCCCAAAATCAATGATGTAATTTTAATTAATCTCACTAACTAACAGCATGACTGAACTCACTCCTCAGGCTGTAGAGCTGTATTTTGGTTAATTCGGTGGCAAACACATGGTTGTGGCTTGTGGATTTTGGATCTGATGGGTGTTAATCTCTAGAGGAGATAGTAGTCCACTTCAGCTAACTAAGGTACTTTTTCAACCTCAGTTGAACCCATGGGGGTCCAATATTGAGCAAGCTGGAACCTGGGAAACTGTATGAAAATAAATCCTTTTGAGTACCTTCAACGAACGCCCAATAGATGCCAGATTGTTATTATAAGTGTCTGGCAAGAATGTGAAAAGGACCCCTACAGAGATGGACTTTTTGTAAAAGAGACCAAAACCAGAAACAGCTGTGTTCAAAGCCACCAGACTCCATCCATTACGAAAATATTAATTTTATCCCGTAGCAACGTAACACTTCATTCAAACCTGACCAAAACAGAATAAAACTCACCAAAAACTTTTTTTTTTCAGTTGCCCTTCCAACAATTGTATGAAAATGTATCCAAGTTAGATGTGAAAATATTGAGAAAGGAGTGAGCGCGAGGTTGGGCATCAGAGAGGCAGTGAGAAGAAACAGCATGCAGAGCTGAAATATTTCTCACATCTAAATCGGTGAGTTAAGGATTTACATCCTTTCAACTCAGAGCTGCCGGCTGCAATGCTCTCGCGTTCAATACTGAACCAATTTCTAAAATTGTTGTCCCCGTTAGACACAAAAACATGGTAAAATATAGTCTCGGAAAGTTATTGGCATAGATGCAATATATGACAACTATACAGTAGAAGTCAAAGAATTTCCACTTTATCCGCGGCTGTGGCTCGGAGGTAGAGCGGTCGTCCACTAATCAGAAGATCGGTGGTTCGATCCTCTAGTCTGCATGTCGAAGTGTGTATGAATGGTTAGCTCCTCAAACCGATGAGCAGTTGGCACCTTCCAAGGCAGCCATCGGTGTATGAATGTGTGTGAATGGGTGAATGAGATGTGCTGTAAAGCGCTTTGAGTGTTAGGAAGACTAGAAAGGCGCTATATAAGTACAGTCCATTTACCATTTGTGAATCCAACATCAGTGGGTTATTCGACTCCACTTGAAGGCACCAAGATCGATTAGGCTGCAGCGTTGGGTGATTATTTTCTGTGGATTTGTCACTACAAGGTATTTTAGCAAGATGGAGCTTATGTCTTCACATTTAGGTCACTACATGCTGTAGTATTTTGTGTTTATAATTTTTTATGAATATGGTTATTTGTATCATTTAGCAGGATTTGACACATTAACAAAAGCTTGAGCCAAATCACATGGTTTGAGTTTGTGTGATAAATGTGTGAGAGGATATTACAGGGTTGAACAAGAGAGCTGGGTGCCATTCATTGGATGTGTTGAAACCCAACTAGACAAGCGTATGTGGCCTTGTTTCTCTCCTCGCTCCTCTTCTCTCTCCATCCCTGAGCATCTGTTTGCATCCCTCTCCCAGGCTTCTTGTCTCTCCCTCCATCTCATTTCTTTTCTTTTTTTTTTTGTTCTGTTCCCTGGTTACCATGTGGGCACAGTGTGAGATGTGTTTGTTTGTCTCCTTCGGCAATATCTTTCCCAGACAGAGAGAAAAACTCTGCAAGACGGGCACTTGCAAAGCAGCATGCAAGCACACACTCAAAAATACATACACTTGCAAACACACATTTGGGCACAGATTCATACATGCGCTGATGAGAGTGTGTTGGTGTTAAAGACACCTAGAGATTCTGAGATTGATATGAAAATCTCAGGTTTGGAACAGAATAGAAATGAGGTAGGCAAATAGAAACCGCTGGCAGGTTTACACGTTGTATGCACATACGTAAGTCAGCTTTCTTTTGTAAGCACACACCTCACTAGATATCCAGGCAACAATACACGTATGACGTGGGCAAATGCAAAGGGTTTTCATGCTGTTGCCATGCACGCAGTTAAAAGAAGGACGATTCACTCTTCACAGCTATGCGATACATGCAGTCTGTATCTAAACAGGAAGTGTGAAGTGCTTCTTTCTTTATTTTGTGCTGTGGAGACTCCTCACTGCACTAAGTACATTTTCATAAACATACTTAAATGCCAAACTTTCATAGTGTAATGACATCAAACCAGACATTAACAGCTGTGTGTCAACTTCCCACTTATACAGTTAGAAAGACATTTTGAAGGAGTTAAAATCATGAACATGGGGAGCAGCTATGGAGACGGTTGTGTTGCTCCAAGCCAAGTGTGATAGATAGATAGATAGATAGATAGATAGATAGATAGATAGATAGATAGATAGATAGATAGATAGATAGATAGATAGATAGATAGATAGATAGATAGATAGATAGATAGATAGATGCATGAGGTAAAAAAAATAGTGACAACAGTATAAACTCTAAGAAAGAAGAACATATGGTTCTACCTATAAAAATATACATAAGAAAAATATACATATGAAACTCATGTGCAATAACTTAACTGGAGAGGGTGCAATTATGAAATCAACTGTTACAGAATGAGTCTCCTCTCTCTGCACAGAGGGGAGTCATTGTACAGAGTAATAGCAGTTGGTCGGAACGACTTCCTTTTTACAATGGAGCTGCAAGAGTCTCCGACTGAAACTGCTCCATCAGGAGGTCATGTAGTGGATGAGAGTTATTGTCCATGATACTGAGAAGTTTGTGGAGCATCCTTTTTCCCATGAGGTTGGCACCAGAGGAACAATTTGATATTTTTAAAACAGATGTCTTGCAGATAAGTAAAAAAAAAAAAAAAGGTGACTTGTTGCTCTGGCGACACAACAGCAAATCGTATTTAAATGTTATCTAATCGTCTTCTCCAATCTAAATTTACGCGTGTTCAGGCTTTCATGTGCTGAATTTTCTGTCCACCCAACAGTGGAAATGCAATGTGCAGGAGCAACACATTCACCAGGTGATTTTTGAGGAGCATTTTACCTCCCACATTTCTGACTTTTGTGTCCAAATGTTGTAAATTCTCCTCAAATAAACTTTTAAGGTTTCTTCACATATTTAAAACAAAAAAAGAAAGAAGCATAAAAAAAACACACATTAGAATCACTGTAAGCAAAAACATATGCTAACTTTAACATTTCCCAAATAGCATTTTATCATGGCCTGACATGATTTTTTTTCATATCGTTTGTTTTGTGTTTGATGTTTGGTGAATTTGCCCTCTGATTCATCGCTGTCAAACTAAATTATTACCGTTGCATTTCCAACACCATGTAAACAAATCAGCCTATGCATGTTTTGAATAAACGTTCGTCACATGCAGTATACACAGATATAAAAACAACTCACGCAACACTGAACATTCGGAGCGGTGCAGACCTTATTTCCATTTCAGTTCGTCACTTTGACAGGAGATAATGAAATGTCATGAGCATGGCATGTGACAGAAAGGCTTAATCTTAAAAACTGTTTTTTAAACGCATGACGAAGCATCTCCTAGAATGGTACCACTGGTTGGAATAGGATTCTTTTTGATACTTCCCTAATCATGGCAGGAAAGCGTCAACCCCACTGTGATGAGAATGTAATGGGTAAAAAGTAGACTCAAGCTGTTGTGCATCTCCACGACAGAGTACGACCAAACTGTTATGTCATAGAGAAATAAATAACGATGAATGCAGATTTGACCAACTGAAGCCAGAGCTTTGTGGTGTAAGGCAAATAAGCTGTCAGGTTATGTAACATAGTCGTGTGCTCCTGATGCATGTACTGCTGTGAGAGCAGATAGGAGATGTGTTGGGAACATGCCTGTAGAGACTCCAGTGAGAAAAGTGACTGGCAATCAAGGTGCTAGAAGTCTATAAGCTTACACATTTTAATAATATAATACGCGACTACTGTATACTTGTACTCTTGTAAGTGTCCAACGACAGTCAACCCATGACCCTGCTAGCTGTGTCCTCAGCGGCTAAACTCATGTCTGCACTGGGGTTTAGAGAGAAAGCTCTGTCACTACTGTTTACTGATTGCTTTTAGTCGTATTAGAGCTGTGTAAAGTCACTGTTATTGCAAACCAAATCATTCCTGCCGTTGCTCCCTCACACTAAAAGCGCTCTACTGGTGTAACAGATGTAGAAGATGTAGGAAATACATCTGTCACCAAGTAAGGAGAGCTTCATTAACGGTGCTATACTTCAATAAAATAGGTCATATCAACCAAACAGAGACATATTATGTGCAATTTGGTCAGCGGGTTAGTTTTGAATATCACAGGAAGGAATAGAAGAAACAGAGTGAGCTAAAAAAAAAAAAAAAGGGTTGCAGTCGACAGGATCTCACTGTGGTTTATGACGATCACACCTCCAGCATGTCATCAAAGTCCAACTTTACCTTCCTGTGCGGTGTGATGGAAAAACACAGGCCACAGCTCATTGCAGCCAGCCACCTACACACATGCATGCACTGCTGTGCATGCACACACACACACGCACAATGTGATGAGTGATTGATTACAGCTCTAATCAGCAGATGAGTCGCAGCTGCTTCCCCGGTTTTAGGATCAAGCAAACAGATGTTAAAAGAGCGATAGGGTATTAGGCTCTGACTCTCTCTCCATCCATCTCTCCTAACCTGTTCTTTTGTCCTCCTTTACTCTTTTTTTCTTTTTCCTTCCCTACAGTTGACTCACCTTCATGTAACCCCTCCTTAATAAGATTCTCCCTGCTATTCAGAAACAAGGTGATTCTCTTGATTCAACATTTTCCTGTAGGGTGCTCTATTCACACTGCATGAAACATGGCCTTTTTATTCAGGCTGTCTATTCTGCTTCATTTCAGTATGTTATCTCAGCGAGGCCAACTCTCACTTGTCAGAGTGTCTGTGCTACATTTTTTTTTTTTTTTTTTTTTTTTTGCTTTCTCCAAAATCTCCAGAACAATTTGATGAACTGATTTGTGGGTTAGTTTCATAATAAAACCCCACAACTTGATGACCTTTACCTGGTGCCCCTTATATTTAAAAAAAAAAATACTCCGAAAGTGCCCTCTTAGATGTCCTTGTGGTAGATAAAACATGATAAAGTTCCTTCTGGGACGTCCTTCCAGTGGATAAAACATGATGAAGTGGCCTCTAAGGTACCCCCTGAGTGGACAGGACATAATGAAGTGCCCTCTAGGGAGACAGTCTAGTACAGAAAACATGATGAAGTCCCCTCCAGGGTGCTAACTAAACTCCTCAATATTCGGCTCTGTCTCCATTAACATCATTGCATGTGTCTTTGTAAAATAAATGCTTAAATAATTAATAGTTTCCTGAGTGTTTTATTACAGAGGTGCAGTAGTCATACTTACACAATAAAGCAATTTTATTTGTATCCAGAGTTTGTAACTATTTCACATAAATACATCATGAGTTTCTGCACGCTGGTGCCCTTTTTTATCTGCCACTGGTTACATCATATTTTTTTTGCTATAACTGTGTTTTGCATGCTAATAAAAATAGTATACAAAGTGCCAAACATTTGCCTCCCAAATGTGAGCATTCTGTGATTTTCTCTGTTTTACATCATTGTAATTTTAATATTTTAAAGTTTTGGACTGACAGAAAAAAAAAAAACATAATTATGGTGGTGAAATAGTTTTTTAAAGGTTTCACTCTGCACAGTTTGTCATTCCAACTAATCACTTTACCAGAGATTTCACTGATTAGGTTTTTCATCCTTGAAAATGTGTGCTAATCAATTAACTCGTCTTATGCAAGCTTTTGGTTGGAAAGAGAATCTGTGTTTTGACAGCACATGTTTGAGGATATCTGTCATAACACTCTTTCATTAAAGTCTCTTTGTTGTGTAAAAAAAATGTAAATGACGGGTAAAACTTTTTCACGCATTACACTCAGATTACTTAATTTGCTCAGTCTTGCTCGGACTGGTCTCTAAGTATCTCAACGGTAATTCCACAGATTTGTAATGGGTTTAAAGTCTAGACATTTGACTTTCAGATTCCTGCTGGAGCCATCTGTGGATTTGGCTGTACGCTCCAGGCTGCTGTCCAAACTAAAATCACTTGACTTGTTCTTGTGGCACATTAAAGCAGATCCTCCTCAATGGCAGTCATTTCCCTCTACCTTTGCACATTTCCCATTACCTCATGCTGGGAACAGTATAATGCTTCCATCAACATATGTAACATTGGGGGTAGTGTTACATTTTTTTCTACCTATCGCTTACAGATGGAACGTGATCCTCTCTCTCCATTTTGACATCTTGGGCAAGTTAATTAGTCCATGTAGTTCTGACATGAAAGATGATTTGTGTGGCTTGTATGTTATATTATGTTATAAATTATGATTGTTTGATTGGATACAAGTATCATGCCTATGAACATATCAAAGATGTTACCATAAAATTGCTTGGATGCTTACTTTCTTTAAAGGTACAATATACAACATTCACTGCTGCTTCGTCTTACGCTATAGCAGCAGATCTCAGACCAAAATAAACTGGCACTGTGGTCCACCACATTCCATAGGCAACATCATTTTACCTCATAGTAAAGCATACTTAATCCAAACTGGACAGAAACAAAACTCACCATAACCATCTTTCAACATGTCATCAACTCCAGCTCGGTCAAAATAAACCCTTAATTTATGGAGTTATAAGTGAAAATATTCTGGCTCTGTGTGCATCTGTCAAAGTGCTTGTTATGTTACTGGCAAGCTCAGATGCCTGACAACATTATGAAAAGGATTCATACGGATAAAAAGTTGTTATTGTTATCACTCGCCACCAGACCCCTTTGACAAAAACAGTAATTTTACCCCACAGGTCGTCGTAAAACACGTCTAAGAAATCCACAACGTTGTTCTCTTTAAAGCCAACAGTGTCATACATGTTTGCTGCCATATTCATGTTCAAAATGTTATTTATATAATGTTAACTTTTGATTCACTCAACAAAAACAAAACAAAAAACAAGGTTAGACCACTGCTATCAGGATCCAAACTGAATCCTCTGTGGGTTGTAACAGCACATGATATAGAAAATTCCACATGGCTTTGAATGCTTTCAGGAGGCACTTTATGTGCAGTTGCCAGGACAACACAGGAGTTGTTAAGCAACTTAACTCTGACTTGATTGACCAAGCTTCTGGGAAATTGGTTCAATCAACAAGGAACCTCTCAGGGGCTCTTCTGATCTCTGCTTATCTACAGTATGGAAGCATGTAGCCTCAGTGTCAGTTAAAAATTTCCCACCTCTGCACACATTTGAGCATGTAATGAATAAAACCTGTGGGACCAAACACGGTACATGCCTCTGTGCTCCATGAGTGTTTGGCTTTGTGCATGCTTCAGATTTGTCAGTACCCATGCATACACACAGATACAGTTTTTAGGTTTAAAGATTGAACCACTTTTCCAGGTTGGGCAACAGTTTCAATTTTATCAACATAACCTTTGTCTGTTTTCTACAGAACTGCCAGTTTCTTTCTTCCAGACTATATTGCTCCATAATAAATTATTTATGTAGATACTATGAAATATGGTATTTTGTCTTAGAAAATCAACACAGTAAGTCTCTTACAAAAGGGCTACATCTGTCAGTGGTAGTGGCACATCTGGTAGTGGGTGTTTGTACGTGCTGCTATGCACGTGTTGCACGAACCTTTGCAATGTACCATTTCTTTTTAATCATCTGAAAGAGCAGCATCTAGATGAACAGGTTATGATTACAGTATGAGGTGTCATAAAGGCAGCACTGTTGCCGTATAAAATATTTAGATCTTTACCAAGCTAAAGGTTCTTCTTTCTTTACCAGTTACTTTGGTGCTGGCCAGTTATCCCATGGTGCATTTATCAAAGCTTGTTAGCTGAAAGCCTGCTGCTTCTGGGTTAATGGAAGTGGTGAGATTGAACCATACACTTAATGTGCTGTAAAGCTAAATTAAAAAGGGGTTAGAAGAGGCTAAAAAGACCCTTTGAAGCTGCAGAATTGGGTGATAAGATGTGCACATGGTGCATTTTGGTATAAACAGTGTGTTAAATAGTGTTTATGGGCTAAAAAGTCTGCATACAGGCCACTTCTCTATACCGTGCAGTGAGCTGTACCTTAAAGATTCTCATGCAAATTCCCCCAAATAACCTCTTCTATGCTATGGTATTGCACTTGTATGGTATATTCACTGACTTGATCACATGCTGACAGAAGAAATTGAATGTTGTAACAGTATATAGTGAAAGAACATTTCAGATCCAGTAAAAAAAATCAACATCAAGAAATTGTTTACAGAGTCACCTAATCTACACCTGAAAGCTGATCCCCGAAGAACATTCCACCAAAATTGCACTGACATATTGAATGAGACATCCTGCCGGAAAACTATCATCTTCAAAATTAATATCTAAATCCTAGAATCATGTCACCATGACACAGAATCAGCTTGGTGTTCACAGAACATAAAAGATGAAAAAGAAAATATGCAAAGATTCTAAGATGTGGATCGAGGGAGGCTTAAGTGTGTAAATGCAGCTTTGTATGTTTAGGTATTTTCATTATTTCCATTATGAATGATGCAATAAACTGAGTAAACATTTTATTAGGTCCTTGAGGCTGCTTTTAAGCCAAATGGAAACTGTAGGTACACAGAACATAATGTAGAGATGTCATTTCATAACATTTGAGTGAAGCTGCCAAATAAGGGAGTGTTAGCCAATATATACATTTCATATATTAACCACATGATGCTTGATTCTAAATATTCCCTGGCAACTGTTCAATGTCAGTGGTGGGCGGCTGCCAAGAGCCTCACTACAGAGGCATAAGTTATTGACTGAATGCTATGTATACAACATGCTTTGCCTTCAAGGTTTGAAAAGAAATAGATTTTTCTACAAAACTATACAAAATCTTTTTGTATATCAACTTGCACAATTTCATTTAAAATAAGACCATTTATTTATCCATTCCTTCCTAAATGGCTTGAACTGTGGGTGAATTCATTGACGATTTTTGCATTGTATCCCATTTAATTTTCTGTTTCTGCACCAATAGAGAGATGAAGCTGAATGCGCTCTTATGTTAATACGACAAGTCATCTGAGGAATTAGTTGAATGGCCGCAGTCAGCTCAACTGTCAATGAAGGGTCAAATACGGCCAGTGGGCTGGGAATTAAGTCATTGCAATGCCTGTGCAACAACTAACCTTTGCATGTGTATGCGGACGTTAGGTAATGTGTTTAATTTGTAGTCCTGCTGTATTTGTGTGTGTGTGGATTGTATAACTTGGGAAGCCAATCCACTGGAGCATGAATGCTGAAGGTGGAAGAAGAACTGAAGTTTCTCACATCCATAAAAGATCCAGACACATTTTAAATACATTTTCATGGTTAGCCAGATTGCAAATGTGATTCCACCTGCCTTGCTTTTTCCATGGTAGATGCAAATCATCACCAGGCCGGAGACTGGTGGTAATGCAACTGTTATGCAGCTAGCTAGGAACCAACTACACCTACTACACTGGTTTGCTACTTCCTCTAAGAGAAACATAACCACATAGCCATTTCTAACAAAAGAAGCATGGGTCATAGGTCACTGGTAATGGCATTGAGCACATATTTTCTGACTGCTATGCACTCTAGATTCTTTATGGCAGGACTTGAACGTACAATTAGATGACACATTGGCAGTTGCTATGTCTTCTCTAGCCACTCAGTTTGATGTGATAAGACAGGCTCAGTTTTTACTTGTTATTCATTTATCATTTACGTACTGTATGTATCAGTGCGCACAGGAACTTCTTAAATTGTACAAGAATTTAATCAGGTAGCTCATTCAGTTTTTTTTCTCACTCGATGCAGTGTTATTCACAAAGTCATCTGCAAACTCCAGATGCGACTGCTTTTCATCTTTTGCCACGTCTACAGCGTTGCTAACATGCTCTAAATGTCTGTAACGGATGAAGTTGAGTAGGCTTCCTGAGCCTTTACTGTCAGTATGCACTGTGACATCACTCTACAATCCTCATTCAGGATCTTCTGCATTGAATTTTGATACAAGACACACATTACTGATTACCACTAATCAAACGAGTGTGAAGTTGAGTTATTAGACGCTGGGCTGCCAACACCTACTCAGCTCCCAGACTTACCTCCTCTCTGATTATATTTCGATTCTCTCAATGCAAACAAATTTTTGCCTGCTCAACTTCCAATCCAATTTTTCTGAAAGATTTTTGTTGCTAAAGGTTGAGAATTGTTTTCTTTATGTTTGAGACAACACAGGAAAATTACTATCTCGTATATTTGTAATGAAAACGAAGTTATTTGCTTTTAGAATACACTTTCTTTTCCTTCAACCTTTTTTTTCCTCAAAATTTAGATTTCATAATACTGCTTATTTATGAAACACGTCGGAGTGTCTTCACAAAACATACATTTATCTATTTACTTTATCTTTTCATTGCATTTACATAAACCACAGATGGATAATTAACACCTAGCTTGTTGTCAGAATGAACTGAGCACTGATACATTCACACTGTGTCTCCACATGTTTGTATGTACGCGTAGGTAGATGTTGTGTGTGTCACTATTTTTAGGAATTTTTCTAACTTGTCATCACCTTCTGCTCTGATGGGAAAAAAAAAAAAAAATCACCATATGAGGCTGCCATGGCAACTTCTCAAAGCCAAAAATAGTAAAATTCTGAATGTTAAAAAAAAAAGTAAATTTACCAAAGGAGGAAAACAAACCTGTGTTAGCAATATGTTGCTACAGATATGGGATATTATTTTCTCGAACACAAAGCAGACAAAGAAAATAAAAAAAGATAACCACCACAGATTAAATCAAACAGTTACATATCCAATGCTCTCTAGTCCTCTATTTTTCACAAAGATGAGAAAAACATGTTATTGCAATTACAACAAAAAGAAAAAGCCGACACAGCTGACAGTTTCAGAGTTTGTTTCTATGAAAACCACTTTTATAGTGCGTCATGGGAACATTCATAGTGAATTATAATACATTTGACAAAAAACAAAAACACATGATGAACTACATCAACTAAGGTAATGAAGATAGAAGTGGTCATAATGCATTATAAGCCCCATTATTCAACCCCTAGTTGACTAATGGGGACTTGACTACAACTAGTCAAGAGCAGCCATAAGACACTTGACATTATTATTAACTCTTGCTCACATTTAATGTTAAATGAATGTTGATACAGTGCATCAGAAAGCATTGTGTGTTTATGACTGTAGTCATAAGGCGTTATGAATGCATAATAATTCACTATGAATGCCCCAGTAAGGCAGTGTAGCTGTGCTTTTCATAGAAATGTTGGTTGCATTTTTGAGTAAATCCTCCATTTTTGAGACGCTGCATTCAAATACTGATAGACAGACATGAGGTATCAGGCGTCAGTTAGGGGCTTCTCTCTTGATACAAAGCATGATGGACGCCATGTGCCACCTTAAAGGACTCAAGCAGGTACTTCACATGATGGAGGAAGACTGGTCCGAGCTGGAGGCAGCTGATAACGTGTGCTCTCGCACAGTTTGTTGCGTCAAACTCACGAGTCAACGCGCTCGATCACAAATTCCCAATCTGTTGATGCACGTGGTCGTCAACACACGACTCTCTTCATCTCTGTTAGAGTTTTCTTGAGAGTAATGTCTTCATAACGCGGAGCCTTTGGACTCGAACAGACTGAGATTTCTCCTAACAGACTGCTGCTGCTGGTCGTCAGCCAGAGAAAAGAGAAAGGTCAGCTCACACGGAGTGCATTATCACTCAATTCCCATCCTCCCTTCGCTCTCAACCTCCACGCTTCTAGCCACGGACAAAGAGGTGCACCCTTACTGAGGTAGTGTGTATATTTAAAAACACAGCCAGTGTTGTCCATTATATTGCATTAGCATTTTGATAACTCACCTATGTCACCCAGTTCCCTTGTATGTGTATGTGATGGATAGGGGGTTGGTGTGTCGTGTGGTTAACCTCATTCTGTCTCTGTCTCTTTGTCCCTCTTACTTTCTCTTCTCCAGTAAACCACAGATTGACAGCCGAAGCAGACAAAGTTTATCTTTTCCTTCTTTAAGTCTCTGTTAATAAGACACTGCCTGGAAAGTTTTTCGGAGAGTTCGTGTTGGAATTCTTTGCCGTTTCTTACTTCCTGAGGCTTGTCAGGGTCTGCAACCAGACTTTCAATTCCTCCAAGTGATCGTTAGAATTTTTGAAATGCTTTAATGTGAGGCAAAGACTCACTGGTAGTGGTATTGATATGTGGGACACATAATTGGGAGATTTTCCAGCCAGCTGGTGGCTTGCCAAACAAAACTGAACAGTAGCAAACTGGGTCAAGCAAACAAAAAAGATTTTAAAGTAAGCAGCAACAGTTTAAACCATTGACAATAGCAGAAGACATCTTTTAGGATTTCCCAGCAAGTACTGGATGGATTGGTGATTCACATCACACTGTCAAACTGTGCTGAAATTCTCTGACTGTTTTTCAGTGTGATGCAGGTCCAAATTAACCTGACCGTGCCACGTAGTTTGTTATACAGAACCATCTGTGAAGTGGTCGTTTGAAACAGTTTGGAAAAGGGCAGGGACTTTCAAAGAATACAGACCAGGTGATTGGAACCATCTGTCTATCACGGGCAAACTTCAAGCAATCAGATTAACTAACCCTATAACATAGTCACAAAGGTATTCAGGAGAAGAGTGAAAAGACCTTTTCCATCCAGAAAAGCCTTTAGTATCATTCTTTGGGGTTAGAGGTTAGGCTTAGGGATAGTGTCAGTGATTGTCTGTAACCACTGTGTTGGACCTGTAGCTTGAAACCTTGCTAGATCGATTCTTGAATGATTGAATCAAAAGTGAGAACAGAACAAGTCACCAGTAACAAGAGAGACCCGACACAACCTTTTTTTCCCCCCCACATCTTAACGTGTCCAATGGGCGTGATACTAAACCCAAAAATTGCTCCCACTCTCTCTGTACCTCTATGCACTGTAGCAGTATCAAAGACAGATTTTTGCTTGCTTGAAAGGGTTGAAGATCAAAATATAATTTCACATGACTCATATAGGTAAACAAACATGATTTAAGATGCATGCATGCACAGCCACATTAATACACAATGGCTATATTCAGGGGCCATGCTATGAATTCTCTCCCTTGATTTTCTTCTTTTTCTGCCTTTCTCCACTGAACACATAACATCTTGTAGGTGAAGACACACTTCAATTTCTTTTTTATTTTCATATTGACTTTTTTCACACCCCTGCAGTACAGAGCCAATTAACTACGGAGAAAAAGCCCACATCCTTGACAGATATTATTGAGATAAGATGGGCTGCAAGAATAGGTGTACTTTTATGGATTTCACTTGTGATAGCTCTATCTATTTAATAATAATAGCAGCAGCCTCTGTTGTAAAGACACTGATGTGGCTATTTATATCTGAGCAGATGGCAAGGTTAAGCATTGCAAACATACTCTAGATATGAGAAATGAAATGGTGGTGTATCTATGTTATGAAATTATTCATTAAAAGAAAATAGTCCTGAAGTAAAAGCAAGCATTGTCAAATACACAAAAATAAAACACAGATACGCAAAATGAAAAGTGAAACTCCGAGCGGAAAGAGTATTTTTAATAGAGAATCCATATTTTAAAAAAAAATAAAACTAAATAGCAGATATGGTTCTTTCATGAAGCAATGCTTCACTTAAATCCCACTCACAATATAAAGCAGCTTTTACATTGTGACCTTTAATTCCCATATTGCAGTCACAGGTGGTCTCCATTCTGGTTCTTAGAAAGTCTTTAGTGGTGTTAGTGACATTATGACATAGAAGCTATATATTATATTATATTATATTATATTATATTATATTATATTATATTATATTATATTACTATAGAAAATGGCAAACTGCAATAATCTTTTTATTATGGTTGGCCAGTGTCTACTAACATATAATAACAAATCTCAAACATGTTTCTTATCAACAGTTTAACTACTGCTCTTCATTAGTACAAAGCAACCAGTGGAATGGTAAGTTTAGTGGGTACAAAAACAGTAACATGGAGGGATATCTTTTTAGGGATATTTTAAAATTTGCAAGTTTTTACTTCTAGCAGATCTTAAGATGTGATGTGATCATTTGCACATTTTGGGCTGGAGCCTATCCCCAGTATGAATTGGCAAAGGCAGTTTAGACCACCTTGGACTGGCAATTAAAAAAATATACCAAAACACATCAGCGAGATAAGTTAGACCCATGATAGCATTGAAGACAATTAGCTTTTTTTTTTTTTTCTTTACGGCATGATGGGTACAACAAATGAGTCACATTGCAAAGATGAAAACCGCTCAACAAAAAAAAAAAACAATTACTTTTTAGACAGGCAGTTTGCTACAAATACCTTTCTAAGAGTGTGAATTTGGGTTGATTTCTCCTGGGGAAAAGTGTTCTGTCTAAAGTGATACCTGAAAAAGCGAGAAGGTGAAGAAGCCCTTGTGGTTTTTGGGGGTTTTTTTTTACCACTAAAAGCAGATCCATTCACAAGTTGAAATGACTTCAAGACTACAGAGCCCCTAAAGGGACATGGAAGGGAAAAAAAAAAAAAAACTTTTGCAAGATCTCGCAAAATATTTGCAATTTAAGTTTTCTCGCAAAGGTTTTGCGAGATATCGCAAATATCTCTTGACCTTAATGCATC
The DNA here is from genome assembly GCA_036365135.1 of Miichthys miiuy. Taxonomy (NCBI): domain Eukaryota; kingdom Metazoa; phylum Chordata; class Actinopteri; family Sciaenidae; genus Miichthys; species Miichthys miiuy. The sequence goes on from CM071613.1 coordinate 20,632,739, forward strand.
CATAATTAGTAACAGACAGATCTTTTTTTTTTTCCCCCTGAATACTTATTTTAAAATTGGATTAATACAAAATATAGGGAAGCGAGGGTTGTCGTATGGTCCAATTTAGAAACTGAACAGACACAGGACAAAATGTTAAACCAAGAAACGACTGACATCATAAAAACAGTCATGAAAGTGGAAAGCTTTATGTGTTTTTGTTTTTTGTTTGTTTTCCTGCCAATACGCCTGTTTGTCACCAGGACTTGCAGATTTTGGATGTGTGTCCCCAGAATAGCTGTAAGGATGAATATATTTACAACATTTGCAGATATTATCATGTCAGCGTCGACACTGAACAGCTGGAGTCACCTTGCTGTCAACATGCTCTGACTCACAGGGGAATCCAACGGGGTGTCCAGTGTTTTGGACTTAGAGTAAAAGAATGAGGTGAGAACAGCCATGCACACTCTGCAGTAGAAGCTCTGACATCCTGTTAATCCAGTCTATAATTACAACATAAAGATAGCTTGGTCTTTTTTGTACTTAGAAAATTGGGTTTTACAATATACTGTGCCTTAAATCAAGACTACAGTTTACATTGTATACGTCACTGTATTTTGTGGAAATAATTTTAGGTTAACTTTGTTCTGATGTGCCTCTGTTTATTCTACCTTTTTACATTAGAAGCACCAGTACCCCTCAGTAAAAAAAAAAAAATAATAAAAACATAAACTTTGAGGTCTGTGAAGAAAAAAAATAGATGCTGGAATTGAGTTGATTGGTTGGAATAACTGGCCTGCCATTAAATACAGTCTGACAACTTTTTACAGCTGAGCGGTCCTGTCACAATGTGTCCTGCTATTCCTGAGTTTTATGGGATTGTCAAAGAAGGAGCCATCTGCACCGAGTGCCAGAAAACGTTTAAATGTGTTAAACTGACGTATAGTCTGTGGCTGCACTTTCCACATGGAATATAAGGTGTGGATGGGGATCATTGAGCTGTGTCATTTTGATCAGCATTCATACAGCCTGAGCATGCACGCTTGTAGTGTTACCTCATGGAACAGCATGTATGTGTGTCTCTCTCTCAGGTGACAGGTGTTGCCTCAGTCTGACAGCGTGTTTGTTGTGGAAAAATCACCCTCTGTCTCCAGCTGCATAATGAATAGCTGCACCAAGACATTCGTAACATACACAAAGATGCATTGATACAACGTGAACTCTGCACTGCGTGTCTATTTGGATCCATGGATTTGTGTCTCATGGCGTATGATGTGCAACGGATTGTCAAAAGGTTGAAACCCTTTCCTTGACTTGCTGTCAAGCTTATCTGTCTTGTTCTGAAGTTAGAATCGTCACATTCTTATTCTAAATACTGATGCGATGGTAGTGCTAGATTAAAATTTTATGGCAGTAAATAAATCATTGCCATCCATAGAGCCATGACCTTAGCATGGCTAAAAAGGACAAGGAAAAAGAATGATGATGAATGTTGACAGGGCATGAGTTGTCAGCGTTGTAGAAAAGAGGCTTAAACCGGACATTTGTCCTTAACATCAATATCTAGGTAAACCTGTGGGCATCTGGTAAATGTCTTAATTCAAGGCACTTAGCATGATGTAGTCAGTTATCTGTATCCCCTCACTGGTCAGGGGGAAAGAAGAAAGTACACCAGAACCTGCCTGGGGACAAGTAAAAGACACTCTTGATGAATGCCTACCCATTGCTCATAACAAGCCACAAAACCAATTTTAAACCCCCAGCATGGTGCCATGATACATCAGGTTAATTTGACGTAACCAATTTAAAATGTCATTGTGGTGGAGTAATGGATGGCACCCATCCTGACATGTCGGGTGAAAACGGTGAAATACACACGTCGTTTATCTCACCTCCCTGCTGTGGCCCGTCCTGCCCTTTATGGCGGAGAAAACTCAACAGCTGAGCAAAGGTGAGGATGTTGTGTGCGGAAGAGACACTGGTCGGACAACCTCAGCATATTTGCTTGAATTATTCCACCATGTTAGAGGCTAGGTAGATCATCTATGAAAAAATTTCAAACCACTGATCACCATTGATATATTTCCCACTCCTTCGCTCGGTAGTTCAGGTGCTTGGCAGAACCTTGGATGTATTTTAGAAGTGGACACTGGAACCCAAAGTTGGCTCGCCTGGCACATACACCAAAAAGGTTTTCTTCTCCTGTTAGCCCTGAAGCCACAGATTCTTGAGGGACATTATACAAAAAAAAAATAATAATAATAATAATTATAGAAAGAGTCATAATTGGTGTCCTGTCAACAGTTTTACAGACATCTGAGAAATAAGGATCTCGGTCTTAACCTCAGTCAACCTCTTGTTTCCTGTACTTAAAAATGCTATGTGCTAGATTAGGATATTAAAAGAAAACTTTGTTTTAAAGCTGGTTAATAGATGTTGCTGTACCTGTAAAATCAACACATATAGTCATATAGCAAATTAGCAGAACTGTAGTGGGCTGCACAATGTAGAAATTAGAAAGAAACATCCAGCATGTTGGCATACAACATGCTGGATGACTAACTTCAATGATTTCATGATCGTTCATTTTTCCTCATCCATTCTAATCTTTTATACTTTCCAAAAACAAACAAGAGTTACAAAATCTGTTTTGATTTTTTAAATTAGGTTTTATTAAAAGGAATCATTTGGCAGCATTTACCTGCTTCACTTACAGTCACTTCAGTTGCAAAAATACTTTGTTGTCTTGGTAATTATGGCCACATGTAATTTTCCAATATTCCTATTTTCATTTGACTTTCATGCTCTGTCTTATTTTTGAAGGTTGCTCTTAAAGTGTTTAGTCTGTGCACAACATTTATGGTTTCTTCGCTTTCCCATTACAAGGCTGCATGCATTGTATCTCTAAATTAGCCTCAGCTCCAAAGCGACCTGCCAGTTTTAAATGGTGCTTGATAACATTGTTAGATAACATTTTGTTTTTTTTATACCACTGTTTTGAAGAAAGAATTCAAAAGTTAGCCACATATAGTAAAAAAAAAAAAAGATTCTTTAACTTGTTTGAATGCGCCACTTATTTCATCGACAGTGTTCTTTGTAAATGGGCAGATCAGAGCAGACAGGCATTATCTCCAGGCATTATCTCCAAGATAATGCCTGTCTGCCTTAATAACTGACAGTTGTTTTCTCCAAGAAGAGTAGACAATAGCGTCTTCTTTCTGCAGTTCAGCCATGTTAAGTGTTTTTGTTTTGCAAACTACTAGAACTACAGCCTACACCATATTTTAATGAACACCCTCACTATCATAGGACAAGAGAGGAGGGGGAGAGAAAGTGAGTGTGGGAGCCATGATATGAAGAAAAAAAACAAACTGTAAATTGTTCACTTGAAGACAATGCACTTACATGCATGGTTAAGCCCACCAATAATAGTCAAAATTCCACTCTGATGTGAAAAGCCTGCTCCCTCCTGCATTACAATAAATATATCGCGCCCCCGCCATATTAGTTTTTTTGGCCCTGTAGTCCAGACCTTTCTGCCTGAGGCCATCCCCTAACCAGCCTCTGCTGATATCTGGGCATTTAAATTGTGGTGTCTGCATCTTGTAGCTTTCAGATGATGCTGCTGGCTTTCTAACTTATGTCAAATTAGCATATTTTCCATATAAAATATATATTTATATTCATATTTACACACATATGACACATACAGACTCTACGTGCTGCCTCTCTGATGCCCGTCCTCCCTCTCACTCTTCTTCTAATATTTTAACAATGAAATTGGTGAACTAGCAGAGAGTTTTCAACAAAACCAGATTGCGGATTGTTCGAACAATGCAAAGACGAAGGTTGTGGTGTGTTTTATTTTGTGTTTTGTTGTTTGTCTGTTGCATTTCAGGTGAAAACTGTTGTTTTTGTCAATAGAGTCTGGTGGCTTTGAACATATATAACTGCCATTTCTGGTAAATCCAAAGATATTACTGTTTGACAGAATGGTCTATCTCTGTAGGATCATCTCCATAATGTCCTTTCTTGTCAAACAGTTATAATATTATAATTTAAAAACACACATTTTTAGTGGATGTAAGTTTGTGTTGTAGCCAGTTTCGCATATTGGAGCACTTTCAAAAAGTGTGGTTCCCATGAGTCACTTTGACACAAAAAAATCGAAGGAAAATCACCAAGGTTACCCTTTAAGTTTAGACTTATGGCTAGTTATGCCTAACATCTTCATTTGCTACTTCCTTCTATATTTGAAGCCCGCTCGGTTCTATTGCTGCTATCTTTTTTTATTTTTATTTTTTATTTCGAGGCCGTTCTCTTAATCACCATTAATCTCTTCAGTATTCACACCAAAAGTTAATTTTAAAGGAATTACATAAAAGGCAGTACAAATTAATCATTAAGATCATAAGTGAGCCATAAAAAAAAAAAACACACAACAAAGTCCATTTTATAAACATCTGTAATAAAGATCACAGTACTACAACCTACATGAATGGTTTGTGATAGAATGTAATTAAAATGATTCTTTTGTCTTTCTTTCTGCCTTTTTTAGCCGAGCTATTTCCTCTTTTTAAAATATTGAGCTTACACAATTTTCTTCACCCCTAATGGAGACTTGTTAGGATGCTAGATACAGGAGGACAATGACTACAGACATGTCTACATTCCTGTTGCACAGTACTGGACTCTGGACAATAATCCAGTTCAACAGTTTGAATAAAAGCTGCTCAATATGATTTATTTATTTATTTGGTGATATTTCACAGAGAGAGATCGATACTCAGTGTGTGGGAGTTCATCCACATGTGGTCTGGAATTGCATACAGGAGGCATATCACCAGCAGAGAGGAAACAAAACAACAAATGATTAATACAGGAAATGGCAAATATTGAAATAAATAAAACCACAGCAAACACAGCTACAAAGGTAGGTATTAGGTACCTTTCAGGTAGCAATATTTGTCAACCTCTATACATACATAACGTCTGTCGTAGCTTAACTTCATCAACAATAGGCAATTCTTGTCAAAATCTTTGGTTTGTCTGGTCCTTATCCTTTTATTTTTGTTAACATATATTTATACGTGGCCCCTTTGCCTTGAAAACACAGATTCGACTGCTTCACACAGCTCCATCAAATGTTATGCATATATGAGATTTAAAACAATATAGCTGCAAACAGCTATTTGCTTTGGAAAGACAGAGCAGAGTAATGGCGTCCTGAGCAAAGGCAGACTTCACACTCCATTTGCCCGTGTTGTTGTCCCAGTCTGTCTGTGCCTTGTTCAATTTCAACGTTCTGGCCGTGTGTGTGCATGTTAGTGCATATGAGTCCCTCTAAGTGCAACTGAGGAGAGCAACTTAAATGGTTGTTTCTTTCATATCAGTGACTTCAGAATTTATTTTGACCAAACCAGAGTCGATGATTGTTGGAACAATGACTAACAAAGACAGTTCGATTAGCAATTACTTTCATTGTACAGACACATTTGTCCCCAAAGATTAGCTACTTTGCTACCAATACAGCCTATTTTATGTATATTTTTCATATATAACTTTGCAAATTAAGGGTTTATTTTCAACAAACCAGTGTTGCAAAGTGTATAGAAAAAAGAACAAAGGTAGTTTAAAGATTTATTTTGTGTCTTTCCAGTTTCATGATTATCCACAAGGTACAATTGTTGGTTTTGTCTATGGAGTCTGGTGGGCCATAACTCCTAGTTGGACCCTCGCAGGTGTACTGTATTTAAACTTCTTTTGCACTTCCAGTGAAGCATTTTCACTTATTAAATGTCAATGCCACTTCAATATCTTTCAAAGCTTCAACTATCTCTACTGTAATACATAAAAAGACCTTTTAATGCATAAAAGCTGTTTTCAGTGAGTCTGAAGTGCTTCTGTTTCTTTGTGAATATATTCTTTCAGTGTAAGCAACATGTCATTTGTACAATGAAGGTACTTAGCAGTTCAAGTCTTTTTCCATGAAGTGCTTACGTCGTGATGTGCACAAGGCCCATTGGGAATGATGCTGTTGCCCTTTTACATTCAAGTATTTAACCACAGCCTGTGTACTTAATTGTTAACTGTTACCTCTTCCCATATGCCACCAATTTTTACTTTAATTAAAATTAAATCCAGTCATTGCTCTCATCAGTGTTGTTGTCAAAGTTAAGCAAACCAACCTTGAGACGCCGCTGAAGAAACTGCAAAATTAAATCACGACATCCAATTCCACAATTCAAACACGGGGATTTGTACGTGCAAAGAAATGTGTTTACAGCACACACTGCACGGAGGAGTCGCAGCTGTGTTTCAGGACTCTGTAAATCACTGGAGTCAACCAGATCATTTCGCATAGATATTCCCCATCAAACCCAGTGTTGCTCTTTGTCCTTTTAACCGATCCTTCCATCGTTTCATTTTCTTGCGTATGTAAGGATATTTATTCACTCAATTTCCTGCCGCCTTCAACGAACAGCCAATGTCAGCACCTATTACAAATCCCCACAAAGGCTTTACCACAGGAAAGGTGATTAATTAAAGCAATTAAGGCAATGACGGTTTCAGTTAAGGCAGTTATGAGCTCCAAGTTGAGTAGTGTAGGAGGGCCTTTGGGCAAGAGTGGCGGCAGACTGCGCATATGACCAGCTTAAAGTAATGAAACGAATGGAGACGGGTACCTGAAGAGAGATTGGGAGATAGAGAGGGAGGGAGATGGGGACAGAGTAAGGAATTAATTACTTCTTAGTTCATCTGTTACCTCCTCCCTGCAGCTGTGATTGTGATCATTCTATCAAACAACAGATTCATTTCAGCCACAGAGCCTGTATCTGTGTGTGTGTGTGTGTGTAAGTGTCTGCCCACACAGGTGTCCCTCTGTCTGCATTTGTATGCTTTAGTGCTTTACATAATCTATTGTCTTTCCTGACTTCTGAATGTGTTTATGTATGTTAATGCCGCCTCTGATTCTGACACAGGAGAACAATAATGCCAACACTGTGATTAAGTTAATAGTCTGATTAAAGCACTTACATGGTTGCATAAACTGACACTCCCCATGATAATTATGTTTGTATGATTTAGGTACATTACATACTTTAATTATCCTCAAATAAATGTGGTGGGGGAAAAAAAGGGAACATTAAAATTGGCCTGCTACTTTTTTCCTATTATATTTGAACTCGTGCTGATATGGGGCGTTGTGACCTTTAGGACTAGCTGAAGTGCTAACAGTTAGTAGGTTGGAATACTGAATATGATATATGAATGATATAAGAAGGTCTTTGAAATTAATAATAATAGTAAAAAAATCTTTGAATCTCTGTGTTCGTATTCGTACATGGACATTGTACATCGAATGTATGGGGACACAAAAAGAGCCCTTGAAAAGAAAAAAAAATGAATACAAAAACAATCTTATGTAAGACCTAAAAGAGATAAAACAGAAGGTTGACCATGGCCTGCTCTAAAACCAGAGTGGAATTTATCACAGAAACCATTACTATTTATGAAAGCAATTATCTTGTCTACCACCAATTTTCTTTGGCCAGAAGGGGAAGTTTAGAAACTGGAAAAAAAAGTTATTAAGGATATGTCGCAGGCCAGAATGGCCAGGGAAAAAGGGTGGTTCTCTGCAGCAGTTACAGATGTGATTCTGTCATGATGATTTCAACATGGATATCTCTGTACAGCGACAAAACAACTTCAGAGGCAACCTTGTGATTGCTGAGATTACCTGAATTGATGGAGTGGACTTGAACCTTTTAAACATGGATTTAAGTTGTGTGAACTATTGTGTCCCATTAGTTTTCTTGCATTTATTATTTAGAAGCTGAAATATAACCATTTACAGCATACAGGTTCAATTTTCAAGAGCTAGGTGCTGCTTTCACGAGATTTAATCAAGGTTCCAACTTTGTATGAGGTGCGCATAATTGCGCTTAGAATACTACATACTTCAAATTAAAAGCAGCTAAGGGAATGCTCATGTATGCTGATGTACTATTTATGCCTTGTCCTTCTGTCCGCACATGGATACAAGGTTCCTCTTTAATAAGGATGACACCATTAACCTTTTACATGTGTTTAACTGTATACTGCACATACAGTATATAGCTATAATCGCAGTATAGCAATCAATACCGTAAACACATGCATGCATGCATACATGTATGTGGCCTGTTTTCTAAAGCAAAGTACAGCATGAGTGCACAGTGCTTATTGTTTGTCACCTCAAGGCAAGGGGGTCCTGGGTTTGGATCCGAGGGCCACATTTGCATGTTGGCTGCAGGAAGTCCAGCACTCCATTTTTTTTCTCCAACAGTTCAAAGACATGCAGATTAGGTGTACCCTCAATACCCAAGTCCATCTTCAGCTTAAAAAATGGGTTATGTGAGAAAGGCAATGTCGCCTAGAATAAGGTTTGCATATAGGACACCCCCTTTTTAAAATTGTCTGGCAGTTCCTTACTCCTGCAGAAACTGCATGCGGCAACTGCAGTGAAATGAGATGAAAGGTTCAGTGTGTAGGATTTAGTGGAATCTAGCGGCGCGGTTGCAGATTGCAACCCCCTCGTTTCACCCTCTCCTTCCTAGTGTGAATGAGAAACTATGGTGGCCACAAAATGTATGAAAATTTATCTAGATGTTTAATTTGTTCTGTTACTCTGGTGCTTCAATATGGTAGCAGAGAACCTGTCGCATGTGTTACAATAGAAAGGGCTCATTCTAAAGTTACATATTAACATAATGTTTCGTGTTTCCACTAGTAAAAACATATTTAATGCATATTCTGTTCCATTTCTGCTATATTCTGTAAATAGAGGCCCCTAAATCTGACACACTGGACCTTTAATTTTAAGCAATATCATCTATCTCAAACTTGGCAATGAAAATGGAGGCTACACAGAGTTAGAAAGCAAAGGTAATTTAATAGACCAAGTAAACAACTGAAAAATACCCTTGAGGTAGTGTTTTTTGCTGTGTGGATGAAAGGGTGGTGTAGGGATGTGGCAAACAAACAAAAAAATAAGAAAAAAAAAATTAAAGTAGAGAGCAGCGAGAGAGCAACAACTTGGAGAGTCTTTTTATATATATATATTTCAGAATCCACATGTAACTGGGACTGAAAAATAATCCACTCAGCTTTGCTAATGAACAACCTGCAAGAAAAAACAAACTGTAATTAAAACCATTTAGTTAAGATTAGGGAAGGTTGTATTCATGGTAAAATTATGGTGCTAAAGTTACTTTTTTCTAGTTTTATTTTTATCATCAATTAATTTATACTACTAACAAGCATAGTGTGTGTGTGTGTGTGTGTGTGTGTGTGTGAAGAGCTTTGGAGGCCGCTCTTATACCTCTGTGTCATTGAAGTCCACTTTATGGTAAGAAATACATATAAAATAGACATGTTCGATCAACATATCGAACATATTTATTTTGAAACAACACAGTTGCCTTTTAGACTCGTTGCTAAGCGTTTTTTTCAATGCCGTGGAGGCATACGCTGCAGCTACGCTGTTTATTGCTTTAAGTCTCTTCAGGGAAGGGCTATTAATGGTGATCACTTGTATAACAAAGGGCATGGATCTTGGTTGCTCGTGTTTTTATGCAAAAACCACATATCTATCACTGTGACTTGCACAAAATGACTCGTTGCTGCTCTATATGAATGCCACACGACCTACTGATTTGAAAACACATTATACCATTATCACTGCAATGCTTAATAACAGCCGCATATGAGCATAACTTATAGGGGACTACTTCGCTATGCATGTGTGCATCCGTGCATGTGTCTCGCTGAGAGACTCGAGCAAAAGAGTAGTACGGTAAGGTGCAGAATTCTGTGACATCTGAATCTGTCTCGTCAATAATGGATGTGAAGTTGAATGTCTTAAAATACCCTCAGCTGGGACAGTTGGCAGAGTTATTAGTGCTGTCTTTGACTGGCCTGAGAAATGCAGGAGTTACAATTCCCTCCACACCAGCTGGCTAGCAGGATCCTCAGAGTGTCCCACTCGCAGTCACGCACACAATGTCAGTGGGAGAAGAAAACAGTCACACACCAACCCTGTGCACACACACACATTTACATAAATGGAAACACACACAACAAGAGAATGTATACATGCCCACGCATCGCCCATATGTGTAGGTTCCACAGTCTTCGAGGCCTCTCTGCTCAAATGATGCTCTGACAGATTATGTCCTGGTTTACCCACAAAGTTTTGTCCGTCTCATTTCTGGCCTACAAGTGGAGGAAGGTAGATCACACGCTAATGGGGGAGTGAGAAAGGGTCTCATTACCATGGCAACGTAAGAGGAAGCTCTAACACCAATTAAAGGTGAACGTCCTGCAATTGAAACGGCAGCAAGAGTGTTGTAGTAGTGGGAGAGGCAGAGCGGCGTAAAGAAATGAGTTTGTCCTCAGACAAAAACAGAAGAGAGAGATGTTAAGCATGGCAGGACGGACAAGGACACGCACAGTGTTTGAAATTTGTGGCTCTGTATATTGAGTTTGAATAAGGTTTTGTATGAAATAGCCTCTTAATTAGAGCCAACATCTGGCGTACGGAGCAAAGCAAGGTAAATGCACTGCTATTGAAAAAACGTAGCTTCGTATGTCCTCTAAGCAATATGCTCTGCAACTTGTGTCACTAATATGTGCTATAATGTGGCGGCACGCAACCTGCCAGGTTGAATGTGTCGAGCATGAGCTATCCCGCTTTATATGTACAGTAGGTTGTGTGTAATCTCTCATTTAACACGGGTGATTCGCAATCATTGCATGCCGTGAAAAGCTTGTCTGACTGCAGTTTGAACTGCGATCCTTGTGGAAAATAAGTCAATGATGATGTTTATTATCCTTGCAGGTAGAAAGATGCAGAGGCAAGCTCCTAGACTGCATTGTAAGGAAGTGTTTGGTGTATGACAGAAGAACACAGGACATTTTTTTCTTAAAGCTTTTGTAAGACAGAGCACATACGCAGTACAGAATACAATACAGTAGATGTTAGAGTGAGTCTGCATTATTTCACTCCGGCTTCCTGCTTCTCCAGCCTTCTTTGGTGGCTCATTATAAAGATGGAGCATCCCTAGAGGTATATACTGCATATCTGAGACTCAAGGTTCACAGTTGTAACAGTCTTTCAAGAAAAGAAGCTCAGAAGTGCTCAAAAATTAGAGTTATATGCTACAATCTTTTAAAGGGAACAGCACCCTAGATTAAGTTCACTCCAAGTGGGGGTTTATACATTAAACTTGATCCACTTAGCTGAAAAAGTTGGTGTACTTCAAAGTAGTTGTGTTTGAGGAACAAAAATACCTTTCATTACAACAACATTATGTAAGATTTGGTTTTGTTGTGATATGGCGCACACACAGCTTCAGAGTGTATCACAAAGATGGACCAATATTACAGAAAAACCTAGCTCTGCATTCGTCTTGTGGCCTTTTATTTCACAAAGCTCTTGCAGTGACTAAGTGCCAGTACATGATTTACTCTTGTCTGTTGGATTCTTGCTTGGTCAAACTCTCTCTTTCTCTTCTATAGCTTCCTCCATTGTCCTCTTTTATCTCTCTGCCATTAGTTATGTCCAAAAAAGCTGAACCCGGTTACATTGCCTTCTTGGCAAGCTCAGGTTCTGGCATGACAGTGGCACCATTCTCCATCATTATTCCCCTTGTCCCAGGCCATTCAAAGCTCCTGTCCTACAAGTGTAAACACCATCAGTCCTCCGGTTATCTGAGCATTGTTTGATTTATTCTTGACTCATTTATAATTATTATTATTATTATTGTTATTTTGTTACTGTTAATGGCTGTCACTCTGCCTGCTCCACCTTCCCACACACTCCAAGGAAATGACGGTTGGAGACTGAGAAGAAGCTGTGGGCTGTGGCTGTCTGTGGTTTGGGTAGCCAAACTGTATTACAGAAGATCTGGCTGTCAACTCGTCCCAAAGAGTTAATCTGCAAAACAGCATCCGACGCATATCACACAGCAGTGTGTAAATTTTGCAATGCAACACTTGCTGGACGGCCTAAGAGATTTAGAAATGATTAGCAACATAAGTAGACTGTTGTTGGACTCGGTCTCACCCTGAATTGGTCTTGGTCTTGTCTCGGTTTTGGTACACTTTAGTATTTATGGACAATACTTGCATTACTGATGTCTGATTGCAACTGCCATATGTCGTTCACGCTGTACCGAAGCTTAGTGAGTATACGTACATGTATACACGCACAGTTCTGCACCGGTGGGTTGAGTTATTTCGCTGTGAAAAACTTAATTCCGTCCTTAAATTCAAAAAGCAGTCAGGAACTATTAAAAGAAAAGCACTGGTGCTGAAAACAGACATTAAGGCTTACAGCTCAGAGAAAATTGACTCACAATCAAGACGCTCCTAATCCATTTTGCACCGTCAAGGGTTAGCATGCTTATCTGCTGCAAGAGACGAGAGCCCTTTTGGGATTGGATGGATGTGTGAATGTTCCACTGCGCCGCAGTGTGTGCACGCATTTTTATATGTCTCGTTTCGGCGTGCATGTGTATGACTGAATTACTCAAGGTATCCGACTGTAGTATGTGACCTTTTCAGGCAAAGTACCAAATTTGATTGATATCACAGCTGGAAAAATACCCAAGACAGTCACTGTATCTTTATCATCCATTTTACTTTCTTTCCCTAATCCCATCCTGCATATCCTCTCCCTATCGATCTCTCCCTGCCCATCAATCCTTCCCCTTCTGCTTCTACTCTTCATTTGTTTCCTCTCTTCCCTATTCCCCCTCCACTCCTTTCAGCCTCCCTCTCTCCTTATCATTATTTTCACTCTTTCTCTCCCTTCCTCTGTCTCCGCCTGCTGACTGACAGTCCAGACATGCCGAGGTAAATTGGGATGTAGCCGCAATGACAGGCCCTTTGTATTGATTTGTTCATCTTCATCATCCATCACGGTGTCCACACAAGGGCTCAACAAACACACACACACACACACACACTTACGCACATGTTCACACACAACGCCTAAAGCAAGCGGAAACCTGTCTAGGTCCCAGGCCTAGTAAACTAATCACATTACCTTGATGGAGTGGACCAGTGAACCTCACAAGGCTGCAGTGCTAGAGAGAAAAAAAAGAGAGAGAGTACCTTCTGTTTCTGTCACTACTTGGGCTAATGTTGAAACAATAAACAAGATGAACGGGCATAAAGCAGATTTGGCTGCTCGGTGAACAATGGATTTGTTCATTGCTTCCTCCTACTTCCTTTGTCTGTTTATACGGGGTTTGTGTTATTGTATCAACTGTAGTTTCACAAATTGTTCTTCATCTTTCTAATTTACATCTTACTGCGTACAATACTTAAGCACTGATTCTGTGAGTTTACACTCGATTGCAGTGCTGGCTTATTGCTAATTTCCTTGAGAAACAAACAATTTAGCTTTTTTAATGTCTTACGCTGCTATTTTATCACTGTAAAATAACTATAAAAACAACACTGTATCGTTGTGCATTTTTCTAGCTTGTAATTGACATTTATTTCATATATGTGAAGTAAATTGAGACACCAGGGACTAAAACTTTAAATAAACCTACCAACTAAGATACAATTTACAGACGGAGGGCAGGTTAATCTCATTTTAAAATTGTACAAACAAGCTTCTGTGACTCATTGGGATATAATAACAGTTAAAACTTTCAGAGATTGTACATCAGTTGAATTTGAATTGTTGTTAACTAGCAACTTCTCCTTTGTTTGCAATCTTTCCTGCCAAGTGAACATAATACATGTGCTACATATAGCCTTCCTGCAGAAACTACTGCTCAGTCTGGCATTTTTACACATGTATTAATGCTGTAGCTGGCACCCTGAGGGAGCCAGGGATGTGAACAAACAAGACAGGTTTGAACTTTCTGTCACATTCTGCTTCATATTTCACCTTAAGCCTTATTGTGAATATAGCTGGTTGCCAGATGCCAATACCATAAATATATTTCAGTACTTGGAACTAGCTTTCTATCTATGAGGCCAGTAGACGTTGTGCTTCCATCAACATACTGCATGTTTATCTGTATTTTTAAGTATCACATTGAAATGATGTAAACGTCAAAAAGAGAGACAGAAAAAGTCTGCGTTGTTTTGACTTTTTGATATCCAACTGGCGTTTGACATCGTCTTCTTCTGCAAGGGTTTGACTGAACCAGCACCTAATAATTGCATAACAGTAATGGATGCATGATTTAGCATTCTCTATTGCTGATTCACTCAGAATCCAGTTACATCCTGTGATACATTTGGATGGAAACATGGCTACTGATTTGATTATTTGGAAGCCAAACTGTGTCGAGGCATCTAACTGTGAAAACGTTTTCAACATCTACCTTTTTGGACTTTTTTTTGAAAATGACAACTTCTATGAGCATGTTGAAATGTAGACAGTTATATTATATGTGACCTACATGTATTAGATTTAGACAGACATCAATGCTTCCTGACTTACATTTCACTGAACTAATGTTTCTTGGGGTATAGCTTTTGGATGTAACCAACTCTTACAGTTCTACAAGTCAGATACAGACAGTCAGAAGCAACATTCGTTATATGAAACTACTGTCTAATTACACTGTCAATGTCTAATTGCAGTGTAATTGTGGGAATATTTAAAGATGGACAATTACCCCTTATACACACTTGAAAGAAGAAAATGTTATAGCTATTATACTGTATGTTACATATGATACAGTACAAGAAACAGAACTGTCTGTCTCCAAGTGTGATATGAGTGCCAGTGTGCCGAAAAGTATATTTCGTGTCACTCTCATCCTTTGCAAATGATTGCCATCCATAAAGATTTCATTGAAAGGGGACCTTTGGCAACCCTTCAATTACTTTGAGTGTTTTGAAAAAGGCTCCAAACCATGTGACACCAGAGATATAGGGCATCCTTCACCTTCTCACCTAAAAGACAGGATAAATGTCCTTCCATCTGAGAGCTAAAATTATGCCACTTGGTGAAGTGGTAAGGTTAAAACCTGAACTTTATCTTTGGCATCAAAGGGAACAATTTGCATGTGCCATCAGAGTGCTCGCAAATTAAAGTAGCAAAATGAACCAATCAGACCCAAATATGAGTCATATAAAGGGGGAGGTTGCTTGAGGTTACAGAAGACGTGGCATGGGCCACTGTGTGGAAGAAGGGGTGAGTGGGTAATAATGGGACAGTGATGATAAGATTGTCTGAAGCAGATAGAAACCACGGAGAACAGAAAAAAAAAAAGATTTGGGAGCATAAAAGAAAATATCTGATTCATGAACACCCCTTGATCTCATATCTTTTTGTTAGCAGAATCTAAAAAGAATAAAATAAAACAAAACAAATATTAGAAATGTGCTCATAGGACTTGAAGAATCAGACATTATCTAAGTTCAACGTTAGTTCCACCTCTTTGGTCCAGACTGAAATATCTTAACCACTTTTGGATGGAATAGCATGAACTCTTTTCATACAATCATATGAATCTCATTGATGTCGGCGATCTCCTGACTCCGTATTTATGCCGCCAGCTGGGCGACATTTGGCGCTAGCTCATTCTGTAAGGTCCATGACCTGTGCACCGGAGAGTGGTCCGGTTCAAGTCCAGCACAGAACAGGCAGTACACAATGTGGACTGGTAGTTCACCTCTTGGCAGGGTGCTTTGGAGCAAGGCACTTAACCCATAACTGTTCAGGGCACCTGACTACATGGCACCCCGTTGCTCTGGCATCTCCTATACATTAATACGTTAAGTAGATGAGAAAAAACAACCGATCGAATCTATATCACGTTTGCTTACGTAAAAATAAAGTCAGAATAAACTCATGAATCCCAACCTCATAATCCAAGATTTCTCCAAGTCAGAGGAGAGAGTTGCAATAATGCATTGTTTATTATGAATAATTTGTTAACTCCAGACATGTTTCAGGGACTTTCTAAGGAAACTGAGTACAAAAACATGTAACACTACCTTGGCTATCCTGCTGACTGACACACAAACCCAAATCTTTTTCACTCACATGTCGACAAAACATTTGTGGCAAATGACAGCCACCCTGTGGCTTTCTGTTGTAGTTATATAAGAGTGGCAGAGGACTCGTCACTGTTCTGAGTTGTCTTCTCACACCATCACACTTACCCTCTGATCGATGCAGGCAAGCACACACACACACACACATACGTGCACACACTAGCACTCACAGCTATTAGACTCTGTCTGTCATGCTACCCCATTGACCCTTTACCAACTCAGAGAACAGGAATAGACTTGCAGCTCACCATTTTGTTTGAAATTGCTGCTGTTCGTCCAGTAAGTGCAAGAAGAGAGATACTGTGCTGCTGCTTCTGTTTAATGTCAAAACACCCACTTAGGGAAAACAGAAACATGGAGGTTTATTAAGTAGCTTAATTAAATACAAGACTTCTTAGTTAGCGAAGGTACAGGACTGGGAACACGGGGCAGCTGAATGGCAGCTTGTGAATGTGTGTAACTGTAAACAAAAACATCCTACCTGAGTTGCATATGGATTATAAAAACAATCTCATATTTGGATAGACCAAAATGTGTTGGCTTCCACATTGAAAAGAGAACTGTATGTTTTCTTTTTGTTTGTTTTTTCCTTTTAATATTCTTCTTGTCCCATGAGACAACAGAATGCTGATTTCTCATTATGTGTTTTTACAGAATATCTTGTATTTGAATAAGCAAAGTTGTTTGTGTGTGGCGGTTGCATGTGTTCCCTCTGGGTTTCCTCCAGGAGCTCCAGTTTCTTTCCACTTACCTTTCATGTTTCTGTGTTTGCAATGACAGCAGACATTTTGTGTAAAATGTGTTTCTCTCCCGGGTGCGTTTGTGTTTGTAATTTCACATATTTCTGATTTAAGGGAACAGAAAGCTGCTTCAGTATAATGGGTATCTGGCTCTGAAGCTGCAATTCAGGACTCTCATAATGTCTCTTACACTTTGACACACACACGCTCACATACAATACGAAACATTAAGATAAGCATCCATGAAGCTCAAACATAACATCTTATGGTGACCCTCAGTAAATGCCTCTGTATAAACATGTCAAGTTCCTCACAGGCATGAGTGCCGCGATCATACATTCACAGCTATCCATGTGCATGTCACCCATGGGCTGGTTTGATCCTGCTATAATATCAACATCATCTTAGCAAAGCTAAAGAGATGTGAGCAACCTCCTGCACGTCAACACACATGCCCACACAAACATATTAAATTTTAATAAAACTTTCCCACATTATTTGATCAGCATGAACGGTGTCAGAATCAAAGAAAGGCTTGTGAATATGTATGCCTCAGGCTGGGAAATTACTCAGGTATTCCAAGAATATAAACACAAGTACATGCAGTATGTATGGGGCCATATATAATACTGTATAGTAGTTTATTTAGTACCAATGTAAGGATCAGACACACCTTCTGATTTAATGTTTGGTTTTTTTTTCTCTGTTTTCCTCTGAGATTAAGAAATGTGAAATAACACGTGGAATTATGTGGTGTATATAAGATATAAAATGTGTTTTAGATTCTTCAGCGTAGCCATCTTTTGCTTTGATGACAGCTTTGCACACTCTTGGCATTCTCTCACTCAGCTTCAAGAGCTTCACCTGGAACGTCTTGTAAGAGTTACCGTCTACCGTCTGCAGTCCAACCCATCCCAAACCATCTCAGTTGGGTTTAAGTTGGGTAATTGTGGAGGCCAGGTCATCTGATGCAGCACTTCATCACCCTCCTTCTCCACATAGTCTGGAGGAGGTGTGATTTGAGTTATTGTCCTGTTTTTGTCATTGTCCAAATGATGGTGACACTGAGCGCAAACCAGAAAGGACAGCATGTCCCCGCTGAATGCTATGGCCATGCTAGTTATGGTGTGGTTCTGATCTCATACCATTTCTTGGTGAGTCAGTTTTCTATATTGTTTGCGTGTAAAATGCTCAACAGTTTCTTTAACTCATTTTCTCTAAGATTTTATGAAACAATCAATAGCTTTAATTTCATTTTCCACTGGACGTCTGGCTTGTTAAATTATATTTCATACGCTCGCAAAATATTTAAAATTATGACTGCATAGCTTGATCAGATTTTATTTCCATTTTTATTCATTTATTTATTTATTTTACAAAAATGTCATCTGTGTGTTTAGGGGATATAAGAAGACAAAAATCACAAATGGCTATAGACTTTATGACTCTGTCACATTGTACAGAGTGTAAAGATGTGAATTTACTCACACCCCTGACACTTAATCAATCACTCTGCTGGAAATGTGAGCTTCTGAGGGTCTGCAGATGTTCACCGTACTGTGAGGAAGCCTTGGTTAAGACAGTCAGCAGGCAGTTATTGCCCCATTAAGTATACAGGCACACATACACACAAACACACACGCTACAACATAAGCACATATGCGCAACATCTACACAGTGTGCAAGCAAGTGATAAGAACAATGGCTCATGAAGTGTAAGCATGAAAGATAGGATGAGCCCCATTAGACGATGGTGCTGTCTTTGACTAGGTCTCTTTATCAGAAGATGCAGTCCCTAAAGCAGAACCGAACATGGCTCGAGTACTTGTCCCTCTCTGCATTGAAATTGTTTTTATAGCTCAGGAATGTGCCGATGTAACTGTAATGTAAAAGACAGATATAAAACTATCAGTGCAAACACAAGGAGACAGCAGCAGCTCAATCGGGTTTTGTGTCATTCCTCCACAAAGAAAAAAAGAACTGTACTGCGTGAAAATGCTCACTTCAGGGCATTGAATATTTTCTAATCTAAGCTTCCTCGTGTGTGAGGCTGAACAGGTTTCTGAGAGTGTGATTTTTTTTTTTGTTGTTGTTCATGCTGGTTCAGATTTATTGCATCATCGTGGAGTGAGGAGTGACAGATGAGAGAGAGTGCAGGGATAACATGCAAGAAGGGTCACAAGCCAGATTCATCCCTTGGCATTGTGAGTACCTACTATCTGCTTCACCCTGCTGAGCCGCCATGACATTCCTGAAAGATATTTGCTCTGTGTGTGTGTGTGTGTGTGTGTGTGTGCTAAGGTGAGATGATGAGTTGTATGTTTGAGTGGGCCTGGGGCTCATTGCACAGTGTGACTCAGGCTTTGTTAGCAGCATGACTCTCAGACATGTGAGCCTGCCAGCAGTTGAGCAGTGTGTAGGCCAGCTGTGTGTGCAAATAACTCCAAAGCTATATAGGTGTGAGGTGTGGTCTGCCTCCACCTCTGCTAATTAAAGGACGATTCATCCTGGTGGTTCACTTTGTCATCATCTGACCTCTCTCTGCTGAAATATATATATATATATATATATATACAAACTTGTGAAATAAATTTCTTCACTTTAACTTTCAAGATGTGGTTTAGATATCATGCTGTGTTGCGGTCCTTTGAAATAGGCAGTGCAACATTTCTGAAGTAAAGTTTTTCATCTGTTCATCAGTCTTTGCAGTTTTTCATCGGTCAGTGTGATTGTGGAAATTGAACTGGTCTCCAGGGAACAGTACATTTATCAGCTCGTTGGTTTGAGCCCGGTAAGTAAAATGGTTGCTTTGTTTCATTAAAACAAATGTCAAGAGGTCAGTGTCCTGCACTCCAAACAGTGGTAAACAATTAAACAAATGGGAGCCTGCAGTAAATTACGGACAGAGCTCTAATCTGGCGATTTGCAGGACACAGAATAGTTTTAGATGTCTCAGGTTCTCAGATGCAAAAATATTCATGAAGTAAACAAAATGTGTCTGCTACGTGATTTGGGAGAAGCCTTTATACTATCTATATCATGATGTTGAAAGGGACAAACCCCCAATGCTGGAATGGTTGCTCCATTTCTAATGTGTTTAAATTTGATAACTTGTCTCAGAAGCCTAGAAAAGAAGGTGAGATGGACTATTTAATTAGCATTTATTCGGATTTCTCCAGCATTATATAGGCCAGTGTTTTTGTCAGGATGGGACTAAATGTCTTTTCTCCGTAGTACAATTTGAGAATATATAAGCAGCATTCTGGATCGAAAAGAAATCTGCCTAGCACCTAAATAATGACAAAAGTTCAAAAAAAGTCAATTAAAGACCAACAAGCTGTGGTTTTATTAGGGTTTATATGTCAGATTATTTCTGTGAATTTACCAGGCAAATAAACCCGGTTAAGAATCCAGAAACCAAATTTAAACACTCCCCGTCATTTTCACCTGTATCTTTATTGAGCATTCGAGCTGCTGCAGCTTCCTGGTTCCAGTCTTAATGCTAAGCTAAGCTAACCATATCCTGGCTCCAGCTTTAGCAGACGGACATGAGAGTGGTATTGACTTTCTCATATCTCAACTCTCAGCAAATCAGTACATGTGAAGAAACTATTCCTTTAGATTCTGCTTGGCAAAACCACATTACAGAATACGATGAATTTATACATTGGGAACATAAAGCCAAACTTGTTTGACAATTTGCATTCATATATTGTGTTGATGCTTGCTTAATACCTTTTTTTTTTTACATCCCTGTTTTTGTTTTCCCTCTAATGAAAGGTTTTGACTTTTTTAAAATGTGTTTTTTCTTCTATCCAATGAACCTTCCCTTAATAATAGCTGTAAGCCTTTGTTGTTCAAAATAGGCTTTATATGAAGCATTAAAATGACTTTCACCCAACCTGATTCCATGGAAAAAGTCACCCTGTATGTATTATCCCATAGGACTCACTGACATTTTGGCAACACATCAGTTTCATAATTACCAGGGTAGGCTCATTAATACACTGATGTTCTTGGATATATTGCATATGCTAAACATCTCCCCCCAAATTATTCTTTTATGTTGAAAATAGCATTTAGTGACACTAACAAGTATTTTTCAATTAGCATTCTAATGGAAGATTTACTTGTAAACACTGATAATTAGCTGGGATTTTTTGAGCTTGTTAAAAAAAATGACTGTGCCTCGTTGACGACAAGTAATTAGGACAAAATGACACATTTTTTTGAAATAATAATAATAATAAAACTCCTTATCACGAGTGTTTAATTTGCCTCCACACACCATAGCAGGATCTATTCATGAAAAGTTCACCAAATCCTGAAACGGAGACTGGATACATTTTCAGAAAGATGTATAAGTTTTATTCAGGGTGTACTTGACTTTGACTTTGACTAATTCTCAACATTATTGATGATACACTGTCTTCCCTGTCGCTACAGCAGTTTGACTAAAAGTCCCAGCTGAAGGTCCACATGGGATGTTCTCAATGTCAAGAAATGAAAATGAGAATAATTCAAGTCAAGGCTCTCCATCATTCCAGTGGGAGGGATGAATAAACCAGCACACAGCCTAACTCACCTACAACCAAGGACGAGTCCTCAAACTTCTGGAGCTGCTGAAGGTGTCACCCTGAGCCTGATCCATTTTTTTTTTTAAGCTGATGAGTTACATAGCAACTCCCTTACCCACCTCTCCCTCTGTGTCATCGTCCCACCAACATCACCAACACATGACAACGTAGAACTTCTTGACTGACCTGCACCCCAAGAAATGACTAATCAACGGTTGTTTCCAGTAAACAGCCACCATAAAGTCCAAACTTGAGCCTGTGGTCATCTCTACGGTTTAACTGCATCTCAACAAATTACAAAACTCCCTTTATAGAACCGTGTTAGGCTGTGTCCCAAATCGGTTTACTGTATACTGAGCAGTAAGTCAGGATACATTCAATCATTTTGTGTCATCGCTGATAGGTGTGGTATTACACAGCTGTAACCTCTGCATCTGTGAAATGTGACAAATTGCGTTGTGAGATTGTTGACGCAAAGTTGTGTGAATCCTCAGAACATGGGCGAATAAAACATAACATAAAGTCCACCTTAAAAAAAAATAACCTTAAAATGTCATGACATGAGTGTTTCCCCTTCCCTCCCTGTGTGTGTGTGTGTGTGTGTGTGTCTGTTTAACTTTCTAGACCATTTAAAATGTATTTGCTTTAAGATATATATAAAAAGTATGGACTAAATAACTGAATGTGGTTTTAAAACGCCAAAATGAAACCCTAAATATTGCCTCATTTTTATATTGAAGATTAATCCATGGTACACCCACACCAGGTGTTTTCACTTAACTTGTTGAACAGACATCTGCTCAGGATTGCGTGCTGACTGTTACGTCTTCTTTCGGTCTCCGGCGTGATAAATGGTTCGAAAGTTTGTGCTCTGCCTATTTGGCAGATTTGTTCCAATTCATCTTTATTCGCCAAATAATCATGAAAAAATCCAAAGAAAACAGGATTATGAATATTTTTTGTTTGCTTTGAGTGAATGTTCTTGTCTGTGTGATGCTGTGTGCGCACAGGGTGACAACTCTGGAGTGTTTCCATCACTCAGGTGATAGCATGTTCAGTGATTTGTACTATCTGACTTAAACGGCACAATTTAACCAACTGAAGAGCAGCCAGGTGTTATCGGTAATGAATTCCTTCTGTTTGTGTGCGTGTGTGGCTACCACGTCAGTGAAACCAACCTCTTGCTTCTCACAACACACCTGCCAGCACTAAAGTAGGACAGTCACACGTAAACAAAACCAAAGCTGGGAAAAAAACCTTGCAGCATCGTAAGCAGGACGCCAATAGATTTCCTTTGGAGAGTAAGTAGCTGCTCACCCTTCAACCGTCACATTTTAACCATGTAATCTAGCCCGGGGTAATTGAATACGTGGCAAGCATGCAGAGATATGAAGGAGATGAGAGAAGGAGAGGAAAGAAGATAAAAGAGAGAAGACAAGAGGAGACATGGAGAAGTGAGGAGGCAAGAGAGAAAAGGAGAGGACCCGAAACAACAGGAGAAGAAAGGAAAGGGGAAGAGAGGAAACAAGAGGACAAGATTGGGGAGAGAGGAGAGAGAAAGAGAGAAACAGGGAGAAAGAACAAGGTAAGAAGTTGAGATACAAGGGAAGAGGAAAGAGAATATGAATAGAGTAGGAAAAGGATGAGATGAGAGGAAGGAGAGTAGTCGAGGAGAGGAGAGGAAGCATGAGAGAAGAAGAAACGTGGTGAAGAGAAGAGAGGAAATGAGGGTGGAGAAAACGAGGAAATGAAAAGACACTGTAAATGAGAAGAGGAAAAAAAGTTAGCTGCGAATGGGGAGGCGAGAGGAACAGGAGGGGAAACAGATGGAGACATAACAAAAGGGAGAGAAGGAACAAAGAAGAGAAAGAAAAGGACAAGAGAAAGCGAGAGGAGAGAGACAGACAGCAGAGGAACCTAACCAGCCAGATATTCTGCCCTATATCTACAGCTCTGCATTTTGGATAATGAAGAGGAGCAGGTGGGCGAATAGATTCTGTCACAGTCTACAAGACGCGAGGACACTGGCACACATGCACACACAAAGCACACAACCGCAAGCATGCCAACCGATCTGCCATCGTTATGACATCCCTAATTCTGAGGATGGAGCCCTGTGTGTGTGTGTGTGAGTTTATTCTCTTTAGAGAGACTCAGGAAGCAGACTTCAGACGGTAAGGTAATTATGTCCCAGGTACAAAACTGTTTTCTTGTACAGAGTCAGGGAAGTGTGTGTGTGTGTGTGTGTGTGTGTGGTTGAGAGAGGGAGCTATAAAGAAGCTGATGGACTGAGGAGGAGTGTACGTGTCTTCCAACCTTTCTGGTGTTTTAAACATCGATTTAACGATCATTGTCAATACATCCATTGCACATACTGTTTATGCCGTCTTCCATCACACACTGTGAATCCAATCATCGTATGTGTGTCATTGTCCGCCTCGATTAAACTCCTTTTAAGTTCAAAGGACAAAATCGAGAGCAATCTTGTGTGCAGCATTTACTGAACAGCGACCCCTGTGGCTACAAGCTGCAACTACACGATGGAGGATCACTTGAGTTTTTGAAGGCGCTCTTGATCATGAAGAATGAGTGCAATGGACAAGAAAAATATAAATCATTTCTCATAGGTTCGAACTTTTGTCCTCGGGAGTTCAAACTTGAAAAGACACCAATTATCTTTACACAAGCAATATACCAGAGGCCCCTGAGTGTTTTGAATCACGTGTTTTATTGGTTATGAATTAAAGTTTTCCATTTGTAAAAGGAAGATCGTTTCCTTTTTTTTAAAGTTACATTCTTGTTTTAAGGCAGTCAGTACTTTTTTTTTCTTCTCCTGTGCATTGTATGCACATATCAATAAACCTTTTAATCTCCCACTCTTTCTCTGTCTTTCTGCTTTCTATTTCGCCTCCATTACCAGGTTGTTTCAGGCCTTCTTTTTCCCTCATACGACCGCCTCTCTTTCCATCTCTGCCTGCCCACAGAGGCAGCATATAAAGAGCTGGCCTCCGTGGATGGAAAGGGAACACACTGCAGAGAATATCTCTCCGATGCTCAGCCAGCTCGCCCCTCCATTCTCTTTCCCTCAATCAGCCTCTTTTATTTCATTTTTTTTCCCCTCTCTGTCTCTCTCACACAGTCTCTGTTTCTCTCAAGTGTTCCCAATGCATGCTCTTCAACAAAAATCACACACACTTAGCCAGCCAACCAGGAGCTGTGTTTTGACAATTCACAAACTCCAAAAGTGCGCTAAAAGCTCCTGTGAGACAAAGAGTGAGGGAATGTGTGAAGGACACGCTACTCCCGGTTGGGGGGGAAAAAAAAGCAGCTAATACGTTTTGGAACATGAGCAGAACTGCATCATAGCAAATCAAAAGCATCCAAATGGCTCAGTCTTTAGAGACAACGAATGAGCAAAAATAATCAAAGTATTGCTTTTACTTCACCATAAAAATCATTTTGATTCAGATTCTTATGAACAGAAGATTCTTTGAATAATTCTGTGCCTATGTAGCCTTGGCTGAGACCATGCGCCGCCTCCCACACAGGCACCAGCACGAGCCAGTCAGCCATGTCAGTCACTTCTTATCTGTCAGTAACTTCTTCGAACTTTCCAACTTTGTTACCTTGAGATAATTCAGCACCCAGTGACTTCTGGGAAGTGTGGTTTTGACAGTTTCGAAGGCGATGAAATCAAATCAAATAATTTTGACATCTTTACATGTAAGCATCATTTCAGCAGTGTACATTACAACGCGTAGTTACACTACATCTTTAATCCACTCTTTGACGAGGTGGATTTCTTACTCGGTTTTGAATTTGAACATGAAGCTGTGTTTATTTTGATTGCATAAAGAAGACTACATTCATTCTACGCAACATGAACTGAGGTCAAAAGGATTAAATGAAAGTTTAAAGCATGCATGCCGAACTTCAGATTTCAAAAATAGGCAAGGATTTCGAAACCAAAGCCTGGTTATGGCAGTCTACCCTTTAGAAGAAAATATATGTTTCAGCAACTTTGTTTCCTGCATTTTGGTGACTCAGGAAATACAGATAATTTGCCCCTCTGGTGTGAAGTTGAATCTCTGGTAAAAAAAAAACCCAAAAAAACTAATATTCATCAGTTTTCACTCATTGCCCTCGCCCTTAGAGCATCAGTGCATGGCACAGCATGACAAGCCAGCAGAAATGACTTGTTTCACTATCAGATTTGGATCATCATTTTGGTCCAATAGTAAGTCAGGAAACTCTAAGGAATCATTTCATCCCTGGCAAGGTTCCTTGGCAAGGGCTTAACCAGGCCAATGGAAGTCTATACTGTGCTTGCTAATGCAGAAGCATATGTGAAAGATTCATGTAGTTTCATAGCTGGAAGTCCGACTTCTTTTGCTTCACGTGCCACCGAGCAGCTTCTATAGAATGAACGGCGTCCCGCCTCCAATGCTGTATGCAGTTTTCTTTATGCATCCATGTAATTCACGCTGTTCACTGCCAGAAATGGGACGTGATGAAGAAAATTGAAAGACAGGCGAGGGCAAGCTTTTGGAAAAAACCCAATACACTGCAGTTACACATCAAAGTCAGCTTGCAGGTATTGGGGAGTGCAGCTACATATGCATATCTCTGCTTGACACGTGTGGCTAGCTGCTACAAGAATAACACAGCGGTTTAGATTCCCAAATACTAAATATAAGTGTTATAATAAGCTCAAACTAATTCAGTCAAAGCTTTATGAATGAACAGTGATAGAGATTCCCAGGGTCACAACCTGAGAGTGTCCCAGTGAGCCCAGACAGAGAATTTCAGAAAGCAGGGCAGGAGGAAGCCTTTAAAAGTCCGAAGCGGTGATGCGGAAAGTATGACAGTAAGTGGAGGATAAGAGTGTACGATACAGTGAGGAAGAGTGACTCGCTCAGGGCCATAGCTACCATTAAGGACAAAAAGGCCATGTCCCTAAGAATTTGTGGATTTTAATAACCTGAGGACAATTACAGACTGATATTACACAATGTTTTTATTCAGTTGATATGATATGCTTAAACTTTTAATGTAATGACTTTATTTTGGTTCCTCAAGGGGACGTTAGACAAATGACTTCAGCTTTTCTTGTATCCTGGTTATGTCCTCGTCCTGGAAGGAAAGCAAGGCACGCTTTATTTCTATAGCACATTTGACACCCAGGGGCATTTTTATTTTATTTAGATATGAGCTGCTTCATTCTGCATTTGGGAAAATCACGAGTCAGGTGCTATAGAGCGGTGACCAAGTCATGGCAAGGCAAAGAGAGCTAACACTCCCACTGCTGTCAGAATGCAGATCACCAGCTGTATTGTGACCTGGAGGTACGAGGTCATGCTCCCTCAGCAACACTTCACGCTAGTACCAGGACTGATAAATTCATGCCATGCTGCAGCAGGAAGAGAGACTGGCAGGAGTGTATAGGAGGGGAGTGAGGAATGAGAATTTCGAGAGGCCGAAGTGTTGCAATTTGTGACACCTTGTGATTACTTGGAGCGTAATGCTTGTTTATCTAAAGAATTTTCTAAAGCCAAATTCTCAGGCGACGGGTTTTATGTGAGGTCCTCAGCTGATTTAGGTATTTATCCTGCCAGTCAGTGTTTTGTCTTGCACATCCTTTCGTGTTCTCAGGAAACAAAAAGATGACCAGACGCTGCCGTGCATGTCCTCCATCTCATTGTCTCTTTCAGACTTTGTAAGCATGTGTTGTCTACAGAATTTTCACTCTGTGTTTTCACTTTGTTTCTGCCCTCCTCTCGCTCTCTCTCTCTCTCTCTCTCTCTCTCTCCACAGGGGTGTCTGATAAAGAGCTGGCCTTCATGCATGAGGAGGGAATAAGGGATCCTTCTTTCTGTCTCTGCAAAGACAAAGAAGCAAACACAGAGCACACAAGTGGAGAAATAACCCAGGGACGCTGAAACATAGGCCTGATTAATGACAAGCAGGAAATCTGTGAGACAGTGATACTCTGAAACACAAATGAAGATGCCAAAGAGGACTCATCATTAGAAAAACCACAAGGACCATTTGCAGTTTCATAAATGCTTCACAAATACTAGGGAGCTCATAATATGACAGAAATTGATTATATACTGCATATGTTTTCATTACAGTAACCGTGGGTCCTCTCTGCAGAGTCCACCATGTTGAACGGACATGTTTACCCGACCAGAACTACAGCACCTACTGTAGTTTCACGTCCATGCTAGGAAAGAGAGGGTGAGGCGAGGGGGTTACTACACCTCTAGATGCTACTAAATCCTACACACTGATCTTTTAAGACTACTTTGTCTTTTGAGCTCAGTCTCCAGCTAGAAGATATCTGGATTCTTTCTCTCACCTCCCGTGATTTAGATAAATGAGCAAATGACTGATATGAATCACAATAGTTGCCCTTCCTCCTGAACGTAATGAATATAAAATCCTTACGAGTCAAATTTGTACTGGTTCTATTGTAAACCTAATTACCCAACTGAGAAGGGTGCATTGTGTCATATTATGTGCACTGGACCTTTTTGCAGGGAGAAACACACAGCATTTCTTTGTACAGAATTATCAACATCACCTTCTGCAGGGTTCGGTCAAGCCCTCAAAGGAATAGCCAATCAGATGGTCTCTTAACCTACACAATAATGGCCGCTTTGTTCATAAAATAACCAATCCACTGAAACATAGAGGAGGAATTCACCTTAACAGGTTGTTGTGACAGCAACCGCGGCAGGGTTATTGTTTAGGGACTGCTATTAAAATTGTCATTGTTACATGCAATTGGAGCGCAATATTAGAGAAAGCTTCCTACATCCAACGCCAACAAGTGCAAGGAGTGCAAACCTCAGAGGTGGAGTGCCAGTATATTAATGTTTGCACTGGAATAATACTCATGGAAATCAATTGTTCTGAGGTCTGAAATTAAATAAACCACATGTATTTGAATAGACAGCGCAAGTCTTTCTATAAAATGGAGACAGGTTTGAAAACATCAAGCATTTTGTGCTATTTGATGGGATTGTTTAGTACAGTATAGTTGTCTTGTTCCCACATTGTACATACATCCTTAAAACAAGGTAAAATTCATCTTCATCTTTCCCAATATTACTGTGAGAATGTTTCTTCATGTCTTTATTTATGTTTTTACAGACACAGCCATATACAATGTGTAACTATAATAACTGGGTACGCTACATTGACCTGACTTAAGCAAAAATAATCATTTCGATCTGTCAGTGTCTGATCATTGTGAGGGATGATGAGGTGCAAAGTACAAGAGTACATTATAGTGATATTGCTGTAATGCTGTAATAATTTGCAAACGTGGTGGTGAGTGCCTCACTGATGAGTCCAAATGATGAATGACTACCATCATGTTGCCGTCCTCCTACAGTAAATGTTTATGCAACCACTGTTGTGATCCTAGACAATCCCAACCGCTCCAACAGACCCTCGAGGAAATGTGGCACAGGCCGTCCAGGAACAGTGTTTTGCACACACTTGCTGATGCACATTGTGTAGGCTACTTTGTTTTAAACCTCTTCAGTTTTCTGTCACCTCAGCCAGCTCTAAAACAACAGGGGAAAAGGCAGAGATAAAAGTCTCTTAACTTGTATATTCTGGACTATCAATGACGAGAGTCTTACATTTCTTTCTTGAAACAGTAGTGTTTACTATTGATTATGTGGCAGAGATGCACATAAAGAGCCCAGATTTATCAAAATGCCTGTAGCGGAGTCAAATGGCAACCCCTGTGACTGTGGAATGAAGCCAATGCAGTAATACCAAAAACTGCAGTTGTCCTTAAAGCTGGCTACAAAACAAGTCTCCATATTAAAATGCCCAACTTCACAGCAGAGCTAAACATGTTTACAGCCTGGTAGAAAACACACGTTTTAGAACTCTATGGTAAATTTCCCTGTTCATGACAACTGTTTTGAGCATGATCATGTACAATTAAAAGCTTGTCCATTTTAATTGACTGGTTGGGGCCATCACTGGTGGCTTGTCCGAGCACCCAGGTTTCATTTCAGCCCGCCTAAGCTTCATCCATGCTCGATGTCTTTAATTCGTGTAAATAGGGTTAGCTTGGAACTGGAGCTTGGAGCAACAATTGGGTCAATTGTTTGCTTTGATTTAATTGCCTGCAACATGCTCACGGGACGAACTATAGTGTCTATTAATAGCATCTATAGATAGAAAAGACACATTTTTTTAAGCTGGATTTATGTTACTGCATTAAGGTATAAAGAGGTATCACCATGATGGCATAGACAGTGATTTTTAGTTCAGATATCACATGTTCTGCCCTGCCATCTAAAACATAGCCTCACTTTGGAGGTATAACTACTGTGGTTACATGTGTAGGCTCAGTTTCTATGCGTTAAACCCTCTACACGCAACTATAAACCAACTCTAAAGATGCAGCGGGTGTTATCAGACCTCAGCTCCTAATCGGGGGTCAATCAAAGAACAGACAACTAGTAATTTAAGCCAGGCATGGCTCTGAAAGCTGTGTCGGAGGTTTAAACTTTTAAATGGGTGTAAAAAGCTTTACCCACTGGACAGATATAGTATTTGTACACATTTATTGCATTAATATCACAGTGTGTGTGTTTGACATAACAATACATGTTACATTCTGCTTTTAAAAAAAGTGCACAGTAGGAACCTCGCTCCAGAGTGTCATAACCACAGGCAGGTGTAATAAGATCTAAGAAAAGAGATCTGCTTCTCTATGGCTGCTCCTGAGGGTACGCAGCTCAGAGAGAATTCATTGCCACATGTAGTTTGGATCGGAGAGATAGACAAGAACAGGGAGGAAAGAGTGGGGCTGATAAAAATGGGGGTGCACAGAATGGAGTACAAGATAGAGTATAAAAGAGAACTGAAGGGAAAGATAAAAGAGGGGAATGGGGGGGGGGAAGGAAATGAAAAAGAAACGTAAAGAGAAGTGTGAAGAGAGTGAAATTAGAGCCG
This sequence comes from Miichthys miiuy, assembly GCA_036365135.1. Lineage (NCBI taxonomy): Eukaryota > Metazoa > Chordata > Actinopteri > Sciaenidae > Miichthys > Miichthys miiuy. Next base: position 20,663,103 of record CM071613.1, read on the forward strand.
GGGCTTTGGGAATGGGGCGAGAGGTATGAGAGCTTAACAGAATACCTAGCCATCTGCATTTCAATTTCCTCCAGCTCACCAAAGCTCTGTTGTCAATCTTTCTTCTCTCTCAGTTCCATTACTGTTTTTCACCCCCTATTTTCCTCAATACCTGTATTGTTTCTCCCTGTCACTCATCATTGTAATTCACTCTTTATCCCATGACAATTTGTTTTGTTTTGAAGTACAGTATAGGTCTGAGCCAGAGCAGAGACAAGAGCAAAGTTTCCGAGCAGCAGCATATCCATTCATACACAGATACGTTTATTCAGATGGCTGCTTCTACTTGAACTGTTGTATACTGATATTAAATGTATTATATTACAAGATCTCCATTCAAAGAGTTACTCAAGTAAAATGGCGGTCAGTAAGTTATGCAGAATTGCTTCTTCTAGACCAGCGATTAAAGTACTCCTTTATAACAGACGACAGCAATAGGTCACCCAAACAAGCAGGTCTGAACAAAAATAATATATCACTAATCATGCTCCATTCAGGCAAAATGAGCTAAGATGGATAGATGTTGAGGAAGAAGTTCCTTAGCAACACATCCTGCAAATAAAGAAAAAATATGTAATTTGTCCACAGAAGGACACATAGAAGTTGCCTTTTGAGACATGTACAAAATCACTGTTAAAAAATATATCGGTTTTATGATGTCACAATGCTATGGTTAACCATATTGGTTAGGCAGTGTAGGTGAAACATAGTAGTAGCCTTTGGGCGGGGGTGTGGTGCATCAGCTGCAGGAGAGAGGTGTGGAGAGGGCTCAGCAGAGCAGCGCCAGGTGAGAGCGATTGGCACACCTGCATCCAGTTAGCCAATCACTCTCCCTTCTTAACACAGTAGCGTGTCGGACCAAGGGAGAGGTTTTGGAGAGCAGAGAGAACACGACACATCCGGACGGCGGCTTCTGTGAAAGAATACGCACAGTGAAGCATGCAGTCGTGCGCTGTGTGTAAAACTGTGTTGCAATTAAAGGAATTTGTACACCGTAACCTGTCGGTCAGTCGTGTCCGTTGCTGGATCACCTGCGGTGGCAACAGACTTGCCACATAGTCATTTTAAATCAGACTTACTAAGGTTTTCAAACCTTTGTTGGTCTGACCTTGGTGGATAAGGTCAGGGAACAATCGTTGCCATGCTTTAATGTATTTGTTGCATTAACAGATGGGTTTGTTCTTCTTTGGACGATAGTCTCTTCCTTCGTGAGATTTTTTTTTTTTGTTGAAATGCGTATAGATTCATAGTTCCTGTCAGTTACACCATCATATCTCTTTAGTTGGTTGACTTATTTGTAATGAGCTGTCATGTTTGACACCTTCATAATTCTATGTTTTAAATGCAAATAAAAACGTACTAACTACTAAAATAGTAAGTGATGTGTTCAGATCTGTACAGTATGTATCTGTGTCTTATCCATCTAAATTCCCTTGAGACATATAATATTTATGATAATGCTAACATGACAGCCAGAAGAAGCTATAGATCACACCCAAAGAGGAAAGCTATGGAGGCATGCAGAATATACTGAAGAAATGTAGATAAACCTTTTTATTTTATTTTATTTTTGTTTATCTCTTACTGAAACAGCAGCCCCCGGTGGTCAAATCCATCACTGCAGACCCTCCTGGTGTGAGATGTCTTTATTTACTCAGCTTGTGGAATCATTTAGATAGCGCTGCGATGGGCTGCTGATAATCAGGGCAGGCTGCAGGGCAGGACAGGGATGTAATTGACTGTGCCAATCTGTCTGCATCTTTCTTTTTTTTTTTTATTCTCTCTATCTTGCTCCCTTACTCTTATGCTGAAGAGGAAAGTTAATAAGATTCATTTTATAACCTCCAGTGATGCATATTTTATATTTTCTTTTTCTAATTTATGAATGTCAGAACTGATCACTTAACACAACTCACACTCGTCAGGCGTATTTGCACTGCTTGTGCCCATTGGACAATTATTGTACACTTTTCTTTGACTTGTTTTCTTTCTTTTTTTTTCTCCTGCTCTAACTTTTAAAGATTTATTATTTTAAGGGGCTTTAATTTTCATTAAAGAGAGACATGTAATGTGGGAGGCAGAAAGAGATTGGCTGTTAAAGGAAGCTTTGGACAGGAGTCAGAAAGCATCTCTTCATGAACTAAATACTGAAATTTTGCTGCTGTTTTTCAGTCTAGGCACTGATCTTCTGCTTTACCTGCACAATGTCACTAAACAGTGCAAACTACAACTACAAAGAGATGTAAAATCTGGAAATGTGTCTCCTCATTTTGCATTTTGTGTCTCAGTCTTGGTGTCTTGCTCCTATGAACACACGCTGGAGGGGCTTTGACATAGCCGGGCCCGTTGTCTCAAAATCTGTCCATGAGTGTGTGTGTGACCCATATGGAATCTGATAACATTATTCCTCTCTAAATGTAGAATAAAAACATGACTTTTCAATTACACTGCAGAGGATAGCTACAAGCATCTTTTGTTAGCCAGTGGATGAAGATGATCCTCACTATAAGATGGCTTTCGGGGAGCTAATTCCAGATCTGTGTAAGTGTGAAGTGTCAGTGTGTAACTGTTGTCAAAGTGCCATGTGGCTACAGAGCGAGCTACGATGAGTGGTGGAGTACCAGTAATTGGTTCCATTTATCCTCTTCAGACCTTATGGGTATCCACACACAAAAAAAAGTGTTATCGTAGAGGTTCTCATGCATGAACATAACACACACAGAGACACACGCAAGCTTCTTGTCTGGCGTGAGCCAAGGGAGCCTCTCTTGGATTTTGCAGTGTTTATGGGATTGCAGGGTGGGCAGATGAGTTGGGCTGAGAGCTTCCGGACAAAGATTCAAGTGTTTTTTTGCCAAGAGTATATTTCTGTCTGACTCCTCGCCTTACTCCCTACAGTCAGAAACAATTATTGAATTAATGTCTGACGGTCGATTGCCTTGGCGTGATTTCCTTTTCATGCTCTGAAAGACGGGAAAGTCGTGGTCATTTAGAGGAACAATAAACTTGTTTTTGTTCTCTTATTTAAAGCTGTTTACTGACATTAACCTAACGCTATCTGGCACATGCTATTAACAAGAGTGACTCACAGCCCGGACAAAGCAATAGATTTGGAGACGAGGGCTGGCCCGCCGGAAATGGAATTGAATATAGTGTGGCAACTGAAGGTGTTAGCGTTACGCTACATCCAATGAGCTGAACATCTGATAATGAGATGTCGCTGGTCATGATAATGGATTATATTCTTGCTTTTCCAAGTGCTCAGAGCTCCTGTTGTACATCACTTTGGCACGAAGGGGCTGTGGAGGCTAATCTAGAAAGAAAAACAGTTTGATGCCTTAGAGTTCAGACTCCTCTAATATACCTAAAAGAGCCGAACTTATGCATCTATCACCCGGCAAAGGCATTAAAATCGATCTCATGAGATTTGTGCTTTAATTTTCATTACTATTGCAGTCCGAAGAAATCTTGTAATTTTTAAGGTTGTCTGAGTTGGAAATTTATTACACCTAGAGGCTGCTGAAAATACCTGGTGTCTTTCTGGTGGTAACTAATTTAGGTGATGATCACATTTGAACTTCAGACTCACTCACTGATAAAACATTCTTTAGGTTTTGCTGGAACATTTGTAAAGGACCATACCAGCAGTTTTGAATCCAAATGTTTTAACCTATGCTGTTTGAAACTTGCTTGAGTTGTGTAATCCATCTTTTGTCTTCTTTATTTAGTTCTTGAAAGAGTACAAAACAGTATTTATTGAGGTTTCTGCCCAAGTTTATATTTATAATTCGAGTGGTGATATATGATGAGGCTGTTCCAAAGAGTGTATATGCACAAGGTGTGTTCACACTTAAATTAAAGCAAATCCTCATTGTTTTACTCTTTTGAATTTTCTCGCAGGATAATTTTTGTTTACTTGTGTTACTCACAAGGAAATATTATTACTACTTACGGTGGTATGAGCTGAAAATATACTTACTGTGATTTTATTGAAATAAACAGATCAAAACTGGTGCTGAAATAACTACATCATGATGCAACTCTGTCCACAGGATACTGAGTTCAGATTGATTAGGGCTATAACTGATAGCTGTTAGTCCAACTACCTTGCCCACTTAAATCCAAGTAATCTCTTTTTCCTTCCGGTGACTGTCCAAATATTAAAGTTGTATGATAGAGCTTTAGATGCCCACATTGTGGGTGGCATCTCCATGGCTCTCTGCTATAGACAGGTTAAGAAACAAAACTGAGATGAATCCACTTTTTTAATCCCAAAGGTTTGAAAAAAACCAAACAAACTCTGAGCTCTCTTCTTCTCTTGTGGGTAAGCGGGTCTGGATCAGAGCAGTATCTGGCGTGACTCCAGGTGTTCGTTCCTCCCAGAGCTCCTCAGCATCCAGCAGCCGTCTGTTACTGAAAATAATAACGTCTACACGGTAACTCCAAACTGGGTAGACGTTACTACATTACATTATTAATCTATTTACATAATCAACGTTCTGATCTCGGTTGGATCTTCAATCAAATTGAATCAATGCAATCCAAACTTTAGTACGTCCATAGTAGACAAATGAGCCCGTTTCCAATTCCACCCTATAAAATCTGCAAGTTCAAGGGCTCTCCTGTGGACATTTCATTAAATCACGCTTTCGACAGCCCACTTCTGCACTAGCATTATACATTAAAAACAGATGACATTGAAACAAGGACGAGTTGACATGTTCAAAGCTCATTATGAATTATGAAGCACTGCGTACTTTATAGCTGTGTATCCACAAATGTTTTTATCTGACCAGAAAAATTACTATTTATCCCATAAACAACAAACATTCTACCTAATTACATATACAATCTAAGCCTCATTACTTTTCTGGCTACAAAAAAAAAATGCCTCTGTTCCAACATCTGATGTGATGTACACTGCAGTCCCATTCCTAATGCAGCGCTTTAAGCCCTTTCACCCTCATAGACTCCCTGATGCATTCACATCGAGCTCGCAGGTGTTGTCAATTAATATTTGTGAAGGTTCGGTGCTTAGGATAAAGGGTGGACATCGTGATTGAGCCAGGGTCACTGGACTGGACCAGAGTTGGAGTCTATCCCAGAATACATTAAGCAAAAGGCACAGAAACTCCACACTGCATATTTAAGTTTAGAGGGATAATCTTGTATTTCTATTTCATGTTTTAGTTTGACTCATATTGAGCATAAAATTGTTGTTCAGTTATGACTGTGGAGGGCAGTCTTTCTCAGTTTGGGTAAATGTCACCTGTTTGTATTAGACATTTTTTGGGTTATATTTAACTACAAACAGATGGACCAAATGGCAGAGCTAACACAAGGACAAATATATTGACATTGACCACGTTGGTGATTTGGTCTCGAGACAACCTGAGCATGTGTTTGGAGCAGGGAAACACCTGGAAGGAACCCACATGAGTGCAGAAGGAAAAGAAGATTCAGGCTAATTGCTTAGCCTACTTACTGCCTTAACGGAACATCCATCCATCCATCCACCCATCCATCCATCCATCTCCTTACACTATTCTGGGGTTGGGTCACGGTGGCAGCAGGTTTAGCAAGGCATTTCAAACGTCCCTCTCCCCAGCCATGCATTCAGCTCCTCCCGGGGGATTCCCAGGTGTTCCAGATGGGCTATATAGTTCCTCCTAACGAAGATACCCAGGAGGTATCCTAATGAGATGCCTGAACCAGTTCAGCTGGCTCCTTTCGATGCAAAGGAGCAGCGACTCCACTCTGATACAAGCATCCTAACTGAAACGTTCAAGTGCAAATCCAGTCTGTAACTTCTAAAACGGTTTACAAATACTGAATTTTAGTCTAACTATTACAACATTACTGTAATTAAGTTTCTAGGTTTTATCTGCACTATTGTCACACCAGAGAGGTAGATGCACTGTGAAGCGCTGCCTGCTTCCTTTTTGTCTGCACACCACAAGTAAATCTGGGGAGAAAACACTGTGGGCCAATGAAAACAAAATGCTGCAGCAAGCACAGGTTTGGATAGATGACCACACTGACCAGAACGGCCAGTGTGGCCAACTCTTTTCCAAATATAATCACCGGATGGCGTCTTATTCCAATTTGCATATGGGTTACATCATACCGCATTTATATTCATGAAGCTCTGTGGTTGTGTCAGTTGCAGTGAAGGAGAGATCACCGTAAGCCATATAAAAGGTAGACAGGGAAATCCTTAGCTATATAATCACAAACTCACTACAGGGACATACTTAATGTAAAGTTTTTGAAAAAAAAAAACACAAAGAGAGGAAGAAGATCAAACGACAATGTTTACAAGATCAAACACACCATTTACATATTTACGAGTTATAAGAACATCCTAATCCAGGCATCCACAGAGAGAGACTGAGAGAGGAGCTCAAACGAACTATTTACAAGCTATAGGAACATCCTAATCCAGAGATTTGGAAAGAAAGAATAGCTCAAACCTGCCTGCCCCACACACACACACACACACACACACACCTAATGCTGCTAGTGAGTGAGCAAGAAGAGAGCGAGAGAACCCGGCACTGTTGGCAGAAGAGCCGTGCGACATGCATGGGAATGAATTACAATGTGATATTTAAATATCTTTCCCGGCCTTTTCCCTGATGGCCTGAATAAGGCACCAAAATTTGTCACTAGTCACTTTTCAGAAATAAAGTCGCTAAGAGGGTCTGAAAAATCCCTAAATCGAGTTAGGAAGCAACCAAGCTGGCAACACTAGGAACAGCACAGGAGATGGATAATTCAGGTGCTAAAGATTTATAGAAACAGAAACCAAAGACAGCTTAGTGTTCATGCCTTTGTGTGCAGTGCAATTTATACTGACTACATGCAGTTTACACAGGTTCAAAACAGTTTTAGGAGTCTTTTAACTGACGAAATTCCTGCTTTAACCGTATATTTCTGAAAACAAACTGCTGTAGTTTGATCCATCCATACCTTTTATCACTTGTCATTTGTTAGCTTTGTGTATTAACACAAAATAACACATTAAACATCAGCGTTTCAAATCTAATACTTTTACTTAAGCATGTTTAACACCAGTAGTTCTACCTGTAGTTGAGTAATACATCATTAGGTTCTGACTAAATTGATTAAGCAAATTTAATAATTAATATAAAAGTTTGTTCACGGCAAGCGAGTAAAATTCTACATACTCAGGTACCATTAAAATCAAATCATGTGTCATGGTCACATGACAAGCTGAAAAAAGTTCAACCAGGGCCGACTCGGGCAGCAGTGGCAAGTCACGATGTTCATAGACAAGAGTGGCCACTTCCCCTCTTCATTCAACGCCTGCAGAGGCCGATGACGCGTTTACAATGGAATCGAGAGCAGTTATCACTTGTTGTCTGAGGCACCTTGCAGTTTACTTGTGAATGAGTTACAATTACAATGCATAAGTAAACAGCATCCATCCTGACATCAATTTCTTTTTCATTTAATTCATAAGCAAGAATGTTTTTGTCTGTTTGTTTCACTACATTGCAGAGCAGCAAGCCTTTGTGAGTCACAGACAGGGAATAGCACACTGAGCAGTTTGCGGCTGTGTGTGAAGCTCCCGTCGAGATAAATCATTCCATGTTTATTCAAAAAGATTCCTTTAAAACAGACAAATTGTTGCACAATTGCACACTATTATCTGGGTTGTAGTGGAACCAGGGTGTGAAAGGGCTAACAAGGCGTACAGTATGAGTTCACGCCTTTGGTTTTTCCGGTTGTGACAACCCTCTCCGCCATGACTGCTTGTGACCTGAAGTGTATGTAAAGTTTCTTGCACACGTGTGCACTGTGCTGATACGAATAAAGGCCCACAGTTATCAGTGGCAGAGCAACAGTGTTTTCTAACCAACACCTGCACATGAATACATGCATTCTGTATGTCTATTGTGTCCTGCTCAAAGGCACAGGGCTCGTTTCTCCTGGCACAATGCACCTGCATTATTTATTCATTATTTGCACCTTATTGATGTTCATATGTGTGAATTAATTATTTAACAACCCAGAATATGATTATGGTGTCTTTTGAACAGTGTCAGTTATCTATAAGGCTAAATATTTCAGGGGAAATTGAAATGATGTACAGTAACTCATAGCTCACATGTAAATGATGATAAATTATATAAAACGTGTTGCTTGCTGACAGCCAGACTCTCCTCCTCTCTCTGATGTATCCCTAATTAAAGTTAATGGCAGAAACAACAGATCAGGAGAATAAGAAGCTTTCTAAGAAATAAAGAAAAAATGTGGTTATTTTGTTTTTTCATACCTCCAGGAAAAAAACATTTTTTACCTTTTCAGATTTGAAATCATTTTCATCTAAACAGTTTTGTAATCAGATGAACGGTGTCTCTGTCATTCGTACATCTGTTCCTGCACTATACGTAACTTTGTGCTCCAGGCACGATCACCCACAACACTCTTTTGACTCTTTTGGTTGGTGCTGCAGCACCATACAGCAACATTGCACCCACACACTTCTCCACTCTTGCACCCACCTACGCCGCTGATCTTAGTGATTACACGCACAACTATTAGAGTTCTCCTCTCATGTTCTTCTTTTATAAATAAATAATTTTTAATTGGCCTGGCTGTGTGGCTCTCACTATTTTACCATTGCAGTGCAGCCTGGTTGTGTGTCCACTTCTTTCTGTCTGTTTGATTACACATTTACACAGACTAGTTAGTTACGTTCTTATGACAGTCTCTGTCATCGTGTGTGTGAATGCATGTTTGAATGGGTGAATGTGTAGCATAAAAGCGCCTTAAGTGGACTAGAAAGGCCCTAGTCCATTTATAGTCCATTACGCTCATGTTTTAATGCTAATGTTCAAACAAGTAAATACTAATGCATGTGCATGCTTTATCTATGTCTTACACCCCCTTCCTGTCACATGCACACACACAATACACTCCCATAATGCAGCGTGAGCAAGTCTCAGTTAGCTCCCTGTTCACCTCAGTGTACCGCCTCCGTTTGTAATGATCATTAAGCAGCTCCCTACACACCACGCAGGCAGCAGCTAACAAGGGAAGCATGTACATGCTGGCTATTAGAGGCAATTAAAAACTTGTCTGCGTGTGTGTGTGTGTGTGTGTGTGTGTGTTTGCATGTGTGCTGGAGCTTGTGTGAGTGGGAAAGACAGACAACCTCACGCGAGCACAAGCTGCGCAAGAACACAAATGTCCATGTGTGTGTCGTAAGTGTGATGGTGTGTACATGAGCACTTTCCTGCTCATTCTTTTAAATGCAACATGCTGTTTGGTTCATTGTCACCATGGAAATAAAGACTGGCAGTCCCACAGGTGGAAAACGTGTCTAACAGCTGACAAAGAGACTTGCCTCTGAGTGTGTTTGCGTGTGACCGTGTGACAAACACGGATAATGAGCTGAAGCACTCTGTGAGAAAGCGACTTGAAGACGTAGTTTGAGTACTTTGACTTCTTGCTTTCTGCTGTTGCATGACCCATCTTAAGAGGATCATTAATATACTTGAGAAAATGTCCCAAGTGATCTAACAGCAACAAATCAAACATCACAGTGAGTTATGTGGATCTACAAGAAGTCTTGCTACAAATAATCCTCTGAAAATGCACGTCCCATTTCCTGTTTTCTTTCTATTGTTGTACATATGCCACAATACATCTATTAAAACTCCTTTAAAGGTTCTCTATATAACACCTTATTAATTTTGACACCTTTGGGCGTTAATGGACTGTGGCCGGTCTCACGTTGCTCATGCTAGCGCTCACACTAAGTAGGTGTAAGCGAGCATCATCCTGGACGTTGGCCAAGTGGCATACATGCAAATAAATTACTAACTTGCTTGCTGTTTGCAAATCATCTCATCGGCCAACACCACGAAGCAACTCGTGCCTGACCCACGCCGCACAAGCCAAACCACATTGATATTTCTAAGCCATCGGTAGCCAACATTGCACACTGTTGAAACTGGAAAGTGGAGTGATAATGTGCCTGGGAGCATGCAAAATGTCACATCCTTGGTTGGATAACTAGGCATAACCAGGCTGTTCTAGGCAACCAGAAGGTAGTGGAAGTTTATCTGTTCACCCATTAGCAATCAAAAGTTATTAACACGTGTCAAATGTCTCACAACCATACATATGGCACCTTCAAATTTATTTAGATCCCCATATATTAAACAACCATATCACCCATCCATAAAGTGTTTACCCCATTAGTCAGTCACCCAGGTTTGACAATGATAATGAGAGACTGCTGTGGTCAAAATGGAACAGGTCTGATTATAGCAAGCTCTGCTGCTGAACCTCATTTCTATTAAACCTTAACATAAGAGTGGGCATCATTACTGAGTCCCTACAAAAACACTTGGCCATGGTCAAAAAACAATAATAAATAAAGAACAAACGTGATAAAAACATGAAATCTGCAGGGGGAAAGCATGTGAAGCAATTTCTATGGCTGTCAGCATCCAAAACTTTCTCCAAGTCACGAAACCTCCCAGAGGAACGTCATGCAAACTGTGAGAAAAGTTGCGGTAATGTAATGTTGCAGGGACAACATTCCGATATTGAAGGGATGTCCATTCCAATTTCTTACATCTGTCAGCTAAGTGGTAATTGCGTGAAGACAAGACGGTGATTCAAACAGACCAGGTTTGAAGGGGTGTGAAATGAAAGATATTGGAAGGCTTTATCTACACTGCTACCTTAGTGATTTTCACAATTTGTTTAAACTCAATATCTCTTCTGTCCCGAGCAGAGTGGTCCAATAACTAGTACAACACATTAATTTACCATAAGACATTAATAGTTCTTAAAAGTAATGTCTTGGAGACAGGATGGACCCTGTGGAGCTGCTGTGGCAGGACCTGAAACACGCTCAAACTTATCCCCGATAAATTCTGACGACATTATCGGAAGTGCATGGTTGCAGATTTTGCTACACAAAAGGTTATGCAATTAGCTTTGGCTGTTGAAAGTTGGATCAGATCGTTTCTTGTGAAATAAAACGCCTACAAATGTTGTTACATTGTAACTCGAGCTCCCTATGTCTGTATTTTTCACAGCATTGTACCGCCGTACATGCCCTCAAACTCAAATACAGGAGCCTCAAACAAGGAGTGCAGGTGTGTATGAGACTCACAAAGCCTTGGAGGCGCGTTGTAAACAAACATCATCGTGCCGTCCTAACTCGGCTCCCCAGATATCCACCAGAGATCTTAAGATGTCACCTCGGTCATGTCTGGCAGGTGTGTGTGTGTGTGTTTGCTTGTGTGTGTGTGCCGTCTCTCTAAGCCCACATGCACTGTTGTTGACTCTCCCACAGAAAACCCAATGGCAAAGGTCTTGTTTTCCGTATAAAGTTGGGAAAATGTAAACCCTTTAGACATAAGAGATCGTTTTTATTATTGAGTGTTTTTTAAGTACAGGCTGACAGGTAGATTCAGACAGGTTGTTAAATCTCTTCTCCCTCAGACCCTCATCGAGTCAATTCATTCTCACCTTAGGCTTGTTAAGACACACTGGTACTTCTGGCTCTTATCCTTTTATTTCAAAGAAAATCATGGAGGTTCACAGGCTACAGCACATGGACTGTATTTTAATAATGATCCATGTTTTCTGGTTTGAAATATGATTTAAACCCAATAAAAAAATACGTTTATTAATGCAGGATATACTGTAAATGGAGACAGCACACACTGGGGATGTGGTCCAAACAATGAGGGCAAGCACACAGAGAGGTGTACTACAAAGAGAGATTAATGGGTGAGTGAGGTATGTGGAGACTAGAGTCACAGTTCTCAATGTCATGAAGGTAGCGCTCTTTTAATCTGGCTTGATCACCATGGTAACACCCTTTCACTAATCAACTTTGGAAATGGCGTCACTATTCTTGCAAAATCCCCCTGCATAGAAAATCCTTACAATATTCCCTGTGAGTGATATGGATTCTCCTCTGAGGGAGTATGTTACAAATGCAACATTGCTGAATGTCGTGTCATATCATTTACTTGCATATGAAGTATATACATCTAGTTTCTTCATAGATTTCCCTTAGGGTGATAGATTGCACCCACATCCCCATTAAAGGAACCATAGTGGACACTCAGGGTGTTTCATAGCATCAATGCTCAAGTAAACTATAACATATTTGGTCTTTGTATTTTTCAGGTGATTCGAGACACATATGCACATTGTACGTATGTACAATAAGCTTTGTAATAGTACTGCACAGTAGAGTTGCATGAAATATTCACATACAGGACAGACTTAATAAGCACAGTGGGTTCCCTTTAAAAAGCTTTCACCGGTACCTTTGTGTCAGTGCTTTCATTGGGAAATTAACCTGAAGTGCCTTTACAGATGACTTGTGACCACCGATTAATGGTTACAAATTGCCACGCTTGGTTGATGAATACCGCATTTTCCAAGGGCCATTACTGGGTCATCAGTTTAAGCAAGGTGTGGCAAATATACGCAATTAATTCTATTGCTTGTTTAATTGTGACACTGATCAAGTAATTTCCTCTGCTTTTATTAACGGGCATTCTGACTTCTACAGGGAATGGGGGATACGCATTGTACCAGATGACCCCCTATCCCGACCCACAGATACCACCACAAACATATTTTATATTTTATGAGGCCAGTGGCAAATGCAAGGTCAGAACAAGATGACCTTAGGTGGTCATAAAGTCCTGTTTCAACTCCCTCTGTGAGGGTCACTACCAAGCGGTTTACGCCAGCAGCATGTGTGGTGCTCCCCAACATAACCAATATAAGGAAAGAGAGAGCCCCTGGCACTGGTGGCACCCAGCATGGACATCATCACCTTTGATCATCCTGCCCCACAGGGTGATATAAGTCTGCCTTTGCTGGGGAAAGAGAGAAAAAAGTCCTAAATATATAATGTCAATCATGCTCAACCAAAAAAGAGTCATTTGCTGTAATACCTTCTTCTCACACTCCAGTTGCCCTACTTTGAACTTTTAAATCTCTAACTCTTTTTTTAATGTTGTCAAACTCCAGGTTCTGTTTGTAGATAGCCTTCACATTAAGTCAGCTTTCAAGGACTCTATTAAGGACATTCACACTGATATATGGAGCTGCTTCCCGACCCACTAACTTTACCTAACTTTTGCTGTCTTCAGTGTACTGTTTCCCGATATATTCCTGTTCTCTTGCTGCTGCTTTACTGCCTTCTGCGTTTGTCTTACTGCTTGTTTATGCTACCCTTGCGCCGATGCTGCTCGCAACCTGCCCAGTGCTTGTGTGCTAGACTGCATAGGGATCACCTCCATTACTGGCTGACCTTGATTGTTAGAACAGGCCAGTCCCTCTGAAATTGTGTAGTCTGGTAGCACTAGACCTGCTTCAGTCTTCTCCTTCTCATGTATTCCCCGTGTGCTATGTAATGTTAGCACTTAAAATTTAACACAGCTTCCACTGAAAGAATCATGAAGGCACAGCAACTAAAGACCACTTTGGATGATGTTTTTATGCTTAGTCCTGATTTGCTGCCAAGCCAGTTTTACATCTGGTACAGCAGTTAATGGAACGCCTAATAGAAAATTGATTATTCTATACTCACAGATAATATTCCATCAATAAAATTCACTTCACCTCAATTTGGCCAAAAAACTAAAATGATTTCCATGTATTTTTCATTAAGGCACAGTGTCAGACCTGGAGCTGGTTAAGGGCAGTGCTTGTGATGAGTTGTGTAGCTTTTTCAACATGAATGTCGAGAAAGTGGGTTTTGAACGTGAACAGAAGTGAATTCACTAAGGTCAGTCGGGGTTGGAGAAACTGTTGCAATCATTTTCTTAAAGAGATGATGTGTAAAGACACCAGGAAAAAGGCTTCACGGTGTCAGCATCATCTGGAAATGCAATGGATGAACCGAGTACGTTAGGAAAGCTGTAAGATGATGTAAGCAGGGAGCGAAGAGCTGAAATATTGACTCTAATGGCATTAGTAAGAATTCACAAAGAATATATATATATATATATATATATATATATATATATATATATAAACTCTAAAAAGAATCATCAGACACATGGTGGACCATAAGACTGTTGTAATTGTCCAAATCGATATGACACCAATTAAGTTGATTACAAATCACTGCAAACCCACTCTCAAGATGTTAGAGTGTGAGAGCCACAGCCTGGGAGACAGTGACTCACTTTTAACACAGGTTTCCACTGAGAAATCATTCATAAATGCATGTCATAATAACCACACAAAGGAAACAACCAAAAGCCTTTCCTTTCAGTGGAGTTGTTGTTGTTGTTGTTGTTGTTGTTGTTATTATTATTATTATATAAAATCTAATGATCATGCTGAAGATGAAATCCAACGAGGATTGGCCTCCAATATGCATGATTCTTTAGTGGGTAATGAATGTGATGGTGAATTTTTGGACCTATACAATGATAATTCTGATAACCGATAATTGATTATTAGCTTACTAATTGTATTCTATAGTCTACACATTCAACTGATGTATTTTGAGCAGCATTTTTGAAACATTTCCTGTCAAATGTTTTTCCTAATTGAAAGTTTGGAGAAGTACTGTACGTCTACATACGCATCTTTTTTTTTTTCTGTATTACATTTCTCAGATTAGCAATTTGCAGTTTCTGCAGCAGAAAGAATGCAAGGCTGGAAAATTAAACAGATGTACGTAATTACAGGGCAGAAAAAAATGTTTATAAGATACAGCATATTATTAGATCCAGCCTCTTGAAAGGACACCCCGAAACAAATCACTTTGAAATTTTTCTCAACAATTATTAGAATGTTTAATGGCTGTTTGGCACACTGCAAATGTCCACCATGTGTTGTAACCAGGATCTTCCTGTTATTCTTTTTAGAGCAGACAAACTAAGAACTTAAAGTTAGAGGCAATTATTTTAAGAAACAAGCATAATTCTGGATTAAAAAAAAGTAATTTTAATGCACTTATTGAGCATACCACTTGTATGTACAAAGTCTATGGAGGCTCAACACACGATGTTATAGAAACGTGATTTGACTGCATGGATTTGTCATTCTTACTGGGCAGACATCCCACTCCCAGTTTGAGTAAACGGTTCATTTGATCTTGTTCAGTGTGACTGTGCGAGTCACTCACTGGAGTGTAGCTGCTGTGGACTGACTGCTGGACTCACTGACAACCTCGTTTGAGACATTGATTCCCACTCATTTAACGGTTGTCTCGCTTTCTATGTTTTCAGTGACTGCACCCCCATAGTAGGCAGTGCGAGCAGTGCCCTATGGAGACCTATAACCCTATGATAACAGCAAGAACGTGTGGGTAGTATGAATGGGAAGAGTCGGGGATTCATGTCTTTTGCCAATATTTATAGTTGCTTAAGCTAAGCTATGTTTAGCACCTGTGCACACATTCCACCACACATGTTAAACCTGGTACTTGTTATATGGATCATATCCTCCAAGAGGCTAAATGATGCCTACACCTCAGGACCCCATGAGACTTGACATTTATGTGCAGCAGCTGAAGTATATGCCAAAGAACCAGGAGAGATAGTGAAGTGTTTAGTGAGCACTGGGAACATTTTACAGGCTAACCCGGTACATATCAAACACTAAAAAGCACAGTTCAAAAAGTACATCAGTGCAATGAACGATCTTTTTCTGTTTTCATGACATCAGTAGCACTTGTTCACGGCAAAAAAAAGTACAATAGGCAGGTAGCTTGGGACCAAAAATGCTGCATTACAGCACGGTTGTTGACAGTCAACAAGTGGGTGTGATATGTGACACTGCACAGTGAGTCAAACTCAGGGGCCTCAATGTCTTTTTATAAACCTTTGCTAGTCATTGTTTCTTTCTTTTTTTTTTTTTTTAAGTTTAAGAGCTGCGTGTTTTCCAAATGTGTCAAGTACTGAATACCTCATCAAAACGTACTTTTAGAAATAATAAAATGCTACCAAATTCTCTGTTAAGACTTTGGTTGGAGAAATGAAAGAAGACGACTTATGAAAGAGTTTGTTTTGACACTCAAATCCAGAATGCCCGCCTTCTTTGTCTCAAACCTTTTCCACCTCATCTGCAGCCCTCTTTACTCTGAGCACCTTGACAGTTTAGAGGCAAAGAACTCCCACCATTGGGTGCTGAGATTAACACTGACAGCCACACTGCAGGCATTTCTCACTTCAAGCAGACTTTGCTGACACTAGACCTCATCTATGGGCTCATGCAGATCGGATGCTTTAGCAAAACACCACTATATTTAGCACCTGTCCACACATTTCACCAGACTTATGCCTCACCTGTGGTGTTTTACAGTTTGAATAGTGACGTTTGTCATGTTAAGCCTCGTACTTGTTGCATGGGTCATATCCTCCGTGAGGTTAAATGATATCTACACCTCTGTACCCTACAAGCCATTTGTCTGCAGCAGCTGTTGCACATGCCAGAGAGTAAGTAGAGACAGTGAAGTGTTTACCTACTTGTAATTTGTAGGCTGCTGCAATCCTGATTATGAACTCTGCTTTTAAGATTGAGAGACTCTTTCTCATCGGTCAAGCGTGGCTGAACTTCAACCTTT
Source organism: Miichthys miiuy (assembly GCA_036365135.1). Taxonomy (NCBI): domain Eukaryota; kingdom Metazoa; phylum Chordata; class Actinopteri; family Sciaenidae; genus Miichthys; species Miichthys miiuy. The sequence goes on from CM071613.1 coordinate 20,679,742, forward strand.
CTCATATTGTACTGGCTTTACAAGTTGTTTGCTTTCTGGTCACTGTAGGTTGAAGAGTTGATTTATGCCCTCCAAATGTGATATTGTGACAACAAACTGAAGCTGTATACTCCAGGGTGAGCTATATTAATAATCTGGGACATTTTTATTTAAAAATATGCCAAAGGCAGGCAGAAAACACAGCATTCTGAGTTAACCCTGTCCAGTCTGTAAAGGTCTTCAGCACCCATGGGAAGACACATAAATTGTAGATTCAAGGCTAAACAATAGAACAGGTGCAGTCAATGCACTTAAGTCATAAACCCCTGCGTGCATGATGCTTTCTGTTGTTCATATTTCCAAATAAAGCTTCTGTGGGATTTGGGTGACAGCAGGCCTCCTTCACAAATGTGCGCTTGTTATTATTTTTTTTTGTTCTTATATTTTCCCACACAAATTTAAAAATAAATAATGTTTGGCCTGTTATGTAAAAAAAAAGTGAGACATACTGTGTAACAATTAAACAATCCCCAGAAGAAGAAGTAAAGTGTCCAGAGGGTTGATTGGAAAAGCTTCAAGTGAGTCACCTGGTGCATCAAATCAACTCAAACCTGCATGTGTGGAAGTAAAAATAAAGATTTAAATCTGCAAAACAAAACACTTTTTTTTTTTTTTTGGCTGCACAATTTTTGGGCCATGGGTTTGTGTGCGACCACTTTCAGCAAACTAAAACATGAAGACGTTTCCTACTCTGAAGAGTGACTAGACAGTGAGCTGCCAGAAATGCAGAACGTCCAACTGCAGGTATGAATTTCACTCGAGTGCCAAAAGTTACCAATTTCAACTTGGCACCACTTAAAGGAGCAATGTCTGATTCCTGGCCACATGCTCCAAAGAAACACATAATATCCTCTAACATATATGACATTTTTTTTTTCAAAGTGGGTACAGTATGATCTCAGGATCATTTGGGTTTAATCACACAAGTAACTATGGACTGCTGAACACCTTTACTGATAACATAGAGGTATGAAAATGCAGATTTTGTTGTGATTTGATTGCAATAAACAGATCAAGAGGATGCAAAAATAACTACATCATGATGCCAAAGATGACAAGCAAACTTTTAAAATGCTACTTTTCTAAAAAAAGGGTTCAGATACATCAGGGCAATGCTAACTCAGTTAATAGTAACTCCAACCGATAAAGTAACAGACATATTTTTGGCATGTACGAGATAGTCCAACTTCCTCGTTTACTTCTCTCCAAGCTATTTTTTGTTGGGTCTCTATAAATATGAAGCTATATCACAGTGCCACATTTCTCTACTTCTTCATCATTGTGTCGGACTGGATGGCAGACTAGATGCTGCATCAGCCTTCTATTGCCAGGTATTTCAAGAGGTTAGCATGATAACTTCAGTGGATATCTCTAAAGCGCAAATAAATAGATATATCTGACACAATGTCATAGCTGTTACCGCTTCACATAGCATTGACAATGCTCATTCTTTGAATGTTTAAACATCCATGCAAATATGTCACACATTGTTCCTTTAACTCAAAGCTAAACACTGGCCATTGTCCATTAAGCTAGTTGTGAACACATTGTAATAAGGGAAGCGTCAAACCACAAACAAGAGAAGATCCTCGAGATGAAAAACATATTGTATTTTCTTGAGGACTTTTGTCAAGATCCTTTAGGACTGATGCCTGTTTTAGCACTTATCTGACTGGACAGCAATTGGGCTATGGACATGTTGTGATATGATACTTTGAAGTGAACCATGCAGCACAACACAGAACATGCTCATATACAGTACACATTGTGTTATTGTAGGATTATAAATAGGAGCTAGTGCAGGCACAGCTTTCTTTTTTGGGGGGGGTGTGTCTCACTGGAGAATTAGTCCTTGAAATAATCCTAAATATATTCACACATGCGTTCCCTGCATATACATCTACTGTAGCCTCGGGCTTCAGGAACCATTTCCTCAGAAAAAGAAAGGACATTACCAACTGCGGCAGCTACTTCTGGATGAATAGAGGACGTTTTTGGCTTTATAGCTTATATGGCTGAGGTCGATGTATTAAATCTTCGGTGCCATTTCTCACTTTGTCTCATTTCAGCTTGTATTTCTTAATCATGTTCATAAAACAATAAAACAGGATCTTGTATGCGTGAATCTCCTATTTTATGACAGCGTGCTGCATTTATGAAACTATAAAATCGGGTGAAGTTGGAATGGTTGAAACTAGTAATAAGTTGAACTTGAAATATTACTTTCCCTGGGATAATGTTTTACTCTATATGGAAAATAATATCCACAATAAAAACAGTGACATGTTGCTTTGAGTGCAGCCTCTTCTTTGTCTGTAACTGTTTACTGCATCTGTTTTGGCTTTGGTTTCTAATCTCTGTGTGAGAATCGTGTGTGCAGGAGAGAGATGCTCATCTGTCCTCTATTCATTTCCAGAGAGTGAATAAAGGAGAGAAAAATAACAATTACTTTAAGATGCTTCTCGCACTGATAACCATTCTCTGCATTTTTTTTTTAACACCTCCATCAAGCTAACTAACATTTGATTGCACGCTCTTTGCATTGATTTGGCAAAGCTCTCTACTGACACAAAACGAACCCTGAGCCTTCCCTCCCTACGTTTTACTCAGCCGACTCATGTGGAACAGATTTATAGCTGGAACTGAATTACTGAACATAGCACAGAGCTGATAAAATATTTGTTATGCTGGCTGAGATCTCGTCAAGCGAACACTCTCAGCACAGCGAGAGAGCAAAGGGTGACGATAACCCCCACAGGGAACAGTTTTCACAGTGAGTTCACGTGTGTGAGTCTGAAGCTGAAGGTTTATTGGTCCCGCTTATTTTGCTCATTTTTTTTTCGCTCAAATTGGGTTATATATTTTTTTTAAAAATTGTTTTGAGTAGCTTGTGATAATTCCCTGAACGACGGGTTCTAGATACAGTCCAGTGAATCGGCCCCTTCTCCTCTCCAGTTATTATGAGTGAGAGTGACAGGGCACGACGACAAAACAAAAAGTTCATTACAGCTACCGTAGGCTGCTTCTTTTTTTTTTTTTTTTTCTATTCAAATTATTATTTCATTATAAAATCATATCTCTGTGGGGGGAGGAAAAAAAAAGGATTGTAAAAGCTTACATCTGTTCATGCAAGTGATGACTATTCAAAAGACATGGAGATATTTCATTACTGTTCCTGTGGTTTTGTGTTTGTGTAATGAAACAAAAGAGTATTGTATTATGTCAGGGAACAAAAGACACACTTTTTTTTTGGCAAATTAATTACACTCAAAATGCGAGTGCAAGGAGGTGGAGAGAGAGAGAGAGTCTGTAACCATGATTGTACAAAAAGACAATTACAGAGCGTGAACCACACAGTGAGAATGATTCAAGAGGATTTACACTATATATCATGTGTATTATTAAAATTGCATCAATATTTTGTTTTTTAAATGATTATCATCAATACAAGTATATCACGATACTACTAATGTAGTGATTTAGTATGAATACCAAGATAAAAAGCTGGATTCCAACGGGCACGGGAAGCTGATGGCAGCCATTCTGGACAAGTATAGTCAGACACACAGACGGCTTAGAAAACACAGCCGATTTCCAAAATATAACACCCTGCGTAGACTTTCAGTCATTAAAACTACGTAGCCTACTTACTCGTGTTAGAAGCACAAGAAAAAAAATGACCAAATCTGAGCGAAACGCTCTGCTTCTGGAGTGCTCCTGGTGGGCTTTGAAGCTGCGAAACAGCATTGTGGCTGCAACGCCACAGAAAAAAAAAAAAAAAAAAAATGTTCTCCATTCATTTCCATTGTAGATCAATGACTGCAAGATCATGAAAGACATTTTTATCTTCTCAATCCTTTTGGATTTCTCGGTATTTTATTCACAAAATCCGCTGGGGGCAAATATTCTGGCGTCAATCAAGGAAACCTCGTTGTAATTGTTGTTTCTTTCAATTAACAATTCATTAGACTTGCATGGAGGTTTCATAATGCGTCCTTGAGAAAGGGTGAACACTTGAAAAGTTGGTGTTGTATGCCTGATGTAACTTCAGTGAAGTCTTAGAAGACTGAGGTGATGCAGCAAAGCTTCCGTGACAATTGAGACTTTCTCTAAATATAGCAGACACCAGAGGGATACATAGAGATACATAGCTGATAATTGCAGATATTCCAGTCACTGAATAAGAAAAGCAATTACACAGAAGACAGGTGATAATGGACTTGTTGAAGAATGAAACAGGTGGATATCCCGAAGAAAAATTGCTTAGTAAAGTAGAACTGCACGGGAATAGTATTTTTCACTGGATGCATCATCTAAAAAATTGCTAGAAAAACATGACACCTGGCACAAAAGAGGCGCACACACCAGGCATGCTGTATCAAAGAACAGTGATGGCAGCAAACACATGATCCTGACAGTAATTGTGCTACATTCAAAGACATTTGGAGCCTACATTACTCTCACCAGCAGGGTTACAGCTATGTACTGACACAGAAGAGCACACAAGATAGCCTCTTATAGTTGAGTCGCTGGCCCGGATCAACACAGGTGCCCTGGGAAAGTGTCCCTTAGATCCCCTGACCCTTAGTGTCACACAATACGTAGCTGCACATTTTTTTTTAAATATCCTTGCAGAGAAAGTTGTAGCAGACTTTGAGGGTTTACAGTAATTACCCTTTAAGGTGTCAAATACATTCATTCGAATCAGTAGAATGAGCTGTCACAGGTGCTCACCAATCTCCCTAAAGGCGCCTACAGACTAAGCAACAATTATTGTCACCCCGGTGCTGCTGCTTGGTGTAGTGGTGTCACCATGGATACGGGCCTCACACCAGCCATGCAGTTCACACTACTCCGCTGGGTAATTTACACTTCAAACTTATGTCCTCAGTGGAAACACAGGAGCTCTGTACAAACTTTTATTCAAGCTAGTTTTATCAGCTGACAGGTGGAGGGCAGTTACAATCTCCTTCCACCAATTTTCTCTGTTGAATGAGGTCGTTGCAGCTACCGCGGGCGGATTAAGAGATTTGTTTTGATATGGAGGTTCTTACAAATACTGAATGTAGTCATTCGTTCCATGTTTTTGTCACTTTTCTTTCATGCAGTTAGTTTATATGCACATAATGAACCAGCTTACTGAAACTATGAGGTAATTAAATATATTTACATGCACTTAAGTAACTCTATTATGCATACACATGCAATCAGGAGGTGAGGAATCAGGTATTTCACCTATATTGAGACTGCCTATTGCAATTGTAGTAGTGAGTTTTGCAGGTAGTCAAATGTTTGGCAGAGGAAACTGGCTTATTTAGATTTTTAGATAGCACTTTTTGTTAGTTTCAGCTGAACATTGCTTACTACTCACAGCAGTACCTTCAGTATCTTAGGTCTTTTGTACATGCTTAAATGTAGAAAGCCAATTAGAAAGTGTATAAGCCAACCGTGGTTACTGAACACATTAAGTCAGGTGCACACACACTATACCTCTAGCACTGTGTAGCATATTGTCATTCATTTGTGTGCATGAGTCATTACTTTGAGACTATTCATTGTGGACTCCACGATTCTCATAACAGATCCATGGCTACACCTCGCGCCACCTCAAGATCTGCCAGACAAAAACGTGGCACCTGCCTGTCTGTCTGAAGAGAGTAACAGGAACCGTGGAACTATGATGGTTCATATCATTCATTCAGAAGCGGGTTTAATTTCAAGGCACCGTGACAATTCAGATCCTAAACTGACCTGATTGAAAGAGCTAACCCAGTATATTAGACATTTTATTTCACAGGGCTCTAGGATTGGAGATGAATATGATCTAGTAAGTAGATGGAACACAAGAGGCTGTTGAGTTGAGAAATGTTGCTGGTATGACAGAACAAATTTTGGGAAATGACTCCCCTGATGCACAGATTTGTAGGGAATCGATGAAGGATGGTGAGCCGATGTGTTTCAAAACTCCTTAATGAGGTCGGACTATTTGGTGCTTGAACAGTGTGAAGCCTTTGCATGAGAAAGCAGATTCCATTAGATTCCATCACCATGCTCCTGCAGTGAATTTAGTCTGGAAACGTTTTCTCAGATTTTTATCCAATAAATACCGAGGCCCTGACATCTCTGTCGGAGGTCCTGAATGTTGTGTCTAGTCTAAAGTATAAAAAGGAAAATGGGCTATGACATCCATTTATCAAGCCTGAAATCTCTGCACTGTCTCCTTGACTGGTGGACAAACAACACACACTCACACATAAACACACACTCAGGGCATATGAGGATACATATCCCAAGAGATCATTCAAGTGTTTTAAAAGATGTACTTGGATTCATCTTCTACTTACAGTCACCATGACAGAAACGTTTTAAAACCCTGTAGGCGTGGTGCTATCCTTGCTTGACTTGACACTTTCGAAAAAAAAAAAAATAGAAGAGAGGGGAACAGCTAAAGTGAATGTTAGATGTTCAAACTTCAGCCAATAATCCAGGAGGAGAAGCACCTATGCTTGACTTGGTGCGCACCTGACCTTCAACCTGCCATCCGCCGACACCACCAATGAAACAAAAGTTCCCAGAGGAACCTGTCACACACACACACACACACACACACGTGTCTTGCTTTGGCAGAATATGACAGAAATGGTATGTTCATAAGTGTGTTTTCATTAGTGTATACTTGCCTAAAAATAGAAATAGTTGTGTTTTTGCTACCTTAAAATGAGCCTTTTATATTCGTACATTAATCAGCTGCAATGAACTCTGACCAATCCTGCAAAATATAATGGTATTCTGTCTTTGGGGAGCTTTGCAGCTACATGATAACAACTAAAATTCCCATAACGCAGCATTCATTCAGTCTGACTCACACTGATTCACAGTTTGCATAAATTGTATTGGCTCAAAGATTTACTATTTACAGGCATTATTGTTCAAAAGGCCTGCTGTTTCTCACGTCCAGATTAATAAGTCCCTACGCACAGCTTGTGTTGCTGCTTTTAGTCATACTTTGTAGCTTCTGCATAAATTATGAAACAGAGTAAATTGAGTAGGCATCTACTTCTTTAATGCTACATGTTGATGATGACACAGCAAACTAGTTCCAAACGCTGCCATTTTATATCGACCAGGCAGTGTGAGGCTATGTTGTGGGAAAAAAACAAAAACAAAAGGAAAATTCTCCGTCTTGAAATGTATGAAAGCTTCTTTGTTTGATAAACTGCCAAATCACAGAATCAATTTACTGTCTTCAGGCTGTTTATCTCGTTTAAAACACCTGAAATGTGAAATTTTCCTGGGTTAGAAACAGCAAATTGGCTCTGTGAGAAGCTGTTCTAGTAGCTTTGAGGTGAGGTGGACTGAACAAGGTCATTATCAAGACTCTTTTCTTTAAGCAGCCATTTTCTCATCGAGCAGGTATTCTGTGAGAACACGATGTCTGAGACAGGCGTGAAGGTGTTGGGTACAGACAGGCGGGCCCGAGAGAAGATTAGGGGCGGCAAAAGTCAAAGGTTGAATTGAGAATGAGTACAAAGAGACGTTTGGAGGAGGTACAGACAAGGAAAGAGTGAGGATGGAAGAATGGGGTTGACATTGAGAACAAAAGAAAGAAAAAAGAAAAACACACTGCTTTCCTTCCCCCGTTTCTTACAAAGACATCTTTTTTTTTTTTTTTTATGTGTGTGTAATTGTCACTGAGCACCTGCACAGTATTTTTAGATGTGCAATAATGAGGCCTGGTAGAGGGTGGAGTAAACGAAAAGGAAGTGCAGATTGTTACTGTGTGGAATATTAAAAAATGGGAAAGAGTGAGAGGAGATGAGATGCAAGTGACATGTCGAGAAACAGAGAAAGAGAGGAGGTAATGAGAGACAAGAGCATGTACGAGCTGAGGTTTCCATCGAGGATAATGGCTGTTTGATCAATTGATCACAGGAGCAGAAAATTGTTTCAAGGATAGGACACAGCACTTAGACCACAACTGTGGAAAATGTATTCACAGATGTGTTCAAAGTAATTGCAGAGAGATATAATCAGTTTAATGTAAGCCATAATCCTTGTCATTTTCATGTAAATAAACGTGTGCATTATCGAGTACTTATAAGCCATAAAAGCTGTTTTAAAAAAAAAATCTACTTTGCATTTGCTGCTTTTGAGATTCTGGTGTTGTAAAAGCTAACTTGTAATCATGTGAATGGTGCCACTGTCATTCCCACTCCGCGCTCCATTTTCGCAAAATGTGACTATCAATTTATGGAAAAATGTTTTCTGGTTTCTCCTCTGATGCTCAACTCTTTATAATTCTTAGTGTCTTGAGCGACAGTTATCTGCTGCTAAATGTCGGTGTCCATAGCTAGTTAGGCCGAGCTGGGCTACTTGCTGTTGGACTGCTAAGTTATAGCTTCTAGTCTTGTGTTGTTGCACTTGCTTGATGCTTGTATCATAAATAATTTATTCATAACAAACACTTGTATAGAGTTGTCCATATCTGGGGGCGTTAAATCAAACAACAAATACAAAATCTTACATGGTGGTGCTTTAAGGCCAGAACTAACAGAAACTCAAGAGTGGTCAAATGCAAATAAATCTCTTGTGGCTCAAAGTTCACCAAAGTTGCATCAGCTTGTCAAGAAACATATCTACAAAATACTGCAAACCCCAAAAATACACATATTGCAGATTATCAAAAGACTGGCATATGGACTGGTTTCATAATGAGAGACAGTGACTATTAAGAAGTGCTCTGGCTAATTGTTGAAAATCCTAAGTAAAACTAATGTGCTATGACTGGCAAAATTTAAACCCTTTTGAAACTCAATCGACCTCTCACGCGGCAGAAAGTTTGACTCGCTGTAGCAGTAAAAGCACAGGTGTGACTAACGATGATGATGGCTCAAATTCTTCTAAGTATTGCCAGAGAGCGCCATGCCAGTGAGAACATATGCAGAATACTAAGGTGATGGAACTGGCACACATACATAAAATGTAATTAATTATGTCAAATATGTCTTCCATGAAAGAGGCCTATAAAGATGGTCGACTGAGTTACAGCTTCATGCTGCTCATCATTTTATACTCTTGCAAAAAAAAACTTCCGATGTTTTATTCTTCTCCTTTGTTCATACAATTCAGTAATGTGAGATGTCTGCCTTCTCATTTATTACTCTACACCATTGTTGCTAAACTGCGAATGCATTTTTCACAGTTGGCATTTTGACTTGTCTTAGGGAAAGCACAGGTGTAGCTAATACCATCAGTTATGGCTCCGTTCCATTTAAGTCAGTTTGTTTTTACAGCCTCAAATCACAAATTTGTCTCAGAGGCCTTACTTAAGCATCTCAGTAAGCCATGTGAGTGAGCCAGCATGCAGAATACAAGGAGCTTGATGATGGAACACGTACCTATAATGCCGCGTATAGACTACAGCATATTTTTCTCTGTTAAAACGGTCACATGGTCAGATTAGGCGATTATAGCGTCCTGATTTATTTGAACTGGCCGTGAAACATGACAGAATACACGTCCATCACGGATCAATAATAGCTTGCCATCTTTCACGACCGGCATGATGTAACAGGAAAAGGGTGCAGACTTCCAGGTACTGAATGTCAGAAGCAATCATCCTGGCTGTATTTGTGTTGAGAAACATCATCCCTCTTTGCTTTGCACTCTGTGCTTCTATCGGTCAGTGTCACAGAGCATGGAATTTGTCATACAAGGTGAGTCAAGGCAAAAAATGTTGTCTTTTTGTTGGGTCATCCACTGTGATAAACTACACAATAGAAAATGTGCAGTTGTTGCAACTGATGCCCATTTTTGTTCCTGAATTCCTCTGTCTGCCATGTAATCTGTACCTGGCATTAGTTGATAACACTAATATTTTGATGAGTTAAAATGTGAGGAAAGTTATTGTTTTCTCTATCAGCAGGTCCCATTAATTGTTAAAATAGAAATTTGGCTTTTAATTATGAGGTCGTCTAAAGTCTGTTGACTTAGACAGGCTAAACTGCTTGGTTATGTTTCGGGGGGGAGGGGGTTATGTTATGCACTTGATAAATATGTTCCATAAGCCAACTTTTGCAGCCAGGATAACTTTTACTTTTGGTTTCACACCCCTGTTTTTGTAAATGAACCCTTCAAACACCCTTTTCATTATGTAGCTGTATTAGCAAACTAGCTACTGTACCATCATGATCATTTCATTTTGGCTTGGCTGCACTGGTTCTGATCCAGATTTATAAACGAAATTGATGTGGAACAAGAACAGAGACTGTTTTGCTAATGTAATCATTTGCTACTTTCTACTGTTGGAACCCAATATTTGTGACGGTAAAGAAATACGGTTGCATGCATTGGCAGAACAGAAGTATCCTCCATAGACTTGAGGAAGATGTAGTGTGTAACAGCAAGAAAACAAGATTTTAAAACATTAAACCCAGATACACGTGTTGTGTCTTTGTAATTCAGACAAACCAAAAAATGTGAAAAGTAGGTTCTTTTTCTCTGCAGACCTCGTGTGGTGCACGCTACAGTATGCAGAAATTCACCTGAGGGAAATCTTTATGGAAATGACTCTGCGTAAAATCTTGCAGGTTTTACCTTACAGGATGAAATGTTTTATTTGTTTCTTACATTTGAATTAGAAATTGCTGCAATCATTTTCTTGAAGACTAAAGTGAATGTTTCCATCTGCTGCCTTATTGACCGGGGGAGGCATATGGAAAGTTGTATTGTATGCTCTGTTTCTGTCTAAAATTGATTATTGGATACTGTTTGCAGTTCACTTAAATTGCTCTAAAAATTATGAAAGTCATCACAGACTGTGACTTAAAGTCCACGTGATCCAGGCCATTAAAGGATGAGGAAAAGAGCTCCCTTTTAGTGGCTTTAGGTCAAATTCTGTTGAATTTATTTTACTTCATTTAAATCAAGCAAGCAACAACCCTGTGAGAGTGCCATGATTTACAGGAAGCCCTGTTCCAATATACAAACCGTGAACATGTTGTTTTTTTTTATTATTTTGTTTTCCTACCATCCTTCTTTTTCACTCAATTTGTTGTCTGTCACCTGCTTGCTTCTTCCCTCTTTGTTGCCCTGCAGAGAGCCATGACAGCACTGTGAGCTGTGTCTGTGCAATGTGTGAGCGTGTGTGTGTGTGTGTGTGTGTGTGTGTGTGTGTGTGTGTGTTTGTGTATGCTTCTCCCCTATAGTGTTCCTCCTTGCATGTCAAGATGAATGAGTGAGGGGTGCTGTATAGCAACTTTTAGTTTCTAACAGGCTGAAGTCAGTGTAATGTCCTCTGAGGTGAAGCAGAGGGATGTGACAACTTGCCAAGTTTGAGGCAACTTGGTAAGTTGCTTAAGTTGTTTGTTTTGTTATTTAGTTAGTTAGCATGTTTAGCGGTAGGGTTAGGTCAATTATTATGTCAGGATTTTATTATGAAGTTAGGAGCGTCTGTTTTGTGATGAAGTGTGTACAGTATGTTCTCAAACGTCCTCATGAAAATGCCATTTCAATCTGCATGGGACAGTCTGAGGCAGGGCTGGCCGCTGGCATAAACACTATGCGGTTGTTTAGGGACAACTCTAACACATTGACAGCGAGACATATGCAATTAACACTTTTCACACGCTCTCACGCCACGTGTACATTAGCCTAATAGATTTGCATTTCTCGTTTTCCCCCTGATGGTCTGCATAACTCACTGCCGCACAGTGCTGTGTTGCTCTATCTTGTCTTGTGTGCTGTCAAGTGTCCTATTTTCACGCTACGACGTTATCAGTTATGAATTTGTTTGTGACTGCACGAGATAGGCCTCGATTGGAATGCATCCCGACGCATGCTGCTGCTCAGAGCAATCTAATGTCAAACACGTCTCTCTGTTTCTATCGCCCTTTCGCTTCCATCGCCCATTCCAAGTTACTTTTGTGGTCTGTGTTTATTTTAAGACTCAATTTATACATTTTATTTGAGCTTCTCCTCCTTCTGCACGATCTACCCGTGCATCACCCCCACGGCTAAACTAACAGGAGTATTTCCAACATCTGAGAACATATTCGACACAATATCCTGTTGTGTGCTACATGTGTGAAATAACAACTTCAGTCTGGATATTTTCTGGAGTGTATATCTATGTGAAAATGGCTACATTCAGCGGCTCTTCCTGCAGCACACCATCTCTCACTCTCCTCTTGTAGTGTGAGCACAAATGCAGCAGTGAGATTGCCATGGTTACTCTTTATTGCTCTGAAACTTTAATAAATACCCATAGATCTTGTATATTTTTGGTTAACATCACGCTGCTCGGAAAAACCTGATGCTAAGTAAGAGGCCTCAAAGGCACTCCCTCATGAAAATGTATATTTCTATATGTTAAATATGTTTTCTTTGCACACAGTACAAAGTCTGAACATCAAGCCCAAAAGCTGAGCGGAGAGCTGAGAACTTTTCCTGGAGGTTGTCAGCCACCTACAAATTTAAAAATCAAATCATGAAATCATTATCATGCATTGGCATTTGTCCTAGCTCTTATTTATCAGACAGTACAATTGGTTTAATTCAGCTGCCAAAGTGTCAGAAGATGAACTGCCTTTGTAGTCATCAGTAAATATTCAGTAAATATGTGTGAAAGCACTTCTGACACAATCAATGAGGAAAAAAAAATTACAAATCCAAATAATAGTTCAGCTAAGAACTCCCCCTCCCTCTCTTCTATTTGTAGGCTGCCTTTGTGTTTTAATAAAATATAGTTTGTTTGTTGTCTGGACAAAATGATCCTGCGGGATCAACTGTCTTTGAGCAAACTGTTTTTCTCCCTCATTTACTTTTCACACACTGTTACTGTTTGTAGATGTAGCTAATTGCCAAACTCTCAACTAAAGCAAGCGATTCGGCGTTAATTCATTCATCAGCCTCTATTGTGTGTGTGTGTGTGTGTGTGTGTGTTCATCCAGCTTTTAGCAGCGAGTGTGATTTTGTGATTGTGCTGGGAATCACCAAGAGCCTTGGGCGTTCATAATCCGAAGGGAAAAGAGGAAGAAATTAAGGATGGATGATGGAATTGAAAGAGGGGAGGAGTGATGGGAGAAACAAACGGAGGAAGATGTGGGGAAAGGGAAAAAAAAGGAAGTCATGTAGAGGATCCACACAGCTAGCTGGTGACACGCAGCAGTGACTCTGGCCTTAATCATAATTAAAGATCTTCCTCCAGTCCCTCTCTTCCCTTCTTTTCTGCCCCCTTCCTCTGGCTCATTCGTTCTCTGATTGTCTTAAGTATGTTGAGTAGGTCTGCACAGGAAAAAGGCAGAGATCCAGAGCAGCAAATATCTTCAGACGTCCTACAAAGAGAAGCATGTTTGTACTTATGGCTTTAAAGCACTCAAATGCTAATTGTAAAAAAAAATAAAAATAAATGGTGATTTCTAGTACAAAACTGAGCTTAATGTGTATGGATTGTTTTTTCATTTGAGAACATCGAGCCATAAACTATCTCGACTCTTCTACTCACTTTCTCTGTTCTACAGATTTATGAGGTCACAAAATTAATCCACCAGGCAGTCCAAGAACCACACTGGTCTAGCCTGAGTGGGTAGCGTGTCCAGTATCATTTACAAGCCAAGTCCAGAAATGTCAATAATGAACTGAAGCTATGAAATTTTCAGTAACTCTGAACTGAAATAAAAATGGGAAATAGTAGCAGTCATTTTTTTTTTTTTTTTTGCAAATATAAGGCATAAGCTATGTTTTAACTGCAAAAACGCATGCCAGTAAAGCTTTAAGCTGCTATCTGCAACTGATACTGATAGTGTCAGCAGCCTGCGAGTAGGCAGTTTTTCACCTCCGGTGGCTGAGTTGTCCAGATGAATCACGAAATAGGAATCGTCTCCAACCAAGCCTAATTAAATAACAGAATATCAGCCAAAGCCAGACTGGACCCTTGAGGTGCATCTGGGACCCATCAGGCATTCATTTAGAAATGACCAACTCTTGTCTGTTGTTGTTGTTGTTGGCAACTAATGCTTATTTTTCTTTTGATTCATCTCTGAGATTAGTTTCTTGCGTGATCAATTAAATATTTGGTCCATAAAATATCAGAACATAGTTAAAAAAATACCTATGACACGCTTCCAAAGCCGAGGCTGACATCCTCAAATTGTTTTTGTCTGATTAACAGTCCCAAACTCCCCAAAAATATTTAATTTACCATCACAGAAGACCAACAAAACCAGCAAATATTCACACCTGACAAGCTCAGGTCACTGGAAATAAATATGACTCAGGCATCGAAGAGATTAATGAAAACTGCTGCAATTAATTTAGTCAGTTTGGTCAAGTCGATTCACTGATGGATTGTTTTGGACGCAAACTCGGATACTTTTACGAACTCAAGTCTTTCGTCACTCACTAAACAGATCCAGATCTTACAGTCAGTTTGTCCATAAGCATATAAATTCTACCAGTCAAACACTAGCCCCACTGTCTTGGACTACAAATAGGCTAAATAAATTCAACTGACGCAAAAAAAAAAACTACATCTGCAACACTTTTGTTAGCAAATTACCAGGTTAACCAACACGGCAGTATTTATCATTCTCATTACATGTTGTCAGGTGATGCACTGCAGTACAGCAGTATTATATTCTCATAACTCACCAGTCAGCATCACTCCTTCAAATGCCACATAATAGAAATGTGGTGAATATAACCCCATAATTATTGATGACAGATTATTCTAACCCATAATGCTGCCCCTCTCACATTGTTTAGGCTCTAAAGTTTAGTGACATTTTATTGTGTTAAATAAAGTGCCGCGAATAAGAGCATTGTAAGTTATTGATATCACCTGTGCTTTCCCTTCTATGACAAAAAAAAAAAAAAAAAAGTGGCTCCACCATTGATTACTTCATAAAAATCACCTGTCAGCACACCATGACAACCCATGATGCCTTCAGGTGTTCTATCTCCTAACTGGCTGACTGCACAAACCTGACTCTGACACTTTTCTTTGGCTTTGTTTGAGTCCTTTCTTTCTTTTGTCTTTGCTTTCTCACCCATCACATACACACATACAGGGATATCCCACTATATTTAGGTTAAGGTCTGGTTAATATTAAATTACTTTAATAAAGCTGGTTAACCATCCTTTAGTCCTCTTGGTCTACTTTATGGTTTGTCTTGTCCTAGCCCATTAGAACAAACTATATAAGTTGACAAGAATCACCTGAACGCTCCATCTAACAATCGATCAGTGCTCTATGGGTTGTGGGATACTGACGGACTGGTTCTATTCTTAAAATTCAGGAGAGAGAGGCCTGCAGTTCTGCACTTGAAGGAACCTTTGAAATGGGAAAGGTCCCATCAGCTTGTTAGGGTGCATTCAGCCAAAAAAAGTCAGACTTTGAAGGATCCAGCCCGAGAATCGGGACATGATGTCTGTCTCATCTGTCCTCCCTGTTCTCTGTGTCACCTATTCTCCCAGTCCTCTTTCAGCCTTAGTTGTTCTTCCCTTTGTTCATTATTTTTATCTCCTCAGTTTTCCTCCAGATTTTCTCTGCTCTGCCCTCAGTCCCCTTTGTCATCCCACCACCATCGTGCCCCCCCATTTTAGTCTTCGCCTTTCAGTGCTAACTCTCTATGCCTGTCACCGTACACATACAGTACTAGACATCTGCATTAACTCCCTACACTTCTCAGCCCACAACCTGACAGTAAATAGAAAATGACTCGCATGGATATCAATCCTCCTCTGTGTGCACAGAGCCCGCTTTCGTTTATACAATTTTGAAAGCCTTCACGCTGAAAAATTGCTTAAGGAGCAACGAGGAAAAGAAGAACAAAATCCAATTAAGTGAAATGTGAGAGAGGGAGGAGGAAAAGGTGAATTTGCTACACACGTGGCGCGTATTTGTTTAAACATCCGAGTGTTTCAAATAACTGTCAGTCTGTTTGGTGAACACTGATGGCGCAGAGCACACTGACTACAACCTTCAAGGCTAAGAGGAGGCTGACTGGATAATATTCTGCTTCTATAAATAAAACTGCTAGCATAGCTGCTCACTGCTACGGGCCTGGTAGTCCATTGATGGCTGGTAAACATTGTATTGACTGCTAGCTTCCCACCAGCAAACACAAGTGGCCTTGAGATGGTGGCAGTAGGTGGTGTGGCACAACAATACAACAACCACAGCATGCTGCTTGTTGGCGTCCACTCCGACTACACTCAGTGAGCTGAGAGTCACTGTGAGACAACAGATACAAAAACACACAGTGGCCAAGAAGAATTCAACTGTTGCCTCATAGCATCTTGCTGAATGTCATGCATGCAATGATAATCAATGATAATTTGATGTGTTTCAAATCAGAAAAAAAAAAACAATTTTATTCATTTTAATTTTTACGATTAGAATCAAGTGAGACAGAAAAGAAATCTGTTCTGTTTATCCCGATTAAATTTAAGTCTAGGTGGGACACATTCCAGTCCAGAAAGTGACAAAAGGATTGCTAAAGATGTTCAAACAGCCTCTTTGGTATACTTATATGGTTTATCTGGCTGGATAACAGTGTGAATGACTTGATGGTGTACAGACCATTGCTTACTCACCATGTAAGGGGTCTGGACAAACACTAACTTAAACTCAGACTTACATTTTAAAACTCATTCATGCGTTTATTTTAAAGTCAATTAATAACTTTAATGTTCAGCAGTCTTCACCAGACAATCTATTACAGAACAAAAGGGAACACATCACTTCAATTTTAGCTAACATGCACTGTGTTTGTTTGTTTGTTTCTGGTTTACAAGGCTCCTGATGGTTTCGATGGTTTTCTATGTTACCAATTCACTGTGGTTTTGTGATTCTTCTCAGGCCATTCTTCTTTTTCTTATACACCTTAGTTTCCTTGTTAGAATGAATAGAAACTTGGGGAATATTAATATTTCATTTTGTTTTTGTTTTTTTTACTTCATTGGCATTCATTTTACAGACAGGGTTCAAACACAACAATGTATTCAGGTATTGAACTGGTGGTGCCGATACAAAAAGACAGCAGGTCTCCAGTGGAGCCATACAGCCTAACTTTAAAGAAGCTAAATGAGCGCGTGATTCTTCTACCTGACCTTCTTTTACTTATCCCCACCAGGCTCCTTTTTGCTATAGCTTTCTTTTGCAAGACTTAAAGACAACCCACAGCTCTACAATCAGCAGCCAGCAGAAGTTGACCACCAGCAGCTTCACAGCATGACATCTCCATCTTTCCTTCACCCCTCTAGCTTAACATTTTCTGGCTCTTAATGGCCCAGTTCCATTGTCCACCCATAAGGTTTCATAGACTTTGGCACATATTCCCGATATGTCCATGAGCACTCAGGGCCGTCCCACTGTGAAATTTGCATATGCTTGAGGACGAGCAGACTTTGTGTCCTCACACATTCTTACAACAAGTCTGTTATGGGAATTGCCTACAAGTCAAGCATCCTAATGGTAAAACAATTTCAGTAAAATGTAAGAAAACAAGCCTGAATTTGGGAAAAAAAAGAATTATGCGTGCAGCCAGAATCACTTGGACGCTATTGAAAATTTCAGCCTCCAAGAGTGAAAGCTGCAGCTAATTTAGACCAAATTAGACACTACGGTGAGAACACAGGTTTGGACATTCATTTCAATGGTGGTAGTGTGTTTTAGACCGCAGGGTAGGTCAGAAAAAAGTGTAGTGACCCGCAGTGAAGTTGAACCACAACCAACGCTTGGAGAAACGTAACCTGGCTTCACACTGCCATGGCCAATCTGATCATCACATCGGTCAGGTGACTCCATAGTCAGCATGGAATATCCCTGACACCAGGCGCTATCCAGGTGGAGTTCATAGACTAAACTGATACTCTCCAAGTATACTGTGAGTTATTTTCTGTTTGTTTCAGTTACAATTAGCAAATAAATAAATATGCACAGCCCTATGGCTAACCGCCACAATGCCTCATTTGGTCTTTTGGACCTGATTTCCTGATTTGGGTGGGCCAACCAACAGAGCATGCTATAGGACTGTTGTTTTGCAACTAAAGAGCAATACCAGGAAAAAAAAAACAGTCATAAAAATAAATTCTAAGAAATGATATTGAAAATGACTGGCTGCTGCTGTGATCCCAACCTGCCTATCTGTCTTTTAATTAGAGTTCTTGTACATTACTCATAGTTTTCTTTGCAGGCTGTACTTGCCTTTGTGCTATTTCTAGCTTCCTGCTGATTTCTCTAAGGCTAGATTGCCACATTTTGTTGCTTCATGAAATCCCAAAGGACCTATAACTAAAGAGTCTCCTTAACTCACCTGTACTGTCCGCTGAATTTGCTTTTGGGTCCTGTCCACAAGTGTAAAATGGAAGATTGGAAATTGCTCAGCAATCTGCATTTACTCATTGTGAATGACTCTGCTGTTATACTAAAACATTCCTTCAATGTTTAAACACCAACAAGCAGGCTTGTTTTAAACTGAACATGTATTTTTTATTTATTTTTTTATTTATTTATTTTATATACACTGGGTTTTGAAATGCTGGCCAAAGCCCGAGGATCAAAGAATTTCTATCAAGGCTGTACTTCAGCTAAAGTTACATGAAAAATATTAATAATAAATTAAAAAAAAAAAAAAGAATAGCTAAAACTGGGGATGAGCCATTTTGATGAGACAGAGTTTTGGTGCCCAAAACCAGTTTCACATTCCCTGTCTAGGGATCCCTGTTTTTGTTTTTTTTGTTTATTTATTTTTTAAGTTTTATGCTTCATATTTTAAAGTTTAATCACTGTATATCATTCCTAAAGTAAACTTTTCTTTGCTTGTGAGCTGATGCTGTATATTATTTAACCCGTGAACCATGCTTAGTGCATGCAGTGGGTCTGGAGCATAGACTATATAAAATGTGGACATAGGCTCTGTGACGTCATCCGTAGGTTTCTGAAAATCCATTATGAAGCTGAGTGCGTTGGTTCCTGAGTGAATTGGATCTTGCCAGCTAGCCAGCTTTTGTATCTAGCCTTAAGTGGTCATTCGTGGAAGTGCAGTTTCTGGCACTTCCATGCTGGCTACTTTTTTTTCAGCCCAGGAGGGTTAGAGCAATACAAACTAAAACGGAGCTTGTCTGTTTTTAAAAAGTTTGTTCTCAGAAGCTTTTCAGGTAATAGAAGAGAGACAAGGAACACTTGTGCTCTCCTCGTCATAAATTCTCCATGTCTTTGCAAAGTGGCAGTAAAACAACACAATGTACATCTCTCCAGCTTGTTACTGTTTTACTTGTTTTTACAGTGTTAAACTTTGACATGAACAATAGTGTTACTGTATTGTGTGTGTGTGTGTGTGTTCAGTCCTGCACTTGGACTGATGCATTTCCCCGGACTGCCAGAGTGCCATTGCCAAGTGCTGTTAATCCATCTGTGATTATGCATAGACAGAAGATAAATGTCCACATAAAATGACTCACAAAATGGAGTGGTCTGGAGCCTTCACTGGGCTTAAATTTAGATTTTAGGATATAACAGTTTATCCCAAGGTAACAGCTATTGTCATAATCTTCTTGGCAAGAGCAACCTTGAGATGTCTGTTTTGCTATCTATGATGGAGCAAGCAATAGGCCGGGATAAACAATGTATGTATTGTCAGGGGCCTTAAATGTCACAGCACACAAACAAATGGTGTTACAGAGACTAACTCGGGCTGGTCGGTGGCATATTTTGTCTCATGGATCTCCATCCTGCTTCCGTATACGTGCATCATGTACAGTATATAATGAGGGATATTCTATGCATGAGTATATTCATCATCACACCATCCAGACATGAACCCTCTTTCTAAAAAGACCACAAGTTAAATAGCTGAATCAGTTTGCATTCAGAACCATAATGGGCCACACCTTTTGACACTGCACAAATAAGATGCAACAAGACTACTACTAAATTAGATAAACTGCACAAACTGTGGTTTGGGGTTGGAATATTCAAGTAAAGTGATAGATAATGTAGTCTTTTGAATACTTCAAACCTTCACCTTGTGTATGACCTCTTGTGAGGTTGAACGACACTCTGTTAGCTGACATTATCAACGTTATTTGATTTCTGATCTTGCAATATAATATCTGCTCATAGCAACTACAGCATCATTAAACATTGCTGCGGTTATATTTAGACACTGGCAGCACTTCTAAGGTGAAGGAAAGATCATGGTCTTGGTTTCATACAGAACAATTCTTCAGTGATTTGAGAGACATGTCTACTAATTTAGCTTTTCACTAACCATAACCATGCTTTTGATGCCCGAACCTCAGTAAGTGCAGAATTCCACAGTAGAAGACCTTCCTGGGCCGATCATCTTTTACTTTTATAAATGAAACTTTTTTTTTGCAACAAAAACTTTTTCTAGGCTAGCAAAACATAAATATTCACAGAGCAAACTTTTTCATTCGCACTTATTACATAATTTTATTGACTACCACAGTATTTTGCACTCTTTTAAGGTCTGATTTTCTTATTTTTATTTATCTACCCGGGGACTGGGTGGAAAATATCAGTTTGCTAAAACCTTGTGCATTACATCTCTCGTTGTTGCCTCCTAGTACAAACAGGACAAACAAACTCCGGTCCTTGGCTTTGGCAGAAAATAAAGATTATTACAAACAATCATTTTCAGCCATGAGTATCCTACCTGTCATGTTTTTTTTTCACACAGTCTCTGTTCTCATTTATGTCTGTTTGATACAGTACATGCTTAAAGTTTTCCTTTAGTTCAACTGATCAATCTTTTTCAAAGCTTATTCTAGATCTTTATCCACAATTTGTTTGTTTCAATATAATTTTGCCATTGCTGACGATTCTTGACACCGTGACTTTGGGGTTTTAAAATGGGTTTTAGCTGCAGTCTGTGAGCCAGCTGTTCGAGTGACTCATTCTCTGGGTTCACTGTGTCCGTATAAAACCTTTATATCGCTAAGAGTCTGGTTCACTTCAGGGCAAGCAGCTCCACAATTTCATAGATATTTTTCCTGCTGTGGCAGTGGATATCCCTTTTTGCTCTGTATAAAAGCTCTGGGTTCTTTGTTGCCTTTAACACAAGCATATTGTGTTATTGTTAATATTTCAGCATGACGGTGATCTTCCCCTAACGGTAACAAACCAGTTTTATTGAAACCTTAATGCACATATAGTGAGAGTAACCAGCTAAAAAAAAACCCTGAACATAAACACTGAATCTTGCAGATACTGTTCATAAAACATAAACTTTAATATGTTAAAGAGAAAAGAAACTTTGTTCTGCTAATGGGAAAACAAATGCATCACAACAAAATGTATCCACGGGTTTGCACACAAGGGCACGAACACCTGCTAACAGGGCAGTACATATATATAGACGTTCCAAAATAAGACATGTTCTGTCTGGCTGTTCTCTCTTCCCCCTTTTATTCTCTCTCTCTTACACACAGACACTCATAAATGTCTCCTCTCTTCTGGAGCTATAGATAAGACAGCGGGGTGTGATCTGTGAAACGCTTGCAGTTGGACACCTTTTAAGCCAAGGTCTTATCACACCACCAAAATCCTTGTGGGTGACGTCCTGTGGCTTCCTCTCTCTCTCTCTCGTCTCCTTTTGTTCTTTGTCTCTTTTTAGTCGTTATCATTTCTGCTCTCTTGTTTTGAATTTGATTTTCTTTGAATGTGTCTGCAGTGATACGGCTGTAGTTACATACAGATTGGAACATCGTCACTCTTATCATGAACTACAGCACTTGAATGAAATTAAACCATAGCTTCAGACGACTGAACTGCCTTGTGGAGGAATACGGTTCCGAATGCTTTTGCAGTCTTCCATTTTCAATAAAATAAGTTGCCATCAAATAGGAATTCAAAAGTCTTGATCCTGTAGATCAGTTCTGACAGCTCTCTAGATTCCATTCTGTGCCTAAAATCTTCCAGGAAACAGTTCACTGGAGCATAGTAGTATCTTGCAACTATTTTACTTGCAAGCGCTGTAAAGTGAATACAAATCAAGAACTCAAAGTGAAAGCGAAAGGCCCATAGAAGCACACACAACTACATCGAACGACAGTTCCTTCTGGCATATTTGGCACTATTGTGCCCTGCTGTGTGACACTGTTGTTCAAGATAACACCATCTGGTGTCCTGATAGAACGAACAATGACACAATGCGAAGCTTAGTCCATTATTTTCTATATCAGGACATCTCAGAGTGCATTATCACACGTGTAGCACAGACAAAGTGGACATTTACACCATAATCCAGTTTTTTTAAAGTTTGTTTGTAGTCATTTTTGTGGTTGTGGTTGGTACATTTCAGCATGAGGTATTATAACACAGCATCAAATAGAGGCAATGTTGCTATGGTTACTTGACCTTTAATCTACCTTGCACACTTATTTGTTCTGTCATGTTGTTCAGACTCTACATATAAGCAAGTGACTAGAATTACAAAAGGGTCCACAAACTAGTGTCAAAATGGCTGTTTTAACATATTCTGAATGCACTCTGAGGTATATCATATGGTGACTTATGGTCCACAGTCCTGATTGGGCAGAAGTAACAGATTGGGTACTGACAATTCTCCCTAAATCTTACACACTAGATCTTTAAAAGAAGAGAATAACATGTTTCAAGATGTTTCAGTTTGCTCACAGGGAGCATAAGCCGAACGTTTTTCTGGCTTCCTCATGACTTTTTGGGCCCATAAAGCATGCTCTTTGGACTTGACTAGATATTCCTGTTGGCTCACTGCACACATGAATGCCATAAAAGATTTGCTCAAGACTTAAAATGTATTTGAAGTTCTGGTGCAAAAAGTAATTTTAAAAAGAAAAACAAAATCATCATTTTACAGCCATTCCTTTTATAATTATGTATAGAAAAAAAGTTTTTAAACCAGTGTGCATCACATGACCTGGAATTTGGCGTATGGCCACTAAGCCAAACTATATTCATAGCCCAGAACTGTTCCTAAGGTCTTAGGACTGCAGCAGTTTGTTCTTCCTGTTCTTCCTTGGCAGGGTATGAATATATAATATATATTTTCTATAACCATGGCACAAAATGGTCAATTTGTGATCCAAAAAAACAAAAACAAACGGCACCATCAATGCATTACCTTAAATAACTCCATTGGGAAGATAAATGCCAATGAACATCAAATCTAACGTTAAATCCTCCATTAAAATCTATGTTTTAGAACTAGTATAAACCCATTCATAGTAACCTTATTAAGACCTAATGAGATATGTTGCCCCCATTAGCAGATTGTAAAACATAAACAACATAAATAAGCAGAAGTAAACATCAATGGCAGCTGCGGCGTTTGGCCCTCATGAGCACACCATCTTTGTTTCACTCCCATGAACACGGCATATTATTGTGGCTAGCCGCTAATTAGACACCGTTAATACTCTAATTCATCACTATCAGAGCTGCTCACCACAGAAGCCATTACGTCGAGGGACTGTGTGTGTGTGTGTGTGTGTGTGCGTGCATGTGTGTACACATGTGAGCGAAAAACGAGATGAGGTTAATGACCCTTGTTAGTACACAGCTCATTTATATCACTCATTTGTATTGTATGGTTTAGGCACCTTTTGTCCTAACTGTACATGCACATATGCACACAGACACACAAGCTATTAGTCCACCAGTTAGAAATTATAATTCAAATACTGAAACAAGGCTGAATAAAACATGATGTGAGGTAACTTATGTAATGTCTTTAAAAGTCAGCCCTTGATTACACTTCAAGGTTGTGCTGAAATACGCCCACTGGGCTGCGTTTGATAAAACAATGCAGAGAAGAGAGCAGGGTGAGACACTGATGGAAGAATAGTTGAGAGAACTGAGGTGGAAAGCTGTGTAGCTGATGATGCAGGCAAACGGCGAGGAGAGAGATTGGATGTGACCGAGGACTCAAAAGTGTCGAGCGCTCTGGGGCAAGTAGATTTGGAGGACTGCGCGAGTCTCTTTTCCAGATATTTCATCATGAAGTCCAATTAGTATTTTTCCACTCTACTGGAGTTGTAGGCAAGGTAGGAAGAGTAAAATATTTGACGTCAAAATTGATGTCGTAATCAATTGGCTGAGGGCGGCTTTCATTTTCATTTAAGGGTCCAGTGGGCTTGTAACTAAAAAGGTCACCACTTGTAATCCCCAGCCACTGCTGGAAAACTCGGGGTGAGAACGGATGAGTAATGATCTCTTACCCCTTTAGAAACTATTGCCAAGCTGTACTGAGAAAAGTGTTAACATTAACTCCTGCAACAGAGCTGCTCAGTGGTCACTTACAAGATGTACGGAGCAGCCGCAAGGTGTGAATGCACATACTGTACCTACTGACGCCGCAGTGATGAAAGATGCTTGATGCAGATAATATAACATAGATATGGCAATTTAGACTGCGAATGCGATGCGATTCCAGTAAGTTTAGGGGGATGTATTGGCAAGAAATGGAATATGACAATCATAAGTATGTTTTCATTTGTGTACAATCACATAAAAAGAAAAACTCTAATGAAGATCTTTCCCTACTTTAACAAAGTAGTTTGTGCAACCCGGTGGTGAAATTCAAGGCAACATTGTGTTACCTTTACCTATGCCTCTGAGATGTTTTCACTTATTCTGAAGACGCAGAATCATCTTTTAAGAAAATGTTTTCTGGTTTTGCTTCTGATGTTGTTGCTTCAGTTGCTCAGCCTCAACTCTCTGTAATGAGAGTTTTCTGATGGACAGAAAATTGACTTGTTGTTAAATTCAGTTCATCGCTAGTTAGTTAGTTCAGTCCATGCTTCCTGGTCTGGGAGATTAAATCATCGGACTAATTTTTGCCCATAGTGGGGGGGCAGTGGGTAATGCTATAATGACTGGTTTTGAGTTGTTGCTGAGAGTTTCATGAAATAAAACTCTGAATGAAGCCCAGCTGGGCTTCTTGCTGTTAGACTAGTAAGTAATATTAGCTGGCAGCTACTGTATTTCTTATGTTGTTACACTTGCTTGATGTTTGGCTGTTAGCAAAGTTGTTGACTCGCTAGTTTTTGATCGTAAATAAACGTACCGTACCCGCTAGTTGCCAACAACATTACAAATAATCTTGGCTTTCAGTCGTCCTGGATCAATGTTGTGTGGAGACTTTTAACCAGACTATCCTGAATTGAAATCTGAGAGTGGCGAAGGCTTGAGATCGATACATAATGCAGCTAGTTAAAGCAGCACTGAAAAACTTCACGAGCTACATTCAAAGGGAATATTATTGTAAATCAACAAATTGAGAAAAGTAGCTCAATATCAAATCCAACTTTAAAATTTCAAGATGACAAGTTATCTAACAGACATATCGATTGTTCATTTAGTTCCAAGGCTCTATTGTATTGATTTTCTCACAGCTATTACCAGCCATTACCTGTGAGCTGCTCATTTGCCAGGTTTAATCTAAATTCCTCAACGCATCTATTATACTGAGAATAGAGAAGATTGGATTTAATTTTGAGAATTAAAGAATTAAAGAATAAAACCTGCTCAGGGTTGTTAAGGCCCTGTTTTGATAGTGGGAGGATACTTTCTTTTCTGCACGTAATGGTTGTTGAAGCAGCTTGTAATGATAATCATACTCCACCTTATTAACCTGTGTATTCACCAATTAACAAGAAGAGGCTATGATTACAGGTATGACGTGTCAGTCCCTCAAAAATAAATTTGGTTCTTTGTAATCACAAAAACAAACCAGATTAAATCCGAAAATTCCCTTTCCTCATTTCTTTTTAGAAAATAGTACTGTGATTGCACCAATTACCATTTTCAACAGGAAATAAAATGGGTCCATTTTATAGCTAATAAAAGTACTTTTATGTCTTTCCTACTCATTTTAAAACTAATGCAAAGAGTACAGCCTTCCAACCATTTTCCATAACTACCAGCCAACTGAGGGGTTCGAAACAGCAACCTTTATAAGTGTTATGATATGTTATAACAGATTAGGGTATAGAGTTTGTAAGGAAAATGTGCTTTTTTTTTTTATGGAACAAATCATCTTGTTTATATTCAGAAATCAGCAACAGGTGAGGTTTCTCTCTCTGCTATAAGCGTCCTCCTTTAAAGCGATTTGTTTCATACTTTCAGGAACAACGAGGAGGCTGTTTCTCATTGACTTCAACAGGTTTTCCCACCATTGATTATTAAATGCTGTCAAAATGGACTATGGCCAGGTATATAGCAATAAAAAGTAGAACTCCTCAACAGTTTTCATCAAACTTGTTACTTCTGTGCGCCTCGGCCTATTTGAAGATAGGCATTTTAATCTTTAATGGCGATTGTGTGGCCACGATGAAACAGTTGTGCAGTAGCACAGATACTGTTGATCTTGGTTGTTGTTGGGATCCAGGGCTATGTTATTGCATCTCTGAAACCATCTAAAACTGTGTATTTAACTGGTTCTGAATGAGGGCTTTATAGCAGGCAGCCGCTCTCCCATCTTCCTGGTACTGCGTACCACCACTGAATGTTTTAGTGGTACGCAGTACCCGACCGTACCGGCTTACTTTCTCCCGTCTGCGAGCCAGATGCAGTCATCAAAAGAGCCACATCTGGCTCGCGAGCCATAGGTTGCCGACCCCTGCTTTACAAGAACAGCACAGTTACATAAGGAAAGAATCGATCAATTCATATTTGTAAAAAAAGAAAAATCACTGCGACCTGGGCAGTCCTCCATGTTGACTCTTTGGTGAACTGTCCCCGAGAAAACAGCCTCCATCTCCGGCAGTGAGACCTGGTTAATTCCCCACCATTTACTGATGGTGATTATGTGATAAAATTCACACATTGTTATAACAAACGCTCACGTGGTAGTAGCTAGTACAACTCACAGTATACGAACCAATAAATAAATAATTATTGGAATTTATGTGGAAAAGTCTGTGTGACCCAGTCAGATCTCCCAGCTGACTCTTCAGCAAACTGCCCACTGGAAAACACATCTGTCTCCTGTTGGGAGAGCCAATTAAGTCCTGTTGTTTGCTGATGGTGATGGTGAGGATAACCCTCACCACACAATCCTACAGCTTCCATGAGGTTATAAACCTGAGGATTAGATTACAGTGGAAACCCGTAAATCAACTCAACTGGAATAGAAACATACATCATTGTATGATTAACTACAATAAAAACCTCAGGACTTTATTTTCTTGGTTTTGATAGACTGGAAACATTTTAAAATGAGAAGTGCTCCCAGGCGTTATAGTTAAATATAGAACAGGCACTCTGGGGCATAAAAATAGAAAATTTAAATTTACACAGGCACTAGAAATAGTGAATATTTTGCCTGGGGAGTGTTTTGGGGGGGGAGAAAAAACATGAAATTATCTGGTATTTTATCTCACAGAGAAACTAAAGTAAAGTGGTTCATAGCTCAAACAACGCTCGACTGCACGCCATGAAAAAGGAGTGGATTCAGCAAAGTTTAGCCGCAGTGAAGCTGTGTCATGATTACATGATATAAACTTATGGAAATTACCCCTTAATGAAATTGCACAATTGTACAGCGTCCAATTATAGCACAGAGAAAGGTTTGTACTTCACACATTTCAATGAAGAAATTATTAGAATAAGATTTTGAGCAGCGACACCTAGAATTAGGCCACACATTTTGGAGTGTGGTCAAAACATTGTGGTCAAAAGTAAATAATTAAACAAATGAGGACAGTTAACCCTCCTGTCATCCTTCAACCAGCTCAAAGCTGCATTATTAACCTCATATCCCTCACACTCTGCACAGATTAGTTGCCAAGTTTTCAATGTTCTCACATTCCTGCTCACATTTATTACCATCAGAGCTCAGCAGAACACAGTCCATTACACCTCCTGTGTCTGAGTGTCTGCATGAATGTGTGTGTGTGTGTGTGTGTGTGTGTGCGTGCTCACAGGAGAGGCAGAGATGGGGGTAATGGCCCTTGCTAATGCACTACTTGTTTGTAACAGTGTGTGTTATTCACTGCCCATGCTTGACTGCCGTTACTGCCAGGCCAGCAGCACACACACACACACACACACGTATAAGCACACACGCACGTGCACACACTTGTCGGAAAAAAGTTGCATTGTTCATACAATTATTGATAAGCTTAGTTAAGCTTCTAAGGAAGGAGGTACAAAACAGCATGAGAGGAGTCGAGTAGGATGACAAGGATGAGACCAGGATGAGTCTTTGCTCTTACTGAGATAAGCTTTTTACGCAGGTCCAGTATTATCTACAGATCTCATGTGATGTTTAGTAATTACAGAGATCATGTCTAATTATTAGACATCTAATCCCACATGAAATCTGCTGCAGTTGCTAGATGAGACAGGATAGGAAATCTGAAGACATAAAGCTCAGTAACAGCTCAGTCTCAAACAGATTTGAACCCAGATGCATACCAAGCAGATTACAGGCAAAAGTCATAACCAAACCAAAAAAAGGGGCAATGAGAGTTAAAAATTCAGGCAGAAGGTCACGCGGGCTCGGCCAGGCGGGGACAGTAAGGTTGGAAAGGTACAGGCATATGCACATTAAACAATCTGGCAAGGTATGAGTGGAAACGGGAACAGGTGAGCAGGTAGTCGGGCAGGGCAGGTAATGGGGAATGGTGGGAAAGGGGTTACTGTAGGGCAGGAGGAAGTGGCAGGATCTGAAATGTGGCAGGGAAAGTAGAGTAGACAAGAGAATGAGTGACTAGGTGTAGGCAGGAGTTGTGCCATATGAATTATTCTTTTGGGCACCATGGATGTCTATTACATTCCATTGCAATCCATCCAACAGTTTCCAAGACATATCAAGAGTTTCAGCCTCATGGAGGAGCTAGAAAAGTGAGAGAGTCTCCAGCATCAGTCCATTTCAAACGGCTAATATCTATTCAAAGTGTCATGGCAATCAATCCAGTAGTTGTTGAGATATGTTAAAGTGACGGTCGAGCATTGCCATGCCTATGACACTGCAGTCATTTTGTCATAATATGTCATAATCCCAATTTTCCTCTCCTTCTTTAATGTTTTTTTAGGCGACTAGGAAACCCTTCATTTAGTTCATAGGTCGTACTAGCTGGCAGTGCAATCTCATGGCTTGGATATTATTTAGAAAAAGAAATGTTTACATTACAAAAGAGTGTGCTTGAGGTCTTATTTATTCATCTGTTCCTCTCCCGATGGCTCCTGACCTAACAATTTTGGTGAGAGGGTGTGGGTGGAAGCCAACAGTCCTCTAAAGGTCCGTATCAGTGGGATTCTCTAGAGATTCTCCTGAGCTATTTGCCTACATTTCTACCATCGTATGATATGCAGCATTTAAGTAATCGTTATTTATCTGTAGCTGGTGCGGGTTTGATGCAAACAAGCTATATTTATGTTATGAATCACGTACAGTATATCAGAAATAATCCTTGTAAGTTAGTTGGTAAATTTAAGTGTAACACAGATGACACAGAGCTATACAATGACGGAAAAGCCCCGAAGCACATGACATCCTCGGGTAATACGCGTCTGAACTATATGACCAATTCTTGTGACATGCTCTTCAACACTACTGAAAAAAAAATCTGCACTGACGGAGCAACTCAAGATTAAACACCTGTAAGTTTCTGTAGGTTTAAGTCAGATTTTAACATGCCTGTCCCACATCCCTTTGCTTTGGTGACACGTGGATAAGTAGCGTCCTGCGGGATTTACACTTGATGGGATGAATATGTAAATCAACATGTATCCACCTATTAACAGTTGTGGATTCTGAGTGTACGCTGTAGCGTATGAATTTTCGTCGAAACACGTTCTCCTTCAATCACCTAAAGCTCACGAGAGGCTGTTATTGGTAGAGAAGATTTTTTAAAACGCCTCAAATTGGAAGCAATTTTATGCCTCTGCACACATGAACTATCAAGTTATGTCCTGTCGTATATGTATTTAAGATTTTAAGGGCTCAACAAAGGAGATGGTGCTTCCAGGGTGAACAGAAAGTGACAAGAAATAATTTAAATGTACTGAAGGGACCTTGAACATGGAGCTGTGGGCTGAATGGTGATTTGTAGTGCTCGATTGCCAGCTGACATCTCTTCCATATTACTCCAGGTAACATGTGACCTTCCAGTCCTGACGGCATTTGTTACACTACCCAGACAGAGTCTCCGGGGATGTTGTGGTAATGTATTGGGCCTCTGGCTTTCTCTGCCAGGTGAGTTTCTTAATGAAAACTTGCCAGATGTGATGGCACAAAAAACGATCAATGACTGATTTCATTTTAAAACCTGACCTCTTTTTTTGTTATTATTACTAAAGCTGTTTATATAAGCAGGTCTAGAAATTAATCAGACAGACTTCTACCATTTAGGTTTGGAATTTACTGAACTGATGCCTCCGGCTCTCAGATTAATGTCACACCAACCCTGCTGTGCTGTTTTGTCGATAACACTTCATGTGTTTTGTTTTTTTTTTGTTTTTTTGTTTTTTTTCAATCAATTTTGCATTACGTTCCACAACCTCTCCTCTTAAAGTACCTGCTGAAGTGAGTATAGTAAATAAACGTGCACACTGATGACCCTAACAAATGACTTACTGAAAGGCATTGTGTATAATGTATTTCCAGTTATCCTTTCCAGACAGTATATGTTGATGTGTTCTTAGCGTATAGCAATATTTTGATACTTGACTTATGAAAAGATGATATTCAGGATCTCAAGGTCAATACACAGTATGCTGTAAATAAACAAAATAAATAATAATATTTTTAAAAAAAAAAACAATAGCTTGTAATATTACAGCATCTTGAAGTGAGGGGATTTGCATTTTTTAAAATCAGATCATCGCTGGGACTATGAGAAGGTGTCATAAGTCAGATTCTGAGGCATTTTGCATAATAGAGTCAAAGATAACATTACTGCAAAGCATGGAAATATATTATATATGACGTAGAAAACTCTGTGAGTGGATCTGAGTTATTATTAAGTTACTCCACCAGCTAACATGGACTACTAACCTATGTATTAAGACAAGCGATGTTGATTTAGCCAACAATAAATTACGTAATGGCATAAATTAAGTAATGCAAGGCAAGGGCCAACTAGCTAGTGTTGGCTAGTTGGCCAACTAGTGTCATCAGCAAATCATAGTACTAAATGTATTAAAACTTTTTATGGTATTATTATTACTGATACATTAACATTTAAATAGCATTTTAACCTCGCAGATAGTCGAACTGAAGCTTAAAAATACTTTATATAATTGTCGGGACGTTTTTATCTGCAACAATGCATCATATCTTATCAGATTATTTCTTGTCTGAAACAGTTTTAGAATTTTACAACATACTGTGAAAACAGAAATAATGAAATAAGTACGTAAATCTGTATTTCAAAAATGTACCTGAACAAACTGCAGGCAGTACATGCATTGATTATCAATCCTGTTGTGACTTTAACACTTTAACAGCTAACTCTAATAGCTCCACGCTATGTTACTGGGGCATACAAAGTAATTGCAAAAAATTGGGGCTTTACTGAAGGAAAAACATGTACTGAAAAATGTTTTCACAGTGTGATTTTTGGCTTGGATAAAGGAAGGACCTGCAGTTATTGTCAAATGGTAATCCCTGAGTTCATTCTGCCTCCACAGTCATTCTGTCAGCCCCTGAAGAGGTTACCATGGAGACAGTACAGAGAAGGGGAGGGGTCTCCTGACACTGAGCAGAACTTGGTAATTGGCAGATTATCAGAGGATAGAGGTTACTGTAGCCCTACAGAAGGTTCAGAGTACAGCACCATCACAAACAGCGCACACTCACAAATCATTATCTACCACACAATCCCTCTATCTGGAGGGGGAAAAACAACAAAGGGGGAATATCTGCAATACACAGTGCTAAATGCCGTGAGGGGAAAATAGCTGGTCATCAGCCTCTCAGCCATTCTCCCATAATAGCTTAACTGGAGGGGGGGGGTTTGCAGTTTTCTCTGGGGACAGATCCTGACAGCCTGCAGGGACAGTGACACTATGAGGAAGACAGAGCTTCCCTCACAAAGCAGTGCTGTGACAGATTGAAGAGGCAGGGTTGCTTTCCAAAGCTACTGTACAGGAGGAGGATGGGTAGGTCAGAGATAAAAATATGGATGTTAATCTGTTGCCTTTTTAGTCGATAACACATTTCTATGTCTCGGCCTTTTAATGAAGCAAGAAACTCTCCACGAACCCCGGATTTAATCTGTATTAAATTTTTAGAGCATATTTAACAGGTCTGACTAATGATATGGTAATATGTTATTGATCTTGGTAGGAAATGTCTGGTGGCTGTCTCCCAGTGTAAGTCAGGATCAGCTACAGAGCAGCACAGAAGCAGCAAATGGTGAGTCACTGCCCAGCACAAATATATTTTACAAAATGTGGATTCTCACTGGCGAAAAGTGAAGCCAACCCCTCTGGTCTGGATCCTGTTTTGTTTGTTTCATTGTCAAAATGAGATTTTATTAGTTTTGTGTATTAGTGTGTGTATTTTAGGCTAAAGGCAAAAGAGCGTAATTGTACTGCCTCTCAAATAGACTTTTTAAGGGCGCAGCCTCTCTTCTTACAGGTTACTTACTTTGTTAATTGTTATTATATGTGTCACATCAAATGATTTGGCCATTCAACCTTGGAATAGCAGGTCAAAAATATAAAAAGCAGCCTTGCAGTTTTGGAGGGTCAGATCCCCACTGTGCTAACTAACACTAAGGCTCTCCATGAGCCCCAAAACACACCCTCCATAAAATAATTCCATCTGAACACACAGCAAATAAATCTACGAGTTTACGCAACCTAATTCGAGCTGAGCCAACTTTGATGTATTGAAGCCAGGAAGCAGCGGTAGTGATAATGGCCGTGCCAGATGGTTGCGGTGGAAATGTAAACTGCACCTCCGGTTCAGCTGAATACAGATGAAATGCTGATGTTTATGTCTTCGCTTCTGTTTTATCGTCCTGTTTCTATCGTCTGCTTCCAATGGTGAATGAGTTAAAGCTGCCTGCAGAAGGAGCTGAGACGTGGGATTCTGACTACAGATATTCCCATGACCAAACACTGACCACGCACATGCTGTTCTAGTGTTTGCTATGGAATTCATGAAAATGAGCTTTTCTTATTTTACAATTTTTAAAATCAATTTAAGATCTACACTTTCAGAATTAGGACATTAGGATTTAGAGATTGACATTGGGGGAGGGAATCAAACTGTGTAACCTTTTGTCTATGAATGAACCGGATTGTCATAAAAATGTGCCTCAGTGTCTCCTATTCGTACACCACATAAAAGCTCTGTAGCCATCATCAGTGTAAATGATGATATCAAGGAGAAAACAAACCTCCTCACTCTTGGCAAATTGTGGTTCCACTGCTAAAACAAAGAGCGAAAAAGAAAAGTTATTACATCAAATATTAACATGCCACAAGTGCATTATATCACGCACATTAAAATAAAAAATAAATAAATGTAGCAAACAGGAACTGCTCGAATTTCTGCAGTTTATAAACATACATTAATAAATGGATACAGTTGATCCCTGCTCTCTGCATAGTTAAAATATTCAATAAATGTGAAATTCATTTTAAATTCATGCATAAAATAAAAAGTCTCTGGTTTATCCAGAGGAAAGAATATTAAATTTGTTTTAATGAACGGTAGCAGACCCAAAATGCGAACACCAACCGGGGGAGAAGAATCAGTCTAAACGCTTTACTGAAAGCACAGGTGGAGGTGCAACTCAGGAGAAGGGACCCTTCACAACTGGTGGTGTGATCCAGAATGGCGCAGGGCTGGTAATGGCAAAATTCCACAGGAGCCAGGACGAAACTAAACTGGACGTGACAGAGGAAAGTAATCAGAAGAGATCAAGGTCGGCTGTTAAGTAGCTACCGCGGAGGAGACTGAACGATCTGGCTGGAGTCTGGGCGGTCAGGGTTAGGGAGGAGCACTTAAAACATAAATGGCTCAGAGTACACTCTCACATAGTTGGAAAATAATTTCATAAAAGTTTCTTATATGTTTTTTAAACCTTTTGAAAAAAGTTTTCCGTAACATATTTGTTCCATTGAGAAATAGATCTGGAATATTGGCCACATGAATGTGACCTCTGCAGTGGATGTCATAGTTGTGAGATAAAAGCTTATACTGATGATTGTTATGTGTTACTGGCGTGTCATATATAGTGATGCCGAGGTACTCATTGAGCTCCAAAGCACTGCAGCTGCATTTAACAACTTAACAATAAGTACTATCTGTGTAACGGCCGCCCTCTCCATCCAGTGATTTTGTTAAATGCACCAGCGTTTTCTCAACGATGCATTTCTCCAAATGTGTACTCTGTCCTGCTCTGCCAAACGAGCTGTTAGTTTTATCTGCATGCATTCCTCTGTAAACTATCAGAAGCGAGCAGGCATGGACACAGGTGCACGCGCACACACACACACACACACACACAGAGTGCTGAACTTCATAATCACAAGTGTAGACAATCAACATAAAAAGGAGATTATGTTCAGTGCTGAGAGTGGGTGGGAGTCGCACTCTCATGCAGATGGCATCATTTTCCGTCCATTGCTGTAGTTGCTTTGAAATGGCTAACAGAGGGGGGTTAGGCCGATACACCCTCCGTTCAAAGGGAAGCGTCGTCGGCTGTGTGCCCCAGCCGGCAGCACATCTCACAACAAGATAATGAGAGTTTAACATCAAGGCTGTTATTAATTTACTATTAACATCCGAAGTCATGTTGATGGTATCGCATGGAGGGAAGGGGGCTGTACTTGTGGGTCTGTTGAGAGTGATGATGTTTGGATTTCAAGGTCTTAAGAGGCATTAGAGAACACTCAGTTCATTCGAGGGCGCAAATGCATGTTTGTACACAAATGGATGAGCGCATTTTGTATAAGTGTGCGCACGCCGGATGGAGGCACACGCACACAAATCTCGAACATACAGCGCGCAGTCTCTTTCCCTTTCCAGCGGTTCAGACAGCGCGACAGAGAGCAGGGGTCAGCTTTTATGGATCTGAGATAATTGAAAACGATAAATATGGCCTTTCAAAGCAAAGAAAATAAACTCAGCCCTTCACTAGATTTAATGTTCAGCCAAGCGGCAACATTGGCACAGAGTCAATGGAACGGACTGCCAAAAACACACCTGTGTGTGTGTGTGTGTGTGTGTGTGTGTGTGCACAGAATGGATAACAGCCCCTTTAAGGGTCATGTCTGTCTTTAGGAAGACATTCACTACATCCTTGTTAAACAAGACGAAGAAGCTTTGAAGATTACACAGGAGTCCAACAGTTCCACCTGTATACGGACACCTGTACATAAGACAACAACTATGCGTAAGAAACCATGACCCAATAACAATGGACAGAATAAAATAAATGAATGAATTAAATAATAAAATGCTGTATACAAATGAAAGTACAATATTGGAACCCATCAGCTCTCCTCTGATGACAATTTAGCCTCGTGGCCAATATCTAATGTTTCTGGGCTTCTTGAGGAGCCCAATGTCCAAAAAACATGCAGGTAACAGAAATCCAGCCCATGTTTAGAATTCAAAATTTCCATTTAGCAACTTGATACACGGAAATCTTCAGAGACACATGGATCAATGCAGATAGCTTTAAAAAAAAGAAAAGAAAAGCTAAACAGTCATCATATGATGATGAGATTGCATTTTGTCCATCTCTACATCTTCCCCACTCGGATTGTTGAAAACTCTCTCAATCCTGACTTCTGCTTGGACTACAAATGGAAACCTGATTGTATCCAGTACCAAAGTCTTTGTCTAACGTGTTCA
This sequence comes from Miichthys miiuy, assembly GCA_036365135.1. NCBI lineage: Eukaryota > Metazoa > Chordata > Actinopteri > Sciaenidae > Miichthys > Miichthys miiuy. The sequence continues at coordinate 20,715,613 of CM071613.1, forward strand.
TTTATTTAATTATTTTTCTATTTCACTCTACGGACTGCTGTTACAAAAGCATGTTACCATGATGACGCTGACCATGATGCCTCACAGCTAGAAGGTTTCTGGTTTACAGCCCGGGTTCGGGCCTTTCTATGTGGGGTTTTCATGTTCACCCCATGTCTGTGTGGGTGCTCCGGCTTCCTCACAAAGTCCAAAGAGGTTAGTTGGTGACTCTAAATTGCCCGTAGGTGTGAATGTGAGTAGCTGTTTGTCTCTATGTGCCCCGTGACGAGCTGACGACTTGTCCATGTTGTACCCCCGCCTGGATGGCCTCCGGCCCCACCGCGATGTGGATAAGCGGTTACAGATAATGTATGGATGCATGATTGGATTCTCACTCAAACTTAAAGAACCACAAGTAGACACCATTAAAAATAAAGTAACAAACCTCGGTCACACACAATTTTTTTGCTTGGTGCATGTTGAGGGGATATACAAGAGTATCAGTGTTGAGCAGGTGACTGAGTGTGTCAGTTAGGAAGTGCAGACAGCCTGCAGCAGTCCAACTGCCAAACAAAATGCTGAAGAACACTTTTGAATATAATAGTGATAGCTTAGGATGTTTAGTTAATACGTGCTTGAAAATATTAATGCTTAGCAGTATTCGCTGCCAAATGTGTAAGCAAATTCATCTTGCTGAAGAGCCTTTGGCTCCACGGTGACTAAAGATTCTGAGACTCAGCCAGAGAGAGTAGTCTACCTTGAGGCTTTGGCCAGACTAAAGAACCAAGTTCACAGACACCGAATGTGGTTTTAGACGAAATGCAATTAAAGTAGACAATGAAATCAAGCAATCCATCTTAGTTACATCAGTAAATAACATGAGTGGAAGATGGTGAGTCACAGAAAGGGCTGAAAGCATTTTAATCACTTATAGCTTGGCATAATGAAATAAAGAGTCCCTGTCAAAAAGTATAAACATATTTTCCACATTATCTTTATGGAGTACTGTAGTGATGAGGTGTACTTTTGCATATAAAACCATCAGCGTGTAATCGACATTAAACATATAAACCAGCATCAAAGTAGTTAAATAATGAATCGGAGAGCTAGATAGGGAAGCTCCCTGTAGAATATCAGGCATAAACAATTGGGAAAAAATCCCATGCAGACCCAAAAGTCTGGGTGAGCTGAAGGTACTTTGTCTCCCAGCTGGTTTGGGGAGGACCTTCTTTGGTCTTCCATCTGGAGGAAGCAGCAGGACGAACAGACATCTGGGATGTTCTGCTTACCCAGCTGTGATTCTGATCTTAAACCTGCAAATAGAAAGACAGATGGATAGATGGGAAAACAAAGTGATAAAATCTTTTTTTTTTTTTTTTTGCAGAACAAAGTTGAAATAACTTTTTCTAAAACCCAGATTGGCTTAATTAATTTTGGCTTCTAAATGTAGAAGCAGATTGCCACAACAAATTTAGATTGTAAACAGTTATGTTTTTTGAGTTTTTGAGTCTTGAATAAAAAATGTAACAGGACCAAATGGAAACCACCGTGGCTGGGAAATTAAGCCAATGCAGAAGTGCGAAAAACTGCAGTACCTCGAGCAGCCACTTGAGTCTGGCTACAGAACGTGTCAATCCCCATAAGCACCCATATTAAAATTTTATAGAACACGCCCGATTAAATTATAGTAAGGCTTAAAGTTATGCATAATTACCAGCATGGATGCTTTGATTGACAGGTAGATGTTGTTACAAGTGGCTTGTTTGAGCACCCAAGCCTTAGGTCTGCGGATGAGCCACATCTTTGCCAACTTTTAGATTAGCCGGGAGATGGAAAAAAACCTGTGTGTAACCTCACACTTACGCTCTCCTTTCTTTATACTGTCATTGAATGGGACGATCCTTATGTAACATGGATGGGTAAGAGGGTTACAAGGGTTAGGGTTACCTGTCTGAACCTTTTGTGAAAACCTGGTATGACAAGGTTGCTCAAGCCAATAGGGTAAAAAATAAATAAGATAATAAATAAATAAAAAGGTGGATGGAAAAAGAGATGGACCCAAGAAAAAGAGTTAGCTCAGCATGATAATAATCAAAGCTTGAGCTTTGATGAAATGATGACTGGCACAAACCATTTCCTTTTCTAAAATAAATTAATTACATGTGTATGAAATCATGTTTAGGTTATAGTGCAGTAAAAGGTGCAGATGTTCTGTAATGTTGAATGTCAGCCTTTTTTTCATTTTCTGTTGATCTCAGTTGATTCCAGTGTCATTATTTTAGGATTTTAGTCTCATAGACCACATCCTCAGTCTTTGAACAAAATCTGAACAATTTTCTGAATCTCACAGTTCTCTGAACTCCAACTAAGTCCTTTCTTTAAATTGTTCAGACATTGCAAATCATATTTTGATTGAAGTCAGCGTGACACATAGACTATGTTCAACAGCTTGACTCCAGTGGGATTTGTTTAAGCAGTTAGCTGTCTCGTTTTCCTCTCAAAGAAGATGTGATGTGCAGCTAAGAACAAAAAAAAAAAACTATGCGCTCTACTAGATCAGAAACTTTTATTCCATTAGCAAAAAAGAAAGTAATTTAATTATTACACCACTCACTGTACTTGAAAAATGTGTTCTGTATATTTAGTTTAAACTCTCTAAAAAGACTGATACGTGTGTGGCAATGACAGAATGATAACCTGGGTAGAAGAAATTAGAAAACAAAGGTTAGTAACGTCAGCAATTTATCATCGCTAAGGATTTAACCGTGATGTTAACCTTGACTCATCTGCCGTAAGGTTATAAGCGTAGATATGTAGGCTTTCAATCCCTGTCAAATCTGACAGATGACATTTGTCATCATCCCAACATTGACGATTCAGTGTGTGTGTGTTTTTGTGTGTGTGTGAGAGAGAGAGAGTGTGAGTGAGCTTGTGTTCTGTAAGCACAAAACACCTCTGTTTGTGCAAATGTGTCCTTTGAACACACATTTTTCTTCTTCTGCCCGCCCCGCCCGTCACTTCTCTTATAGCTGGTGTGAAAATAAAGGTCAACACTCTAATTCAGCACTTTGACAGGTCATAGAAATGCAAAGGATGATGCCTGGAGAATCAGTAGAGATGTGACACCAGCTCTCAAAACATGATTTCAGGTTTTGTTTGATATTTGAGTTTCATTTTCCTACAGTAAAGGACAGGATTAGTTATTTATTTCCATATAGTATGAAAATAAGAAAGTGAATGCGTTCATTTTAAAAGTTCCCTTTGTGTTATGACTGTTAGATCGCAGCTTTTACAAGGGTCACTGTGCTGAAATAAAATGAGTTTCATATTACACAGAAATAAATGGGAGCCAGTGGTGCTTTTAAGTATTTATAGAACTGTGGTGAGTCTCTGTAAATGAGCAGCAATAAAGTGTTCATTGTTATAAATGGGCGAAAACATTGAAAAAGGTTGTTGGCTGCAAATTTACTGACACAGCATGGGTGTGAAAATGCTTTAACGTTTAGAAAATGTTGCAAAAAAAACTCAAAATCTTGCACAGAAGCGTGCTCCAAAGTCTCAATAATCGATTAAAAATAGGTCCTCAATGAAAGCTTGCAATTGCTTGACGACACCATTCTATATTTCAAAAATATATACCTGTCATGATCGAAGAAGACTCTCTCAGAGCCAAAGAAAGCCATCACTTATGACTCAGGTAATTTTAATGCCACCACAGAACAGTCTTTACCGCACATCCTCCCTGTTTCTCTTCCTCCCGACGCTTGTTTGTGCACCATTCAGCATCCCTCCGCTGTCCTGTCAGAGTAATTCCTCACAGGAGCACAGGAAAGTCATCTGCACCAGGCCTGCGGGCACAGCCAGGTTGGCTGCCTCATAAATTTACCACACACACACACACACACACACACACACACACACACACACACACACACACACAGACACACACACTCTTTGTTATGCATTGCTCTACCCAAGGGATAAGAACAGTGTATGGTGTAGAGCGAGGTGACTCTTTCTCTCATATGAAGTAATACAGCTCTTGTGAAAAAGCTTTCAAATGAGCAGTTTAGAGTATCAGAGTGCATCTATACAGCCAGTCTTTTTCTCCTGGTTAAATAATAATAATAATAAGAAGAAGAAGACTCAGTGTGATTAAATATCTTTTTTTTTCTGGTGTGGACAAGGCAAGCAGCAGCACAAACATTATCTTATTCGAAATGAAAACAAAGAATAAATCATAGAATTTTAGAAGATTTCAAAACATTTTTCAACATTTAAAACATCCACAGCCAGATATGTCTGCCTCCTAGCCATTTAGAATCACTTTAAATGTGTCCAATGAGACCAGCTCCCTGATGTTCAGCTCATTTTGCAACTGATACTAAGCAAGCAGTAAGAAGTAATTTAACATAAAGGTCAGGATATATATTCCCAGGATGTATATTGTACGCTGAAGTAGTCATTTGAATGTCTGTCTTAGTGCAGTACAGTAAGTGTGCATACTTCTGTGTTTATAGATGCCATCACAATGTTTTCTATTGCTGTGGAGTGAGAAACACTGCAGAGAGGATGTGTTGTGTGATGATTGACATAATTGGGCTTATGTATTCTAAAAATATCCATCAGAGTTAGTCGTTTGAATCTCTTTTTTCATGCATCATCATAAATTATACATTTCTTTAATAAGAGCTTTGGAATTGACGTTACTTGCGACATATTGGAGCTTTCAGGTGGTTCATGGTGACTGGCTGCCACACGGACGTAATTTGGGGACACAGGGGACATGTCCCCTGCACTTTTTCAAAAGGCTGTTTTGGTCCCCTGCAGCCCCTTACCGTCCAAAAACAATGTTGCTATAGTAAACAGAGAGCGCCAAGCACTAGGACCAAGCGGAAAATGGCTGCTCAAGCTGAAGCCTGTTTCCCTTAGTTTAGACCCGCCCACAAGCTCCTCCACTGGCTCTGCCGTTTCTTGTGTGATTGGCCGTCCCTGCTGTCACTCCATCAGGTTGCAAACAGCACCAGGACTTGCACACCGGTCTGCTAGTTGCCCAGGAGTCCCTGATAATCTGCCACTGTAAGTTGGGTGTTTGTTCTGCCTGGGTCACGTCAGCTAGAAGGATTGTAATATCAGAGCGGGTTTCATTTACATTTACGTTTGAATCGGTGTCCATGTGCGTGCGTGCGTGTGTATGTATCCAAGACAACATGTGTTTGGAAGCTTTGGATGAGTTGATTATGTTGACCCTTCTGTGGTCTTTGGGTCACTGTTCACTTTTCATTTACATCAAAAATAACTGCCTAAAAATGACTCTCTGTTACACTCATTTCAAATAAAATTTATTATGGACATTTTATTCAATTTCTCCCCACCTGTGATATTCCTGACAGTTTGACCTGCCCATCACTGGGTGGTGCTATGGAAATGAGGTCTGTTTACCATATATCCCAAAAATGAGTGTAAAATCGGTGGTACTGAGTTGGAGTGAAGTTGACTAACAAGGTGAAACGCAGAGTTGGGTGATAATGTTTTGCTACATGCTTTACAGCCGGTCAAACCAAAAAAGGGAACAGCAAACTTAAAAGTAGCAATAGAAAACTAGAAAACACAGTGAACTGAAAGAGTTTTATTAAAAATACTTGTGTCCCCCTCCACCTCTGAAATCAAAATTTCGTCCTTGCTGCCACATCTTGTTCACTCTATTCACATATGACTCCAGGCCATTCCTAAGAGAAACCTTGTCACGCTATACAGTAGGTGCTGTCTTTAGCCTTGTACATGCATTCAATGTTCTCCTTACTGAGACGACCCTCACTGTCGTAGTGATCTTGCTCTCCTTGCCAGGGATTTGTCTACAGCAGCAGAGACTTTCATGATGCTGTTTGCTTAAAAGTGAAATGCCACCTTAATCTGGGGACTTAAACGCTTAAGTGTTTTAGGATTTATCAGAGTTTTATGAAGTGTTCCTGTTGCAGTAAGAGCAGCATTTAGTATGCATGAAGTCATTTTTTCAGTTGTACAACAACACCATGAAGCCTGACTCCAACAATAATCACGCAGTGCCACCGCAGCATGCAAACAAATAAAACAGATTTCATCCAGTATAACAAATGCAGTTCCATTACACTTCTTTGTAGTGAAAATGTTCCTGCCTGAAGCCATGGCCACGTTCAGGAAGCATGAGACCTGTTAATCACCTATGACTGGTGAGACAGTTCACTTGTGTATAGGGAGCGTTTGATTTGATGCACTGGAATAGGCATGCCAAATGGAAACTGTCAGCATCTCACTTGATCAAGTTTAATTAATTGTGAAAGGCAAAATCATGATCGCAATTAACTCAGGATTAATTGTGCAGCCCCGAAACTCAACAACACTGACTTGGCAAAGGGCTGGTAGAAATACTCTCAACAGGTAATGCAGCAGGGCCACAGGGAAGACGACTTTTAAAATATTTTAATGTAGTTTTACATGATTAATGATACACATATTGTATGTGTGTACTAAAAATGTGATTATATGTGCCCAAACAATCATGATGAGCCTATTTAACCGTCCTGCCCTTATAAAGAGAACAGCATCCTCCTTATTCCTCATCCACCACCTCTTAGAGAATGGGCAGAGTTCCAGTATGCAGGCCTCTAAGTGCCAGCACTAAAAGACTCATTAGACATTCCCACAAAGTGCATTTCACAAAACTGGGGAGTATCCCAGTGGATAAAGACTAACCCAGAATGGATGCCTCCCCTCACCCATCGCACCTGCGTTGCAGAGGGTGAAGAAGCAGCCCAGAAGCTTCTCGACACCACTGTTAATACATCCTCGTTATATAGAGGCAGAATAGCCATCTGGACATTCAGGGGAAATATTGTGTGATTAAATCATTTTAAACTATGGTGTAATACTAAGCTGCTTCAGCCTTAAATATCCTCAGATAAATGCAAATGTCTAAAAGCTGGTTATTACGCACTTATGTGTGAACATTTAGCCGCACTTGCAAAGATGTAAGAACAAAAAGGGAGAATCCATTACTTTAACTGTGAGGTGAAGGTAATAACCCCTAACTTCTAACGTACGAGGTAGTTAATTTATTTAATACATCAAAATGTGTCTGTTGTTTTATTTTATAGTATAATCTGTCAGTAATATTGTTAGTCATTATCAGGAGGTAACAATACCCTTCCTGGTAGTTTTCTTTTAATCATATTATCTTGAGTTTAGTCACAGAACACAACATATTTCAAAAAAGCACAAACTTAACACCTGGACTCCAACGGCCACGGCTCTGTTACATTGCAGGCCACAATGCTATTTTGGTCCATTCTTCGTGCAGCTTCAAAACCCACACAGGAGCATTTCAGAATCAGAATTGGAGCGATTTGCCCATCGGACTTTGTTAACTTGCTCAGATTTGGTCATTTTGGTTTATATGCTTCTAAACACAAGTAAACAGGCTAAAACTACTAGACAGAGCAGCTGCATCATCCATTCCTGGGGCACTTTGGAAACGTCTAGAACGGCTGCGATCCGCTCCAGCTGTGTTGCTGTGCTCGGTGGGATCCAGCAGTAATATGCTAAGTTATTATGAGTTATTTCTTTTCAAGTACATGATTGTAACTTTACTGTAATCACGTGGCGTTGGTGTGTTACAACTCAAAAGGTTACGAGACAACACACTGGAAAAAAGATATTATTTAAAAATAACCAGTAACATATCCAAACTAGTGACATTTTCTTCTTAAAGGACTCAACCTGATCATGGCACTATAATCCAGAACTTACCAGAAAAATTGAGCGACTTGTTTGTATTGTCAAGATCATTATACACAACTGGAAAATAAAAGAGCAGCTGTATGCATATTGAATGTATCCCTTATTTTAACCAGCAGTATCTAACTTTAAACAGGGATATGAATTCATTCTACACTATTACATTATCCATCTTTTTCCTAAAACTGGTTCTTTGGTGATGTTTGTGATGTTTAGCTTTAGGCAAGTGTTGTATGCATGAGGTGCGTTTAAGAGAAGGAATACAGTGAGGCTAAATATGAAGCAGACAAGCCCATTAAGAAACACAGGAGAACATAAGCATCGCTTTTAGTTTACTGCACACAGTCCGTGTTTGCCATCTGCTTTCTCTATGGCATGCTGGTTACCTCCGCCTCAGGCTAGACACTGCGGTGAAGGAGAGAGCTCATCAGAATGACTGACTGTAATAAGGAGGAGAACTTGCCCGAATGTGCAGGAGGTGGCAGGGCAAGTAAACAAACTGCCTCAAAGAGAAATAGTTGTAGGTTTAATGATTAGGTTTTATTAATCTTTGCAGGGAAAGTCTGTATTTACATGGCCTCTCAGGTAGAAGAGAATACAGATTCAAAATAACTACTTCTGAGCTAGAAATACATTCAGAACTACAGTATAATGATATGGAACAAATAAGTGGAGACACAAACATACAAATGTATGATTGTCGAACCTGTCATTCCAAAACCATCTGCGTTAATATGCTGCCAACTTCCATTTTCCTTGGAACAGTGCAATATCCGTGCATCCCTACGTTTTATGACTACAATTTCACCACTTAATACAATACCAATGCAGAAAATAATGCATCATTTGGGTTTGGTTTTCAGAAGCCTATTCATCATACCCTAAATTTAAGCACACGTATGAGTTCTCCAACCCTAACTACACAGTTTTGTAACCATGGTTTGTTAGTTATAACCACAGTATTTCCTTAACGTTAACAATACTGTAGTTGCCCTGCACAGGTGTTGTAGAAAGTGAAAACTCAAGATGTTGACATCTGGCGATAGGTTTGCTGGGAAGGCTGCAAGAGTTTTCTTTCCATTCACCCATGCAAGCACTAATGAGGTTAGCTCAGAGTCATCCCAGCAGGGTTGTGGTCAAGACTCTTCCGCATGAAACTGGGGTGAAAATGTCTTTATAGACTTTTTTAGGACCATTTCCAAGATGTTGGCATTGTTGGAATCACATTATTATCTTAAACATTACAGTAATTCCCTGAATTGAAACTAAACTAAAAGTAACTAAAAGTCGTCACCCAGACAGGAAGAACCCATAACCAAACCCATACTTTTGGCCTGATAACAAGGACCCATATCATCCAGTTGAAAGATGATATACTACTTCACTGCCAAAAGTTAAACCTAAAAAGCACTTTTCACAATATGACTATGCATTAGTAAAGCAATGAGGAGGTGTTGGTGGAAAACACACAAGCTTCTGTCTCTCAGTACGGATGATAATTTCCCCCTTTCCATCCATCAACCTTGATCACAAAGCTGCTGGTAATATTGGTTCATTTTTCAACAAATCCCAATGGGAAGAAAGGATGGGGAAAGAAAAGTGAAGTAAAATGGGCATACAAAAATCTAATATTCTAATATAAGTTAATCTATTTGTCCTTATTGTATTTCTTAAGGTGCAGTGTAATAACTCAATCACTGAATAATTAGATTGTGGTAATAGCTTGATTAAAACGTTCACATGGTTGGCAGTAGCTCAACTTCCACAAACAACAATGACAAAGGATAAAGGAATGAGAAAGAATAAAAGTTCTTAAACAAATTGCATTTAGTGTTCCCTGCAATGACAGAAACAAATGAATGCATCTGTGATAAAAAGGCATCTGGAGAACATTATGTTCGAGATGAAGATGGAAAGAAGAAGAGAAGAGCCCAGTGCACCATGATAAAGTCCCCTGGCAGTTCAGGCATATAGCAGCATGATAAAGGGATAGTTCAAGACTCACACAAGCTAACATTAACTACGAGCTTTATCACAAAGGAATGTCTTAAGCCTACTGTGCAATGTGGAGAGGGCATTCGCTTCCCGAACCCAAACTGGGGCTGGCTCCACAGGAGAGGTAGCTTGATAGCTGAAGGCTCTGGCTCCCATTCTGGTTTTGGAGGTTTCTAATAAAGCAGTGTTCTAGTGGGGTAATAGGGTATATGAGCTCTTTAAGGTATGGTGGTGCCTGATATGAAGAGCTTTTGTAGGTCAGAAGGATTTGGGATTTTACAGTGAGCAGAGCAGAGGAGCAAATATTGTAAAAATATGATCTCTTTTTCTAGTTTCTGTCAGTACATATGCTGCAGCAGATAATAGGGAATTGCAGTAATCCAGCCAAATGCACTGGATAGTTTTTCTGCATCTTTTTGAGACAGGATGTCTTTGTGCAATGTTACATAGGTGAAGAAAAGCAGTCCTTGAAGTTTCTTTTGTGAGAGTTCACGGATACATCCTGATCAAAGACAACATAGAGATTTCTTAAAATGGTGCTGGAGGCCAGAGTGATGCCATCTAGAGAAACTTTCTCTTTGGGGCCAATTACAAAAATTGTATCTTTGAGTTTAACATCAGAAAATTGCAGGTCATTCTGTTGCTATGATGCCTAGTATTTCCTATTGGTTTTCCCCTCTTGTCACTCTCTGTAGTCTGTTTATGTGTTACTGGGTATAGCACCTGGCCTTCCCCTTACCTGCTCTGCACTGCAGCACCTGCTCATCAACCAATCAACCCTCACAGCCTATAAAACCAATCCATGCTTCCGGACTCTGCCAGATCTTTTTGACTACATAGTGGTAACACACTGCCTTCTTTGTACTCGTTGAATCTCTGTGCTTGTTGAATCCCTGCTAGTCTTGTTCTCCCAGTTTGCACTCACCTGCCATGTCTAGCTCTGACCCCACCTGCAACTGACTCAGAAGGCTTTATTGAACTCGGTCCTGCACTGTCCTGTGTCACGCCACCAGCCCACACCACCAACCCTGCACTGTTTAAACTGATTCTGGTTTACAGCTGGTGTAGACATTCATTACAACACATCCAGGAGTGATTCCTAATAATAATACCTAAAGGAAACATAAATAAGTGGACTAGAATTGGTCCAAGAACTGTACCCTGTGACTGTGACTAACTTTGGCTCAAAATCCTGACTGAAAATCAAAAAATGTATGTAAAAGTCATTTAACTTTTTGCCGACTGCTTTCTCAAGGATCTCAGAGAGAAATGGAAGGTTAGATAGATTTATAGCGGGCTTTTTAAGACGAGGATTAATTATAACAACCTTCAAAGAAAGTGGCATATGGTCTGACAATAAAGACATTTAATCATGTCTAGTAAATATGTGCTAACTAATTGTAAAATGTCTTTAAGCAGTCTATCATGCTAACATACTAAATAAAGATATTGTCACCGTAAGCGTGTTAGAATGCCAACATTAACATTTTGTTCAAAACACAGCAGTGTCAATAGTATGCCTAAAAGATAAAGAGTGAGATTTTGACTAAATAAACACAGTCAGTAATCAGGAAGTCCATGTTTCACAGTAATCCAAAGAGAAAGTAATCACACACAAAAAAAAGGAATAAAAATCAGCCATTTCAATAGACTGTGATGAAAAGTATTTACAAGCACATAATCATACACCAAGTCTTCATGGACTTGTTGCCTAGTTACAGTAGCTATATGAAATTCACATACTGATGTTGCCACAGTTCATAATAAGAAATGCATTCACATGCCTTCTCAGAGAATCATTTGAAGTCAATCTAACAATACTTATTAATATGAAAAAATATTATTTTTTTTTTCTTACATGGGCTTCTATCATTAAAGGGAATTCAGTGCAAGGCAGGTCTAAGGAAAATGAGGACAGCAAGAAGACCCAAAAGGAAATTACAACACTGCAACACAAAATAATAACTGCCATGAAGGAAATATCATATAGTGAATATCCATTAGATTTGTTCTTTGCTTCCAGGTTTTCTACCATGGTGGCTATAAGGTTCCTGACATAGGGGTGAGATTCTTTATGCTTTGTGCTTAAAGAGGAACTCCACTGATTTTCACTTTAAAGTCTGTTTACAGGTCTGTGGGAATACTACTGCATATGTGGGGAAAAAAGAAGAAAAAAAACTTCTCTAAAGCCTTTTGTGGCTTCAGAGAGAGGTGCACAAAGGCTGATCAATTGCCTGGGTAATGTGGGGACTTTTTAACAAAGAAGAAGAATGCATGGATTAAAAAGACGATCTCTCTGGTTCTGCTGCATCGATTTTGATCTTCTTTTAACTGTTGATCGTGACTCTAACAATGTGCAAGCCTAAGTGCTTTTTTAATGGTGTTTTGTTTTGTTTGTTTGCTTTTTAATTATTAAAAAGATTTTGCTGATGAATCTAATGAATATATCCAATTTTCAGTCCTTTTTTTTTTTTTTTTTTTTTTTAGCCTCAAGACCAAACACACCTAAGAAGAAAATATCAATCTCTTTAACTAGATATTTCTTCACCAGCTAGTTGCTAAATGTGTGGGTGTACCATTTTTTTACTGAGCAAGTAGCATAGAGTGAGTTTATCAGAGCTTGTTTGCCGGAAACGAGGTTGACGAGTGTGCTGAGGCTGAACCACTTTAGATCCAACACAACAGGCTAAAATTCTGTGCAGAGCTGCACAATTTGACGTCACTTTGTCACAAGTGATCCCTTTCACATTATTTATGTCAACTGTACTTAAGATACTAAAGAAAATTGTGTTACTGTTGTTCATATAATAGCTTAAAGCAACAAGAAAAACTGTGTTAAAATAAATTACCCTTGAGAATGAATCTGCACCTCTCTGACAAAATTTTGCCAAAAGTTAACATTAATAGTTTTGAAAAAGTAATTTTTTACTGCCTTTCCATTGCATTGGATTGTATTATATTTTACAGGTGCTCATGCTGTTATGTGTCTGCAGCTTCTTGTGTCAGGTAATGTAACAAAAAGCCCATACAATCTTCTGCTTTCTGTTTGCTTGTCATGGTTATTCCCTCTGCACAATTTCCACTTTTATGAAAAGGTGATTTTTTTTTTTCTAGCTCAGGCCCTGGAGTGATACATAAAAGCTTGGTTTAGAAAACATCCTCCTGCCTGCCAGGTGACAGCAGCAATGCCCACCGCCCTGGGCATGAATGCGAGACAGAAAGCTGCAAAGGAATGGGGTTGAACTAGCCCCCACTGGGAAGGATGACCGTGAAGCACAAGAGTGACAGTTGTGACAGGGGTATTTTTTGCTGACACCCACAGCATGAGTTTATGACTCCCTGCACAGATCTGGTGTGAATGTGTGTATTTTCATTTTCCATGTATTTGCATGTGTCTGTCAGCATCCAGATTGAGGCTACAGTCTCAGCTACAGCCCAGATCATTCTCTTTCTGGGAATATGACCAGCCAGGGCTAAGATATGCAAAGCATTAGGGAGCTCTCAAACAGGATGGATTATTCATCACCATGCATTCCAGAGAAACAGTTGGCTCCTCTTTATCCGGCCATAGCTGGATGTCCAGGGCCCCACTGACGTTCTTGTCAAGACAAGAATCAGTATTAATTTAATTTAAATAATACTCCAACTGTGATCTTCGTTCAAAATCTGCTTAGAGGCAACCTTTAACTGTGCAATATCAAAGTGGGTTTACCCGAGAACAGTCTGGGAATGGCAGAAAATCCGAACCCTGGCTAGACGGCACCCTCGGCAGGTTAATGACCCAAAATTCTGGCACTGACGATCATCCCAATGATCAAATTGCTGCTTATTCAAATGCCACTGATGTCTGAATGCTTAATTTTTGTTGGAGCTATGAGTGTTGGAGAATGTTTTAATGTCAGAATGCAGGCGTCTTAATTATGAGCCTGTCCACCATGATAAAATGACAGCTAAAACCCAGACTCCTTGGTAATTTGTACAAAACACTTACAGGAACAACAAGGACCTCTTTCAATAACTGTTTCTGTCTACTAATGGAAAATTAAATCATATGACATCTGCTAGATAGACTGAATCAATTTCTATTTATCAAAGATATCCAAAGGAGTCCTCCACTACTATCAAAAGACTCACTAAGTGTAACGGTAGCATTAAAAGGAAACTCGGAAAAGTTTAATTTGTCTTTGATTTGGCTACCATGAGTGTAAAAAAAGTTCAGTGACCTCGCGTGATGGGCGTGATCGCTGTCAGTGTTGTGTACAACTAATATCTGCAAATACAGTTGTGTGCAACACATAGACTATATAAAACATGGAAGTAGTCTCCGTGACATGGTCTGTAGGATTATGGACCGCAATTGTGAAGCTCAAAGTGTGGCGGGTCCGAGTTGGCTGTTTGCATGGCTGAAGACGGTGACTATATAGTCGTGGCACCACAACTGTATGGAAGTCCTGATGGCCCATTCAAAGGCATGGTTTGTGAATACAGGCGGTGCACATTTCTATGTGTTTTTGATACTTTCATTTGTATAGCACCTAGACCTGATCAAATGAAGGAAGAACCTGACGGGAATGGGTTTGTCCAGGATGACATATGCGCCATTCACTAAACATCAGGGTCTACCGAAGTATAAAAATAATGTGAATCATATGCCATGGGCTTCACAGTCACATCATCTCAACCCAATTCTCAACACATTGCTCTCCACCACCGGGGGAGAATCAACACTACCATCTCTCAAGCTGTGATTCAAAACTAGGGTTCAGGAGGGAAAGCTAGAGCATGCATGTGTGTATATACAGAGTGGGCGTGTGTGTGTGTGTGTGTGTGTGTGTGTGTCAGGGGACCTGTGTAAATGTTCTGTGCCATTAATGTGTTAACGGCGACATTGATGAAATGCTCACATGGCATTGATATTGATCCCTTAAGCTCTGTAACCCGCTTATGATGAATGAGTCAGTGGCTGGTGGATGGCCTACCTTTTATAGCGCTTACCACAGGAAGACCTATCTGCATGCGATTAGCATGTTGATCGGCATCGCAATGCGCTTGATGCTGTCCACAGTGACAGAGTGAAGAAGCAGACTGCTGTTCTGCATTATTCAACAGGATGATCGTGGATGCTGGCAGGGGAGCTACTATGAGCCTGGCACTGTCTGGTTGATGGGATGCAGCAGCAGCAGCAGCAGCAGCAGCAGCAGTGCACACATAGAGTGCCATGTGAAGTATAAGCATGTAAAAGTAAGTGAAGCAGCACCCACGCTTTTGTGCGGTGTCTGAGGCAATTCAGGAGTCCATCCTCATCTACTGTGGCGATACATTCACATGAGATGCCATCTGTCAACCTGATGCATTGCTGGAGATCCTATTGACAAAATGGATAATGAGAATAAAGTAAGCAAGCATCATTCGGGTGGCTGACTGCTCTTAAAACTGACAGCCGAGACTGATTTACTATGTGAACTCTGAGGCAAATGGAAGCACTCAATGGTTAAAGCTTCATTAGACAGCATATATCAAATAAACATTGAACATCAAATGATTCACTGACAGGGTCAAGG
Organism: Miichthys miiuy; assembly: GCA_036365135.1. Lineage (NCBI taxonomy): Eukaryota > Metazoa > Chordata > Actinopteri > Sciaenidae > Miichthys > Miichthys miiuy. The sequence goes on from CM071613.1 coordinate 20,730,921, forward strand.
TTTTAATCACTCCTCGAGGTATCTAGTAATGCAGATGATTTAGTTTTAATGTGCTGGAGAAAATCTTGTCTTAAAACTCTTCTGCCCTCATTTCCCGCTGGTGGTGAACAGAATTTTGTTTGTGGTGCTCAAAGCTTCAGAAAAAATAATAATAATACTAGTAAAAATAGTGACAAACAGGAATATGATCCTAACAGAAACGATGTCCTGATTCTTCCAGAAAATCTCCCTGTAAACAATTGGCAATAGTCACTATTGAACGGTGTGTGGATTACTATTGAACGCCATCAAATGTGTGTGCAGCTATTGACCCATTGACTCTAGAGATTGACTGAGTTTTAATCTAGAGGATGGCATTTTTATTCTTTAGGAAACTGTCAACAACTTTCGTATGTTGATCTCCAAGATCTCTATAGTGCTAAGAGGACAAAGAAACAGATCAAGGTTTCTCTACTCTGGCTCACAAGAAGTAGGCTGTTGGTACAGGTCTATTTCAGCTGGTATTCTCTGTCCTTCCACTATCTGCCTGTTGTCGTTCTCAAAGTCCTGGTTGCTTCGTGAAACAACAACCTCCGAACCACACTGAAAATGGTAATACCCTAGCATGGTCGCTAACAGTGCAAACATAAACTATCTAGCAGGATTTAGCCTTTTTCTAATACCGGGGCTTGCCTCCTCATGTTGCATCAAAACAAATACCCCTCAGACACTCTTTTGCATGAGCACCATTACTGCATCCTACTCAAGATGACTGCTACTGATTTAAAGACATACAAACAAGCCAGAATGTTTTTCTCCCCCGATACTAGAATGGGTTGAAAGGTCTCTCTATGGCTGGCACAGCGCTGTGTGGAGATAGGTCTGACTATATCTCAACATCTACCTGATTGATTGGCACAAATTTCATCATTTTGCGACAGTCACAGCTGCCAGACAATGTCTCAAAATCGACTGAAAGGATTTCCATAGTTGGTGCAGCAGTTTATGCTCATTATACTTTAAACTTTTTTATCATCAGGTCAGAATTTATGCAATACTTTGGTGCATGACCAAATACCTTAAGAGCATGTCTCAGTCACTTAGTGGTTGCAAATTAGATCAAAATTACACACATTGAATTATACTGAACAATCTATTGTTTGGAAAAAAAATCTAATAGACTTGCAGGTAGTATAGGTCTGTAGCCCAACAAAGTGTAGTCCCCTAAGTGTGTGTGTCAGGTGGTCCTCACGGGTCACACAAACCTTCTAAATTACTCATCATAGACTTTGAAACAAACTATGCGGGATGCATCAGTTCACCTAGCAGTTGCCAAGTTGGCAACAGAAGGAAGAGAGAGAGACAGCGTGTGAGAGTGCGAGGCATCATGGAAAGAGAGTATAGAAATAAGAGGCCACCAAAGAGTGCAGAGTCAAGGCTATTATTGAATTTGATTATCTTTCAGCAGGGCCGGCTGTAGAGATGCATTGTCACTGACTTTCCATCCAACATCCCAACTAATACACAGAGAGCGGCAAAGAAGGTGAGAGAAAATGTAAACGTTGCAAGTGTGTGTGTGTTTGTGCAGAGGTTGTGTGTATAGGATCTGTGGATATGATGAAGAGTAGATGAAGAGGAGGGTTCCCATTGACAAACCACCTCCTGTTTTTTTTTTTTTTTTTGGTTTGCATTTTTCTACATGCCCAGACAAGCATCAATATAACATTAAATCTAGACTTTCTCCATGCAGCATATTTAATCAAAGGGGCAGAAAAGAGGGGCCATTTCACTACATGACTGTAATCATTGGACGCACTGCACACAGAGTGCACATACAAAGCTTCTCCAAACACGCACACACCATTTTGACTTAGCCTCATTTGCATCTAAATCAAAGCTTTTTTGGAGCTAAGATAAGATGCAGCACAGGAATAAGCTGCTCTCTCATATGACCACCTTGGTCTGAATGGTTAAACATCAAACATATATATATATTTTTAAGATTACAACGTTTATGTTAAACCAGGAACACCCAGAGGAAAGCATTAGCAGCTGAACTCACTACATCTAATCTCACATGCTCTGTTGCACACAGCTCCATGCAGCTGTGGCCAATCTCACATTTTGCATACATTGTTCAAAACATAACAAGATAAAGAGACCCAAATTGTGCCGGCATTTAAAAAAGCCATACATATTAGCACATCGTGGCTACTTTGATCAAATTGCGGGTTATGTGAAAGCCTTATGTATCATGATGTACCCTGAAATGCTAAAATCCAAACTCCAGCTTTGTTTACATACAGTGGTTCATTTCAAAGGACTTACTACACACTGTGAAATTTGTTAACAAGCCTTTTGTGTCTTTTTGAAAAGGAGAAATGAATGACAGGACTAAAATATCATCAAAGACAGACTGCAGGAATGCAGGAACAAAATATTTATCTCAGCACACTGAATAATGCAGACTCTTCTGCACTTGCTAGAATATCTCCAAACCTCTGCGAAAACAATAATTACTTTTTGTTGAATATCCTTTGGCAGCAAGTTAGATATAGGGTGTATTTATAATAAACAGACAGTAACTTTTCTAAAAGAAGTACCACGCAGAGCATTAGTTAAATTTTAAGGTTCTTCTGTTTGTTTCCATGTGTAAGGCTAATTATAATTTCCTCATTTACATTTTATGACAGATGAGATTAATTTAAAGATTCCAATAGTCTGTCTGTCTATAGTATGTCTTGCAGATTTCTGCACTCATATTCTGAATAAAGAGCTTTTGTTCGTAACTGATTATGTTTACATTGTGGAGTTTACATGGAAAGAGTCCATCGCAAAGTCAACGTGCCATCTCTATGTACCCCTTTTTGTAAGAAATATACAAGTAAGGTATAACTTGTAACTAGCTGTACCTTCCAAAACTGTAATAAATCACTGTTGAGTTGGGAAGCATTGAAGTTTAGTTAAAAATGACCACTTCATTCATGTTTTGGGACCTTCATCGGCATGCAAAAGCATCTGGTCAAGGTATGAAAGGAATGGTAATGAGCATACTTCTAAAAAAATGTTGACTGTTGAATGTTGAAGAGGGGATACAAACAGCGGCCTTTTGTGTTAAAGTCCAACATTTTGTTGACACATCCATCCACCTTAAGCCTCTTCCCTACAGAGATTTTGTTGCTCTACGTTCTCCTCTGCAGCTTTTGTCTTGTAAACATGTATTCTAAAACGGCCAATGCTGTTGTTGGGAGGACAGTCGCATATATGCATATTTTCCCATGAAGATGGAAGTCCCAAAGACCGATATGAACACAATTCAAGAGAGACATGTACCACCACTGTGGCACATGGTTTGTACAGCTGCTTCATTTCACTTGTCAGCAAGGAGCTTCACCATGGGAGGTGCAGGCTGCCACCCTCCAATCCAGCTTTCATTATGCAGGTACTGTATCTCTATTTGTATAGCGATGTTGACGATGAAGAACTTTCACTGCTCTTTTAGCTCTGAACACAGTACGTTGTGTTTGTTGGAACAGACAACCAAGCTGGAAGTAGAACTATCATTTCAGTATTGTAAAATTTCAGGCTGGTACTTGGTAATTCCCTCACCAACTTCTTGATCATTCAAATAAGTCATTGTGAATTTCTCCTCTCTGTGAGGTCATAAATGTAAAATAAAGATATTCATGATCTCATGTTTCTACTTGAGGATATGAATAAGGTTCACATGCTGATGGATTCCTATTTTTGATTTGCAGTTGTAATGTTGTCCTGTGTTTATCGTGTGTTGTAACTGATTGTGAAGGTTCTCCATCTGTACAATAGATTTCATTTCAGCGTGCTTCAAGTCTGTCCTGTATTGATTGACCAATAGGTATTTCTCCTTTAATGAGTCACGGTGGGATTTTTCCAGACTCATTCACAACAAGTCTAATGATTTATTCAACTGAAATCACACATGTGGAGGAGGGGAAAATGGCACGATGTCACGTTATCAAATTTTTCACACATACCAAGATAGTTCCTGATTTTAAATAAAACTTTACTCATGCATTCAGATCTTCAAAAGGCGTGCTGGCTGACTAATCTTTAACCCTAAGTACTTTGACTCAGTGTATGTGGAAGAGAAAGAGACAGGCTCCTGTTGCAGGTGTCAGTACCTGGATGGGACTAATGTTTCTCTTCTCTTTGTGGCAGCACCGCACTGACAGTTTCCCAACTAATCATGCCAGGGGGAAATCTAGCTGTTCCAGTATGCAAATAGTCTCAATGCGACACATGAAACTCTGTTAGGCATAGCAATTACATTGATCTACTGATGGCTTTCCAGTGTGAAGAGGTTTTATGGGAAAAAACAAACAAAAAAACCACCAAATTATATGAACCCAAACAATTAAACGGAGCACTGAGCTCTTGTGGCAGATGATCATGCAGAGATTTTCAATTAGTTCCACATATACAGAAAAATAAGTCAAACCTTATTCATGTAGCGTCTTCACAGAAAGTAAGAAGTAAGAGAATATACATATAGGGAGAAAGAAAAACAGATGCTCCTTGAATGGATTAATAAAATAAAGATAAACAAGAACATTAATAAAAAAAAAACCTTGGGAGAACATCTGTGAAAAATATTTCAGTAAAACCGCATTGTTCTTTGTGAGTTATTCAACATATTTGAGTGAACACAAAGATGTTTTCCCTAAGAAAGAGACTGATGAAGCACAGTGAATTTGTCTTCAGCCCGGAAAGCGTTTGTAAAAGACAAAACGATGAAAGAAACATCTTTGGCATGTGTCTTCCGCTACAAGAATTTATGTGCGCGAAAACTCCAGTACGGTGTCATGGCTAAATGAAAATGTGCACATGGCTGAAAAGCTCATCAAAAAACACACTACTCTGCATATTTTCTGCTTAGGCTGTGCATTATCACATGAGCATAATCAGAGCATGTCATATACATGGGTTTATTTGCATGCATTAGTTTTGGATTGTCGGTGGAAAACGTGTAAACATAGCCAGTGAAAGTAGATAAAATGACGAGCGGCAATACAGGTAAGATACCGTGAATTCCTGAAACAATTTTGTTTGCAGAGAAGTATTTTAAGGGGAAGAAGCAGAGGTCTGGGTGGACTATATTTTGTCAACCTCCATTATGCGCAGTGAGCCTTAAAAGCTAACGGATGGATAGGAAGTGTCGAGAATGGGTGAGAAAGAGCATTTGGCCAGCAGCCTGATCACCTAAGGGACAGCAGACAACCAAAGAGCTGTGGACGGATCAAAGGAATAGCGTAAGGGATCAAGCATGGAATAGATTGTCAGGTAAACCCCCTTATTTACACAGATAGCCTTGGGAGCCAATCTTGTGAAGCATTGTGTCAGACTTCAGGTATCAATCATTGGCTAAATGTGTCTGGGTTCAAGATGGTACAGGAAAAATGGGTATTTTTGACAGGTATTACATGGCTTCTGGGGATTGCAAGACAAGCGCTGCAGTTAACAGAGCTCACAATTGCTAATGTCCAAACACAAAGACACGAAAAGCTGTATAGTTCAAGATGTAAAGCAATACTACAATAAACAAAAAAATCCATAGAAACATTTCACAACACAACTGGAAGAGAATCCACTTCTGTTGATCAAAACGGTTGGCCTTATTTTGGACTGCCACCTTAAGTGCATTACCAAATGCAGTGATTTATTGGCCTGATTTGGGACCGCCTGATCCTATTTGTGGTGCGTCCAGTTGAAAACTGGAGGGAAATCGCTGCCCTCTATTGGAGGTGGGAAGGTTTCCCTGGTGTTTCATCCTTTAGTCCTCATGTTTGAAGCCTTTTCTCTTGTGTTTTCCAAGAATAACAAAAGCAGGTGCCTTAAAATAACATGTGATAAAGCCCTTGAGGAGCCGCATTAATTACGATGGGAGAAAATTGTTGTTTGTATTAAAGCATCACCTCACCGTCATATTTTTAGTTGTTTTGTTCTTAAACCCTAATCAAACCTCAGACATAGCCTTGTCACATCATGAACCAAATGTATTTTTCAGCAGTGATTTGTGACAGCTTTGGAAGGCAGAAGACAAATTATATCATCTTGACAATAGTGGCGTCAGATCAGAAAACACTCCTATAGTACGTTGCTGATGCTTTTGTCCTAAATTCAGTTCATTCATAAAGGGCCAGTGTGAAACCCAAGCTCACAAAAGGTCCTTTAAATAAAGTGTTTTGAAAGTTATGTTTCATTATAGGATAAGTAACTGAGAACGTGGCCACTTTACTAAACGCTGTAATATGAAAGATTAGGGACTTTCTCTGATCTGGCAGTCCCAAACAAGCTAAACGTCCACTTCTAATGGACTTTAAAAGTTACAGGAGGTCATACTGTGACTCGGAAATAGTACATTTAGCTACGATGTGGCTAACATAATAAGTGTAAGTGAAATGTACTTAAAGTACAGAAACAACAGTAGATAATGCTACAGGAACGTAGCCTATAATGATGTCGCAGATGAGTATGGCCTTGAGTATGGCTTGATGGAAGTTGCCATCTTGGCTTTGCGAAGCTAGAAACAGCCATAGTTTGACAAGAGTGTGCAGCTAGTCGGTACGGCGAGTTGATTTTGACTGCTTTCAAGCATTGCAACATGGTGACTCGTATTGAAGCTAGACAGTACACTAAAATTAGAAAAAGAAAGTGGGAATTATTTCTGCTGTCTTGTTAAATGTCTGAATAAATGAACAGACAGCTCCTTCTAGCATTTTCTTCCATTCCTGTCATCATCAAGCATGCAGTTTAATAGAAGAAAACGCAATACCGGAGTCCTATTTGTCATTTATTCTACATTTAAAAGCCCTTCAACCAATTTCCTCACACAGATGGCACAGCAAATGCGATCAGGGATATCAGCACAATTGTCTCTATCACTCTGCAGCCATTTGTAACCCATATCAGTAATTTCCCCGGCAAACAGAACATATCCAACCAAAGCAGGGCCTTATTGCATCCTCTTAAAATTCAATAGCTGTTCTGAAATTGAATATTCTTGGGATTAAGATGAACACTTCAGTGCAGAGTTGATGAGCACATTCACTTGCTTTTTTTTTATGTTTTGTGGCTTGAATTACCACTTGTAGAGTAAGAAAATCTATCATTAGCGCATTAGTGCGAGTGGAAATCAAATATTTATGTCACTTGGAAAAGGCTGTATAGGTGAATGTGGATTACAGCAATCAAAAATGAAGGGCTAATTATTCATCACGTATCTTTTGTTTTCTGCCACTTGCATGCTTTCATGGCCATTGTCAGCAATCCACCTGGATACGTTTCCCCTGCGGCTTTTGCATCGCTTATTTCCCAATAATCACATAGCGGCTTTACAAAATGAGCCATTGATCATGAAGGTGGAAGAGAATGTAGTATAGATTAGGCTGCTAATTTGAATATGAATGAAGTGTCAGATCAATGCGTGACCCTGCGGCATGCCTTCACACACGAGTCAACAAAACAAATACGTGTTTGTGTTCAAATGAGCATGAAATATAGAGGTAAACATGTGAGGTCTGCCGTATCCAAAGATTAGGCATTAGTTTAGACATGTTATAAAAAACCACATGTGTTTTCTTCACTCTCAGTCTGGTGCTATTATTCCTTCAAGGTGGACAGACTGGCCAGCCAATCTAAAACCTCTCCTCTCACTTCCACTCCACTTATTTTTGTGTTTCCTCTCATGTCTCCTTTTCCTTCATCTCTCTCTTCCCTTCTCTTCTCTACCCTCTTAGTGCTACTCTTTTTGATAACACTCCACAAAGAAGAAGAAGAAAAAAAAAAAGAACATAAGTCATAAAATGTTGTTTTCTTATTTGAAGTACAAGTCACAAGATTATTGGCTCTGGGCGAAGGACAAAAGCTGTAAAGTGTGAACTGTAAAAAAACAACCCTAATGACTTGAATTTTGACAGGTTTATTACAGTTGTGCCTTTATGTGACAGAGCAAGAGAGAAATGGAGTTGTGTTACCTGCAAGCTCTCCAAACTGGAGCATAAGAATGAAAAACAGAGAGCCACTTTCCATTTGCTAGATGGTGTTAATGTTGTTTTTATCTTTTACAGCTCTAACTAATGACTCTGTTCATTATTAGTTAAAGTATTTATGAAAAAAATGACTTAAGCAAACTATCTGACCTCAAAGTACAAGTTATTTTCCATTCTAATATTTTTTTGTGTGTGTTTTTTTAATAGAGGGTGATTACTACTGCAATTATGAAAGTAACATTATGTTGCCGTAATGTTAACTGTTTCCTAAAGCAGTTAAAACCCAAAGCCAAAGTCCATTTAAAAGCCCACCAGACCACTAACTACAAGTATTGTCATTATAAAAGAGAATCAAAGATATGAAAAATTAACATGTTTTTGAGGACTGTTTTGTTGATTTTGGTATTGGAGGCCATACGTGGTCAGGGATTGTTGCTGCAAGCTCTCGTTCTGGGTTTTGCGCCATCGTTATTGTGTTGTGGTCAAAAGGCAGATGGCGTTCCTCACTCACCACTATATGCAAATCCCTATATTTAGAGCAAACGAGTTGTGACACCAAAGGTGTGAATGGCAAATGTAGCTTAGTAAAAAGCAAATTACTGGATCAAAAATATACTTGAGGAAATGAGTACAGTTTGGAAAAAAGGGGAACATGAGTAGAACTCTTATCTGTTTCTACACACGCCTACATAAATGCTCCAAAACGGAATAAATCCATCAGGAGCCCGAGGTGAAGTCTTAAATGTTGTTGAAGTGTTTTGCATTTTTTCCTTGTTAAATCAGTGAAATAATGATCAGTCAATTATGCAAGTTAAACCGTGCCACTCCACCTCACCAACATGGACACTATTCAACATCATCAGACAATCAGATCTTTAACCGGTTAATTCTGTTTCTCTTGGCCCCTCTTAAATCTGTTTATCTGGATATCCATGTTCATAATTTCTCATTATCTCAGGAGAAGCCATTCCCACCATGCATTAATTGAAAGACAGGAACCCTGCCTGGACAACTCGGCAGTCTCTCTGAGGGCTAACGCAAACAGCAGGGGAAAAACACTCACAAACATGCATTTGAATTTTTATATCTAATATCCAAACCACCTGACTTGTTTCACCGCGGGTCTTTGAACTATGGGAGAGATGCTGTGATATCCCCGCTGTGCAGTGACATGAGTAAAACAACAGTATGTCACTGCATAACATTTGATAACAAAGCAACGGATTATGTTAACAAAATGATGAAAACTTAGACCCAGCAACTATTTAAACAAAAAATATGCAGCTTATTAGAGTAACAGCAGACAAACTGACTAAAATATAAAAACACATAAAACCCACTTACTCTTAGCTTGGTGCTTTAACAAGATAAAATGGACACAGGTTGGTCTAAATGAGCTAATAAATGTCTGACTGTATGATTGTCAGAACATTGCTGCAGTGCCCTAAAATGCTTTCATTTTCATTCCAGAGGACAATTTTTTCAGCGTTTCCCAGTATTTATTTTAGGGTTGAAACGGGATGTGCATGAAACATAATGGCCATGTAGCTGTTTAGATCTCTTCTCCCACTGGGTGCTCACGTTAAGGGGTCGCTGCAGTGGATCGTCCATTTCCATCGCTTCTTGTTCCCTGCATCTTCATCTGTTCCTATAGCCTGACAACTCACTTCAACATTGTCTCTGATATTTAAGTTGTCTCTCTACATTCTCATTCCTAATCTATCCCATCCTCTTCACTCCCAACTCCATCACATCCAACTCCACCGCCGCCGCCTCCACACCATACAGCGTAGTAGCTCTTTAGAACAAATGTCGTTTTTAGTAAGACCAAAGCTTATATGCACATTCAAAGCTTCTCCCTTAAGTAAAGTCTTTCATCACTTTTTCAGCAGTGAACAAAACAAGACAAGTTCAGTTCTTCTCCGTCATAGATCACAGCTCACTGTCCCTGTGTGAAATTGCCTAAAATATTAGGAGCATGGGAGGCATTTCTCAGTGAGGAAGTGTCATGTTGAATTTGGTCTCTGTTGCTGAAAATGTTCTTGTAGCTGCATTTCGGCAGCTAAGAAACTGTAACATGTAAATACAGGTTTTGTTTTGTTTTTCCAAGAAAACGACACATTGAGGATGAAATGTCTGGGTAAAGTTCTTTTTAGTCTAAGGTGGGAAGGAAACTTTGTGAAGTCGTATCATGTAGTTTAGAGGGGACAAAGATAAACACAAATGTGTTTCGGCTGCAAAAGCTTTCCGTGGTGCAACAATTTGTGATGCAATTTTCTCTGCTTCTTTACCTCAGCCCCATCTCTCTGTGTCTTGATCTATCTAATCCAAATCCATAGACCACCTGTACACTCACTCTGTTCATGATAACATGGCATGAGATGACTTATGGCCCAGATAGCTGCACAGGTATGCAGTCATCTTAAAGCAGTTTACAAGATAACAACCAGAAATCTGTTATTTCCTCTCCTCGTCTGTGCTATTTTCCTCTGCGGAATGTAATTCCATGAAAGAGCGGTGGCTCATTTCCACTACCTGATAATATTACCTTGTCTGCATCACACACTGACATCCTCAACTTAGCCCCCAGCTCAGTGGCAGTAAGTGATGGTGGACTGTTTCACTGACTGAGCCTCACAGACTTATACACTGCAGAATTCTCTTTAGTCCATATTGACTTTGTCTTTACAGCTGTCATGAACTAATTTCATGCTTCGCGTGCTTCTTTTTCTCCGACAGGCTCCTGCTTGTGGGTACAATGCTGAGGAAATATAACAAGGAAACACAACGTGTGATCATCTGATGCTACTGAACCATAGTATCTTCCAGTGTAGTGTTATCATGCTGCATTAAGGCATTGTGCTGTGGTGTCTTTTATATCGTTATGCCTGGCAAAATAATGGTGCATTGTTAGAATAAACAAAGACAAAAGTCAGCCTGACAGATGACACCTGTGTAATGTGTAATAGGTGATATGAGCGTGAGAAAACAAACATGATTTAAAGCTCCAGCATGTAGGATTTAGGGGGCTCTATTTTCACCCACTAGCTGCCACTTAATCCTACACATTAATCATTTATATGTAAAGGCACTCATTAATAGTAATTAATGTGCATGAGATATTATTTGTATAGCGAACAATAAATATTAAATTAAGGCAGGAAAAGGGCTCACAATTAAAAATAAAAAGTAATAAGAACAGCATGAGGAAGAAAAATATCACTTTGCAAATGAGTCTTTTAGTTTTATAAAAATGTTTAATTGAATGATCTAATAGTAGTCTGGGGAACACCTCATGACTCCCAATACTAGTTCCTGGTTAATTGGCATTACATTCTCAAGGCAAAGCCCATCTGTCTTATTAGTTCCAGTTTTATTTTCCAAAGTGACTGCTGCAAGGATTTAAAAAAAAAAAGTTTAGTATGGATTAAAAAAGTTTTGAAACATCCCGACCATTAATCAGCTGGCAAAGGCAGAAAAGCAGGCTGCATGTATGTGTAATTTGAAAATTCAATGAGGAGTTGTCATGGAGAACATGAGTAATAAGTAATCAATGTACAAAATATCGATTTAATCTTCTGCAGTAGTGGGTGGTAGGCGGTCAAATTGTAACTGTTTAGCTTTTATTTTGTGTTCTGTTTGAAGCCACTAAAGGGGAAGCGATTAATGTAGGGTCCAGCTGTTGGGGAAATAGTGGACTTTATTTGATGACCTTGAAGCATGATCGCTACCTGTTGTGATGGGTGGGGACCACTTTGTTTGTTTCCCATTTACCATGACCTGAAACTCAACAATCAAATATCTTTCTCCAGTATGACTGACCCCTTTAAGCTTTCAGACTTAAAACCTAGAGTTTTGGGGGTCCTCAGTGTTCATGAATATGAACATTTATATTATATTAAAAGTCATGTGGACTGTACCAAAGCAAATACAGAAACTTCAACAATTAATTTTAGAGCTCAAATTTTTAAAATCATTCAAGGCAAGGGGTGTTTAATGTTCTCTAGTGTAAGGACATCACATCCTAATACCTAAATGACTGAATAGGTTGATTGCCAAGGACTCCAAAGATGACTGTATAACCACTGGAAAGTACCAGCAACAGGTCTGACCTTTTGACCAGGTTTTGTCTGACTGGACTTTCTTTGTCACGTGGTTAAAATTGTAAAAGGGTTGCCATCCATGGTCACTGTACAAATAAGTACATTAGTAATGCAAGTCATCATGCATGACGCATGTAACCAGATACATTTCTCACTCTGTTAAATGTATTATAGTCTGTTTAGTCCTGTCTGCAAACTCCCTTCTGGCTAGCTGCTGCCTTGCCAAGGCCAACCATAAGCAGCAACCCCTGCCTGGGCTAAAGGTGGGGGTGCTAGTGGTTGGGACTGACTGCTTTAGGGCTGAGAGGTGGGGAGGCGGGGGGGACTCTAGGAAGGGAGATGTGTAGCCTAATGGACACACACTACATGAAATGTTTATACCTCTGGTAGCCCGGAGTGATGGATAGATAGAAGTGGAGTGAGGAGGCAGCGTGGGGATATGGACTGGAGGAGGAAGGGAGGAGGAGTGGGTTGATGGTGAGAGATGGAGAAAGAAAGGCAGAGGTCAAAAGCCTTTAAGGCAACAAAGATGGATAGATGCAGTTGCTTCAGTATCACGTGTAAACAGTATGAGGGTAGCTAGTAAATTGTCCAAAAAACACAAATAAAAAAGGAGAAGAAGTCATCACCATAGTCATTTCTGCCATCAAGACAATAAAAGAATAAAATAAGAGCAGATCTGTGGGCCAATAGGATAAAAGGGTCATACCAGAATGCTTCACTTACTGTATAACGTCACAACTGACCATTTTGAAAATGAAATATGGATATACTGGTATTCTTTCTATTAGACATCCATTAGAATTAGAATCAAAACGCATACAAGGATTGGATGGCATTGTGGGAAGGTTGCAGATTGCAAACAGCTGAATACTGCTTACCTCACTCTTCTCTTCCAAACAAATAATAGAACCTACATTTTGCAAAAAAAAAAAAAATTAAAAGGCCCTGTGTTTGGTTTGTCCCATCTGGGCTACTGTAGAAACATGGTGGTGCCCCTGTAGATCTTAGACTCATTCTAGAAAGCGTACAGGAACTAACAGAAAATGTTCGCCGGCAGAAACATTCATTTTAAAGAATGTTTGAAGCAGTGTGGGGAAGAATACTGAAATATTTAACTCAAAGAGAAGTAAGGTTACTTTTGTCAGCAGCATGCTTTGTACTGCCAACGTCCAACTTTTATCTTTCATAGCCAGAGGGCGGACTTTGAAAACAATATTAAGCTCTGAGGGCCATTGAGATGTTTCCCATTGGTTACAGTCAATACACAACCAGAAGGTATAGTCTCGTAAGATGTTCACACTGTTTGGGCAAGAAGTTTGCAGTCTGCATACTTGATAATGCTGTTTTTTCCATGTCTCGTCCACTTCCCTTATTTGGCCTGTGTTTCACTGAGGCTGGCAGGGAGAGATAATTATTAAAATAGTACAAGGACAAGAGAGACAGGTTAGGGAAGTATAATTTGGATATGAAACGTAATGCTCATTACTGAGCAGAAAACCAAAAAAGGACGTTATGATATTAACTGTATCAGTGGGGAGGAGTCCGAGACAGCCCATTTAAAAAAAATGTATAAGAACCTACTGTTAGAGCTCCTCGGGGAGCCTTTTCTCTGTAACCCTTTTTGTGTGTTGCACTGTTAAACGCTCCTTCTTGTACAATAATAATAAATTCAACTTAAACTTTGATACTTTAATTCCAGTCTTCCTTATTCAAGGGTTTTTCTTTAAAAAATCCCATAACATGAATATTAATAAAGGCTTATGTCTTTTCATGAGAAAATAGGCAAGTCTTGTCCAACCCAAAAACTAGTGGCTGGCATGGGATTATTTTTCCACCATTTATAATTGTTTTGTTGTTGTTTTTTTAGTTAGATATCTTCTTGTTAAAAAAAAAAAAAAAAAGTAGCCCTAAAGCCTTGCTTTAAAGGCATTTAGCATTTTTTTTTATCTTGGTGTTTGTCTTTTATTCAAATTATTTGAAAATTTGGGACATCTACATGGATGAGACGAGCTGGACAGAATGATTTCAGTATGTGATACAAATGCAGTGTGTGTTTTATTTCAATATGTGAATCATAGGTCTCACAGACGAGCCAGCACACACTCAAAGCTGCAACAACATCTCATGTGGACCTGAAGCACTCGGACAAGCTGATTGATCCAGAGCTCCAGACATGTGGTGGGTTTGAAATAGAAAAGAAAAATATAATAGAAACTTTGCAAATGTCTGCAAATGCCCATCATCTACCTTACTAAAATCAGATAATGATGACTATGTTCCATTGAAGTGTCCCGGTAAGCCGTGTGCAGTGTGACATTGAGCCAGCACAAACAGTACCAGGACCCTGAAACTGTGACATGTCAAAATGACAAACAACAAAAGACTGTAAGGTCGTGTCATGGATGTTTTGCATTGAAGCTAATTACTGAACTCTTTATATGTACCTGCACCTCAGTGTGAGTGATATCATGTGTAAAAGAAGTGATAAGCTCTTGATGATGGGAGTACAAAAGGACATTAGAGTGATGTTGGATGCTAACAGAAAAATTCATCAAAATGCATTCAGGTATAACCATCAAAATTCTCAGAAAAGGTAACACATTATTGGCCTAATTGAATAATATTGCACACTCCAGAGCTTATTTGTCATTTAGAAATAACCTCCATTTATTTCAGACCGCGTCATGTTTTAAAAGCACTATCTTCTAAATTTTTTTGCATTAGTGGTATACAAATGTTGACGCTGTCTATAGGCAGAATGAATGTTTTGAACTCCTTGTTTTTGAATGACCTTGTGGAGGCCTTCCATTAGACTTCTATTTTGGAAAGTACTCTCTCAGCATTTCTTCCACATGGACCACTAAACCCCACAGAAAAGACCGAAAAGAGACACATTAATGCTGACCTTCTCACCCTCTCCTCTCAACGTCATTTTCCACGATGAATTCAGTTTTCCTTTTCACTTATCGGTTTCCAAAAAGAAAGATAAAAATGTAAGTGGACCAGATCTGTCTTCTATTCTGTGAAGAAAAGTATGGAGACACCATTGCTCTAAAGGCTAAAAGCTCTTTTATTTAAGGAGAAGCTCAAAGTTGAGAATAGCCAAAGCTTTGATTGAAGTAAAGGTAGTATTAAACCATGCATGGGTCCACTTTTCTTAGTTCTTGTCCATTCATCCGTCCATTTTAGGACACTTACACAGGTCTGAGTCACAGTGGCAGAGTAAGTAAGCAACTAAAATTTCCTTTTCCCAAGCATCGTCCTCCACTTCCTTTCAGAACATCTTTTAGAAACATCAGGTCAGTTGAAATATATATGTACATGTTTGTCTTCGGCGGATGTGCCCAGATTCCATCACGGACGCACCGTACTAGTATTAATGAGTTAGAGCTGTCACGATACTCTTTATATGATGACTTTTTGAAACATGAAGATGACATAATGTGATAGGACAAGCCAGTAGGCCTAAAAAAAGAGACAAATGTACAGTGAACATGTAATTGTTGAACAATTTTCATTGTATGGACACCATCTTGGAACAAGGTAGTTATGATAAAATGATGGTGGTGACTCATCAGTGGCCCAAACCACCTAAACCGGTTCCTCTCGAAGGAGGAAGGTTCTGTTTTAAGCTCCTTCTGTACATTCATTTGATTAAAAAAAAAACCAGGGCACACTTGTCACCTTTAGTGCTGGTTGGAAATTGGACTGAGAAAGGAAAACCTTTATGTTCAGGTTTTTTTAAGAGGCAGGCATCACCACTTTTGGGTGTGTTCAAAAGTGTGCTGGCGTAGACAGGCAAATGCTAGAGGTGCCAGCAGAAGTATAGGATAGTAGAATGAATAGTCATGGATGTGGGGAGCAGCCACTAGAAAATTCCAATGTAAAGGCTCCAGAATTTTGTGCTACACCCCTACACACAGCACACTGTGTTTTTACAGTGATTTTACAATGCACTACATACACATTAGGCACAGGCTGCTAGAGGCAACAGAGTGCATTGTATTCTTTCCAACAAGTTTGACATGCAGACCTGTAGCAACGAGGGCAGAGACAGACGTGACCTACAACAAAGCATATGAAAAGTCCTAAAGTGGACCATTACACCCTTTGACCACTGACTGAGTTCTGCAAGTTAATTCCAAAACTGAGTTCTGTGTCCAAAAACTTTAAACTATCCCATTAACTTTACGTTAACTTTGTGTTCTAAGATCACTGCCTCTGGAATCCACCTATATGTGTTAAGCCTATTGAGACTAAGCTATAAGACTTTACACTTCAAAAACTTCCTGAGCAGCATGAAATGAAGTAATTACAACAACATAATTTTGTTTGTACAGGAGCCACAACAAAGACTCCAATAAGAGAATATAGTCAAGTGTGTACATTTTGCTCATAAGTGAAACATTCATTACGCCTGATCAAAGTATATCCAGCAGGGCAGAGAGTGGGAAGAAAGACGAAAGGATGATGCAAGCACTGCCTTTCATTTGCTTAAGGGACAAAGGCAAAGAAAAAAAATGCGCCCTGCAGCCCTGCTGCCCTAATGTCATCATCATCACAGTGTGAGGAAGACAGAGAAAACTACCACAGGAATAGGTTTGCATTGAGTTTACACCAAGGAATCTGAGAAGAAGGCAAAGTCAGAAACAAAACGAACCCAACGTGAGGATGACTGTTAATGTGAGATAAATCCTACAGCCGGCGGCATCATTTGCATTACAGCTGAGTTTGTTTTGTGAAAGTTTCAAATGTAATTTGTTGTTTTAGTTCTTAGCAAAGACATGAGCGTCTTCTAACACATATGAAGTTAAGCAACTTATTCGAACGCCACTAGCTTGTGCTCATGCGTGCACTGCATTTTTAGGACAGCTTAGTTTACCACATTGATAATCCCTCATTTCACCTGCTCAGCAGATGTATGATTCAACTTTTTCTCTCTAGAGTCAAGTGTATTAGTATGGCAGAATATCTTATTTATCAGTTGACTAATTAGGTTCACAACATCAAGAGTTCCCGTTCAGACACGCTTGTAAATAAAATATAACAAGGTGAGACAACCCTCTGCTTTGAACACTAAAACGCTCATCAAACACAGAGTGCACAGCTGATGACAATAAAATCTTTGTGTAAGCGCACTCTCCTGCGTAGCTTTGGCTCTACTGCATAGTGATTAGTCAAATCCTCACAATATTATACATTTGCCCATTATGCCCAGCTAATCAACATTTTAAATTCAATATTTAATCAATAGTTGATGTCAATCCATTGCTTTCAAACTTAGTCCAGAGTTGTAACTAAACCTGGACTGAGAAACGAGACAACCCTCGTTTATGAATCTTGTTTTAAAATGATACGCACCTTTGATGAGTGCCATCACACCCGTATATTGTCTGGACTGGTTCCCACAGAGGCTGCTGCTGCTGGAGTTTTCTCTCACTTTTGTCAGGCACACAGTCCACAAAACAATGCATAAGGTGCTGTGACCAACTAACATTAGACAGACAGAGAGCAACGCGGTGCAAGCGAGCACATCAACTAAATGTCACTGTTGTCTGCTCACGTGAAACTCAGAGACAAGAGAACCTGATTGCTTTTCCTGCTTTTTCTTTTCCTGACCATACGCATGGTTCCACTTCATCCTCTCTTCAAAGTTGGAAACACTGACACCGGATTTGCTACGAGGTGAAGGCAGGGGCCTTGTGTAATTTGCGCAGCCCTCTGCGCAACATGCATAATGAGCATATTGGGCCGTCCAGCACTGCATGATGACAGAAGAGCGTAGGCGTGTGTGATCGGGACAGTCCTGTCCCAATTTAAAAAGTAAAGTAACAAGAGCAATTGCTTGTTTTTTTGTTATTCTTATTTTTGTTCCTGACACTCTATCAGTTAGGCCAGCTATTATTGAGCTGATATCTGATACCAGCATAAGAATAACTTGCTTTCACGTGATTATTACTGAAGGGGTCTGACCACAGTTTAATAAAACACAGGGTCAATGCTGGGACCTCCTTGACGTGCATTCCTTAATCCTTAACCCATGATAACACACCAAACCCAACTCTAACCTTCAGGCTAACTAACCCCCAAATGGCCCTCAAAGAGTTAAGGACCAAACAACATGAGCTCGTTCTTCAGGGCAAAACTTCTCATTGGTCCTTCCAGCAAATGGTGCGTGTGTGTGTTGGAGCGCTGGAAGGTATGTAACTGGTCTCTCCCTCCAACATGCAGTGATTATAAAAGAGAGGACACACACACACACACAAACACACACAGCCTGACACAGTGTCTGCTGGGTTTCTGCTGCAAGAGGTTTTATTATCTGTGTACTCTACCTACTATGACTAAACACAGGTGGGGGGGATGAGTCTTTCATTAAAGCTGAAAATGACTCACTCTTTGTACTTTGGAACATTTAAACTCTAAAGCTAAAAAATGAAGGAGCTGTATATTTGGAGTTAAAATATCATGAACAGATCAGGTAACATAAAACATAAATCTGAAGTTGGGTGACAATAGCGCAGTCAGTTGGACAGGTGCTACCTGGCACTCTCATGTTGGCATTCCACTCGACTTGACACTGCACAGTGCCGATGGGCTGCAGATGAGCTGCTGTGATTGGCTCATTTGAATGATTGTTCAGGTAATTTCTGGAAAACCGTTTCTGGTTGGTAGCCCTGGGGATTTAATTGTGCAATCAGATCGGCTTTCACTTCCCCAAATGGGGCGAGACACATTCAGACATCAGTGACATTTAGACGTTTGTTAGAATGCTGTATGATTTCAGATTTTGGCGTGCTAAACATGCTTGCTCCTGCAGTTTATGTTTACAACCACATCCACGCTGTTTCCCGTCCCCTCATGCTTTCAGCCACACCACACCAGTACATTTCTCCAGGCAAATTTTGGTCCGACTGCATCATAAAGCCTGCCGCCACCGCTTTCTGTTGACTTCCCTCCTTCTGCTTCCAACAAGCTAGCATGTTGTTGTTTGTTTGTAGTATATTCTGAACAATATAATGCATAAAGTAGGCTTAAATGTAGTGTAGGGATGTTTATAATCCCCTGCCGGTCAGCAGGATTAGGGAAAAACTGCTGGCTAAGGAAGGAAGAACCCATTCAATTCTGGGAAATCTCCAAATCATGTCGGGGATTGCGAGATAGGCCAATTGCAATACAGACGTATGGTTGCGCTTACAGATAGACGCAATATCATAGAAGACTGGACAGTTGTTTGTATGTTGATTTCATGGCACAATTTGAAACTATACTATGTGCTGCTTTTTGGTGATTTTCTTAACCTGTATCTATATATATATATAAAAATAATAATAAAAAACTATGAGAAATAATAGAAATTAAACAGAAATAAAAATGACTGAAGTACCTTACAGCAACATCACAAAAAGGTCTGCAGTATTTGATGCGGAGGAGGTCATGTTTTTTTTCCTCCATGCAATGATGAATATGTACATTGTTGCATATAAACCTTAACTCTGCTCACACGTGTGCTTAAAATAACCCGGTTGCGATAAGTGAGTGAGACGAGTGTGTAGGTGTGTATAAAGAGCGACTGTGAAGCTTATTAACAGCAGTGAAGCTCTGCTGAAAGGCTGCTGCCTGTCTCATTGCTTTTGCAGTGAGATTGTTGTGAGCGTGTGTACATTTTGCATGTTGCCGGTGTTGTGTGTGTCGGTTTGTATCCCCGAGTGTCTGGTGTGTGTGTGTGTGTGCTTATGTGCATCTTCATTGGAGTTGAAAAACGCTCCAAATGCAAATCTGCATAGAAACAGCGCCAATGGTAATAAAAATGCCAAAATTCTCAACTACTATTATTTATCTTCTCTTTATTTCTCTCTCCCATCGATGAATGACCGCAGCCAGTTTCATCTGTTCTGTTGGAGTCCTGGCAGGAGGGAGGGATGAAAAGAGAGAAAAGTGAGAAAAGGGCACGCAGTAAGCTGGCAACAGCCAGGAAAAGAGGGATGCTGGGGATGTTCAATTAAGCCACCTTTTTTTTTTTTTCCGGGCACCCGTTGGTTCGTTAATCTAGTGGAGATAAATATTATACAGCATTAGCTCCATTCATCCTGCAAAATCAATTCTCTCGTTTCCTTCCTTTCTCCCATTTTTTTCTCTCACTTCTCTTTCACTTATTCAACCTCCAAAAAAAAAAAAAGTGCCAGAGAAAATAAATTGCTGCCTTTATAATAAGTGGTCCTAATGCAGATGAATGGCACTGGATCTCGGAGCAGTGAAGCCTCTCACCCGTCTGCCACCTAGATTCATTTAGCTCCATAATAAACAGCAAGCGCGACTGAAAGCAAGGCTCCTGCTTCAGTCCCCCCCAACCACCGCCCCACCTTCCCACTGTCGCCTGGAGCCCATACCAGCACTCAGCGTGGATAAGGATCTGCCTGCTTGTGGTAAATGTAATGTTAATGCACAAATAAACGCTGTTATACATCAAAACTAAATGATTAGATAATAGAAAAA
Source organism: Miichthys miiuy (assembly GCA_036365135.1). Taxonomy (NCBI): domain Eukaryota; kingdom Metazoa; phylum Chordata; class Actinopteri; family Sciaenidae; genus Miichthys; species Miichthys miiuy. The sequence continues at coordinate 20,751,529 of CM071613.1, forward strand.
ATGGTGACGTTAATGGGGCGCTCCACAGATTTTACATGTTAATGTAAATTTACTCATCATATGGAAAATTATTTGACTAATATTTTGTTCTTTGACACTTCAGTCGGAGTATTCTTTGATTAACCACTTGAATGTTTCAAATCTGATTGCAGTTTATTAGATCGTGCGTAAAACACATTGACTTAGCTCCTATACTGTCATACAATAAGTAGTCACAAAGTAAAAAGAAAAGTGGCTTATTATTTATTTTTATAAAGTTCTTATGATGCTTGTGTGTTTTTTTTTTTATGTTGCATATAGTTGTTGACTTTCCATATGCTCTTTGTGGAAAGCAAATTCACCCCAGGACAAGGAGCAGGGTTATCACCAGTATCAGCAGGCCTCCTCATCTTTACAGAGCCTTTCAGACAATTCAGCTGTGCTCTGAAATAATAAATAATATTATGAAGAGACCCCGTAGAGCTGCTCTATATGACTAGTGTCCTAACATAACTTCTGTTGTGATTTGGTGCTCTACAAATAAATATGAATTGAATTGCCTCCTGACATCCGAACCGCACCCTGTCGAAACTCATTTCAACACTTGAAACATCTCCTTTCAGACTCTGTCTCGCTCTGAAAATACCAAATGCAGAATCTAGCTGCGTTGTCTTTGACTTTATTAAATAACTGTGGCCATCGCACAGCAGCAGGATCAATTCCTGAGGTACCTTTTTGTTCATTATTTAAATCTTCTAATTGTGCTATTGTGATCTAAAGGTAACCCTATTAACCTAAACGCTCCACAACTAACAGAACACGGCTGTGTAATCATTGGGATCCAAAGCGTCATGTTCAGGATGAGTCGAGCATCATCAAAGTTTCAGCAGATGTTCAGAGAACATTTCCTTCCAAGAATCACAATATTTTTCTGCTGTATCACGTGGATTATATCAGGGGGGTTTCAGCGTTGCTGATTAAATGCAGAATTTGAATTATCGCAAGCAAGAAACATGTCTAATGGAGGAAGGAAACAGATGGTGGTCCTATAATGAAAACACAGCTTTCTTAAAATTGATTTTAAGAATTGCTTCACCCAAATGATCAAAAAATGAATAAGTCGGTATAATAAAATAAAAATGAAAATGCCTTGACCTGGTGGTACCTGACCATTAAGACAATCCTTGAAATTTCACCAATATAATGGAGGTAAATGGAATTTAATAGAAATAGTGACATTTAATGAACTTTTTCCAATAATAGTGCCATCGTTACGCTGGAACACTCACAGAACACAACGTCTACAGTTTCCATTGGAACTATATTTTACTCAAGAAATAGTCTCTGCAAACAACAGCGTGCTATGTGGAAGCCTCGGCCCAAACCCAAACCTGTTAGACAAGAGCTCCCCTCTTTACAGAGCCGAGTTTAACCCCTGGTTTCAGCTACACTTACGGGTCATTGTTTTGGTTTTCCAACCCACTACTTCACTGTTTCGGTCCACTCTCAGTGTTATTATCAGTGTTCCCAGCAGCAGAAGCAGAAGCAGAAGCAGCAGGTTTATTTTAGCACAAAAGCTCTAAAAACCCAACACAGCATCACACGACAGACAGACAGACACAGTTTAGCGTTAAGCTAATAAGTGAGGTATTTCCCTCAGGAGTTAGTCAGAGGCAAATAGAGGAAAGTGAATATCAGGCTTACTTTCTTTCCAAATAACCAGAATCACAACTTAGAATACATATTAATATTGTTCTATATCCGCTGGATGAGTAAATAAATAACCATCTGTTTGCAAAAAAAAAACCCTTCGCAATGTTAAACTTTAAATATATGTCTGAGTTGTTTACAGCTTATTTCCATTTCCCCGAGTGACCAAACCTTCACTTCAGTGGAATAGAGAATTATGTAAATGTACAATATGTACAGCATTAATGTTTAGCATCTCGGCTCCAACCTCTCTCCCAGAGCGTACAGGTGGTTGCTGGGGTTGAAGAGCAGAGCCAAAGAGTGAGCAGAGCTCTAACAGTACACTACCTTGATTTAAAGCTTTGGATATATGTTACAGTGAAAAGTGTATGCCATGTGAGTGTAGTGACAGACTTGGGTTGGGACCTTGAACTAGTCTGCAGACTACATTTCTTTCAATGCAGGTTCAACAACAAAACTACATAGAATAAAACGTAATTTCTTCCCTAACCTTCAGAACTATAGAGAGGGCTGGTCAAAGGTTAAAAAGGTGAAGCTCAAAGAAATGTAAAACTGTAGAACAACTTGGTCAAAAAGAAACCAAAGATATCAAGATGTTCTTCGTGTGTGCAAACTTGAGTGTTAGCACCTCTACCACCCACTCACACACCTTCACAAAGTCACGCGTACTGTCATACAGTCAAGAGCATATATACACAAATACACACACTTGACAGCCGGTTCAATACCTGTTGGGTAGAGGTGATATAAGACTATGGTGAGAGGAAGATAAATTCACCGATGCAAACATGAACTCAAACCTGTAACTTGAGGTGAAAACACACCAAATACATTTGCTGAAATGTTTCATGAAGCAATGTTTTTTTTTCTACTGAGTGGAAACTATAAAGGTGCATTTCTGTTCTAAAACTGAAAGACTATTTAGTGACACAAATACTGAGAAAAAAACTCTAATTCATGCTTGGTATAGAAGTTAAGATGCGAGCATACATAATTTCTCGCAGCAAGAAAATAATTATACAGAGAGGGATGCCTTATATCCTAGTGCCCTACAGTAAACCAATGCTATTCAACCATAACCAAAAAGAATCCTTTATTGACTACGGCAGTCTAAATCTGAAAATACAGGTGGATTTGCTGTCAGCAATGAATGAAACTGGAATTCGATTCAACGAGTGAAAAGGAATCAGTAAGCAGAGTCGCAATCAGAATGAATGCAACCCAAAAAAGTAACCAGCCTTAGAGTTTTATTCTCTCTCAATAGTTTTGTCACTGATGAATGCAGTTAAGATTGAGGCCAGCACAAAGGATTTTTTTTTTAAAGAGCGGAAAAGGCAAAGTCAGAATTCAAGAGTACTAATGAGTGCCACTGTTAAGAACGGCTAGACAAATATCCTTTTACTCTCCACTTTTCTGACTGACTGATGATTGCCCATTATCCAGAAATAGTAGAGATGATTACATGCTGGTTGGCTGTTGAGGTTCATAGATCTTACATTTTCATCAAACAAGCACATGAGATAAATAGACAGATCAAAACACACCCACCACCTCTAGCTGCCTTCCTGCTCCTATATATAGAATATATGTAATGGTGGTGATGGAACATAATGACAACAAAAGGAGAAAATGTATAGTGGACTACGCACTACGAGTGTCCATTATGGGTTGTTTCTTAGGAAAGAAATGAAGGGCAGCCAGATTGTGACTTTATACTCTTCAGAAAGAACCTTATTATTTCAGTGTAAAGGGAATTCGACATTTCACTGAGCCACAGCCTCAAAGTGAGAACTTTTTTTTTCTACTGTAAGTTGCCACGGTGCTGTTTTTAATGCAGATGTGTCTGAAGCTCCCAGTCCAACTAAGATAGGATCAGTGTAGATGTTAAGAATATCACAGTGTTTTAAAAAAAAAAAATGTGTCCAATATCTCTCTATCCCGGGACAGACAGTGAATCTACGGGGGGAGATTTGTCTCTGCTATATCACATTTATCACACTGAATCTGGAAACATCTTGTGAAGCTTTGATTTCGAATTCTGAAAAACTAAATCTTTTATCAAACCAATGTTAACGTCTGCTTTCTGTGCTATAGGCAGAATGTGGTGGGGAAAAAAACATCCAGCTAGATCACTGTGCTTTATTTATGAAATATTATATGATTAATCTGTGTTACTCAAACAAATTCCCTTTCCCTTGTGTTCCCATCTGTGTTGTCTGTTGTCTCTGTCGTGTGTGTGTTGCTGGGCTTGACCTCCAGTTTTCCTTCTCACCAGCCTGATCACCTCAACACCTGCTCCCGTCATCCAATCAGCCTATGCAGTACAAAAGTCCGGCTCAGATTGTTTGGTTTCTCTTGTGGCAGCGGATGTCAGCCTTGTGTGATGTTTGAAAACTTAAACTCAATCTTCCTGTGCTCCAGGAATCCTTGCAACCGTTCCTTCATTCCTCTGCCACAGCCAGCACTGTCTCTTCTCTGCACCTGCCTCTGACTGCAAGATCACATCCTTCCACCTCGCCCTCGTCTGGTTCAATAAACCATTTAAACTGATTCGAGTCTCCAGCTTGTGTTTTTGCAATTTGAGTCTGCTACCGTTCAACTTAACATTGTGATTGATGGTGTTTGATTTTTGCAAAAGAAATGGTGATGTTTCATGGTTCTATTTCAAAGCACACGAGGCACCGAAACCCAGAAAATGACAAAGTAATTCACAGCACTGGACTTGCGTTTTGTGACCTATGTACGTCTCCAGTGTAGCTTGACTTGACTTTTCTGTGAATTTCAGAAATGCAAAGCAATTTCTGTCTCAGTGCTTTGACATCTCCAGTGTGCTGTGATATGTATTTAATGGCTTTGTACAGCAGCTGAACAATATAAACTTCTGCAGCATATTTTGAATACCCTCAAGGATTCAAATACAGTTTTCATATTTACATTATTCAATGACCCCTCTTCTCTCCTCTGTCCCTCTTCCCATTCTTTAATCCGTTTCCCTTTTATCCCATTTTCCTTCATCTCTCCTCCTTTTCCATTATGCCCCCTTTCCCTCCCTCTTATCTGTCTATATAACCACTTTTTAGCCTTTTGTTTGACCTTTCCACCCATTTCTCATTATCTTCTCTCGTCATCTGCCCCCTTCATTCCCTTAACACCTCTTTACTCATCTCCTTACGGCCTCTCCTGGTGTCTGCTCTCTCCTCTTATCGTCCTTCCTTTTAACCTTTTCTTCTCCTTTCTCTCGGCGGAGGGCGCACGATGACTAATTGCTTTGTCAACACAAGTTCTCCGTTATTGACACACTGGGCTATGGCAAGCACCAATTCTCTCCTCCATAAAGGGGGGGGGTCGTCTGTATACATTAGGGTTAAATCAATGCACAAATGTTCTGTTGTGTTTTGGGATCATTTACCCGAGAAGCATGTTACACAGAGAGGGGAGCTGCAGAATATGACCATAATGCAGATTATGCATAAAACTTAGTGATTTGTTGTTAACGATGTATGACTAACAACTCTTTGACACTGAACAAAATTTAGTTTTGTTTCATCAGTTGTTGCATAGCCCAAGTTTGTCCCTCTCAAGCATCATCATTACATTCATATCACAGAGCTAAGCATCTGTGTTTCGGAGAGATAAATCCCAAACAAAACAAAAAAATATGAAGGTCGTTAAATAACTCTCATTGCAGTTTTTAAAGGGGTTTCCAGACATTTCTGTCCATCTGGATCCAAAAATATTACATCCGCTGCACAATAAAATCATAATCCAAAATTGCCCCTCTGTTTCCAAATTCTCAAAGGTGGTAAGCGACAATGTTCCATTTCCTTTTTGTTTCTTTTGATACGAGGAATCATAAAAGGTGTTATTGATGTGAATGCAAGTTTAAAATAATCCAAAATAAAGTTAATATTCATACCTACATATTTATTTTTGATCACAATACAAATAGAGCAAGGAGAAGAGTCAAAGATTCTCAGAATACCTTCACACCTTTCACTAAGTGTTAAAAGTCCTGTTGTTTCGAGGTTGTTTATCTTTCAGATGCTGAGATATGTGACTTGAACGTGAATGATGAAACATTAGGGGAAACTTGTACTCCTGTTTCTCTGAGTGTGGGGGACTACTTCTGCTTTTGTGTGTGTTGTTGTTTAAAGTTAGTTTGTGAAGCTAATACCAGATCATTGTTTCTACATCTGATGACTGCAACTAACCATCCTATGGACTATTTAGTTAAAAACAGATTTTCATGTTCAGAATATGGACATTACAGGCAGTGTTCTTTGTGTGATTTTTCACTGGTTACATTTCAGATTTTGTGCTATTTTTCTTGCATAATATGTCTACTTGGAAGTGGAAATAAACTTTAAGGTGTTTATTTTACGTAATTCTTTGCTATTTGTGTCTGTACATATCACCAAAAGTTAGCGACAGATGATGCCTCATTTGCATATTTAAACATAAAAGTTTTTTTTTTTTCACCTGGAGTGTCCCCCCCCTTCATACGGAAACAATCGACTGTTTAACCTGTGAAGTAAAAAAAAAAAAAAAAAAAAAAAAAGATTTCAAAACACAAAGCCTTGTCTCTTTGTTCTAACACCAAAGAGAACAGAAGAGACATTTGACACTTGCAGAGGTAAATGATGATGAAAGGAGTGCAGACTTTGATGTCCACAGGAGGCATTTATAATTTAAGCCTGGCTTTAAATGTGCTAAACTGACTTGTGAATTCTGTTTTGCAGCAATGACCAGATGGAAAATATCACACTTTTTTTTTTTTTTTAAGCTGGTTGCACATGAACTTATTTCCTGAGGCTGTTTGCCCTCTGAACAGTGTCTTCTGCTCAATGGCACTAATTCTGTGCATTTAAAGAAACTTTCCTACCATAAAATAACCAATTTTAAGTCATGTTGATGCTACACTGACTGCTGCTGATTTACAGAGTTTCATGATGGACTGTAAAGTAAATTGTTGTGAATTATAGCTGCTGTTCGGTAATACTTGCTATAGTAGCTCAGTTTGTTAGCCAAGCTGCCTGGACTGTGATCTAAGAGCATCAAGGAGTGTTTTGGACCACTGGGAAGAGGAGATTTTCAGACATGCCGACGGGGAGCAGAGCCGCCGGTGTTGTGCCAGAACCGGAGCTGAGCAAGAGAGTAATGTAACTGGGCTCAGCAGCCTCTGTGGACATAATGCCAGAGGCAAAAAGACTGAAGACTAAGACTAAGAGAGAAAATGAAAGTAATTAAGAAAGAGGCCATAAGATGGGAGTAAATACCGGACTGACTTTTAGTCGTTGATGAGAGCTTTGTGAAATAAAAGGCTGAAAGACAGACGACGAGCTGGGCTTCATGCTGTTGGACTAGAAGTAATATAGCTGCCATGTCTTGTGTTGTTGCACTTGCTTGATGTTTGGCTGTTAACAAAGCTGTTGAGTCATTAGTATTTCATCATAGGTGATATAATAACAAATACACATATACAGCTAAATACTTCCAGTTTTTTAGACTCCTTCAGTCTGCAGGCTGTATCGGCTTAGATATCGAATCCATCACTACTGTAAATATCTGCAGTGGGGGTGGAACAAGAGTGAGAGCTGGCACACCCGGTATCTGCACTCCCATTAACATAGTCAGCAGCTGTGAAAGGGCAGAGCGCAGGCCGCCTGGAGATTTATCAGAATGTCACTCTATACGCCACATTAGCCCTGACACCACACTCGCGCGCGCGTACGCACAATTGTAGCCACGACACTAGCGACCCTGGTGAAGCCAGGGTCAAACTGATATGTCAGAAGCAGTCATCTCATTCCAACAAGTCTCACAGGTCGCACTTCAGTGTAGGTGTACGTTAGTGTGTGAGCAAGTATTATTTTCTAGTAACTGTGTCCATGTGAATGCATCCATTTGCATACCTTTGCAGAAGTTGCTTTTCTACCCTGAGTCGATGTTTGCTTGACTGAAAGACAAATAGAGGTCTACCAACACCTACGTTTCCACTCTGAAAGCAACCTTCAGCACATCAAAGACGTCTGACTTGTTCTCTGCAGCCTTCTTAAATCATTAAACGCTCTCTTTAATCACACACACACACACACACCGACTTTGCGTGCATCAGTGGTGTCAGCTGTATCAGTGCCACGATCAGAAATGAACGCATGTCAGAGGGATGCTGCAACGTCTTAAGATGCTTTTTAATTTCACATTCATGGTTCAGAAACAACAGTCTTTAAATGTTTTACAACAATGCGATGACGGATACAGCTTTTTGAATTTAATAATCGCCATTGTAGCAAACTCAGAAAGATTAAAGCCAAAAAAAATATATTGTTTTGCTTTATTTTGACATGTTAAACTTTGTTTCAGAGTGTTAATGAGGATGCTGGACAGCCAAGTGTGTCTGCAGACGCCTTACAAATCAGTCCTGATTGCATACAAAGTGTTTTTTTTTTTCTCACAGGATTTGGAGGCTTTTTGTTTGTTGTTTTCGGCTAATGTGAAAAATTAGGCTGCGGATTAGATGGAACCTTTCAAATATTTTTTTATTCCAGCTGGTCTTCCATTTTACATTTGTTCACTTTGCTATAGCTGTACAAGTGCACTGCGAGACACACATCTACATCTTGACCTAAACTTAGACATACAGAGTAAATGTTCCTTAACCAGCTGCTCCACTGAGCACCACTCCTCTGGCTGGGTCATTAAGTCTGCGAATTAAAAATAGGAACCGGATTTGAACATATGTTTAACAAAGCGTGGTGCAAAGTGAGCTTGACTGAAGACCGTACAGCAGAGTAGTGTGCTATTTTAAGTGGTCCGGAGTTAAACTGTGTTAGTATGCACTGAGCGTGTTAAGGCCACTGACCAGTACAAGCTGTACTTAATGAGCAGCAGCTGCTATACAGACAGACAATGTAAAGGGTGGACACACTCTGCTTCGTCATATATGAAGCTTTGGTCAAAGTTCAGTTATATCTCTAGATATTATTATCCCAAGATCATGAGTATTTTTTTTCATTTATTTTGATAAAATAAATTGTATTTCTCATGATAAATGTGCCGATATTTCATAAAAATTATCTTTTGTTTCCTCTAATGAGGCAATTAGTTATCAGATAGTTAGAAGGTTGTATAAAAACAATGAGAAAATCATATACCAAGGCATCTCCTGGCTTCCATATTTATCTCTCATGTTTTGCCATCATTATTTTGCAATCTGTTCCCGTTCAGAACTTCATTTCCAGCTCCTCCTGTACTTTTTCTAATATATTCAGAAGTATGCGCTGGCATATCATTCGCCACAATGAATCAATTGTTGGATGCTGCTCTTCTTTCTAAATATCTGTTTTTGGTCCTGAAACAAACCTGATCTTGGTGGATTCATTTATTTTTACTTGCTTGGCCATATGCTGCATTCATGCCGTGTCGGTAGAATGGGGTAAAAAAGTGAAAACATCTTGTTAAGAGTGTTATTTTTATGATTATATATTATTTCAAGACGGGTAGCCCAACTGCTAGCCCTGAATTTTAACATATGCAGCCCACATGAACTATTTTCTTAGTAATTTCACCAGACATAAACTATATGGTAGTAGAGGTAGTAGAGGAGAATTTGCTTATACTCATAAATGCAATATGGAGATGTGAAAATCTTTCTCCCACTCTATATTTATGATGTATATGATATGACTTGAATGCAGCATTACTTCACACCACCAGCCAGCAGACTCAAGAGTATCCTGTCCAAACTTTATAGGCAATCCTTTTTATGATGGTGCTTAATAAATGTGAAGTCAACAAAATCTTTTACTATTGCCATCCAAAAAAGAAACAGCATACCGTTTCAGTTAACCTTTCTTTATAAATCTTCCAGACATCGATCAGCCTACTCAGATCTTGCTGTCAGTGTTGGTCGTTTCTCATACTGAAAGTTTCTGATTCTTTTTGTTTGTTTGTTTGTTTGTTTTTTCTTATCGAGCACTGTGTCGGCGTGGCAGCAGAAAAGATGAGTAACCCAGACATCCTTGATAACTGAAAGCCAGGCAAGATATGTTATGTGACAATACAAAAATTTAAATCGAGAGCGCCTCACAGTGCCCTGATAGGCTAACCTGATTCGGTAATTTATTTATTTTTTTCTCAAATAATATGGTTAGAAATGTTCTGAGAGTGTGTGAGACTTTCACTCAAACCTGACACGGGTGTGTCGCTTACAGTTTAAACACTGATTATAATAATGGCTTGTTTATATATTTGTAAAAATGCTGAAAGGAATACGTTTGAGAAATAATTTCAATGGTTTTCAATCAATTCCAATCAATTGTTCTCTAAAGACAGAAACGTTTTGCTTATATTCAAATGCAAATGCTGTTCTAACTCAAATTAATTCAAGTGGTTATTTATTTGTTATTATACAGGAAGATGGAGGTTATTTTACAGGAATGTCAGACAGCAGCAATACACCTGTGAAATTGAAATATTTGTTAATCAAATAAGCATTTATTTGTTAATTACACAATAATGGTGAGATTAGGCTCTGCTCTACAACATGACACAAGGGAAGCACTAATTGCTGTCAGGAAAATGTCATGCTTATTATCTATGAAGCTGGTATCTGTGATGCAAAGATTTTCCTGACATGATTACTCCCTGCACAGATACGACAGCATGCTGTTATTTCATGCTAAGTGAGCTGGATATAGTGTAAAAAACAAAACTCTCTGCTAGTGCATTATGTCAGTGCTTTATAGATCAGTTTAACTTGAACTCATCAATCTCAGACCGTACATGCTGCTAACAGTGTCAATACTGCAACAGCAGCGTGGGCTGGTTGGTGAATTTGTCATTGTATGATCCATAGATATCTCAGCTGTTCTCTCCTACACAGTCATGTAGGAGGTGCAGGGCAGTGAATGAATGACATCTTTAAGCTCGGTTATTTTTTCTGCCTCGGAGAACTGTGGTATGTGTGTCCATCAGCACTTCTCCTTCAGTTCTTCTCAGATTTAAAGAGTTTGTGGACAGAATCACTATCCAGAGGACACTTTTAGTCAGAGTACTCAGAGGAGAATATGAGTACATGTCTTAAGTCATTTTACATGTCATGTCGTTGACATTTGATCATCTATATCATCATGCAAAATATACATAGAGGCTGTCATGCACCTTTTGCATTCAGAAGAAACGTTCATAAAATGTCAAACCTAGAATACATAAAGACAAGGAAACATGGATGTTGTGAATTTTGTGGCTTCTTCCAATTATAATCCTGCTCTTCAGCACTGACTTCCCAGAGTCTTGTCATCACAGAGCGGCTGCCAGGCAACCCACGCTAAAGCCAGAGACGCTCTGTACAGTACAGTGCTGGGAGGACGGATAAATTGTTGTCAAAACCAACACACAACTCCTCCTAAAATCAGAATTTTTATATATATATATATATATATATCTATATATATATATATATATATATATATATATATATATATATATATATATATATATATATATATTTCTGTATGTGTGCATATTAAACATCCATCTGTCCATCCATTTCCAGTAACCATTTATCTTTATCAGAGTCGCGAGGAGCTGGAGTCAATCCCAGCTGACATTGGGCAAGATGCGGGGTACACCGTGGACACGTCGCCAGTTCATTACAGGGCTGACACATAGAGACAAATAACCATTCACACTCAATTGGGCAATTTAGAGTCACCAATTAACTTGCATGTCTTTGGACTGTGGGAAGAAGCCAGTGTGCTTGGACAGAACCGACACAGACACAGGCAGAACATGCAAACTCCACAGAAAGGCCCCAGCTGGGGGATTTGAACCAGGAAGCTTCTTGCTGTGGGGAATCACACCTGCAGATTAAAAAATATAACGTTCATTAATGTGTCACTTGGCCCATTTCCCTGTGTTGGCTGGTGGTGTTTTGTGTAACCTTTCTCTAAAAATCTGGTCTTAAGCATTTATTATTGTAGTCATAAAACCGCGTTCCATTAAACTGACATGCTTTTTGAACCCCCTAAAGGCGGCAGGTTTGGGCCCCATAGATTTGTTGATCTTGCCCTGTGGTGGCTCGATGAAGTGAAAGGTGGACCGTTTTCTACTTTAAAGTTTTTCTTGTGCAGCAGTGGGTGAGTTTAACAAGGTAGGCGTCTGCAAGTTGACTCTGAGGAGTACAACAAAAGCAGAGGGGAGACCTGCGAAATGTGTGTTTCAGCAGGCTATGATGTTGTGAACGTGATACCTGATGGAAGCAATTTGAGTATCGGTGCATATACTACGGACGAGGAGAATCATTCTGTACCTCTGTGGGATGTTGCTGCTGGGCATCAGTTGAAAGGAGCTGCTCATGCCTCTGCAGAGGGTCGAGATCCAAGGACTTTGAAATACGTCGAATGGCCTTGGGCTACTGGACATTGGAGGGGCGTTTGATTTGTCTTGGTTAGGCTATCGACCACCAGGATGGGTCAACGCAGCAACACAGTGATACCTTTCATCCATCTTCCAACCTTCCTCTGACTGGACCCCTACTCTTCCAGTGGAGAAATCTAAAGAGAAAAAAAAACGGAATAAATTTGCTTCCGTGGAGCAAGTTAAGCTTGGATAGCAACACTGTCTATTACTTCTCCCTTTCAACTATTCTCCTCAATCTTCACTCCTCTACCTATGTACTCTGTTAAGTCCATATCATATTAAAGTTGCTACTTTTAATTTGTATGTCTGTTACTGATAGCCTTCTCTGTAGATGGTGAGGAGTTTGTCCCTGATTTTTGAATAGCAAGAACCAGAAGTTTGGCCTAGCCAAGATGTATGACTTCAGCATCAATTAATTGGTCGCTTACCCATGAGAGGATGGTCTCCACAATACTGGAATAGACATAGATAGATCTTTACATCAAGTTTAACTTTAGGGACTTAGAACTTGACAGGTTGCAGATCATTTGTAGTTAATTATAGTTAGTGGGGATATGGAATCACCACCTTAGTTAATATGTCCAGCCAGGGAAAACTTCATGGTCTACAACAAGTCAAGTCTACAACTCTACTTTCCACCATGTTACTCACTATTTCTCTTTCCCTTAATATGTGAATCCACATAAAAATAATTTAAGATATCTTGTTATCTTGCCTTGTTATCTTATCTACTGGTAGCTTCACATACTGGCCTATTAATGAAAGCAAGACCCCCACTTTGGTTCAAGAAATATTATAGTGCTGTTTCCCAAAGCCTTACTAATAAATTATTAGATTTTTCAGCATAATCAGGATATGATTATTGAACCAAAGGTTTTTGTTTGTTTTTTTGTTTGTTTGTTTTTATCATTAAATGAAACGTCTTCTTCTGACCATACTAATGCCCATGTTGCTCAGGACAATATACAAGGCAGTGGTGTTACATTAATCTGTAAGTCTATTTTTAATTTAACCTCCAACAACTCATTTAGGGCTCGTATAAAAACCATCTCTTTCAAATCAGTCCACCTTGTGGTACTCAATAGACCATCTGGCCCAAGTCTTAGAAGGATTTTGAGAATTTATCTCAGACATGGTTACTCGTGTGTTTTTAATTATTAGTGATTTCAGTGTTCACCTGAAAAAGGCCTTTGATCATCTGAGTAAAATGCTTCTGGAACTTATGATAGTTTTGGTTTGTGCATGAAACTACTCACTGCAGTTATGTCCTTGACTTCGTTATAGATTATGGTTTCTATCCTGAACGTCTCTCCCATCTAAATCACTTTCTTTTTCTAAACTAACTTTCTGAATTTGTGAGCAATTGCCTGTGGTCTTGGAAATTGTACCAGTGATTTAAACACATCCATTTCTGGTCTCAAAATCAATCCAAATGAAGCATCAAAGAGGAAAATAAAACAAAAAAACTCGCTCTACTTTTGTAAAAATCAGCAATGCAACACATGTTGGTCTGTGTTCTTACACATTTTGAGACACTCTTGAAACATTGTCTAAGCTGCTGTTCTCCTCGACCCCATCTAGAACTTTTAAAAAAAATTCTTGTAACTTCTTGTCATGCTCATTATTATTAGTTATCATGATTAAGACATGCATCGTGGCATTGTGGCAATGTTCTCGCTAGCTGTAAGACTGCCTGGGGTTAAACATCTACTTAAAAAATCACACCTTATTCCATAGTCTTTGAATAATTATTGGCCACTCTAATTTTCCATTCAGTAGCAAAAATAATTTTGTGTCAGCAACTTTTTAATCTGCTTTCAGGGCACTGAGTAATATGATGAATTATCTTCTGCTTATTGTGGATTCAGACTCCACTTTGGTTCCTCTTTTACTGGATCTGAGGGTGAATTTTGACACCTTAGATCATTGTATACTCATAGACAATTGGAAAATCAATTTGTTGTCTGGGACCTGGCTCTCACATGGGTAAGTCAATGTGTTTTGTATAGTTTATGCATTTCAATTTTGGGCTAAATTCTACACAGTCATGAAATTAATGTCCGCTTTTACGCTGATGATGCAGCTGTATGTGCCTATTGAGACAGATGATAATTCCAAAATTATTATTATTAAATTAAAGAAAAACTGGTGTCATTTTCATGCTTTTTGATAGAAATGAGATTCTGGTCATTGGCCCTGCTCAACAGACTCCAGATTGATCAAGTAATTTGAAGTAACAGTAACTCTTGAAAACTGCAATTTCTCTTAAAATTTCACTTAATACATTTAGGAAGTAACACATTAAAGGATTCTCCATGGCGTTCTTTTTTTTTTTTTAAGCTAAATTTCATTCTTTCTGTCTATGGCTCATGCAGAAACCCTAATTCATGCATTTATTTCTTCCAGAAATGATTGTTGTAACATTTGGTAGTCTGTTTTTAATTGTTTAATTGACTTTGGCATTTGAATGTTGCAGTCTGACTGTGTGACTTTATGTCAGTGCATGTATTGTATCATTTCCTGTTCGTGCATAACACCAAACTACATTGGCTGCCTTCCACTTGGCCATGTAGGCATGCCACATGTAACGTGGTAGCAGGGAAACTTAAACGGAGTGCAGGCAGCATATGAGATGGCACGTGTAATCTCCATCAGATGCTGTGGTAAAGTTTATTTTTATCTTTTCACAGCTTTTAAGTGCTGGCAGAGACAGGACAGTACCTACTCTTGTTAGATTCAGCCAGAAAACAGTCATGTGAAATATGTGTTTATTGGTCCATATTGTTCACAAGGCTGTTGGTACTAGTGGTATTTTGTCAACCTGCCACACAACTTAGCATTAGCTCATCAGCTCAATTTGCCAATTTGAGTCCCAATGCAGAGTGGAAACCACACAATCTAGCACTGCTCCAGGCAGGTTTGGGAGCTCAGCCATACATTTCTTATACAAACAACTGAAAAAAAGTTTAGTATCAACTTTAACATACTGTGGTTTATTTGAAATTGGGTCACAGGTCCATATAATAACGCCACACTTCTTTCTCCATTGAAACAAGAAAATACCACACACAGTGCATGAGTCCAATATAACTGACTCAATTCACTCTTGACTTTTTGCAATGAAAGTTGTTCATGAACTTTTCTCAGTATTTCTGGTCTCACTTTTCTGAATACCTGTGGCAAGCGAGGTAAAGCCAGCTCCAAAGGAGAAAAGGTTAACAAATAATGAAATGTATGGATGGAGAGATGGAGGGCCGGGTAATCCTGTTAGCCACCTAATCGCCGTGGCTACAAGGTCTGGGACGCAGGATGTTAGACACAGGAACCTGCACCCTCAGCATCAACAGTGCATGTGTGTTTCTGGAAGGGAGGGGTCTGGAGATCCATTACCCATTATCATCCGGGCTCTCGGGGATTACTGTGGATAAAGTGAGAGAGAGGAAGAGAAAAGTAGAGAATGGGGACTTAGCCTTATATCCTGCAGCTTTTTGCTCTGCTGTCCAGCTCATCACACAATCATTTGGCTGACAGCGAAGCTCAGAAGGAAGGAATGCTTTAGGAGGAGTTGTAGCCAAAGAAACAGTAATTGAAAACTTGATTAAAATGGTTGATAAGTGTGCAGTATCAGAAAAGCCATGTCAGTGTCCAGCATCTAATCCAATCTGTCATTGTAGACCAAACACAATACATTCCTGACACCAACAATGACCGGCAACAATGTTATTTGTCAGCAGTGCTGGAAATATTGCATCATAAGTTTTAATATTCTTCATGGGGATAGAGATGGAGGTAATTGGCAATTGTCTTCTAGTTCATAAAGTGTTCAGTCCTCATACCTTTATTGAGTTACAGCTTTTTCTGATCTGATTATCTGATCAGGAGGACAAAGACCAGCATGACTTTTTTGAGTCATGCTGGTGTTGAGTAGAGTTTGAGCAACATAAACTACTTAAAGTTAAAACAATAACACTGGAGATTTTTGGTGTGTTTTTCATGTCCCTTAGATGAAATGGCACGTGTTACCACATTGCATCCATCTCTGACTTTCCCACTAGCGCCATCATGAGGTCATAGTTTGTCCAATACTTTGGTTTATGGACTAAATACCAAAAACTAATGATATTCCCATCAGCCTCAGATTCTTTGTTAGCAGTGCTGTTGGCTAACGTTAATATGTTAACAGGCTAAAAGAAAATGTAGACATAATACCTGCTGAACATCAGCGTGTTAGCATTGTCATTGTGGGCATGTCAGGATGCTGATGTTAGCATTTGGCTCAAAGCCCCACTGAGTCTATAAGATGTAGAACTTTTTATGCATTGTGTTAAATATTTTGGCTTCTGCATATCCCCTCAAGAGATCCTGCGAGATCAGAGTGCAGTCGGGCAGGAACAAGAGAGTTCAGCACTGTATTCAAGGACACATTATCACAAACTGACCTGACAATTTATGTCAACAGACTAATGCTGCCAGCATTGAGTGTTTCCTTTTGAATAACACAACTGTTTTGTTGTAGGCTACAACATCTCTACGCCGCTATCTCGTAGGTACAGCCCTCAGTGAGCGACAGTTCCAGCTGGGCACATCAAGGACGCACAGACACACACGTGCACACGCCGGACGCCGAACGGCTTTTTAGCGTGTGTGTGAGTGTTTACATCAAACCTCAAATTATTCGAAAAGCAGGAATATCATTTGAATAAATGAATAAAGTTGCTCGCTGCTATCCAGCATGACAGTACAGGCACGTAAAACTAAATATTACATTCATATTTCATGTGTTTGAGCCATGCGTGTGCTTAGAGTACCATATTGCAGATTTCAGGGCTTTTAGCAAGTCGGAAGTTGGAAGAGTGCAAACCTGGAGAAAATTGAGGTTATTGGAGGTTATTAGTCTACAGATAATGCAATGCAACAGTTAAAATAGTAGACGGCAAAAGGATTGTGAGTTTACAAGACATGTGTGAAGGAAAGGCTGCAGGCCAGATGTTTCTTTGTTCATTTACTGAACACAAAAACATGGTTGAAAAGGTGTCATGGGTCATTTGAGATCCCAGTATGTAGCCTGAAGTTCTTTTTAGTTCAGCTGAGCCATCATTTACTTTTCCTTGTGATGTAGTTGTGAATCAAGGCAGCAAAGGAACCCATCTGTTGTGCACCTGTGATTACTTATGTTATGCATTATGAAGTAAATTAATATTGCATGTGAGCTTGTTGTCTAATGATTTTCCAGATCTGTTGCGCATTCACAATGGTGGTTTGCTAAATGAAAAATCGTAATTGAATTGGCAGGACAAGGGAAAGGGAGTTGTCTGTGTGTGTGTGTGTGTGTGTGTGTGTGTGTGTCTGCAATGCGGTGCTGTACATAAATTGGCAGTGATTGAAATGTTGCTTTAAATTGTTGATGTGTACCCACAGGAAGCACATCTTATGTTACCACCCTTTAATTTAGCATAAAGAATAATAGCTCTGAACCTGATACAAGAAACAACATTGTCCTTTTCTTTATTCAGAAAACTATGAGCAAAACATTCAAATAAAACAACTCCAGGGCTAGAGATTTCCTCTTGAAATAATAATAAAATGATCACAAATAACATGTTCCTTACCTACCAATGAAGTCCTTCATTCAGTACCTTTTTTTATTATCATTATTTTTATATACCTGTCCACCCTGAAGTTTTCTTCGTGCTTGATGAGACACTTTATCATGCTACCCGTATTCACTCTTTCCTGAAATAATCCTTCCATTTATTTTTATCAGCTGCCACAGGCAGGTAGTATTGCCATGCTATAGCCAGAGTTAGTTGAGACCCAACACAAATCACAAGTTTTAATCTTGCAGCAGAGTTGATATATTCTTGGAGTTATACACCAAATCAGATTCAGATCGCCCTCTAAAATGCCTACAGATGCGGCCGGGAGTGACAGTGCGTGAAAATAACAGCCATGGATTCCTGCAAAACTAAAATGTGGGTTTTGATTAGCCTGTTATTGCTGTAAAGTTAAGCAGAGGAGACAACGACACCTGTACGTTTGGGTAGTATGGAAAACTCACTATAAAAATAGCCTTAATACTTTCACTTTGCAGATACTGTCTTCCAGCACCTCTCTCTCTCTCTCTCTCCTTCATCCACCTTCCCTTCACCTCCACTTATGCCTTTCTTTCCATGTGCCTTAATATCTTCTAGCAGAAATTACTCATCCAGAGTAGCCACCTACATCGAGAAAGTGTTATGAAATTATTGTCCTCTTTGAACAGCAGCCGTTTCTCCTCACACTGAAGAATCCCTGGTGTTTTTATTGATTGAGCTAGGTTCAGGTAGTTCATCTAAATTTGATTGCTTTTGTCAATCTTCGTTCAACTATCACCAATTTCCCTTTAATTATGATACACTAACTGCTGACTTTGACTGCTCTGAGAGGACAGCAAGGTGAAAAAATTACACAAGATAGCTGCGGAAAATCGAACTGACTCACTTTCCCGTCTTGTGTAAGATGGCGCCATCAATAAAATTAGCTGTGAGACAGGCGAGGGACAAGGAAGCCAGTTGGTGGGAAGATGTGATGAGCTGAAGTTACTGGTAGACTGCCAATCAGTCGGGAACTGGGTCGTCTTCTCCATTACAGAGACTTGAGTTATGTTTAACATTATAATTTAGCAGCTCAAATAAAGACAAATGGTTTGCACCATACTGAAGACAGAAAAAAAAAAAACAGGAGAGGAAAAGGAGAGAGAGATAGTGAAATAAATTTATGCTATATATCCTTCAAAAATATAGATATAATATAATATATAATATATTTTATCTAGTTTGGTCAATCTATACAAAAAACAACTATGCAAAAATGGCAACTTAGTAGTAGATTTAGGGGAAGTTTCAATCTTTTGTAATAAACCTGAGCTAATTCATCATAAGCCTTGAAACCTGTGCTGTATCTGAAGTTATCTGTTGAAAAACTAAAGTTTCTTTCATCAAGAAATAACTATTAAACTATTTTAATGCATTAAACTCCATAAACTCTAAAATCTTTCATATTCATACATAAAAAAGGTCAAATATTAATGACTGTCTGGCTGTCAATCAGCCTGCCATTCCTCACCTGTCCACCATTGTGCTTCCCTGTCACATGACCAGTCTCCTCCCTATACACCTGCTGCTCATTAGCCACCAACCTCTGTGTATATACACCCGCCGGTGATTGAGTATCAGCGACTTCTAGACAAATGAAATCACTTCTACCTGACTGTACAGTCTAATCTGAGAGAAAACTATTATGGTCGGCATGGAAGCCATCATCCAGCATCTTTAATGCACATTTAAAATGGCTCATTTCCAAAGAGACTGATTTAATAAATTATCCTTCCTCCTGCCTAAGACATTATTAAGTGTGATATCTGATATTATATTTAGGAAACTGGAGATAATCTTTCTATAATACAGTGGAACTAAAGTCTGAATTAACGCTTACTCACAAATAGTAACATTAACATTTACCGACTGTTCAGTATGTGACTTTCCATCAAGATATGAACGGCTACCTATGAACTACAGTGATGGTAAGTACCATCATCAGATCTAAGCAGCCTGTTTCCAGCAGCAGTTTGAAGCACTTGTTATCAGTGATTGATTTATGTGCTGAACTTTTGAAAAGCACTGGAGTGAACTCTTTTTTTATTATTACTGAAAATGTTTTGCCCCCCAGGTTTCATATAAGATCTTACAGTCATTCAGGGATCCCGAGAGACAGTTCTTTATATACTTGTTGTCCCCCTGACCTTTTTTATATAGAGCTAAATCATGAGTGGTGAAGGGAATCGAAGGGTAGTGGAACTTTTAAATTTCATTAGTTATGGTGATTTTTTTTATCTGTTTTGGTTTGTCAACTGAAATTAGAAAGTGGAAATGTCACTTCAGAAGCTAATTGTTCTTTCAGTGGTTTCAAGCTGGCATAGCATACCAGCAGAGTCATAATAAACTCGGATTATGTTATGAAGGTTCATATGCAGGTAATACCATTTGTCCACCTCTCAAAATCTTTAAAAAAAAGACACACACGTATGCTCTGACCATTCCTCTTTTTAAAATGTGCACCGAGAATCATGTAAAAAGTCCTCACATCTCAAGGACACAATAAGTTCCTTGACAGCACAGTGACCATTTGGGATCCTTCCTGATCCACCACCTGTAAGGTTATAGACTGAAGTTAAAGGTTTGAAAGCAGTGATTGTAGTCGTGGTCTCCAGAGTCAGTCAGACAGTTTGTACCCTGAGTGGTATCCCTCTGAGATTCAGCAGCACTACACATGATTCCATTAACATAATTAAAGGAATAATGAACATAAATTTGCATTTCATCTTCGAAATGGAGTAGTAAGAAGCAACGTGTTTGTCTGGTCTTACCCCTATTCTATATCATTCATCGATATGCAATAATCAATAAATTCACATAAACCAACTCTTTCTATAACTAAAGCCTGTGAATAAACAAACAGTGCGTCTGTGCTGGGTGGCACTAACTCAAAGACGTCGAAACATACAAACTCTCTGCTGCATGACAGTCAGCGGAGGCATTAACTGGTTAATAGGTGAATCCGTATGTTACAGCTGCGGTTTTGCTCCAGCAGGATTTGAGGGTGCTGTTCAAAACTCAACGCTCTTTTAATGTCTGTGTTGTTCTCTCTCCGTGGGCTTTAAAAGCTGTTTTTTTGGGGTTTTTTTTTCATTCTGTCTCAAGCAGCAGACCGGACAGCGATGATGTCCAACACTTTCATCTCAAACCGGCTATCCCACACTGCCATCTGTGGGTTAGAGAGTGAACACCAGCCAGAAAACCCTCCCCAAAAAAAAACAACACAAGACTGCCCTTACATAAGTGATCTATAAACCAACAGCGTGACTGGCTGTCTTACAATAAGCAAGCTGAGATGATGTTCAGCTGGGGGATCCCACCAGGGAGGCAACGCCAACTCGACCCGCCATGCTGATTTGCATGTGACCCACATCGATGCATTAGTTTTGTGCTTCCGACAGACTTGACAGGGAGTGAAAGAGATGGAAAGGAAGAGAGACAGAGATGCTGCACCCTTCAATCCCTTTTCTGCCTCAAAACAAGCACACACACACACACACACACACACATACACACACGTACAGTAATTCGCCTCTCTCCAATGCAGTGAACCCAATCCCATCTGTTCAAGGAGGATAAATTCTGGCAGAGGGAATTTATCAGCAGCCAAGATTTATTTACTGGAAACAACTTTGGGTTTTCTTTCTCTAGCAGTCTGTCTCTTTCTTCTCTCTTTCACTCCTCCCTCCTGCTGTTTCTGCCTCCCCGCTGCGCGTGTTTTCCTGCAGGTTCTGTGCTAGCTCGGCCTGGTCGATAGCCGCTAATGAAAGGCGCCTTTATGAAGGTGTCGGCTGCTTTCCCTCACAGGAGCAAGCATCTAATTTGAAGTAATGGTTATTGGCTTGGCTATTGATTTATCGAGCTGGTGATTAGTGCACTGTATCAGCACCCGCAGAGGAGGAGGAGGAGGAGGAGGAGAGAGGGAGGGGGAGAAGGTGCAAACGATGGAAGGCAGCAGAAAGGAGGAGGGTGTTTGAAGGTGTGTTTGATGTGGGTGGGTGGTAAGGTGGGAGTATCTGCAGTTGTGTTTCCATGAGACAGAGGCTGACACTGACACAGCATGTGGTCTTTATCTTTCTCTATCATCAATGTCCTGTTTCTTCTCTTGTGCTCCTGCTACTGTGCTCTGATAAAACACAGCATGACAAAGTAAAGAATTTTACTGCAACGGTTGTCAAAAAGTGAATAAAAGTCCTGCGTGACAGGCGTTGGTTTCTATTAATTTATAAACCCTTGATGGCAACTTGTCGTCATATATCACCTCCTTAATGCTCACTTCCTGGCCCCGGTCATTATTTCACTCATTCAAAGGATTGGCTGTTTTTGTGCTGCACACACTTTTTCCAACTATAGGTAAGTTTAAAACCTCTCAGCTCTGGTGTAATTGTTTAGCTGTGTTCGTGAAGAGCCAAGTTGCACTTTCTTGAACCGCAGTCTCTTGACATTGAACCTAAGAGCACAAATTTTCCATATTTTTGGATTTGACTGGTGCGTCTGATTGATGAGCATCATTAGTTTTCCTTCCCTGTCAAAAATCTTTCCATCTTGTACATTACATGTCGATTTGCTGCCTAAATAAATCCTGCTAGTATGAGCCTTCAGAGCTTCGCAGGAGCAACCTTGTTTATTCTCCCCCCCATGAATCAAGTCAAGTCAGTTTTATTTATACATCCCAAATCACTCAAATTTGCTTAGCTGAGCTACAGACTGTGCAACAGTAGATGCCTCTATCCTTCCTATCCCCTCCTCCAGGACGGACAGACATGCAGATGCATGACCTGACAGCTTGTGCATATTGGATGATTCTGCACATCATGAATGATGTGTGACACCAACAGTTAGTGTCAATACAGAACATTGTAAGGATGCAGACATCAGAAGGGGTGGATGGGCATTCAAATATTCTGACCTTCAAGCAGGAAACAGGGGTTCCATTGCAATCCATTTTCTTATTAACAGTAACCATGGGTCTGACTAAATGCAGCTTCTTTGCCATAACTGCAGTCTTGTCATAACCATATCACAGTTGTTCAGTTTGAACACAATTCATGTAATGGGTTATGTATGTAAGATGAAACAGAAGATACCATTGGGAGATCCTCAAGTCCATCTTAAAGCTACGCATTTGTGTCCAAACTCCAGTGGTTCAGACCACCTGTGAGGAAAATGCGGTTCCTTTAACGGCCACTTGAGGCTGGCTATAGAACGAGTCAATCTCCATGAGCCCCCATATTAAAATGCCCAACTTCACAGCAGAAATAAACATTAACAGTCTGGTACAAAAATTGGTTGAAGTTTGCCCATGATAGATGGCGACAGACCTAACAAGTATCTTTTTGAAAGTGCCTGCCATTTTCCCAAAACGTTTCCGATGAGAAATTTCCAAATGGTTCTGTGATAAACAAACACAAAGGAAACGGAGGCTGCGGAGGATCAGAGATATCCTGATGAAGCACCAGCGGGAGCCGAATGACACAAAACTCTGGGTACAGAAAGGGAGACAGGGAGAGAGAGAAACCGAGGGAGATAATAAGAGAAAACAGATGATTGCCCACCGCAGAGGAACCAATGTACTGAAAAAGAAATTAATTTAATTTACTGCTCCACTTTTTTTCTCCATTCTGTGAGAAGCCCTGCATCGGCCCTGCATCCGCCCAAGTGGGCCCATTCCACAGTTTAAGAACAGCTGGTTTAGTTTGTCACACTGATGCAGTTATATTTAAAAATGTAACTTTTTCTCTGTTTTCTCCTTCAGTTCAAATTATATTGGCACTTTCCAACCACACAAAGAGGTTTTTTGATACTGCTCTGCAGAGCGGATACACTGGAAAATGGTATTCTCATACTATCCCAGGTGGAGACAGAGTTAGAGCCTTTGTGCAAAGAGACTGTTTCAGATTTCCCATCGTTCAGGGAAAGCATTTGCCTAAACTTCAGGAGATAACCATTTTCCCATAAGAGATTCCCCAAAGTGCTTTTCACTTAAATCGTAACATTTGTTGGAATAACCGTCGTTTCTTTAAATGGCTGTTTGAACACGTTTGTAATAAAGTTGTGTGGTTGGAACCGCAGCTCCAGAGCAGCACTTGGAAGAATAGTTTGTCATTAATTATTGAAGTCCTCACGATTACAGCTCCGAAGGAACAA
Organism: Miichthys miiuy; assembly: GCA_036365135.1. Taxonomy (NCBI): domain Eukaryota; kingdom Metazoa; phylum Chordata; class Actinopteri; family Sciaenidae; genus Miichthys; species Miichthys miiuy. The sequence continues at coordinate 20,775,420 of CM071613.1, forward strand.
GGAAGTAATGACACAGCTGGGAGGACAGGTTTCAAGCAAATAAATGGGTTTTACAGACTTCATAGGACCAGAGCCCCATACTGTCGTGATTTGTAAGGAAAAAAACAACCATGATTGCATACTAGATGCATATTTAATGAACATTGTAACCTCAGGTATGCTTACATGCATACTAGAATTCATGTTGAGTTCCACACTTGTCTTTAACTTTCCCAGCCCCTCTGATTTGTGTGTTTTTACACTGACTCCAGTCTCCCCAGCGTTATCATCGTTAAAGAAACAAGCAGAGTTTGCAAAGAAACCAGACTATATTCTTTTTAAACAACAGCCTTGTATATTATGGACTTGGGTTTTAGTTTAGTTATTTTCTGTTCTAGTTAAAAGAGTCCTTCCTCATGTGTCTTCGTTATCTTCACTTCCTGTCTTGTTTTTGTCTGCCTTGTTATCCCCCTCACATGGTGTCTGTAGTCTGTGGGTGCATCCCAAGTCAACGCATCCACATATCCCTCACTTGTGTCTTTTCCTTGTGTCTTAGTCCTGGGTATGTGTGAAGAGATTCGAGATAACCATGCGAGGAGAGAAGAATGAGGAAATGTTTTTTTTGGGAGAAATGAGTCATACTTTCCTTTGATGCATTACATGTCATCTGATCACAGCTGGATCAGCTGTCAGTTAGCTTTTAACAGCTGCGGAAACTTTTGATAGAGTTTGTGTCGGCACACGTTACACACAATATACATCCAGTATGATAAATGAAACTACTCCCATCCTACTCTCTCTTCACAATAACTTTCAGTTCAAGTGAAGATCGAGCAAGGAAATATCATTTAAGAGACCCGGGGTTTCAAATTCTGCTTTAATCTTCTTTGACGTTGCCTGTTTAATAGATTTTGAATAGGATATGCTTGTCTGTTTCAACTTCCTTTTATGGATTTCATCATTTGGTTCCACTTCATCATGTTCCTGGTTAACCTGCTTGAACATTTGTGACATAATAGTACAATTGCATTTGCATCAGAGCTTTGTGCAGTATAACCACAGAGCACATATGTTCTACTAATACTTTATTTCTTTAAGTTTGGGATGAATTTAGTCGGCACTGCTTCCAGAAGTAATCACAGTCTTGCACTCTTCAGTACAACATTGACAAATCTCTCTCACGCAGCCTTTATACACCAAACTAGCTGCCAGAGATCAAAATTAAAGTACTGAAATATGTAATAATATTACAAAACTCACTTGGAAGTGTGTGACAAGTAAGTGGAACTTGCTTTAAGCAATGCTGGTTGTGACTGACTGGGTTACTGAATGTACTTGCTGCTAAGATCCTTGAGTTTTAAAAACTGGACAGGGTTTATTTACCGGGGTCAGACAGTAGACTTTTCCAGACTCACCCTTGTATTGGTAGTTACACTACTTTTAGCTGTTATGTTATTTATTTTTGGGTTTTTTGTTATTTGTTTGCATGTAATTTAATATTTTGAAAGGCAGTTAGGCATAAAATACCAATACTAACATAACCTCTTAGCTTGCCCTGCAGACTTGTGGCCTAACACCATGTCCCGTAGAAGACAGATTCGCTGAAACGTGTTGTACTGCTGTGTAAAGATAGAACTTTACTGTTAGACCAAGTGTTTCTGAAGCTTATGTCCTAATGGACAGCAAGTGTCCGACACTTGTCCACACTTACACAAGATGTATTGCACATAAGAAATCCAAATCACTTCGGTGGTGTCATGTGAACAAACCACGTACATATCAGCTGTGCAGGATCAGACTGGAGATGTAACCACTCACAGTAAAAGATGAGTGAGTACTTGCTATCTTTATGCTTGTGTAACCCAGGTGTAACTAAACCCTAAGCTTAACCTGAAATTGTTGTTTTATTTAGTTGTTTCATATATTTAATGTTTTTTTTTTCTGAGTTGCACTTGAAAGCAACACGTTCCAACTGCACTTGAACGCGGCACTCAGGCAGGTAGCCTTTTAGCAACCAATTAGCGTGCACGTTCCGCTTATTGTGTACGATTAATGTAGCTTCAGCTAGTTTCTCTGTTTACAGCTTAGCACTGTGCTCAGTCATCTCTCATCCTGTGAGAGCTGAGAGTCCCCGACGGTGCTCAGCACTGCAGTAAAGTGCATACTGTAGGTGAGAGTGACATTTTCGGTGCTGCTGCTACTCACATGCTGAACGGGTTAGCTGTATGGAGATACACTGTGGTGAACTGTTGCATGAAGCTTGTTGCACTGTGCACTTAATACACTAAAATGAGCATTTATTAGCTGATTAGCATTGTGTTTATGTTGGTACACGTGACCGCAGGCAGCACAAAGTACATGCTGATCAGCCATTTCGTCAATATGCGTGATTAAAGGGAATGTTTTGAGATTTATGTTTCTGATACTGAGTTAAAGAGGGGAATAAGTTTGTTATTTTGTAATACAAATTGTAACGTGAAGGAGTTTTCTTCTTTCAGTTGTGAGTTAGGGGTTCATTTAAATATATTTTGCTCATGATTTAAATCACAATTTCTGATATGTTATTGTTTTGAATTATTATCCAATGATTCATTAGATTGTTTACTCAAAGGTCCTGTTTATTAAATTAAACAGGTCAGGTCTTTTGGAGACCCCTAGTCTCCATAGGAACATCCAGTCTGTTGGAGAGGATCCAGAGCCCTGGATGGAGTGATTCAGGATCGTTCTGTGATTCACAGATGGCGAGCCTCCCCAAGATCCTAAAGAAGCTCGATTGACTTTTCGTGGTTAACTACAACTGGTGGTAGGGCCAACCTGGTTGGCAGGATTGCTACACACCCAAAAGAGTTAGCACGTGACTCTGATCACCCTGTTAGAGGAAGATTTGGATTGAACACAAACAGAACAGTACCGGTACTAAGAAAAAAACAAGACTCATTATTTTAAAAGGCCATTTTATTTTCTTTATTATTTTTCATATTGTTGTTTATATAAAAGTTGTAAACTTTTGTTGCGCAGTACTCACTAAAAGCCATTCAGTGTATCCACTATAAGTGGGTTACACTTGCACTTTTAAAAATGCAAATAAACACTTTAGATTGTGATATTTCGATGTTCATTTACTGGAAATGACATACGATATTTTAGGTCGTTATTAATGATCTAGTTGATAAAGCTACTTTTTAGGTTAGAGCAGTTAAATGAGGAGTTATCCCATCAAAATAACTCAACAACCATATGCAATGCTAAGAAACAGGGCGTCCAACAAAGGTTCAGTTGAAACCTGCTAGCCGCTTTGGACGTTCCAATGGTAAACAGTACAACTGGACTGATTTTGATGGTAGCTCACATCGCTTCTCGTAAGGACATGGTGTGAAAATACTCTGAACATTCGTTCAAACTTTGTTTTGTTTGTTTGTTTTACAGATCATTAACCTTTTTTCCTTATTGTCCATTTTGTCATACACTCATGTCCCTAGTCATGCAACAGCTATCAAAATCAGCTCGTACTATGATCCCACCATGTGGAAGAAACTCGAGAGAAAATATCAAACACAAAGCAGCAAATGAACCTAATGCTTCCTGCTTCAGTCACTATCTCCGCGTGAGCCTCTGAGGAGCCATAACAGCTAATATCAAATTGAATAAGGACGAGAAGTGACATTTTCCATCACCTTGCCGTTGTGATGTCTAGAGCTTTGGATGGGCCGAGAGGGAGACCGAGGCAGGGCTGCAGATAGGGGTCATGCTTTCATTAAAGAGGCTAATGGCATACAGAGTAAAGGAGCTGATATTAGCCACAGGGAAACCTATTAAGACTGGGCTGGATAAAGTCGTGATGAGGAGCTGATTACAAAATCACTGAAAGGAAAATGACTTGGGAGATAAGTAGAACCGGGGCTGAGAAGCTGTAAAAGACACTGAAGCAGACTGACCACAGGTCAGAGAACAGAGAGAAGGCCAGTTTGAGCAGATGGTTGTAGGATAGTGAGGCTTAACATCAGAACAGAAATAATTCTTTTATTTTTATTAAATTATTCTCTTGTTGTTGCTACTCTGATGGTTGAAATGTGTGTTTTTAATACACAGAACATTTTGACTGGAAAATGCATGCGACAACAGAATTAGGCTAAATCTATAAAAATACCAATATGTTCCTCTTCTGTGAATTTTAGATTACATGCCTGTATGTTACATAACCCAAACCATTTTCTAAACAATACCAGCATTTTCTACTATTCCAAGATGCCGTTGATTGTAGACTTGGACAAATTGTAACTCAATAGCAAGTGCAGAAATCAGAAGTCTCTGAATTTCTCGTCACACTGCTTTTCTTTTGTCCAGGACTGTTGTCATGTTGATGCGGCGGTGCACAAACACTGATATCAGAGAAGGTGTATTGATTCTAAGATTATTCCAGTTGAAGAGATCTGTGATCGGAAAAATTCAACAAAAAAGACATGATAAGTCAGCTTCTTCACCACCCGTTTTCTGTTCCATTAAAGGATACTGCATGTTTTCCATCTTCTGTCTCAGATACCCGTGACTAGTTCAACCATTTCAGAATTAGAAAATACAAAACTACTAAGTACTAATCCTCTGTGTACATTTTGGCATGCAGTGCTCCATAGAACCTCCCAAAGGGAAGAACTTGGAAATAGTTGTGTCCTGGTGATGATGCCTGTTTCATGACTTTGGACATGTACAAGTCCTAAATGGAGGGCAGGTGGGCACCAATGATTTTCTCTTCAGTTTTGACTGTCTGTTGTTGTCTGTTTCTGTCCTGTCCGGTGCCCAATCTAAACCAGACAGTGATGGATGAATAGGGAACAGACTGAATAATGACAGTGTGAAATTGGATCAGCAGCTCCTTAGGCAGGTTGAGCTTGCTGAGCTGGCAAAGGAAGTGCATCAAACTCTGCTGGGCCTTCATGATGATGATTGTGGCTTCTTGAAATGTGAATGTTTCCACACAGTTGTTGTTGATTATGGTGATGGCAGAGCTCTTCCCGGAGTGCAAAGTCATCACCAAAGTTTTATGAGGATTCCATAACTCTTTGGATTTTGTCTCAAATCTTAGAAAAATGTCTGGGACAGGCAAACCTGGTTACCCTGTCATTGTGTGGTAAGCACCGGTTCACACAGAGACATGTCGCCTCTGGAGAAATGCTTTCAGACTCAGTGCATTTCAAAGAAACAATATGACTTGCTGCATTGCAGAAGGATTATGATAATGTGGCAGTGATGGTCACCTAATGAAACAATAAGAAAAACCATGACAAGCAGCCAATAGGTGGCAAGGGATCTGTTGTAATCCTGCTTATTCTTTCCATTATGGTCGGCTACAACTTTGAGTAAAGCCTAAAAAGCCTAACCTATTTAGTTTGGTTTAAAGTAACTCTTAGTGTGTTTAGTTCACTTAATTTTGACTGGAATGGAAGCTGCTAATCCAACACTTAACTCCTTCTGGAAAAAGTACAACAGAACGCAACTCAAAGTCAGAGTTCCTACCTTTTAAACCGAGGGCCAATCCATTCACCCTGATTTTGTATACATTTGCCAAAGAAACATACGATTGTCCCGGTCAGCCATGTTTTTTTTGTTCATTTGGCATCAGAAGTTGGTCTGCATGGATTCTGGTTCAGGTTTATAGGTTAATTGGTGAGTCTGAATTGCCCGTAGGTGTGAATGTGAGTGTCTCTATGTGTCCGCCCTGTGATGAACATGGCATCTTGTCCAGGATGTACTCCACCTCTCGCCCAATTCCAGCTGGGATTGGCTCCTTTCCCCCGATAAGAATAAGCAGTTGTGGGAAATAGACCTCCGACTTTGAATTGAACGCATACAATATTTCTAGATTGCCCTTGCGGTGGATAAAAAGCCTGCTCAGTGACAACCCTAAACTCATTTTTAAACATCAATAGCCTAGTTGTGACAACAAACCATCATTTCTACTTCCTTTAAAACATGCTAAAATATGCAGCGTAATTTATTCTGCAAGCATACAAAACACACAACACACACAGTTCCAGATGTGGTTATCATAAGAGTCTCCCTGCTGCTGTCTCATTTCATCTATTTCTTTCAGATGGTATTATGGTCTGTGTGGTCAGAAACACCTTCTGTGTGTGTGTGTGTGTGTTTTCTGTGCACATCTGTGACAGAGAGAGTCTGTTTGTGTGTGTTTATTTTTTGCAGGAAGCTGATGTGGAAAGCCTCCAGTTTTCCTCATGGTCTGTCTGTCTGTCAGTGGGGCCCCGGGGCCAGTAAATATGTTAGGCCATCTGGCCATCTGCCTGTCTGTCTGGACAGATGGTCCACCTGAGGGCCAGTCGCAGACTAACCACTGGATCTGCAACATGATTCAATGATAGAGGATGAAATTTATTTGGGATTAAATAAAAATTCCTGCATTCTGTTATTATATAAGAATATAAGAAAGTCTGAACCGATTCCATGACTGCACTGAAAACAGTTTCAAGTTCCATGAATCAAAACAGGAATTTAAAAGTCAATTTAAAGTGGTTGAATTACGAAAGATCAAGAAGAGATCAGTGTTGATGAAAACAGTAAATTGCGAGTCCCAGCCAGTCAGTATGCACAATTGTGGCAAACACAGCACAGGTTATTTGATGATGTTACTGACTGACATCATTAACTAACCTGAAAGAGGCTTAGTGATGGTGTAACTCAAGTTTCTACTGTGAAAAAATATGGCCCAACCATAAAACACCTGCTTTTAGTTTTCTACTTCTCTTGGCTCATAATAAAAGGTCCCTTAATAGGCACAAAGGACAGCGGTTCCACTCCATTGTGCCACGGCAATATAATTAGTTTACAATAAGATCACGTTGGACGAACTAAAACCATGAAAATGACGCAGAAAAAGTCACAGATGTCAGAAATATTACCACGAGATTAAATTAGGTGGTTGTATATGTGAGTACACTTTGATGGAAGCAAAAGAACACTCAACAACACAACATTCTTTATATGACATAATTGTGACTATCCATAAAACTAGCCAGAAGATTTGGGCTCCTCATAACTAATGTGTATGTTATGCTATTAAAATGGAAAGTATAAGCATATATATGCATTAACCAGTCAAATAAGAGCTTTTAGCCGAAAGGGGGAAAGGAGGTGACGTAAGGCCAAGTACCTTGACAGGTGACTCTCATCTTTAGAAAGATATTTTGCATGAACACAAATTTGCAATATTTACATTTATGGATTTTCCATCACATGTCCAGCTCAAAAACAAATGGAAAAGCACAATCTTAGTTGTTAGCCTCTGCAAACACAATGCAAATGTGTGGGAAATGACTGTACAGATAAGTTTTAAACTTTTTACTCAAATGCAAAGCCACTGAACAGCTGAAGGAGCAGTCAGTGAGTACAACTCTGCAGAACTAAATGGTGCGTAAAACAAGCAGCTCTGAAGTGAAACATACCTTTAAAAAAAAAAAAAAAACAGAGACGCGGCTGTTTACCAGCACCCATCGCTTCAACTTACTGCATCATTTAACTGCAATAACATTAAAGCTGCTAACAGTTCACTCTTAACGGTGAGCAATTTGAGTAGACACATTATTTATGTCCAGCAATCATTAGAGCTACATATAATTGCAGATCAGTGGGTACACCTTGAAGCACAAGTTATGGCAAATCAAAAGTGATATGAATACTGAGTTTAGAAAGCGAAAAAAAAAGTTTCACGCTCATCAGCGCTTTGAATTAACTTCAACGTCATGGTAGACTGTCTTCAGGAAGCATGTTTGGTAACCATGTTTAGCCAAATGATGCCCTTTCTCCAGTCTGAAAAGTTGAAATTGCTACAGTTAAGTGTTATTCTAACTTTTTTTAACTATTTGTAAGTTTTTGGAATAAATTTAAATACCTCTTGAATGTATTAGTACTGCCTTTGACAAAAAGTCAAATTGCTCCAGTCAGCACTGCACTCTGAAATCTAAACATACTCTTCACATTCAATTTCATGCTAAATAAATGCAGAGGGAAAGACCCCTTCACAAAGCAGTCCCATGAAGCAATAAAACTCCCACATGGCATAGCATTCGAAGAAGCATGTAGTGCCATAAAGTGGTAAATGACTCTGACACCAGCTCATGATTTATGTTTCATGTCATCAGAGCTCTCATGCTCATCTCACCACTTCTGTATATGAAGTCCAATAAAGCAGCGAAAGCATAAAAATAATCCTAAAACTTGAACAGTTGCATATTTCCCTTTTTTTTTTCTCAGCAGGGGTACATTTGTAGTCAAAAATACAAAACCATGATTTATTATATCTGTTGGAAGAGCAAGATATTACTCTTGGTTAAACCAGAATAATGTATTCCAACCTGAACAAAAAAAAAAAAACAACAAGAGACCTAACTTTCCAAAAAAACATTAACGGCAAAATGTTTCATATTGATGGAATATGAAAAACACTGACCCTGTCCATACAGTAATTTTATACTGTACGTGACTTCTATTGCATGTCTGTCCATCCTGGAAAACTACTACTCTTGCTCTTCCTGGGGTTTCTTCTATTATTTTCTCTGCTTTTTTGGTGGGAGTCAAATGTCGCAGAGACTAAAGTTGGCTTTGAGCTAACATGCTCCCAGTCAGGTGCAGAAATATAGACAATGCAGCCACGATATACAAGAGCCAGGGCTCAAAAGTACCTTACGCCATTGCTCACAACATCACCGGCAAGACATGCTGATGTTCGGCACAGTCTTGTACACAAATAAATGTGTGTAGCAAATGCAACATGGCAGTCCATTCAGCACTCGTCAAGCTCTGTCAGTCAGTCTGACACCAAAAATGTCAACCTTCTGGTGGCATTACAGATGAAAAGTCAGGGGATCACAAAAATGATTAAGATTCATCTGGAGACCATCAATTACAAATGCACAATATCCGTCCAATGGTTCATATTTGACTCTGCTGCATATTGATGTATTGCTTAGGCTAATTGGCTGGTACATCTTTTAAAGCATAGGCTGAAACAGGGGAATCATATCAATGAACCAGAGTGCATCATAAACATCTTATTTATTTATGTTCTATGCTGAGACATGCGAATGTACTGTTCTGCTCATCCCCATGTAAACACCCATGTCCTCGTTTTCCATTTGGGAGGTCTTGTGACCTCATTATCATTACTCTCTTCACGCGATTCAAGTTGCTGATTTCTGTTGACTACTGTCATATATTATTGAGAATTATATTCCACTCATAACAAGACAAAGCAACACGGATTTAAATGTGCAGTAAAACAGATGCTTTATGTTGTTAGCATGAAAATTTCAACATTTGCAATTCAAAATGAGGCTATATGAATAAATCCAAATTTATTCTCTACATCGAATGAGTCATTTTTTGTTTTTAAGACATGAAAAAACTATATCTATCTATATACACTGCTTTAATGTTCGGTTCTATGATCACCTGTGGGAAACATTAATCTTAAATGATAATCATGTTTCATATTCATATGTTTGAAGGTGTGCTTCTTGGCATTTTTAAACCAGCTAGAGTTAGGGTCACATATTTTTCCAGGACAGAATTCGGTGTGCACCCTGAACTTGATAGCAGCTGCTGTTGCTTGCAGACAAACAATCAATCAATTCGTCACAAAGCTTCAGGTGGCGCAATCATCCGTGCTTGAGCTCACATGCTGCTGATTTAATCATTCAACACATTAACCCTGCAGAGGGTATAATAACCGCTACACAATGTGCCCTTTAGTACACAAACAGATTGTGGTTCATAGTACACACATATTCCAGTCATTGGTGTGTGTGTGTGTGTGGAAACCAAACACAGAGGGCTACTATCTGTCCAAACATCTGGTGTATGAAAAAATAATAACTGAAAAAGTTCACAAGCAAAGAGTTTAGAAGTTTTATTTATTTTTTTGTTTAAAGGGTTTCACCTGAGGGGAGTGGCCGTGGCTCGGGAGTATAGAGCAGATCAGTGGGTTGATCCTCCAGTCTGCATGTTGAAGTGTCCGTGGGCAGGATACTGAATCCCAACCTGCTCGTGCCATCGGCGTGTGAATGAGCTGTTGGCATGGGTGAATGTGATGTGTAGTGTAAAAGAGCCTTGAGTGGTATAGAAAGGCAAACATGGAGAAAGCTGAATGAGGATGGATGCATGTTTTAGCAAAAAGCACACATCACATCATGTGAGCTGCTCAGTTCATGTAGTTTTCTGTCAGCATAGTGGAAAAATTAGGGTTGAGTTTCTGACATCCGCACCTTAACAATACCTGCTCTGGCTCAGAGGCTCTTATTTACTTTACCTGTCTGAATTTTGTAAGTATTGATTCGTGTGCTGAAATGAAAACAATGAAAGGAATAAGAGAAAACAGACACTGAGCTCAGACTGTGGCATTTGCAGTGGACAGGGTTGAGTATAGAGAAATACGACAACAGTGACATTTAAAAATAATGAAGGAAGGAGCAGCAGTCTCTGATGTGTTTAGCGAAGCATCTGCTTAGGTCCTGTGGTGTTGAACGTAGGCACGCATACTTCACCCAACACAAATATCTATCTGCACACTCACACAGAGCAAGTTTTGAAGTAAATAACACCTGACATGTAAGTCAGAGCATCTTTCGCTGCTCTGCACATTTTGCATGGAGACTAAACGTTGGATCATGTGTCACCCTCTGGTGCTCTGACTCATATGCTAATGCTATGCTGGTAGAGGAAAGTTAGAGCGCAAGGAGGTAAAAATAGATGATGACCCAAAAGACACTTCATGAAATTATTGAGGTGGCAAAAAAGGAAAGGATGTAAATGAATCATCTTTTTATCACACGTTGTCATTACTTCATTCAATCCAAGCAGCAACCTCTGTGGCTGTAAAATGAACCCAAAGCCAAAGTGTCAAAAACTACAGTTGTTTCAATTGGCCACTTGAGGCTGGCTGCAGAACAAAACCTTGCGTTGTAGCGCATGAATCTGCAGGAGCATGTTGGTGCAGCAATGTTGGCAGTGAAAGACAGCCGGTCATCGCCCGGGTTCCTTAAAGTCCGAGCTAGATACACCACAAAGTTAATGTTAATGGAGAAGTCACTGACGGAAGAAGATTGAGTTTCAGGCGGGATGTCAGCCAGACGCTCGGGAGTTCACGCTGCCAACCTGGATTTCAGATCAGGAAAAGCACAGGATTAGTTGGGTGTCATCTGCATAGCTGTGTAAGGAAACACTGAGTGAATGATGGATCCGCTGTTTTTATTTATCTCTTTTAACGCATTTATTATGCATAAACCAACTGCTCATTGTGGTTATTCGTAAAGACGGTGGTTCATACATTTCGGTGGTTCATACGGTTCATACATCCTGCCCATAATCATAACCCATTTTTCTGTTATTAGTGGATTTGCTAAAGACGTTCTCATGCTGTCATTTTAAGATATTCCAACCAAACCCACTGTTGTGCTTCCCCATCAAAGAACAGCTTCTGTACGTTTGAAGATAACAACCCAAAATCCTCACAGGCTGGTTTCATAACTCTCCCAAATCATCATCATTACAACTGAGTTGAAAGCATATTTGATCAGGAGGAATATTTTCTGGCAATTTGTCAGGCAGTTAGTACGACTGCCAGAATACAGAAACCTTACTTTGCTCTGAAATATTTTGGAAAATGGCTCATAGTTTAAACTCTGTGAAGTGAAGTCCTCAATAAACACTTCCATGTTATTTATTCATGTTCTCTGCTAAAACAGGCAAATTCACTGTTAATGCTGATTTCCGTGTAAACACCCGTGTCCTCGTTTCTATATAGGGTCTTGTGACCTCATTATTATTTCTCTCATGCTATTTAAATGTCATGATTGTTCTTAGCATGCATCTTGCAGATCCCTCCTGACTGCAGCCATATCTGATGGAGAATTTGATTTCAATCCTAACAAGACAACGTGACACAGATTTGCAGTAATTCTGATGCTGATTTTGAGGTCTACCATGAACATTTGAACATTTAAATCCAAAATGAGGCTATATGAATAAATCAACACTTAAATTCCTACATGATTGTGCAACAATAGGCTCAAATTCTGGTTTTATTTTACCTGTGTTGGAGGAAGAAATGGCTTATGACTGTCAGGCAGTGGAGTCTTTTCAAAACAGATGTATTGTTTTAGAATCAGCCCCTTTTTTATCTTTTATTCCCACAATAGTCTAAAAAAGAAATAAAATGAGTGATAGGATAAATTCGCTGCAGGGCTGGCTGCAGTTGAAACGTGGATGAGTGTAGTTGACTGGGCCTCCACCCAAGTTATGCTTTGACTTTTTATATAGCGTTCCTCTTCCTGATCTTTCAGGTCGATTTTAAGTGAGATGTCACAAAAAAAACCCCAAAGTGTTTCATCGACAGTGTGAATAAGACTTTAAAGACATCACAACTGAAGGGAAGGAGTGGTAGGATTTTCTATTCAGCTCCTGTCCCTGTCACTGCCCATCAGCTCGTTCTACTTCGAATGTGAGAAGGAACTTAACTAGATCCACTATCTCAACAGAGGCAGTTTTATGAGCCTCAGTAGCTTTATTCAAATAGCGTTCATTTACAGTCGCATAAAGGTGAAAATTAAACCAATAACTCACACACCGACAGGCTTGCACGCTGCCTCATATGGAAATCAACAGACAAAAATGCATACACCACAACGCATTAACCCCACACTTGATAAACTAGCACAAACATCACATGGCAATCATTTCAACCTTCAAAGTTGTCTTTATACAAACTTGAGTTTTCTTCCTGGAATAACCAAGTGTTTTGTACAGCCAAACTCTCCAACAAGGGAGTGTCCCACAGCTGGGACTGGTAAGAATCCTAAAGCTGCTTTCGGGCACTAATCTGAAAAGCCTTTTACCATCGTAGGCCCCATTAGCAGCATCAGTGTCTCTGGGAAACAGCAAGTAACTGAGTGAGAAAGCAAAAAAAAAAAAAACACCCCACAGATGAAGCATGAGGTCGCCAGTTGTCCTTTTTGCTGCTTCTTTGAAATGTTTTTACACATTCACAGATGTTTGGTGGCACTGTGTACTCCCAGAAAATCAATTTGGTGTCTCTGGCTCTCACATGGTTAAAGTTTTATCTGAAAGTACACAGTGTGTTTCCTATAGTAATGCTACATCAACATTTTCTGGTGTGAATTGAGGAGTACCTCAGGGTTTTGTTCTTGGCCCTCTCAACTGACACCCTGGGGCCCCTCTCTCTCTCTCTCTCTCTCGGCTGTCGGTGCCTCCTTCCAGATGTGTTGGATCGGGCTCTTCATCCTTTAGGAGATTCTGCCTCTCCTCTCGTCTCCCACTCCCTCCCTTGTGTGCATGTTGTCATTGTGTCTCTCTCCCTCTGTGTTTTCTGTGTGAATGGTATGCTTTAGCTGTTCCTCTTGTCTTTTTGTGCAGTTTGTCCTCCTTCCAGATCTGTGTGACGGAGAGGAGGTCGTGTGGTTGTTTGGTGGCACCTGAAAGTTGCTTGAGGTCCTCCTGGATCCATGTCTCCATATTTGTTTGCTATCGTTTCATTTTTTTCATCCCGATTGTCCATACTTGACCTGGATGAGAGATCCTTCTCTGTTGTTGAGGTGTCTACAGGTTGTAAGGAAATCTCAGGAACCTTTTGCTTGTAAATCCCCTTGAGGCAGATTTGTAATTTGTAATATCAGGCTATATGAATAAAATTGACTTGACATGTAATTTATGGGTAATTTTCCTGTTGCTTCAATTTGCAGTTGCTATAGATTGCCAAACATCCCCAGCAGGAGACGGCTTGGAGAGTCTGCATTTGTCATCAGCATCTACTGTATCAGAAGTTATGTGAAGTCTCAGTAAGAAAAAAGCCTGACACATTTTTCCCAGGAGCTGAAAACCCAAAAGTCCTCTTTGCCAGCCACTTTCAAAGAGCTCTAAGATTTTTCATCAAATATAAATAGACTTTTTTTCTTAAATCGTTATATATTCTGAGTCTCTCTGTGCTTTTTCTGTGTTTATAATAAATTCATTTGTGATCATCTCAACAGTATGTGCTGTCTAAATTGCAGCTTTTTGTTAAGCAGTTTGCAAATTGTTTCAGCTAACATGCTGTATGAATGCATGATTTGGAATGAATTATTTCCAACGAGCAAGGCAAAAAAAAAAATCTAAGTAGTATTAAAGTCATCATCAGGCGATTCTCTGAGCCTTTGTTGATGTTTGTAAGGAGATGAATGTATTAATGTATCCTTTTAAAAAGGAGGCTGTGTGTCCAACAAATCGCCATCATGCACAAGTATAAGTGAAGTTCATTTCAAAACAACAAAAACACTTCTGTGATCTTTTCTAACTAACAATGCTGCTGTTTTTTTGTTCCACAAAGAAAGTCAGTAAAAATATATAAATAAATATATAAATTGGCACCAGGTTTCTGGCCTCCTGTCACTTTTTTGGCAGGAGTGCTAACCCTTTAAAGACGTCAACAATGAACTCTTGCTCTTTCTGTGTGCCCCTCTGTCGTGAAGCTACAGAGCGTATCCCCATTACACAGGTCCTCTCTGGATGATACAGCAGGCTGTCTTTTATGAGTTCCTGCCTAAACAGTATGAATGGACAATCATTTCCGATGTTCCAATGCACCAATTATCCTTTAAAAAACAAGGATTGTTGTTGTTTTTTCCTGCAAATTACTGCCAATGTTTTTTTTTAATGGTTATTCCTCCATTATCTACATATTAAGTATGATTATTCTTCTGAGTAATCCAAGTAGAAGGACACTTTTGAAGGTAGCAGCAAGCAACTATTTGCCAGTGTTGGTGATTGTTGGAAAGACCGTCAAAAGATGAACAAAGACGGTTTTGGTGAGTTGGTTTTGTCTACTTTAAAGTGCATTTTATGATTATCTGTGAGGGGGGAAAAAAAAGTTTTTGTAAGAGTCTGGTAGAGTGTGTGTTAGGCCAAAGCACAGTCGTGTCGGTCTGAGATGCTGTGCGACGTCTAGTAGCAGTTCATTTCAACATATAACCTTTAAAACAATAGAATAAGAAGTGAATTTCTTGAGTACACTGTGAAGAATAATACTGTAAAATAACAGGCAGCAGGGACGCCAGTATTTTTATGTGGTTATTTTACAGCGCATCTACCGTAATTTATCTAACGGTATAATACCGTTTTTTGGATTACAGTACATGACGGTAGGAGAACTGTGGGTTATGGTAATTTTACAGTATATGCAAGTGTGTTATAAAATCTGCTATTTTTGCATTTGTATAAATCCTCACCAGTTTAAAACCAAAGTATGCAGGGCTTTTCAAATACCCAGGCCTAGGCTACCACATTCATCCCGACAGCCAGTCAACATCCAGAAGTCCTACAATAAACACACAGCTTGTCTTTTCTTGTATTTTAATAACTTCTTGCCTTCTAGTGCTTAGAGCGGATCAGAAACACATTCAGCAACAACATGCATTCATCACTGTTCATCTGTCTGTGCTCAACTGAAGAAAAGTAGCAGGTTAAGCTAGAGGAGGACACGGAGGAGGAGAGTAGCAAAGAGTGGACAGTACAAGGAGCGCTCACTCTGACGCTGTTTTCAAGAACCAAGAACCAGAACTCTCAGAGCAGAGCACTAACTCTAACACCGTTTCCCAGTACAATACTCTCACTTATTCAGCTGATAACTTATTTCACTTAATAACTTCACAAGTTAGTTATATCATCAAAAAATTGGCGATTAACTTTAATAATGTAACAATCTCTAAGATGTTAATGACATAAATTTTACAATAAAAAAAAACCTTATGAAGGTCAGCAACACCTACGGCTACAGAGCTTGCTTTCACTTAGCCAGGCAACCTGAACTAATGAAACAGACCTAATAAAACATCTGAAATGTCAACAGTTTAATAATCATGCAGACACAACAACACTGGACACTACCAATTTCGGGAGATAAGCATAACTTTACTTTACCTGCTCTGTTGAACTCCACATGGACTTCTCGAATGATATGACGGAGCTGTGCTCTCCAAAGTCAAGTTCAGGAATAGGCAGTTAGTATAATTGTCACTCAAAAATGAGGAGTTTGATCAGTAAAGAAGTGCTATCATCAAAATAGAAATCATCAGTAAGATGCTGATGGATAATAATGACTCGACTTGAGAAGGGATGTCTCCACTGCTTGACAGAAAATGCTGTTTATGCTGTAAAATTACAGTTTCTTATTGTTAACTGAGCATTAACTGTTAATTTGCATGTAAGCATGAATATTTAACCGTATTTTACAATTATTATAAAATAATAAAGTTACAGTGTAGAGAACAGAATTCAGGTAGAAATAGGAACGTTGTAATAAGGATCAAATATCAATGTCAGTGGTGAGTAGTGTGTATAAAGTATGGTCATTTTAGAGAGTGTAGTTTTTTGTGCTGTTGAATTAACTGTGTTAAAGAGTTTCACATATTTCTTGACTCTACTTCCTGCTTTGGCCCACAAAGTTTCCATAATCACCATAAGTCACTGATGCAGAAAAGTTGCATGTGAACATATTTTGTAGAAAACTGGACTTGGAAGGAAAATCAAATGGCAAGCAGCTACTCACACTGGCATAAAGATCAAGTAACAGCCAAACAGGCATGCAATCAGTAAACAAGTACATGCCCAGGAGGTCATTAGCATACTAACAAGCAATTAGGTCGTAACCTTTGATGTTAATGGAAAGCAGGTAAAAAAATTAAACAGGAGGTAAGCAAAGAGACAGCAAGGAAGCAAGGAGCAGGGAGCTAAGTACAGTAAGCGGCTGGGGGAAAAGGGAACACAGACAGATATAGGCAAAGAGTAAGTAGGTGTGTGTAGTGGAAAAGAAACATGTAGCATGCAATAAAGCTACCCAACAAGCTGTAGAAGCAGTAAGACTTGTGGTAAACTCACAGACCTGATGATGTTCAAGAAGAGGGGAGGGGTTGGAGTGTGTTAGAAGACAGGTGGTAAACAGGAGCTTGGTGAGCCGGCAGGGAAACAGGTGTTCAGGGACAGCGCCATCATTTTTTATTCACATTTGCATCTTATAAATATTTGATAAATTAATAGTTTCCTCCATCTGGTGTGTTCTGCGCCGTTGCTTTGGTACGTGCATGTTCTCTTCGTTCCTGTAGGTGTTGAGCAATCTGCATGTTCATTTGACTGATCGGCATACTGGATGACTAAGTGACAGTGTGAACCCCCTCGCACTGGCTCACTCAGTGGGATCCACTGAGGAAGCAGTCAGATTGAAGATGGTCTTTGATTAAAAATGTTCTTTCCACTTTCCCTGTAAGTGCTGCCTCTCTGACATTTGACTAATTTGTATACACTAAACAATAGAGAGAGGGAGAGAAAAGGAGAGTGGGAGATGAATTATGAGTGGAGCTGTCAGTCAACTATTATATTCACACTTTATCAGGGAATGTTCTCATCCCACCAGCAGACATTTCCGTCGCTATAATAGTTTGTTAATTAGTGAACGAGGTTAGGCGAGACAGGGAGAAGAAAGCGTCTTTTTTTGGAGCCTCCTGCTGCGCTTCAAATGTTTCATACACAGCTGGAGTTATCAGGGCTACTTTCAACAGCCTTGTTCGCTACTTGACTCTCCCTTCCTTTGACTTTGATTTTTGTTTAGACAGAAAAGCCTCTTTTCAACCAACATGATCGGTTTGGCTGTATCTTTACAAGCTCAGAGTTTCCGACACGCTTCCGACATTAATCTTAGAAAATCTCCTACAGGGGCCGTGTGCTGCACCTTTTTAAAATCATCAGCGACTGCTGTGTGTTAAGAAAATAAATCAGCCTCGTGATAAAAGCAAAGGGGTAATTAAAATGAGCTAATAGACGTCATTAGCTATTCATCAGCTGCGATTGCGTTCAAACTTTCCCTGGAGGCAAAGTGATTCTCCCAAACAGAAAAAGTATTTGAAACAGGTACCGCGGCGTCTTCCCGAATACCAATTAGCTCTGACTGCTCGGCTTTCTGCGGCTCAACCATGTGAATCATTTGACAACAGAATAGCCGTTTTCCACGGCTGGCTAATTCGGCACAATGCCTGTGAGGTAGGTAGACAAGGAGCGCCGCGGGAGAATGTCACGAGTATTTGAGAAAGGTTAGACAGAGAAGAGAGCGTGTTGCTATCATACGCACCATTCATCACTTTGATACCACACAGTCACAAAGGGTTTCTGCGGGTGTATCTGGCTCTGTGTTGATGTGCGCCGTGTGCAGGTTTTCAAGGTATGTTGGCCTGCTGTTTGAATGTATTAACGTGTGACTAGTGAGTGTGCGGAAGGTGGTACAACCCTCGTGGATGGTTTGGTTTGGTTTATTGTTTAACTATGACCTAACCATTTCCTAACCTTAAAGCGACATTATGCAAGTTTTTGGTGGCCCCACATTCAGAATGTAACGCACACTTTTTCATCCCTGTCATAAATATGGACAGTTGTACGCGTGCAACTTTGCTAACAGCGAAACGCCAAGCAAGTGCAACAATACAAGACATAGCAGCCACCTAATATTATTGCTAGTCCAACGGCAAGAAGCCCAGCTTGGCGTCTGTCTGTCCTTCAGCCTTTTGTTTCATGAAGTCAGTCCCAGATTTACTCTTGTCTGGCAGCTTCTTGCTCAGTCACACTCTTTTTCTTTTCTTAGTTTCTTCCGTCAATGTGCTCTTTAGTATCTGAGCCTCTGCCATGTCTGCAGAGGCTGCTGAGCCCGGTTACATTGCCCGCTTGCCCAGCTCTGGTTTTGGCCAATGACAGTATAAAGAATGGACAGAGCCTGAGTGACGAATGGACAGAGGCTTTATGCGTCCAGTTTTAAACTTATGAAAGTACCCCTTATGATTAACCTTTGGAAAGTACCCCAGAACCCAGTCCTTGGTTTCTTTGTCTTGTCCACATATAAAAATGCTGATGAGGATGCGCTCCTCACCGATTCCTTCTAGACTGTTTTGTCACTCCGTTGGTTCTGGTCCTCTTTCATGAAAGCAGTAATAAACCTACCAAAAACAATTTCTTCTTTTTCACAGTCTCTTTATTTTCATCCACCACAAAAATCACCCCCTCACAGTTGTCATGAACAGGGAAATTAGCTATAGAGTCCAAAACCGTTGAACCAGGCTGTAAGCGTGTTTATTTCTGCTGTGAAATTGGGCATTTTAATACGGGCGCTTACGGAGATTGACTCACTGTCTCAAGTGGCCGCTTGAGGAATTACGGTTTTCAGCACTTCCGCCTTATTTCCCAGCACTGCTGCTTGGTTTTGGCATCCCGTGTTTGTTTATTTGTACTGAATAAGGAACACACTCTTTGCCTTAATGTGGACTTTTGTGAGACTCGTTTCAGTGTATGCTTAGGTCTGAAAGATAAACAGAATCAATGCAGATGGCAACAGAAGCAAGAAACGGTACATACACAACAATTACTCATTTATTAAGTAATCTTTAATTCATAGAATGGCAAGGTGCCGAGCCAAAGAAATGCCCTGAAGCAGAAGTTTCTGATAAGGGGGGGCTGGCATGTGTCACAGTTGCCAACAAGCAACTATGTAAGCCGTAAATACAACTCTGATTGTATTAAATGTCCAGTATGTAGAGTTCAGTGGCATGTAGCAGTGTAGTTGCTGATTACAAACCCCTCGCTTCTCCTTCATAGCATGGAGGGTAGCATTAAGTACCCATAGTTTCAATATATGTTGCTGCAGTCAACTCCATATGATCCAGTTTCACCTAAATCCGTGTAGTATTTTGTGGTGTGTGACTTAGTGCCATAAAGCGTGCATTTCTTGTAACCCGGCGCCCCTAGTTACATAGTGCAGGTCATTAGAACAGGCATACAGGGAATGGTGGTAGTCACAGAGGCACTGCTCAGCCTATTACAAGTCAGTGTAACTTAAAAATGATGTAGCTTTAATGAAGCGGTCCTCAAGGGAAGGGGTCATCAAACAGTCAGTGGATGGTCAAAGAAAGATGAAGGCCATCCACGTCAGAAGCTCGATACAGTCTTTGAGCAGTGACAGGGGTCACGACCATCCGTTACGTGAGAGACATTTCGCATTTTGGTCATGTGATGATATCGGAGTCAATCGAGGTTCCTGGAACCCGAGTAGATAGAAGTAAGTTTAAGGAGAGTTTTTCACATCTGAGGGATCCAAAAAGCAATGTCTGAGTCTTCACAACAAAAATGAATGAATAAAATTTGCAGAGGACCAATCAATATCACCCAAGTAAACCAAAATAAATAAGCTCTTAAGTCCAGCCCAAAACATGGAAGTCAGTAAAGCTCGATCGACTATGACCTGTTGGTGATCACTGAACTTGTTTACAGAGCAACCCTACTCATACTTTGATCATATCCTCCAACGCTGTAATGTTATTCTGTAGTCTGGCCACCTTTGCACAGAGATAAACTCTCCTATATTAGTTATTAATTTAGTCTGAATCGGCCTAAACACAGCATTCAGTTGATGCTTCATCGTGTTATTCTCAACAGACAAACCCAACATCAGTTGAAAAGAAAATGACAGTAACACAGCTGGCACCATAACACTGGAAGACTGGACCACAGCTCGAGCCATAGATCTTTGTGTCGTGGTTTCAGTGCCGGTTTCAGAACCGTTACGCCCGGGACAGACTGATGACGAATGCCATGGAACATAAGGGAGTCATGTTTTCAGTAGGAAGATAAAACCGCGAGGCCTTTATACTTCAGAGGATTTTCATACCATAACTTCAAGCACTAAATTTTAAAAAGGCTGACACGAATAAACAAGCTTCTAAGAAAAAGTCTTCCATCTGAACTAATGCAGCATTCAGAACATTATGGATTTGAGCTTTATTTAATTTATTATGTTTATTATTATTCATTAAATAAGTGTACTTTGAACTGACTTGACTAACTGAATTCTGTATGCTGCGTGGATTTGTAGGTATCAATAAAACTACACATACTATTATTTCTTTAATCACAGCAGCAGAATTGGAGACAGAAAGGCAAAGAGTTAAGAGTAAGTATGTGGGAGAACATGTTGTGGATAATAACAGCTCTTGAGGAGCATTTTGAGGACTAATCTTTGTTCCTCAAATCAAACATAAAAAGGCAATTCTCTGTGTTAATGAGCTCAATCACTCTTCCTAAAAGCTTCAATAATTCATTTGCTCCCAGATTGTCAGACATCCATAATGAATAACATCCACAGTGAATTATTTACACAGTCGTCCTTCGTAGCACAACTTACTGACTGACACTGAGTCACCGAGTGCGTCTGATGGGCTGTTGCTGGTGTGTGTGTGTGTGTATAGTTGAATGTGTAGATTTCATACCAACATTTGGATCCATAATAGGCTCATGACTAAGAAGCAGTAGTGACATCCTGTGTGAAGACTCAACTGCACAAAGGCTAATAACATCAGTAAGCGTGTACTACCAGCTCCCCATCAGTACAAAGGAGGGACATACAGTGTGGAGCAATGATTTATTACTAGAGGAAACCAGAACAACTCCTGGAAATATACACTATGTAGTCAGTTGCAAAAACTCAGGACAAAACAAATAGAAAAAAAAAAGTACTTAAAACCTGCTGACCACTGCAGAGCCAAAGTTCATGTTACATCACAGGGCAGAAGTGATACGTTTATCAAATTCACTGTTTGCATCCTGGGCCGTAGACCACAATATTAGTCAGTTCTCTAAACTTTGCCGCCCACACAGACTCCGAGTCAATAAATTCACATGTCACAGCTTTCTGCCTTCAGTTCTGGGTCATTCAGTAGCCATGGCTTTAAGGGGAACACTTATTTGGACATGCGCACTGGCAGGTAATCTCACGCTTTTGTATGTTTGCCTGTAAAGGAGAAAAAATCATGCTGCACATGTCGTAAGACGTTAATCGGAAAAATAACAAGCTGGATATAATACGCGGCCTGTGCGTGTGTTTGTTTGCAGTGTGGTTCTCTTCTGCATCTAAAGATGACACTCAGACTTGCTCCTTGGACGCTGCGAATCTCACAGCTCTTGTGAAGGTAAACTATCGGTCATTGAGTTTATTGAATAAAAGCAAAACGAGTAACAAACAGGCATTAACCCAGCATGTGATAGTTTCTATATATGTTGTTTGCAATCTACTTTTTATATCAAATCACACAGTGAGAGAAACTAAACAGCTGCACTGTCTGATATGAACCAACAGGAGGCGCTACAGTGCGGTGAAGACCCGCCATGGACTGCACAGCAGACAGCTGCACTCCTGCTATCTCTGAGCAATCTGACTCATCATCTGCACCAACACCAGCTGAAAGGTAGGAGGATGAGCCAGAGACATGTTTGTGTGTGTGTGTGTGTGTTCTTGTTGCTTCATGTGCGTGACGTGTGTGTGTGTGTGTGTGAGTTTTAAGACCTTGACTGTGAAGACAATTCTGACTTCTTCAAAGTACTGTTTTAGAGGTTTGCATTTGGTTTTAGGGTTTATGTTAGAGTTAAGCTCTGTTTGAGGTTAGGTTGGGTTACACCAGGGGTGTCCAAACGTATGTATGGAACACGTTAAACTTGCATGAAGTTGATACAAATCTGAACCTCGTGTTCATTTTAAACATGACTTATTATGAGTAATGCAAAGTCTGTTGACGTTTAAGTTTAAAACGTGTCACTTCTCTTTAACAAGATCATTCAGAAAATAATATTTTGTGTCACATCTACAGATATATAACAGCAGCCGTTATGTCCTTAACGGTTCAAATGCTTCATTATGTCAGCCAGAAAAGCCAAATCTTCCAGCCATACATTATCTGACAATCCTAGCAGGCCATAAATAATATATTATAAAAATGAAGCTTCGGGCCGCATGAAATCTGACCACGGGCTGTTATTGGCCCCCGGGCCGTACTTGGGACATCCCTGGGTTACACAATAGGGTTTACATGGGGTAGCATTTGGGCTATAATAGATAATAGATAATAAATAGATGCCTGCCAAGGCTCCTGATAATAAAAGGCATAATCAAAAATTAATAAATTAATAAAAAAGATCATATTCAGTCTGGTTCCAGTCACTCAGGGTTTGGTGTGCTGATGTTGCTGAACTGTACGTGCCATGATAACTTGAGAAGAAGTGGAAACTGCAGTTAGAGTCGGTCACAGCTGACACTATTTACTTCTTTAAATAAAGATTAGACTGTAGTGTATTCTAGTGATCCAGAAACTTTTATTTTATACTAATGATGTAAATAGGTATAAGTAAGTAATAATTAAGACTAAAGTCCTGCACTGAGTATGGCAACAAGTTCTCAGAAATTGCAGAACGTGCATATTCACTGTGCTCGTGGAGGGCAGTAGGCCGCACCAGATTTATCACATTTGTCAAAGCGCTTGAGGTCTAACACAGAATTAGGTAAGCACTACCTAATTCCTATCTACTGAAGATGCTCTCGTCACTGATTAAGATTAAACGCTGTGATGTAATTTCTGCTGATGGACTTTTGCAGGTAGTAATTGCTGAAGCGGCTTTTCAGCCTGAGCCTGAAATGCACTGAATAAAGAACACGCTCTTTGCCTTAATGTGGACTTTAACAGGAGAGTTATTTCAGTGTATGCTTAGGTCTGAATGATAAACAGAATCGCTGCAGATGGCAATAGAAGCCAGAAACGGTACATACACAACAAATGTTTTAGATTACTCATTTATTAAATACTCATTCATTCATTCATAGAATGCCATGGTGCCGAGCCACAGAATTGCCCTGAACCAGAAGTTCCTGAAAATGGAGGGTTGGCTTGTGTCACAGCTGACAACCAGCGCCTCTGCAAACCTATGTGCAACCATGTAAGTGGTGAATACAACTTTGCATATATTAAATGTCCAGCGCGTAGGATTGAGCGGCATGTAGCGGTGTAGCTGCTGACTGCAGACCTCTCGTTTCACCTTTTTCTTCCTGGCATGAAGGAGAAACTATATTGGCCAACGTCTGAAAAAAGACTCTGTGTGCCAGTGATTCAAGGTTGACAAAACTCTAACGATTCTCATTTTCAGGTGATTATATACTAATGAAAACAAAGTTATGCAAATGATCATGACCCCCTGAATCTTACAACACTGGACCTTTAATGAAAACACGCTGTAATAAGTATGAGCAAATGTTCTACACGAAAAAAAAAGCATGAGTAACATAATTTCTTCTGTCACAGGGATACGATTTTGCTTTCCTCAGAAGGGACCGTTTCTATGATCAATGCAGTCAGCAGACCAATTATAAATGGGACACTCAGTACATAGGAGGGAACAAGCTGGCTGTGTGCAACAGTAAGTAACTCGGAGTTGCATTTAATAACTTTGTGATGATTGCACAGTTCAAAGCAGGAGCTAATTTCCAAAGATTCAGTTCTCTTTTATTACTTTTTTCACGTCTTAAACTGTCTGTACGAGGAAACTCATTATATATTTATACAGTGGCACTTTATGGGGGATGTTAAATTGTGAAGTTGAACTTTCCTACTCTCTGTTTCTAGGAGAATCGGTTCAAGTTTCAGGAGCAAAGTCAGCGTATTTTCCTAAAGATCAGGACTGCAGAACAACCAAGAGCAGCAGCCAACTGCAGAACAACACCCTTGAAATCTTTATCAAAGAGGTGAAGAATAAAGGCATACCAGGAGCGGCACAGTATGCCTGTCTTGTATGTGGATGATCACAAAGTAGAAACAAGATTGGGTAACTGTGTGAAATCTATGAATGAATGAAATCTATGCAAGTAGTTCAAATCTGTACGAGTTTAAATTACTTCAAGTTTTCCAGAATAAAACAGTTACTGAACCTGAATTGTTTCTGTTGTTGGTATTTGTGCAGACTGAGTCAGGCGTCGGTCATTGTGGTCCCATGCTATAGACATGCTAGCAGCTCTGTAAGATCCTCACAAACCAACAAAACACCAGTGAGGCAAAAATGATAAAGTTTGGCCTGAGGGTGGTGCTAGAGGAAAGTCATACTCTGTCAAAAGAGTCTACAGGAAGTGTTTCCTTAAAAAAAAACAAAAAAAAAAAACCAAGATTTGTTTGATTTGTTTTGTTAAATTGTGCATTTAATGGTGGTATACACGAGTGCTTGTTCACGTGATCAGACTAGTCTTTGGTATTGTTTTGTTGTGAGGCATGTTGTTGGATGGACTTTGGCTAACAACTAAAAAGTAAATTAGGTGTTACTTTTCCCCATGGTCATATCTTTGATTGGAAATTAGGTGAATCTAAACTAGACAAACACAGCTGTATCACACCGGTCACTGATGGTGGATCACTTTTGAATTAAGGGTAGGATGCTATTCTGTTGGATAAACAGCTGCATCTCTGCATTCACTCAACAAAGGGGGGCGGATACGTCTGCAAGTGTCTGATTGCCGTCTTCACTGCTTTCCGCCTGACTTCATTTTACTAATAGCCGGCTCACTATTTATATGCTTGGTGGTGAGATCTGGACCAGAGCAGCAGTTAAAATGAGGTTAACCACTCTGCCAAATGGACTGCTTTGTCTGATGTTCTGTCTGCTCTTGGTTTTTTTTGCTAACACATCCAGACGTGGCTCGCAGAGGTCAAGGTTGAAAAGTCAAAACGAGATTGCAGGATCTCATTAGGTAGCTATTGACATTCTGCATCATTCTATTAGGACTCACTCTAATCAGAGAGAAGATGACCCGCAGAATGACCCTCTGGTGTAGGCTGGCAGACTGTCTAATCGTCAATTATGGAAATAACTGTCTGCGGACCGAGGGTCAACTGTAATGTCACACATCTCTCATTAGGTGCCAACAAACAAACAAACAACAACAAAAAAAGACGTTTCCTGGTGCTAACACTCACGTTTCACCAGAATAAGTGTGAGTACTGCTTGTGCTGAAACCTTCACATTCACACACTCTTTAACCATGTCCTGAAATGTTTGGTTTGGGGCTGTTTTTCATTATTTGAGCTCCTTAATTCACTGAAGCCTTCAGTTATATTTTGACTATAGTGTGTTTCTAAGTTTGCGCAACAGTTTGGAGAAGGCCCTCTCCTGTTTAAAGATGATTGTTTAAGATCCATAAAACAAATGTCTTCATGATGGAGCATACAAAACGGCATATTAAGACCCGTGGTTTCGGGATGACATGAAACACGTGTGTGTTGTCCACATACTTTTTGTGGGCTGTTAATTTAGTTCATTTGCCACTTCATTTTTCACTGCAGCTATTTTGACATGAAATATTAGGGTCAACAGAGGTGTTAACAATGATACTAATTAAGCTTCTGTACAGAAACAGAACCTTAATTGGCATCGTTGGTATTATTTCATGTCTAAATGGCGGCTGTGAAAAAGATCTATTATATCTAACTTAATTAAAATCAATCAAACATTACAAACAAACCAAATGAACACATTTATTTTACATCCATGTTTACATGCTGTCAACTGATGTTTGTTTTCAACACCTATTATAGCAATGCTACTCTTTGTACACTAGAGGGCAGTGTTAAATCATTTTTTTCCAATGCCTTCCAAGTTGCAGGTAACAAAACATCCATTAGTACACTGTGTCTAGTCGTAGATGTAAAACAATATTTCTCATTAAAACAACAAGGAAAACAAAGATGTTACACTTTCAGTTTATCAATTTTAATAATTAAACAAGTTAACAAGGTAAAGTGTCAACACTAAAAGACTGAACGGAGGTTTACAGTTTATAATCTCACTCCATTTGTTCCTTCCTGTCTTCTTTCTTGTCGTTCCCTCTCTTTTCTATTCATCAGCAAGTGTTTTTTTTAAACAGAACAGACAATGAGTGAACCAATGAAACCTTTCTGTGTCAGCATTGTGCCAAACTTAATGCTGCTCACTTCCCTGACTGCTGTCCAGCTTCTGCAAACAGAAAAAACTGAAATGAGAGCTCACAAAGAACCCGAGAATGAGGACGAATATCAATGAGTTTTGAACTTTCTTTTCCCGTGGTAACATCTTGAAAATGAGTCACCATGTGCTACACCTTGGCTGTACTTAAATGATATTAGGTTTCTGCCCTCATCTGAAGTGCAAACAATCCCGTCTGATCCTGGAAGGATATGAATAACTCTGTCCTATCAAAAATGTTTTTATTAGACCGAATTAATGCGTTGTTCATAACACAGAAACTTACTGACTTCAGGAACTGTATTTCTGAGCGAGCGCCTCTCTCAGACGCTCGAGCTCTCCTTCTTTGTGCATCTCCAGCTCCTTCCTCAGCCTGGTAAACAAAAGAAGCCCATGTCAGTAACAGAGCGAGTGGTGGGTGGAGTGGTGGGTGGGGGGGGCGTATGAAAGGGCCAACTTGTAAAGAGAAACTTCAGCATTTTTGGCTCTGTTTATTGAGCTGAAATCTATTGATGTTTTTTTGCTTTGCTGCTACCTTGTTATTGTGTTTTTTTTTTTATCGCTGAAAAATAAGAAAACGAGAAAACCGAGTGAATACCAATGGACACAACGTGAGACTAATGCCTGTTTTTCACAATACAGACTGACACAGAATGCTCATGCAAAACATATCCCTCTTTTTCATAGATTATTAAGATAATAGTTGGGTTTGATAAGTTGAAATAAAGGCTCAGAGAGAGATGTGACGCAAGTATGCAACAGTTTCAGTGTGTTTACATGCACGACGACAACTTTGCTGGAAATAATCTGGATTCGGGGAATAGTTTCGTACAGTCTTACCGTCGGTCCAGCGACCGCAGCAGGAAATGTTCACGAGTTGTTTGAAATTCAATTAATAACTGGAATGATTTGTCGTAAGCTACAAGCTACTCATACAAGCGAGATAACAAAAAGTACTGTAGGGACTTCATGATGTTTAGTGAGAACTTGACATGTGGCTCTTTCTTCAAACGTGCTGCTTTCTATCCCTTTACATAATTATGGAGCCTTTGTGGTGACTTGCTGACTCGAAACAGCAAAATAAACCCGACTGAGGCATCTACAGCATCGGATAAAAGCGACGGGACGGTTTGAGGAAGAATCGTGCGCTCCTTATTCAAAAGGATTCAAAATAAAAAAATATACAAAGCAGCATTAACGAGGACAATCAACAATGTTCACCAGACTGTAGTCTTGCTCTAACAAGCAGCAGACAGTGTTGTCAGGCCCATGTTATTGTGTATCTGATAATGTCGTCCCCAAGGGGCTTTCTGCACATGGGTGGAGGTATACGACAGGCCCGGGGGACAAATTACTAACCAGAGAGTGAACTGACAGCAGTAAATCAAGCTTAGAAATTTCTCTCACATCAAAATCTCTAAGGCTGGTTGGGAGCTTTCAGATATGTGTATGTAAGATGAGGAGGGACTGATGCATCAACCAAAAGCAACACTTTGGGTACAAACCGAGATCCAGTTCAAGATGTTTAACAGACGGCTTCAATCATCAGAGTTTACTCTGCTTACACGTACAGCGCACTGATGAGAAAGCCAGACCTGTTGTTCCAATTATCTTTAGTCCAGTATCAGTTTGAACCATGGAGATCTGGTTAACAACTGGAATAATCTGAAAGACTGTGACTTCTGTCAAACCTTGCTACCTGCATCATTATTTTACTTAGGCAAGAGCCGAGAAAGGTTATTACCTCTGTGAAGACACTCAACATTGAGTCAGTACTTCTATAACAATCTAATAATGATTAGTCGTGTTTTCCGCACAACTCCAGTTTTGTTACTGCTGTCTCTAAGTTAACAGGAGGCTCCACAGAGGAAGTTGGGGGGAGAGGAGGATGCTCGCCAGGCTGACATCAATCATGTAACATCTCCCCCCCCCAGCATGAGACTGTGGGGGCCTTTAAGCAACAGCTCCTTCAGGCAACACACTGCTCTTATCCACAACAAGAAGGAGCGATACTGTAGGTCCTTTGTCCCATTGGCAGCCTGACTCTTTAACACCATAATGTTCCATTATTCCACCACCTACAGCGTCACTACATGTTTTTTCATATGTGCTGTGCAACTAGCCGCCCTCTCTCATTTCTGTGACATGATCCATCACGCGTATCTGTAGACTTCCCTGGTGTGGGATCAATAAAGTCTATCTTACCTTGTCCTTATAAGACCATCATGTTTAGAGTTTCCTCTCTCTGGAATAATCTCCCGGTAAATATTTGGGCCGCACCGTCTTTCCACTCGCCTAACAATGCTCAGTCTTCATATTATATGTGTTACATGTTCATAATAACTCCTTTTATAATTGTATTTTTATTTGTTTTCTGCGTCTCATTTGGTTTTGTTCTCTCAAGGGGTTATTCAGAATAAATATTTTCCCACTAATAATACATTTTTTCAGGAAGGAAGGTTTATACATACAGCATGAACTTCATGGCAACACCGCAGAAGAGACCGTTGTCTTTGTTATAGAATAAAACAGCTTCCATGTCTTTAAAAACAGTCAAGTAAATATTTCACAGTATAATCTCATAAATATACATAAAACTGGATTACTCAGTTCACTCATCCTCCAGTAAAAGCATTGGACTCTGGGTGCACGGTACCTGATGCCTCGGCTGTGATTTAACTGTTATGGCAGGTGTTTGAAGGTTCTATACTGAGCTGCGCATGAATCCGAGAGCTCTATCTTTCTTTTATTGGAAGTTAATGAAACATTAAAACAGCTGAGCTAAAATTGCATTTTCACAGTCTGAAAACCAAACGGCAGTGTTTCAAACTTCACGCTGTAGAACTTACAAATCAGATTTTCAGAGGTGAGTATTATGGTTTTTCAAACAGTACAATAATATTTCCAACAGCGAGACACTCATTTTGGTTGTATGTGGTTTCTGCACTTTAATATCAGATTCCTGCCATGCAATGACACCTTCAAATGAGCCTTCACAAGTAATCCAGCACTAATATATCAACGAAGTAAATCGCACGCATCAAAAGTTACATACAACTCCTAAATCATCAGTCCTGATTGCGTCGACTGAATATATCTGGTATCTCTCTATCGCGCGGCAGTGAACGATCTACAGCAGCGCCCACCCTGTTTTGCACACTGAACACTTTTTAAATGACTGTAGCACTCATTCAAATTGACATGCATTCAATTTCCAACAATCAATGAGCGCAGAGTTAAATATGCGTTTTAAAGAGCTGTGTGCACAGGCTGAAGACGGGATTGATGGTTTCAGTTCAGAATGGATGATCATAAGAATGAGTGAGAGGAGGCCTCTCTCTTCCAAAGCCACATCCTCAGCACTTCCTGAGGCTAATAAGTCCAGAGATAATGAAGGACCTACTATGTTTAATGGGGCTGACGGATGTACAGGACATGCTACCCACATGCATGATTTAAGGCGATGCTGGGAGGGAGGAGGGAGGGGGAGCGGAACATGAAGAGGAGTAAAGGACAGAGGAAAATAAATGATGAGCCACACAAACAGATGAAAGCAGAGCCGTGGATTATGACATGCGCCTTTTTTTAGACCTCGTCCTAATAACAGGCATTCTGAGAGGGCACCTTCAATTTAACACTGGAAAAAATATGATTTCAAAATTTGAAAATCTTTATCTCGATAGGTTTGGGCTTTATTAATCGCTTCACATCCATAGTATTGTTGAAAAGACATTATCCTAAGTAGTGGCATCAGCAATAACAATGACCCTTCCTTCCTGGAACACTATTGATCTCCAGTCTTTAATTAAATAAAAGGAAGTCTCTTTGTGCACAAGGTGGACTGGCGCTCTCCTACCAGGCGTGTTTCAATAGAGAAGGCCCTCGATTCATCATATTCTACATAAATGGTCCAAATTCTAGTGTAAAGAGCGCCCTTGTCTGAGAGGTATTTCCAAATGCTTTGTGTTTCTTGTTCTATGTTTAAATATATTATAAAACATATTATAGGTTTAGTTCTTCGTTTTATAATTTTATCGAGCTACATTTCTTGGAAATCATCCTTTCCCACGCACATCCTCCGACTATGTCCATTTACCGCTATATGACAAACTAGTGTTCAAGTACACTGTCTGTCTTTGTGAAAGACTTGATGATTGACTAAATTGTCATAACGTTTGCTAAAAGGTGCTCTCTTTCAGATGCAGATGGGTCACAGTCTTAAAGAAATATGAGGAAATTAGTAGACAAACTGCAGGTTTGAAGTAGATTTTGTGTTCCCAATTGCTTTACCGTGCGTCTTTGTTCATTACTCAACGCAAGTAAGAGTTTCTTTCCTTCTTTACAATTATTTGATACATTATATAGTATTTTAATTTACACATTTAACGTGATTTGAAGAGATTTGATTTGTTGTGATTTATCTTTCTTTGTCAGAACCAGGGCAAACATCCCCAAGAACACTCACAACCTTTGTTGAAATATATAAACTAATATTTTCGTAGTTATGTAATATATATATAAAACTGCAGCAATTGTGTCCTGGTGGTTTGTGGCTCCAGTTAGAACCCTTTATATCCAAAACATACTTACAAATAGGGCTTTAGGGGTCACTGAGACCACTGAGAATATGTTTGCCCAGTTACACATGTTGGTGTGACAACCTAACTCACCTTCATACTAATTGACACTGATTGGGAGTAGTTCTCTATGTTCGCTGAGAGCCAATGGCTGTGATTCAGGTGCTGATTGAAAGCAGGTGTGTCTGCACATGCAGCACTGTTTTCCTCTCCCTTCCTATTAAATGAAGAGTTAGAGTACTGACATGTGCCTGGAGTTTTCCCTTTTAATTTTTAATATTTATATGAAGTGCATTTTAAACTTTCCCTGTGATGTGGTGTTTAGCCCCTCTACTGAGACTTGTTGGTCAAATCCAGAACCCCTATAGACCCACTGCAAGTTACCACAGTGGGTTGAGTGTGTTAGCAGAGTTTGAATGCTGCACTGACTAAACACTTTGAGAAGAAGAAGGATGAGCTGAAACTCAAGCTAGGGCAGAGATGCTAGCTCTGACCACCGACTGCTGAACAACTCTCTCAATCGAGAGCTACATCACAACGCTACATATGTGTCACTTGGTCAATGCCAGTGGAAAGTGGAGCCTCTCCACCCGGCAAATGCATTGAATCAATGGAGCACTAACCGGTTAGTTACCAGTTGGGGGGTGTCGGAGTAATTGTCATGACTGAAGAGGGAAACGCATAAGGCAGCAGTGTCTGATCTTTATTGTACGTATCTTAAATGTTAAGGTATGGATGTTCGTGTTGCTGCATATCCTTAGTTCTGTTTGTCCAGTTAAAACATGATGTGTCATCCACTCAAACCAAACTATTTGCTGGATAAGCATTCAGTGTAAACGCTCAACTCTCCGCCCCTCATTCGTTTTCTCTTTACAAACCTCCCTGCATCAATCACATTAGCCTCAGTTTTCTTTTCTCTCCACTTGTCGACAGAATGAAATACACTGCAGATCAAAGCCTTAATTAAGCCAAATGGTCTTAATGCTCTGTTATTTACACTTCCAGATTAGGACTCCAGCCAGCAGGGTACAGACAAAGAGAAACACAGACGAGAGCTGGGCTTACTGGTCTATTCAGCACTTCTCACAGTATGATTCAGCTCTGCTCTTTGTAAATAACACCTCCTATCTAATGGGCCTGCAGGATGCTGTGTCGTATTGTGTTAACAGTGTGATTCTCTTCTCGTCCTTTTTTTTTCATAGTGCATTTAGCATCACAAGAATGACTGCGGCTATTAGTGTGAATATTGAGATTAATTTTTATCAGTTGTATTATAGAAAACTACAGAGCCGTGGCGAGAAGAAGACCGTGATTGCACTTTCTTTTACGCTAAACCTTCTGACAGCCTCACAAGACAAAAAATGCTCGACTAATTACACATCACAGCTGCTCAGCAAGGGATATTTAAAATATGAATTGTACTTTTGTGTTTTATTGGCCTTATTTCCCTGCAGCGTTCACTGTTTTGTGTGTCATACGGATTACGTTCAGTGATTCAGTAATTGCAAGCGCTGCAAATCAGGTGCTGTATTCTGTGTCTGGATATGAACCTCCCACGGCATCCAGACAGTTGATGACACTCACCTGAGACAGGTGCTGTCAGTGAGAGGCTTCTGACTGACAAACAGGCGCTCCGCTCTCAGAGATTCTGTCATTGCCTTGGCCTCATTCAACTGCTGATCCAGATCTGTAGCCGCGAGCAATGAATCAAACACAAACATGAACAAACTGCATTGTTAGGACATTTGCTGAGGTGGCTGAGACCAAATTTGAGGTACTCCCATCACCGCCATGACCTTAGGATCTTCTTATTCGAAGGCACTTGATACCCTCTACTGCACCAATTGAGTAGCCAGATTTCATAGTATTAACTGCTGTGCAGTGTTTTGGTCTCTAAGCTTTTAATCTGATGCTTCTATTCTAACTGGACGTAAACCAGTACCTGTAGCAACACATCCACAGCAATGCATTCTCTCTAGTGTTTTTTAATGCAGTGTTATTTTCATTCCAAACACGCCTAAACCTGTGTTTACTGGGATAGCTTCCAGCTGACAATGCATACCGTGTACTGTATGCGGGTAAAGCCCCTTTAAGACAGATTAAAAAACATGTTTCACATAAAAACTGATTGCCTTCCAACCTGTTCACGAAGCCAGAAACTCACGACTGCCTTATTAGAGTGGATGAATTTTCCAACTGGAGCAGACTTTGCTGCAGTTACATTTCTAGATGACTTTCTTTCTGTAGCTTTTTGATTTCCATCAAACAGAAGCTGTTAAAAAAAGAGCTGAAATAAACGAAGTTCAGAGCGAGTGCAAAAACTAGCTAGCAGCAGTGAGCATAGGATGTGGAAAACAGCGGGTCAGAACCGCATTCACCTTCCTGGACGTTGTTCAGGTCCCGTAGTTCGAGCTGGAGCGCTCTCTTCTCCTCCTGCATGGCGCTCACGTGACTGCTCCTGCCGGTCATCAGCTCCATCTCTGATTTGTACAGGGAGAGGAGAGGAATCTTACTTAAGCCTCAAGAACGACTGAATAAAAATCACCAGCAGAGCTGAACTTTATATTGAGCTCATACTTATTTTCAGAAGAGTGCAATGTGGGCATTTTTTTTTCTTTAAATTCACTTTAACTGTACAAACAATCAGAAAACGCTGTTCCCTTGAGCCTAGATGCGATACATAATGTAAAGACAGTGGTTCTCAGTGGTTATGGGAGAAATGCTCTGGATCTTGTGGAACTAATGAAAACAGATCAAACCACATCAAAGTATAATTTGTCATTAAAAGCTGCTCGGCTTATAACGTGGTATATTGAGCTTCTATAAACCATCGCCACGGCGATTTCTCTACAAATAAGCACTGAACACGTGTTAACGTAATGATTCAGTGAAATACAGAACATTCACTCTATGCATTGATTTCCTGTCCATATCCTCGGAAACACCGACTTCTAGCCAACTAACACCAACTTTTTAAGTTTTCCTTTTTATTGCTAATTATTTTAACTACACATATGAACGCTGGTATGTTCGCAACTGGAGTCTCATTAGTGCTGCAGAGGCCAGTGAGCTGAATTTAAATGTCATGAAATGAGGGACTTTGCACCTCAGGAGCTTTGTACTTCGAACTCTACAGAAAATGTACTTTGGTTTTAGTCCAGGACTAAGTTTGAGCTGTTTCTCTTTGTCTGCGCACATTATAGAAACACAGAGGTGGATGATAGATTTAGCAGGTATTTGGTCCAATTTCATGAAAACATTTGCGCACATACACAAAACCCTAAATCCCATGATCAGCTCGGTATTATCTAGTTGACTTCAAGCCAGACTTTCCAGATGGAAAGATTCTCAAACATGAAAGCATTTTTTCATATATTTCCATGATGATAAACTTTCCAAGACCTACTCCAAAACTTTCCAGCTTCTCTTATTCTGTGATCCATGCACCATCCTTTATGCATCAATCAGTTTATTCATTCTCAGTCCGTTCAGTAACAAATCTAATCACTGATTTCTGACATCAGTTTGACTTTCATTCTCCATTCTCCATCTATAAATCAGATTCTTCCTGAAATCATGCTGACTACTACTTCACTGAGTCAGCGATACGCTTTCAGCACATCAGGGACCGTCATTTGAATTCAGCTACTTTCTGCCGCTTATTCATCTACTTATACTATATAATATACCAAGAAATAAATAATCATTTTGAAATGAGCAGTCAGGGCCACATCTGCATTATATAACCTCTGTCTTTTATGACCTTTGTATAATGATTCCACCTCCCTCTCCAGGTCCAGGATCTCGGCGCGCACTTGGCTCTCAAACACTATCTCTCTGTTCCCTTGAAGACTGAAGTCACTGTTGAACCTTGAGATCTCTTGAAGGAAGTTTTTCTCTTCTTCTTTAGACTCTTTCTTTATCTTGGCCTGGTATGAAAAGACAGAAATCCTCCCAATGATAATACCAATACAGCTGCTTGTGCTGCTACAACAACCTCCACTCTACTACTGCTACTAGTAGTGATACCAATGATACCATTTTAATAAGGTCTTTATCTCAAAGTCACTCACTTTTGTGCAATATTTTACAGCAACAGTGTGAATCTGGGATCAGCTTTTGACAACTGTGACAGCCCTTGTGAAGAAATGTGGTAGCTATCTGCACTTCAGTGGGCACAGAGCTGAAACAATTACCTGATTGTTAGTTGGCCGACAGAGGATTATTTGTACACATGGTTTGTTTATGACGGACACTACAAACTGGGTCTGACTCACTGCCAAAAGCTCTGTAATGCAACAAACATGCACAGCTGGAGTGAAAAATCAAAACAAAAAGCTGCTGTGCAGAGCCACAATCATTTACTGATTAGAGAGTTTATATTTCTAGTAGCAGCCCCGTCTCCTAGAAACTGTGTTTGTGTATAACTAATGTGCAACAAAAAATATGTTTTGAGGGAAACCTAATGCTGGATGAATTAACTTCATTATGAAAATAGTGAAGAAATGTTGTTTAACGTATCAGGCAGGTTGCAAAAATGTTAAAACTTACTGACTATTTCCACCAAAATAGGCAAAATTCCTGCTGTTTTTAACAGAGGAAGTCAGAAGTGACTTTTTTTTTAAATTAAATATTTAAATATTTTGTTGCCTAACCAAAGACCAGAGTCGTGGATTCATGCCACAAACCAGGGCTGCGGTCGAATAGTCTATATTGCTGAGGAAGGTTCCTAACTGAGTGAACGTAGCCGCCATGATAAGAACTGTTTCAGTTCTCTAAACGTGAAGGAAAGGAGCTTCAGTGCTTCCTATCTCCTTCAGCATAGGATACACTGGACCGTCCTTTAAGAAAGGAAAGGAGATAATGCCGTCTCACAAGAGAGAGAGAGCGTGAATATGGACGGACGTGTTGACATGATATAAAAACTTTGATCATGAAGTCTGTTCTGATCTCTACACAGAGTAAAAACTGTGACGGACGTCCAGCATCCTGCAGATCATCATAGAAGTAATGACAATAATCATAATAATCATAAGTTGTCCACGTTTATATATCCTGCATGAAACAACACGGTTAGAGCGCTCAAGGAGAAGTATGCGAGAAGTCTGAAGCACGTTTTGTAGTCCATCTTCTGAACTTACTGACTGTAGTTTTACCACAGATCATGTCAGTAACATCCGCCGTCGCATCGTGACGTAGTCTAGTTTAAGTGCAGTTGGATTCTCTGTCTTTCCCTAAGTCCTCATGAATTCTCCTTCACGTCTTTCCTTGACCTCATGACGCTTTCCATCGAGGGAAAGGAAAAGTGCTTAGGAAAGGACTCAGGATGTAATTTTTTTTGTCTATTGCACTTTGTACACCCACCATCCACCCCAACCGCTGCCTTGTGACTCCAGCGTGTAACA
Source organism: Miichthys miiuy (assembly GCA_036365135.1). Lineage (NCBI taxonomy): Eukaryota > Metazoa > Chordata > Actinopteri > Sciaenidae > Miichthys > Miichthys miiuy. Next base: position 20,812,273 of record CM071613.1, read on the forward strand.
TAAATGTAAGTTCACCCAAAGAAACATAATCTAGGCAGTGATTACATCTGTCATCACGACATAATTATGGAAACATAATTTCTAGGAGACCGGGTTTACAATTAGGGGTGCGAGTCAATTTGTATACATCTACGAAGTTTAGACTAGAAGAATCTGACCAGATGTTCATATTGCACATAACCTGAGATGATATCAGATGTAAATATTGAGTCTTGCTTCAACCTACTAGTTGCTCCATGAGGTGGCTCTTCTGGCTGAGCAGCTCCTCGATTTGCTTCAACATCTGGTCTTCGAATTTCTTCCGCAGGTCGCGCTGCAGCATCATCGCGGACAACTGCTGAGACTGGAGCGCGAATGGACGAGTGGGCAGACAGTCGTATTAAATCAGAAGGACATACATGACTGAGACATGTGAGAGATATTAGTGATCCCACAGGAGGACGGATGAGATAAAAGTTCGAGGATGGGCGGCTGAAATAATCATCATGTGCTACCGTATAAGGTAGATCCTAACTTGGAAACACTGTTTTGTTTAACTACTTTTAAAAGCTCTGGTGTTTACGTTCCCATTTCAACATGTTCATATATCATTCACTTTCAAACTTTTCTTGTTTAGTTCATCATCTGTCTTCATCCTGTGTGATTATACGATAGGGCCCAAAAGAAAGAAAACTGCCAAATTATGTAGGAAGGATTCATTGAGGACCTTTTTTTTTTTTTTTTTAAAGGTGCCTCTGGCGTGATTTCCAATCTGTTATTTGAGCCGTCACGGAGGAAGTGAGTTTATTGTTTCTTGTATGGTCGTGAAGGAGCTCGGTACATTTTCGGCGAGCACAATCAGCTTCCAAGTTTTCTAAACACTGTAATTATCCTAAGACAGCTCTCATAAACTGTAAGATGTTACATCATGAGAGCTGTAAACACACTCTGCTGTAAACACACCCTGCATATCTGTATGATATAAACACTTCCCGTTCTGAAAGGGGTCAGAAAAGGTATCCGAGTTGTGCGCTCTCAGGCGGGTAATCCTCAGACTTTCTAATTAGACGTAGCGATTTTGCTCTTTTGATCAGGTGTCTACTTTTTCACAAGCACGGGAAGAAGTTAGCGGCGTTTCCGAGAGGTCAACGAGCCTGTCTTTGACATCATATCTCACACAGGCTTAAAAGGTTTCGCTAATGTTATCCCGGTGGAAATTAGCCATTGATTTTACAGTGACACTTTGCAATTCGCTCTGTTGATGAAATGAATGGGAGAGATTAAGTGTTTTCAATCATAAAGCAGATCAGATGATCAATATGCCAATATGCACTTCCTTACCTCGTGTGTCACTGCCACTAGTACCGTATGTTGCCTCAAGGTAAGGCAAATATTATCAACATTTTACAACTTTATACATTCACAAAATAAAAAAATACATCCAGAAAGCCATTGACTCACTCTGAAGGGTATTGACAGGTATATGTGAAAACCTGCCAGTTGATTACAGTGTAATTAATGTCATTTTTAGTCAAAACTGTCTCTTCTAAATCCGTTGAAACCTTAAACGTCTGAAGCGTATTGTACAGTAGGGCACCATTTTGTGTCAGACATCCAATATTTATTTATTTTTGTTATTTCTTGCTCCTTGAGACACAAAATGTATTTAAACTGTAAAGTTAACGTTAACGTTACCTTTTTATCGAGCTCCGTGGTGGTCTGTTCATGCTTTTCAGTGGCGCTCTTGATCTTCTCATTACATCTGATGATGGCTACTTTCACTGAAATGACAAGACAACTGATTAGATATTAAACTGTCTTCCTTCTGTTAGATGGATTAAGAAAAATAAAATATAAAGTAAAAATAAAATTGCTGGCTAAGCTAAGTAGCACGTTAGCTGACTTACCTTCCTTAAATTTTTGTGTTTGCTCAGTTAATTGTTGTTCAGATAGAAGGATTTGTTGAAAGAGCGTGTCTAAACTCATATTGAGTAAATAGCTGGCTTAATATATGAGCTGAAAATAATATATCAGACTGTGAAGCTAGCTATCTTAGTTAGCTTTGCCGATGACTCAGCTTTCAATAATGACCCGCCTTCAGCTGACCTGGCTTAGTGATGGGAAGTTCGGTTATTTTTTAGGGAGTCGGATCATTTGACTCAGCTCACCAAGAAGAGCCGACTCTTTCGGCTCCCAAACTGGTCTTCGTGTTACCACTTATACCTTTCATAATTCAGCCAAATTTAGCACTATTTTAAACTTATGATTTGTATGTGTACACCTATCATGTATATATTCAATACACCTTTTGCACTGAAGTATTCAAAAGTAAAAATTACATTTTCTAATATCAATCACGGCATTTACAGACCCTTGTAACTCTCTGAAACTGTCCAATGAATGCACTAACTTGCTTGTAGAACCACTCTGCTACACAAAGCAGATAGAAACACCTATAAAAACTTAAAAGTTTAATAAAAATTAATAAATTTAATAATTAATTAAATTTATTAATTTAATAAAAAGAGCAGGCTCTTTGAACCGGCTCGTTCACATCAATGACCTGTTAGTTTGTTTTATACATAACAAATAAGACTAGAATTATTAATTAAAATAGTATTTTATTTTTGTAGTTTGATTAAATTGAGACAGTTGAAACATTAACAAGCGTTGTTTTATTGAAAAATAATAATGCTAATGGTCTTAGCTCGTTAACGCCACGTCCCGGATGTGGCTAGCAACGGTTACGTTTGTTTTAGGCTCATATCGGCTTGTGCCACAGATGTTAACAGTACTGTGATATATCTGCCATGTTCCTTTTATTCATTTTTTGCCGTTTCAGTGTCCCTATGCCTGTCCTGTATCTGCTGTTGTTAACTTTCAACAGCTAACTGAGCTCCCCTACAGTCCACTGTCATTGATCAGTCCCCACTCACTTCAGCGTTGAAACATTATGAAGTGCTGTATTGGCACAGTCAGCTTTCTCACCAGTAATCCATTGAGACCCGCTGTGTAAGTTACATTTGTCACATATTTCCTGACTTTGACCAATTTTCTCGTTCCACCCGCTGGGACAGGAAAAGCTCCCTGATCCGGTGCCATGAAGCACATTACAGTGTGAAACGCTAAATGACCCCGAGGACTACAACATTCTGACGTTCATTTGCAAAATTAATATCACATATTGATTGAGACTTTTCATAAATCACCAGAGTGAGCCTTCTCCTGACTGGCAAGGCTCCCTTTGGAGATTTCAGAACAGCAAAGTCATCATTAGCCCAGATAGTAGCCTGAGCCTGTCGTTCATTTGCACCCATTTTCTGTCTCTTTTTCCAGCCGTGTTCTCTGTAAAAATAGCCGTGGACATTGGCCTGTGGCATATCTATTAAACAAAACTGAAAGTCATTTCAAAAAAGTGTCTGCACCTCGCAGGATTGATTCATCACACCTAATCTCGGCCTTCCTTTTAAATAAGGGATTATTCACCAATGCTCAAATAAGCTATTTCATCTCATCCCTGAATGAAACCGCTCTCTATATATCTGTGTGTGTCTTTATGTGTGTGTGTGTAAAGGTTGATTTACTGTACGCCAGCATCCTTGATTGATTTGGCCAAGTCTTTAATGCAAAGAGAGAGAGATAGTCTGGTCCCATGTATTTAGCCAAGTGGATTAGCCTCTGAATAGACCTTATAGGCAATCAATGAGCTATATAGGAAGAGTCACAAGTCGCATGATGCATCATCCCTCTTATTATAATCATGCACTGCTTGTTAGATTTCAAGTCATTTGATTGTAAATTGATCAAAATGAAGAGTTTAAAATATGATGCTCATTTTTTTTTGTATCATAAAATATGGAAGTGTGAAACATGAAGCATCATATCATTAGTTTTAAGTGACCCTTTACTTTAAATCCACCAACAGATGGCGACAGTCACACATTGTCCACTCTCTCCTGCAGAGGACTGAGGCCAGGTCTCCCCTCAGCGCAGCGCTGTCAGGCTGCTTTTAGCTGACAAGTATCAGAAAAACAGATTTTGTAGAGGCTATATTTTATTTATGTTACAACCCCTGCAGAGTGTCAGCTCACTCTGTCCACAGTTGTCAGCTACTGTTGCATAACACTTTCTGTGTGTGCATGTGTGTGTGTGTGATTTGCAAATGGATTTAACGTTATAGCAGACTGGGAGGAGCCACACACACACACACACACACATGCTGCAAATATCATGAATAGGCTATATGCGGTGGAGGGTGTGCAGCTGAAAAAAAAAAATGCATTCATTTTGTCACTCGTGTTTAGAAGAAGGGCAATCACATGTAATAAATTGCCACATAAGCTACTTCACGTGTTGCTATATTAATCATGTCGTAAAAAAAAAATGCACCCGAGTCATGCTCTTTGCCCCTCTGTCTGTCAGCGCAGTTACACTGAAATGTAAACACACACACACACACACACACACACACAGGCTGATGGTGCTGTTTTTCATTTCAGGCTATCATGAATGCAACCACATGCATATATGTGTGTTTTAATGGGCTGGGAAAGTGATTATTACTTTGTTTTGTTCACTTATAGTATAAGAGCTGGGGAGTTTATTAAAAGTAAACACCATAATAACCCTAAAGTGATTAGTCAAAGTCAAATTAACAGGAATGACTTAAGTCAGCTTTTAATTGTGTGTTTTCTGTCGGGATAATAAGGCAGTGAGTTTGTCCTCTCTTTGCACATTTATGATAAGATTACTGTACTTTAGTGAGAAGGGGGGAAGCTGGCACTCTCCTCCTGCTCCTGCTGCTGCTGCTGCTGAATGCGCTATAGACAGCAGTGGGGCTCCAGTTGGCTGTGTGTGCGCTCAGACGCACAGACGCAAGCATCCCACTGGCTGGAGTTGTTGGAGGACACTCTCGCCCGTCTCGCTTCCTCCGCTGCTCTGATCCCTTGTCTTTGTCTCCCCTGCGGTGAGAAGACCACCCGCACGGGAGAGAGAGAGAGAGAGAGAGAGAAAGAAAGCAGCACTTCTTTTTTTTGTTGTTGTTGTTATTGCTGTTGTATAAGAGTCAGAGAAACTATACAGAATCGGGACTGGACACTTTTTTTTTATTGTTTTGGAGGGGGAATTATTTCTCGCATGAGTCGAGCTGGATCTGTTCTGTATACAGCGGGGCGCGCACTGCTTCGTCTTTTCAATGGATTTCAATACAGTGGAAGTACCCTGGGAATTAAACTACTGTTAAGTCGCTTTTAGTTTCGCACATCTCGTTCCAACAAGGGTTTATGTCTCACATGGAGAGGAAGACGATGATCCTCGCAGTATTGTATGTCCTTCTGCCTCTTTTAGGTAAGTTTCACTTCATTTATCACCACCAGCAGCTGCCCGTTTCATACTAATTCGCCCCATAGGTGCGTATAATATTTGGTTGGGTTAAATTGTGAGCTTTATTGATGGAATAAGAAGAGGCACCGACGGCTCTCTGAGCGTCTGGGTAACGTGCAAAGGCTACAGTACGGTCATCCAAACTGCTCCAAAACGACAAAGTCACCCAGGAGCTGCCCTATCAAACAGCGAACAAACAGTTCGTTAAAGCGAATTTTAAGTAGTGTGGAGCTGATTTCAGTCAGTGTTCATGTGCTGTGTGGCATATAGATCAAATCATGTCGGTGGAGAGTTTCTAAAAGCTCATGTGTCATATTTTAATACCTGAAAGCAGCGCGCAAAAGTGCACACGCTTTTGGATGCACCGTGAACAAATGCGCAAAACAGCTCATAAAGGGAGTTGTATCATTATGTTTTATTGTCATTGCCGTATATGCAATTTCTTTTTCCAGATGTGTTGTCTTATGCCGAGGAGAACCTGCGCGCTGGGGCCACCCGGCTGGACTGTGTGAGGGCCAATGAGCTGTGCCAGAAGGAGCAGACGTGCAGCACCAAGTACCGCACGATGAGGCAGTGCGTTGCCGGCGGTAAGGAGACCAACTTCAGTATGGTGGCCAGCCTGGAGGCCAAGGACGAGTGCAGGAGCGCAATGGACGCGCTCAAACAGAGTCCCCTGTACAACTGCCGGTGTAAAAGGGGCATGAAGAAAGAGAAGAACTGCCTGCGCATCTATTGGGGGATCTATCAGACGTTACAAGGTTGGTTTTACGGCTTTTGGTGGAACTTTTTCTAGTCAGGAACCACCCCAAGATACACCCTTCACCCCTTTAGCAGATCCTGCTACTTCTACCAGGCTTGTATGTGTTGTTTTTGTATGACGATCTGTCAGAAAATGAGACAATATAGCACAATATTACTTTTTTTTTTCTTGGGGATGCAATAAAACCTCCTAAAACACCTTCAGGGGTCTTTGTTTGGGTGGGAGTGTTACATTTAGACAAGAGCCTGCAGCTATAGTTAATGTGAAATGGACATTCTCCATCGGTTGTCTAGTGTAGTCTGTAAAGGGGTGAGATGTTGCCCCAGCTCCTCCCACTGCTACATGTATGGTGGAGGGGGCACCATCATCCTCTCCCTCCCCTTCCATCTCTGTGACCCTCCCTGTCCCCGCTGCCACCAACAAAACAGTCAAAAAGTAGCACACAGCCATTCATCTCATAACAGTCCAATGTGTTCATGCGCAATCACTCAACTTTCATTCGAATTTGGCCCTCCGTCTCAGTTCAACAAGCCACGGTCCTGCAGTGCCAAGACACTTTTTGACCTGCTAAATCACTTTTCTTGGAGGTAATGGAGCGTGAAGCCCCTCAGCGCTCGCAGTGCCATCTTAAAGTGTTGATCATAGCAGGGGGGGGTGGCCCTTTTAGTCCCTAAACTGCACCCAGCCCATCGACAGCGAGTTGAGTTCCAGTTGCACAACACAGCTGACCAACCTACCTAATCAAGCGTGCAGCTATGTGCCAGCGTGGCTATTGACTGACCCAAATAATCCATGTCACATGCATGCAATGTGAGGGGTGAAGGATGATAAACAAACCAGGAAAACAAAACTATTTGTCTATTTGTCTATCTGTCTATCTAAACATCTGCTTATCTTCCTCACAGGAAATGATTTCTTGGAGGATTCTCCATATGAACCCGTGAACAGTCGTCTATCTGACATTTTCCGGCTGGCTCCCATCATAGGTAAGAATAAAAACAGATCTCCTCTGTGGAGGCTTTCACTCCATCCCACAGTATTTCTTTTTTTTTTCATTGTCTCATTGGTATCCGGTCTCACTTGAGATACGGTTAAGCTCCACGCCGTGCATGCTCTCACCGAAGGTTATCTGTGTGTCAAGTATTTATCCTCCCTCCTCCTCTCCGCTATCTGTCCTTTTCTATGCTCGTTCTCGCCCCAGCGATACTGCATGCTGGCTGGAAGTGACCTTGCATGGGGAGCTATAGTTCTGAGTCTCATCAAGCAGTGGATAAACGCTTCAGATGTAGAAGGAGGGCTCTGTGGTCGATGGCGTATTTCACCGTGGTTGTTGGACAGCTTCCTCGTGTGGCTGTTTTGAATCCACTTGTTGAAAAGAGTGAGTGAGGAGCTCTGTGAGTGTCGAGCGGGAGAGCATGACAGGCATTTTCTTTTTCCTTTTCTTGTTCAGATCTGTGTGTGTGTGTGGGAGCGATGCTGACTCGAGACTCTAGATGGCGATGTTATTCCCTTCTTCACAGCCGCTCACTTTACTCTGTGGCCCCACAGTTGAGACTGTTGTTGGTATTTGAGAGCCTAATCTATGAATGCGGCGCAATCGTGTAGCCGTTTACATTTTCATTATCACACTGAAGGTGATGAGTGCCGTGTCAAATCAAGCCGACACACTCTGCCTCCACATCTTCAAAGAACAAGGCTGATATTTTGACCCCTTTGACATTAAGGTGCCTTTTTTTTTTCCTGTTTTCTCTGTCGTTTTAATCTCACAATTGGCTGATTTGCCCTAAACCAATGCTCCATAATGTGGGCGTTGAGATACAGAGGCACAAAATCTTGGACTTGGTAGTGACTTCATGACCAATTTGCTTCCAAAGAAACGCTGGATGAGAAGCCAGCTTTTTGTGTGTGTGAAAGCCTATCTCTCCTCTTGTTACTCTCTGGAGAAAAAAAAAAAAGAGGAGGACTTACAAAGAAATCCACCATGTCACACTATGTACGTCTCTGGTCTTTAAAGTGCCAGCCAGTCCCAGCAAGGATGAGACAGCATGTGCAGCACAGGATCACAGTTAACACCACAGGCAGGTGACGTCTCTCGACAGTCTGAGTAGGTTCCAAGAGTGGGAACAGACAGATTTATGGTGTCATCCTTATAGTGAAGGCAGGCACTCCTTATTTGATGTCCAAATGCCTCTTTATGTTGATTGATGGCTTTGCATATACAGTATATCTCTCTTTGTAAGCGGCAGGGATAAGACATCCTATCGGCCTGAGTCTGTCATTAAAGTATGGACAGCAGGGTCACAACTAATGTTTATCTTCATTATTAATTCATCTTTGAGATATTTGTTTTCTATTACTTGATTAATTGTTTAGAGAATGCATCTCGCAATTACTCAAAGCCCAAGACGAAGTCTTCAGATAGTTTGTTTGATCCGATCATCCGTCCAAACCTCAAAGATGTTCATGTAACAAAGATATAAAGCAGAAAAAGCGCAGGAAATCTTCACATTTGAGCATTAGACATGTTTGCGTTCTAAAAATCAGTCGAGCAACTAACTTTTCTGTCCACTTCAGTGCTTCAGTAGCCCTCAGTTCCAAACCTTTCTGGCTTTCTGGCCTTAACGTAATGACATCATCGCAAGTCCTGCTCACAGTTTGATTCAGCAACATTTTTAGTCTTAAGAGTTCAACTTATATGATTATGATACATCTCAATGTTTTATCTTTTCTTGATCATCTTATGACTTTATCTCGGTGAGGTCCCAGGTTCGGAACCAATGGGCTAATCGATTAGTCATTGCAGTGCTAGCTCAAATACCTCTTTATGCCGATTGACAGCTTTGCATACATGCACATCTCTCTTTTGACATAACGTCGCATCAGCTTGGGTCATTAAAGTGATGAGGACTGATGTGATGGACAAGTGAAATGGTGATATGTGTGTAAGACAGAGCAGAGGGCTAATGGAGAAAGGGATAAAGCTAGAAGGAGAATGGCGTCTGATCATTAAAGGAGAACCATAGAGCAGGGACGGGACGGAGGGGTGAGAGGAGAAGGCTGCAGGGGCGAGGGTTAATCAGCGAATAGCAGGGTAAGGCCAACAGAAAGAGAAAGCATGAGATCACTCCGACTCCTCTGCTCTTTCCGTGGAAATTAAAGGGCAAGGTGACAGTAGAAGGATCGAGGCAGAAAAGATTAGAGCTTAGAGCTTGTACTTGATCACTCAGACAGCCTTGTACGTTTCAGTTCTATGATGCATCACACACTGAGATGAGCATAGAAATGTATATAAAAACGCCACAAAACGTATATATTTAGAGCAAGGACCGATATGTATGGGGATTCTCGTTTTCTAAATTAAGCAAATTTGGTCTTGAAACTGGAGGTTGAAGTGATCGAGTACAGTGAAATGCTCACTTTGGTTTTCTCATTGTCGTTCTTTAGGAAATGTCTGCACATTTCTTCTGATTTTAACAATAACTTTTATTCTTGTTCATAGTGCAAATTACTAAATGAACCAATCTACTTTGTGGTACAGTCTCAGATCTTAGACACAACCGTGACAGTGGTCTGTGGTCAGCCCCCTATTTCAGGCTGAACATGCCCCATGTTTCCCATGTCTCAGTCAGGCAGTACGACTCGGTGATCCCAGGCTATAGGAACAATAGGCAACCACGATGATCCTGTAATTCCATGATCGACCCCATGTCTCTGACTGAAGCGACTAATCTCCTGTGACACCCATACATACAGTGCACAGATGCACAGGCGCTCAAACACACACCCCGCGGTGGCCTGAACACCTGTTCCCAATGAAACGCCCATAGGCGTCAGTCTGATTTCATTAGAGAGACATGTGGGGTGTCATCTTGGTCACACGAATATACTGTATATGTGCAACTGGAGTGGATATATGCCTGTGCTAATTTACAAAGTAATCATTACAGCATGATTGTAAACAGAATTTTCCAAATAGTAAAACACATATTGGATTCAGGATGTATAAAAGATGAATAATGACACAATGGAATGCTTGAATTATCAACTCTAACTGAATTTTTTAATAACATTCTTGCTAATAGATGTGCACACAGCAGTGTGTTCATCTAGCTAATTATTTTCAGATCTTTACCGGGGGCAGAATGCCTTTACCTCAGGGGGATGAGTCCTGTGAGTCAACTCACTTCTCTGCACTAAAAAATGACTAACCACTGCTGCTGCGATGGTTAATTCCTCCATAGTGCTTTTGGGGACATAATATATGGGCAAAATCTTGGCAAAAAAAAGGCTAGATAGACTGTAACTAAAAAGCTGTCTGCATTTGTCATCATGAATGTTTAGAAAGTTCATGTTGAATCTGAGGCCCTTCCTTTGGATATGATATCAGCACTGTAGCACCTTTTAAGGAGGTTCAAAGGCAATACAGATTCAATGTTATCTTGTCTGTGTTTATAGTCCGCCCCGCCTGTTCTGATCAGCTTTGCTGATTGGAAGTTACTGGAAGTGTTTCTGGACCATCAACACTGCCCTCATTTCTGATAAGTCAGTGGTTCTTAAACTCACGCACCCCTTCAGAAGCCAAAGTTCAGGCTGAGGCTGATAAAGTATAAGTTCACGTGCACCATCTCGCATTTTGTTATAGTTTATCAGCAATTCATTAAAAAAAAAAAAAATAGTTTCACTCTATATCTTTCCTTTTGTCATCCACGCCCCCAACTTTCCAAGTTTGAGAACTACTGCTGTAAGTTGATATTATTCAGTGATTCAATAGATGACACATGGGGGGGAGTTTATGTGCCATGCATAATAATGGAAACTTTGGAGTTAGATAAGCATTTATTTTAAATGATTTTCAATGTAACATGTATACGTGCAATGTAACTGCGTCCATTATATGTTCATTTTTATGATGACAGCTGGAAGTCTGGAACCTGTGAATATTTAAAACTCCTTTTAAACACATCAGTTGTGCTGAAAGTAAGCACTGATGATGACGATTGATGTCTCCGTTTCAGGTTATTAAAGGGTTCACTGAGTTCCTCAGCTGCCTGTGTTTGAACGTTTGAGACTTCTCTGTTGGTAGAAAAGTGTGTTGTTTTCACTTTACATTGAGCGCATGCCACATGCATGGCATGCATACAGCATAGAAGTCTGCGTAAATCATGCTAAATCTGCACAGATTTTTTGCATTTTCATCATCTGCGTATATATTTGGGTTTTCTTTGCACTTAGAGATGCGAGTTTTGGAAGATGCTAGCTCTGTAAATCGGTAAACAAGAAGATGGTCATCATGCTGGGCAGAAAAACAATCATTTTCTATCACGCCGCATGACTTCATACAAGCTTAGAGGAAGGAGAGCGCAGAGTTTAGATGAAATGGCTGCCCTTCTCTTCCCCAGTTGCCCATGTTTATGAGTCACTGATCCATGCAGGAGGGAGCAACACAGAAACAGAGAGCATTATTCTGAGATTAAAGTGGACTTGGAATTACTGCCACACCATTTGGCCCAGGCCGCTGGAAAATCAAAGCAGCGTAGGAAATGGATGAACACACAGCCTGGGTAGGTTCATATTACTGTATTCATGAACACTTGCTGTTCCAGGTAGTTTTGGTGTCCCTTTCCAAACATCACTTTTCTTCATCTGCTACTTCTTGTTTGAGTCCTTCTTGATTATCCTGTTTTTAAACGCTTTAAATAAGTAAATATATATATATACTGCATGCCTTTCCATCATTTTTAATTCCTACAGAGTGCCAAAGCACATCTGTTATGGAAGTATGCCTGCTTTAAGAAAACATTTCTACATCAGGGAAATGGGTGTCTTGAACTTGTTTCAAAACATTTTGGCATACAGCCACAGAGATTACGGTGCATGATTGTACTGTTTGTAGATAAGAGACTATTTTATTACGTGAGCCAATTGTCATTTCGCACAAGTACAATGAGAGGTGAGGGAAATGTAACACGGGGCAAAAAAAAATGACACGGACCATAATCAACAGTCTGGGCAGCGGCCAAAAAGTGAATCAACGTAAATACAGCAGCTGTGGTTAAATGATGGAGCGGTGGTGGGTGAAAACAGATAAGAACATCACAGATTCCAGGAGGTGCGACCTATGAATAAAGATGAGTTTATACAGCTATCATTTTCACTCCGGCCCGTGGACTGACCTTTTTATGGTTGTTTGGCAGTTTTGAAGTGATAATATAGCATTTAGGTTGACATCGCTTATCTTTAAACTACTCCGACTTCATACTAAACAGTGCGGCCTTTGAGATTTGCAGCAGAGCGTGATGTTACAGATGGAATTTTTAAATTTGTCTCGACCCCTTTGTCCTCTATGTCTTCCCCTGTTCCTATGTCAACAACTGTTACTTAAAGGTCCAGTGTGTCAGATTGAAGGGGCTCAGAGAATATGAAAGAGATGGAATTTAATATGCATAACTATGTTTTCATTAGTGTCTAATCACCTGAAAATAAGAATATTTATGTTTTTATCACCTTAGAATGAGCCTTTTATATCTCCACTTTCATGTTGAACCACCATGTTTCTATGGTAGCCCAGAATAGACAAACTAAACACTGGCTCTAGATAGGCCTTTTTTTTTAAAATCTCGTTTCATATTTTGCAGCCACCGTAATTTCTCCTTTCATGCCAGGGGAAGAGAGTGATGTTAGGTGGTTGCAATCCTTTAAATTCAACTAAATCTTGATATATTTTTGTGTGTATACTATTTATCCAACCTGCGCATGTTTCAAATTTTCTACAGGCGGCTCTGCAGTAATCACAAACTGTGTTCCCTGGCTTGTAATGAATTTCTTCCCCCCGCCGTTGTGTATTGATGTCTGCTTGGCAGAAACTCTCTCCTTAAGCTCCGTCCTCTTCCCAGCTGGCTGGTACAGCAGCTCTCTGCATATCACCCACTCACTACTCATAAGCCCCAATACACCAAAGCTCAATATTGTGTCTCTTCCATGTGTCAAGACTTCAAACACATCTTGTCCTCCTCCCTCCTACTACTGAAGTCAACCTTGAAGCACAGTTGCATCAATGTGTGCATATATATATATATATGTGTGTGTGTGTGTGTTTTGTGAGTGTGAAAACATCTGTAAGTGCGTGGCCCGGCTGTCAAGCTAAGGCAGTGCTTCAGATCCCCCTGTGCTGACACACAGGGCTGAGAGGCTGTCAGCACCACTCAACCACTGGCTGCAGAGGAAGTCACTCTCATTATGAGCTGCCAATGTTTAGAGATAAGAGTGTCTACCGCTATCTCTTACCCTGCTTGTGTTTGTGTGTATGCCCGCATCTTTGTGTGTCTGTTTATGTGAGTGTGAGCTAGAGTCAGGGAGGGAATGCAGAGGAGTTACAGAGGTAGAAACATAATTTATTGTGCTGTATCTTTGGGAGAGAGAGTATCCTGCCTGTTCTCTTAACTTTATTTTTCTGCCTTTATTTATCCAGAGTTGGTTGACTGAGCACACTTGCTTTTTTTTTTTTCTCTCTGCCATTCCCTTCTTCACGCTTATTCAGTCAAATGTATTTGTAGCTGGGAGTTGCTCTGGATATAAACAGTCCTACGCTGTTTGCCACCAAGCAAGCAGATTTAGTGTTTGCTTTAAAGAAGTTGTTGGAGGGAGTGGGCGTTTCCTAACTTTCTGTAGACTTTAGCCTAGAGATGCACAAAGCCGATACATTGAATCAGGATTGGCACTGATCCTGATCTTATTAAACAGATCAGGTGTTGGCTAGACATGAGCAATCCTCCCAGACCTTAAGGTTGTTAAAGCGTATAAGTACCCTTCACTACTGATGGTTTACACTATCATACACAGAGGTTTTAGTCTTCACAAGAAGGGCTGAGTAAATGCAGATGACAACGCAGTGGACGATAGATAGACTATGATAATTCGTGATGTGTTTTCAGACCTAGAAATCGTGCAAGAACACAAAAACTCAATGTCAAGAACCATGAAATCTCTATAATATGTTAGAAATGAACTCTTACTCACAGCACACCGCAGCATTTGCCTGTTTGCCTTGATGAAGTCATCAGTTTCCTGGTTGTGTCTGGTGACATAGTCATGCACTTCTGACCTCACCAGTGCAATCATTTCCCAGAAAGCTATACCTTCACCTTTGTAAACTAAACGACTCAGTTCCCTGAAGCATATTTTATTCAATCTGCATCATTAAAAGATGTTTTTTTTTTTCTCTTTTCTGTACGTCAGTCACAGACCGAGCTCAGCTGTCAGGCTGGTGTGACTCACAGCAACATTAATTTTTGAATTTCAATTGGAGACTGTTTTACCCACAGTCCTTTCCTCTTCCAGCTTTTGGAACTTACTTACCATTTACCCACTTCTCCGTTCAGACCCTTTTCTGACGAATTTGAGGTGAACTTCGGACACGTCTAAACAGTCTAAAGTCTGCAACGTCTGTCAGCTCCTCCATCTGTCTGTCCAACACTTGGACAGCAATTGCAGGCATCTTAACATGTCAGTTGTTAGCATGTGAGCATACAAGCTCAAATGCAGCTGAGTCTAAGGAGAAGCTGGCAGAGTAAAACTGAGGCTGATAAAGTATAGCTGATGTTACCACCATCAACACATTTTTATGTCATTGTGTTTTATGCTTTGGGAGCTATTTGGGGTTCAGGCACTGCTTTTAACTTAGCTAAGGGCAGCTAAGTTGCCCCATAATTTTGTTTTTTTTGTGTGCAATGCACCTGTGGCTGTAGACTCTTGGTCTTTTTTTAAATTCTCTGACAAATTTCTGGTATGCATCCTTACACTGTATCCATTCATCCATCACAGAAGTCTTTATCTTCAGTATGTCGTCTGTTTGCAATGCAGTAAAAAAAAAAAAAAAAAAAGAACTGCCCCTACAGATCTTCCCTGCACCGGAGTTTGTTTTGTAAAAGACTCCCAAATCCACTGCCGACATTACTGTCCCTGTGCCTTGTCTCATATGAAACCTAATCAATATAGCGCTGTGTTAGATTGGAAACTTGAGGCTGTGTCTACAAGAATCTATTGATTTCTCTCTTTTTCCCCTGTTCCCTCCTTCTTTTTCCGCCCAAACTCTTCCGCTCAGGCCAGGATCAAAGACTTTATCCTTCAGCAAGGTTTGTGGTGTACAATTCCAGGCTGAGCTTTGCTCTTGTGTTCTGAGAGAAGGACACAGCCTGTTGGGGATTTGTGTTTTCACTGACCTTGTCTCTTCTCTGTAGAGTTGATTTTTAGCATAATGCGTGGAGCAATGCAAACCATTGTGAGATTTCTCAGGGATGCGTGAGTGTATTTTTAGTTAAATGTGGATGGATTGAAGTTGGTGGTTTGGGAGGAAAGGCAAGGCTTAAAGAGAATTCCTCTACACAGCGGAAGGCAGATTATTCTGATTCAGTGGTACCTGTCGGCTTGCATTGTAAAATGTACTGTATTATGCAGCAGGGACTGAACCTAGTTCAGATTGAATCCAATGGCAAGGTCAAGAGAACAGCTTTATATTCCATGTCTCACTGGCTGTATAACTTTTTCCTCATTTTAAAGCCCCCTCCCTCGCGTGCAGCTACAGTACATGTCATTTGGCCACTTAATTCACCACACTGTTTCAGAAATGAGTGATCCAGCTGTGGGGCCATTGGCAGAATAATTCTAACAGCAGCCATATCATCAGGTTGCCAGTTCAATTTCTGGCTGGCACACCGTGGGCCAAGAAAATCATTTAGTTAAAGGTGACCAGATTTGAGTCCCTCTGAGAGCCCTTTGATTGGATGTGAAGTGGAAGGGTGATTCATCATCGTTAATAAATGCTGTTGACAGCTCAAATCAGCGGGAGGGAGCATGTGCCAGGTTCGCCTCCCCCCCTGCTGCTTTATACTGCATGCAAATATGGACAATTAACTTTTCACATACACAGTCGCAGACACCTACACAGATAAGTGCGCGTGCAATTAGGCACGACTCACAGTCAAAGTAGTGACTGCACAGCTGTACAGTTAGAACTTTAGGCTGAAGAGTACAAACAAATTCTCCCCAAAGTGTCCCCAAAACTTTGAACGGTGTGATTTAAAAAAAAAAAAAATACATTTTATGCAGTGTGAAGACACATTTTGCCTCATGGATGTTAACAGCGTAAATCTGAGCAGATGTTGAATGCTAGAAGTGGAGTGTTATCGGTGAAACTATGGTTATTTTTAATCCAGACAAAACAACCCCTCACTTTTTAATCAACTTCATGCCAGTCTTAACCTCGACGTCTATGTTGAAGTAGTTTTTATAGTTGCCTTGGTTGATTTTCAACAGCATTTCAATGATTATTCAACACTCACACGTAAATATATTACATAGCATGAGTATTAGTGGCATCACTAAGCATATGGATGCCTGCAGGTGCCCAGATTTGAATCATATCTGTCT
This sequence comes from Miichthys miiuy, assembly GCA_036365135.1. Taxonomy (NCBI): domain Eukaryota; kingdom Metazoa; phylum Chordata; class Actinopteri; family Sciaenidae; genus Miichthys; species Miichthys miiuy. The sequence continues at coordinate 20,828,819 of CM071613.1, forward strand.
TGTCTGTTTGCACACTGTATGTACTTCACTGAATAATTCATTTTAATAACTTTTAATCGATTTAAAAAGATTGTTTCGGTACAGTGTGGTTAATTCTGATGTGTTATAATCACATCGTGTTTCGCTCTCCTGGCTGAGGCATGACTGACCACTGGCAGGTGCTCCAAAGCCACGGCCTTGTGTTAAGCTGCTGCTCTAAGCCCTCGGCTGCACCCAGTCAACTCGCAGGATTAACTTGCCTCGGCTCTGGCCGTCAAGGCTTTTACTTGTGCCGTTGTGTCTTAATAGAATTTCATACTCTTCCACCGTAAACTGGACTTTACTGAGCTATACTGTTTGCTTCTTTTATAGAAGTGGATTTGTAAAGTCATGCTGCTTCCCCTGCTTGAAATTGTTGAAATGCCTCATTCTCAGCCAGTTTCACTGTTTGACCTCTTTTGCCCAAGTTTGTTGTTCCATCGAGTAAGTAGTAAGATTTCTTGGTGCCTCTTTCATCTGGATGAAGGGAGTGTAACATCGCACTCCACTGCACAAGCCAAGGCTTTTAATTAAGTGCATGTTGTGAATTTATGCATTTATCCAAAGATTCCCCGACTATGCAGTGCCATAGTTGTAATGAGTGTTTTTGTCACCACATCTGGTTGTTTCTGTCGTATTGCAAAATACTGCTTTTGTTCTGTTACACGCTTAATTTTCACAGTCATAAAAGCCAAGGTCTTGTTTTTATTACAAAACATAAAAAAAAAAATGTTATCATGCCATTTTATATACTTGCTCCAGTTTTTTCTGTTCGGTAATGCTACTAACTTCCATTGTGATTGGTTCCTGATGCATTTAAAGGTTATTTGGGTCCGCCCCATGTGCGAAGGCTCAGTCCTTGCTGCGGAAGCCCAGGGTTCGAATCCGACCTGTGGCTCTTTCCCGCATGTCATTCCCCGTCTCTCTCTCCCACATTCCTGTCACTCTTCAGCTGTCTCTATCAAAAATAAAGCTTGAAAAAAAGGTTATTTGTGGTCGTCATGCACAGCTTCTCAGTGGTCTAGCTATTGTACAACACAGACATGCAAGAAGTAAATAGACACCTTTAATTTGAATTTGAATGAAGTACATTCAGATGCTTTGGGGAAACTTCTTTTCCAGGAAATCTCAAGGCGTTTGCAATTTTTTATGACTTTCTTCCTTCCCAGTACTACAGCAGTGCAATTTATTTTCCTGCTTAACGCACTTTGAAGGTCCCAACTGGTCGATTGGAATTTACACTCCGTCCCATGTGATCCTGTTTGTCGACAGCCACAGTGCGTCTGATTAAAGCGGTGTCTCTAACTAACAATCGCCTCTCTTTGGAGAATAATAGCTTCACCCCTTCTTGTCTTCCGTCTTCCTCCGTGCCTCTTCTCTTGATCACAGAACAGCAGCATCCCTGAAAAGCAAACAGGGCTTTAAACAGACACACACACACACTCACAGCCAGCAGTCAAGAGTGCACACACACGCACAAGAGACAAGTGCGAGAATGCATGCACCCGCTGGCACCCAAATACGCACACACACAAACAGGCATCCAGCTGAGCTCTTGTTCCGTGCCAGTCTTTGCTCTCAGAGATGTTAAATGAGGGCATTGATACATAAATTTGCATTTGTTTCATCCACAACCGTCCTCATAACTCAAAATCTATAACTGCATGCCCCCGATTTGCCACGCAGCTTCAGATGCTTCTATTCTGGGCTTGTTTGCGTGTGAGGCTAAGTGTGACTGTTCGACAATCGATTGGGTTTTGTGTACACTCTCTTCACACATAAGTGGGCTAAACAGCGATCTTTCACCGCAGTGATTGTGCGGTTCGTCGATGGGTAATCTAGGTAAACACCACCCAAACTGTTCTTCTGTTGCGACTGGGCTCTTTATTTGTACTTGAAGCACTTGCAGATTTGATTTCAGTGTTGGAGTTTGTAAAGAAAAAAACATAAAAAGAGAAAAGTGCTGTCTCATTGAGCAGCCATAGAGCATGATCTGGACCTATTGTGATTTATTTGAATGGCACTGACAGTAAATATAAGTGCTTAGGGCTTCTTCTGACTATATCTGCTGCAGATAAGAACTATACTCCCTCAGCGACGTTGCAGGCAACAATTCCTTTTTTCCTAATTCTCTTCTGTAGCATACTGAACTTGTGTTACAATTCTTCCTTTTATGAATGAAACTCGGGAATCATTAAACCTTGCTCCTGTGTGCTCCTTCTGCCTTTACCTTTTCCTACCTGGAAAGCACCCAAGAATGTGACTTTTGCCTGTCAGCTGAATGATCTAAACGCTCTCTTTCCGGTTCTTATTTGACCTTTCCCCCCTTTGACCTGTGAGTATCCCTTTTTATTATTTGGAGTCTTGACCTCCCTGTGAACTTTGTGAACCCTGATGACCCCTGATCGCTGTTGGTTGGTGGTCCTGAATGAAGCGCATCTCTTACAGAGGGTGGGGAACCTTGGAGCAGCTCCGCCACTTCAGCTCCAGGCAGGGGGGGCGCCCAGGGCAGGGTATCCCAGGGCAGGGAGCACGCTCTGGGCAGAGGGGGCCCCTCTTCCACGGAACTTCAGGATCCAAGTAGAAACAGGAGAGCTCATCCCAATTGGGCCGTACTGGGTAAAGAAATAGAGTTGTGTTTTTATGTGTATTTGATCGTGCATGATTTTTTTTTTTTCTTTGTACATGCAGAACTGGCCAAATGTGAGCGTGAGTGCACACTGCACTTTGTTCTTGTGTTTTTTTTTGGTTATGCAGGACGTTCAAAGCATAAATAATTGCTAGTCATCAAATATCATCTGTGTGTTTATACCCAGAAAACCATGTTTTCGGTTGTTTCCTGCAGGCCGACACCAAATTATTCAGGTGGTCTTGAAGTCTATACAGACATGTGAAACAAAGGTGTGCTTGTTCAAGCGTTTTAGGTTCTCGGTGTTGAGATATGAAACTTTTTCTTTCCTCAGATCTGTTGATCTGTTCACACTGACTTCAGCCTCCTTGGTATCATATTAGGCCAGTTATAGATTTTGCATCCTTTGGGACCATCTGAGAAAGGTGTCGGACCGCTGGCCTGTCTGTCCGTCTATCTGCTTAGTCAGCTGTGTCAGGGAGGGTTGACATGTCCTTCAGAAGAGTTTCTACAGCAGATGTGCTCTTTGCTGAAAAAAAAAAAACCCTGGAGAGGGCAGGGTAGGATGGAATGGGGAGGCGGCAAGAGACAGTGAGAAGTGGGAGGTGGGGGTTGGAGAAGCAGTGGATATGTCATATATTGATATTCCCACTGTGCCATTTTGGCTTATGCATTTCCATTTTAGAGGGCAGTCAATGTCTGTGACTGCTACATTAGTTTTATGGCCAAAAACAGCTTATTGCAGGCTGTGATGGTGCGAGGGAAATATTTCATTTTGCATCACGGCCTGCTGAAAAGTTAACTTGCTATGTCTTTGTGAATGAATTTGGTCATTATTTTGCAATACGCTGTATTATTTCAATTTTGGTGTACATATGCACACGCACACACACAAAGACATACTAATAGATTCTCGCTGGACTGCAAAGACATGAGCATTTCCCACCGGCGAGTGATTAATCACACACACACAGACATGCACTGTCACATATATGGGTGCGCGTCTTTTTTTGCATGCACGACTGGCCAAAGAAGCACAACACAGATCTGCCCTCTCGCTGGCAAACACACACATTTTTTCTGCTGCAAGTCTTGCTCAAGGGAGGATTACATCAATAGGGTTGCGAGGTTGAATCATGCTGAATTGTGTGTTCAGACTAAAAGCTGAGGGGCAGCACACACCGTCTCCCTGCCTTTTTCTCTCCCGGTTTTCACTTTAGAGCTTTTTCCACCATCCACCTGCTGTGATGCATATTTTCAATTTGAGCTTTAAACATTTAGGTAGAAATGTCAGGAGGGAGTCAGAAAGGTGCAAAAACCGTTTTAACGTTTCTCTGAGGTGAAAAAAAACCTTTGATTAGGGGAAGATATGCTAAAAGCTAATGGGATATTTAAATACACTTTACTATGGCAGACAAATCACCCCTTGTCTTGCTGTGATTTACCGTGCAGAAAGAACAAAACATGCAGGACGCAGGCGCAATGTTTAAATAGAAAATAATTCTTCTTTCAGCTCTCCGTAAAATTGCCGCCTTTCTCTGTCCCTGCTAACGAAACCAACTTTATTGGCCAACTATGATGACACATGGGGGATTTTATTCTTGTTGGTAATAGCTCTCACTGAACTACATAGATACAATATCAAGAACAGAAGAGTACTGGAGTAAATTAGCAGTTCCATTGCAAAAGCAATGCTCTGCCAAAATTGACATGGCATGAAGAGGAAAACTGCAGTATTATATGTGCACAGATAACCTCATGCTCTTTATCAAGTCACTGGTGCATGAGAAGGGCAGCTGGAGTTGAGGATGATGTAAATGTAAGGTCCATCACCGTGTCGTACAACGCTGTAGTACACAAGCTTCATCCCCCTCTTCAGACACTTTTCAGAGACATTTATGCAAAGGTTGATATGTCGCTCTGCCACTCTCCTCCGCCTGCTACAGTCTGCACTGTGTGAGGATGGGTGTGTCTGTGTGTGTGTGTGTGTGTATCCTTGGGGAAGCTGGCGTTCAGATTAATTAAAAACTTCAATCCCTCTGTTCTCTGACAGGAATATGGATGTCGCTGAGGGCTTAGCTGTAAATACCGTTTCTCCAAAATTGTCATTTAAAAAGATTCATCGTCCCAGGTAGCAATAAGACTCAGACGCAGTGAGGGTTTGAGAAAGAGTAAATAAATGGATCTGTCTGAGATCAAACTTCACCTCACTCTCATTCTCTTTGTAGTAATTATAGTTTTCTCACCTTCTCCATTTACAGATTAGACAGAAAACAGATGCTACGGCCTTCCTGCCAAACTGTGTAAACTGACCCTCCACAAACAAATGGCACGTTCCCAAAGTCTTTTGGTGGATGCTTCATTTATGACTTTACTCAAAAACACAGACTGATGAGTAAAAAAAAAATGGCCAAAAAGGCAAATAAAGCACCAGAGTAAATGTATGTCGTTCCGATCTCTGATTGACAGAGCTGACAGTGAAAAAACAGCGCATATATATACACTGTAAAACGTCTACATATCATAATCATTAAAGCAGAGGCATCATGCTCTACAACCGATTCTTTTGGGATTACTGTGAGAAGTACAACAAACTTTTTTTTCACTTTTATTCTGTTGTTTTAAAACTGTCAGAAGAGAAGTGCAAAACTCAACTTCTACTTATGATATTCTTTATAAAAAAAAAATAAATCCAGGCTGTTCTCCAATGGGTCTGCTTTTAATCTGACATGGAGCTGCTCTCCACATGACAGACTTTGGGAATGCAATGTGTTTGAAAGGAAAGAAATAATTTCCTTATGGTGAACGATGCAGTATAACACTTTTATTATTCACACAAAGGGTTACAGCATTGAACTTATCTTGAAAAAAATCACATCTTTGACTGTGATAAGCGTTGCAGGGATCAAACCTGTGATATTCCCCGTGATTCTCTCTACCACCCAGAACACACTGCCATTATCTTGTAGCCTCGTCAGCTCAGGAGATTTGGCCACCGGCCCGCTCATCTTTTGGATGAAGCATTATCATTAAATGAGGAAAACGGAAATCTACTCCCGCACCAAGTGAGTCACGAGCGTCTGAAAGAGAGAGAGAGCTTATTTTAAATCAGCATTCTTACTCAGAGGAGCTTATGAAGAGGCCACGCCCAGAGGTTTATCCTTTCATTCCATTATTAGAAACTTCGCACAATTTTCACAGCTAATATATAAAAACAAAAAACTGATGATTAATTAGAAACAGAGCTGTAAGGTAAATGTATTATTTAGCTCTGTAACAGTGTTAAATGTTTGAAATTTGCATTTTAAAAGGAAAAATTGCACCTCGTGAGGCATGGAACTAATCTGCATACTGTACAAGAGGCAGGCGAAACAAAGGAAGACAAAAGATGGGAGGAAATGAGAGATGTGGTGGCGGAAAAGGTGAAACAATCGTGCATACGCAGAGATATATGAACTATTTCAGATTCTTAAACAGCTGCTATAAACATAAAGGTCACTGAGCATCATTCAAGCAGTCACAGTCACACAGGAATATTCATGGTCCTGGTGTAGAGCATCCACCACTGGTCTTGAATCATAAAGCACAAAATCATGAGACTATAATGATAAGTAATTTACGAGAGTGACATATGTGTTTCCACTGTAGAGGTACTACAACTGTTCATCAAGCTGTTTGATTGTGCTGGGTAATATATTTTCTATCGTTTTATGGATTTCAATTATATCACAACATGACTACTGTATGCAAAATCTCTTTCCGGATGATCATAATTCAACAAACTGGGTAAAACTATATTTTTCTGGTGGATACATGTGATTTCCTGCTATGAATCCTGGGAATTGAATTGGACAGAAATTAATAATGGAAATGGATTTATAGTTCTGAGGCTGTTAGTTGTTGGTAAGGGTTTTATGGAGGTGGTGGTCAGTGAAGAGCTGAGTCTTCAGGGGTTTTTAAAGGTAGAGAGGAACGCCCCTGATCTGTTAGGATATTTCACCAATGGGGAACAACAGACGAGAAGAGTTTGGATTGCCTTGAGCGAACGGGTGGCAGAGCCAGGCGTCGTTCATTGGCGGAGCGCAGTGGTCGTGAGGTAGCATATGCTTGTATAAGGGCATCATGAGATGACCACAGCCTGTATCAGGAGTAGTCTTAAAAGAAGTACTCAGTTTCAACCAAAATATACATGAATTATTTCTTTAGCATCAGGAATCATGAAATCAAAATGTATTATGTTTAAGCATACCTTCAAAGATTGTGACCAACATCACAACTTTCAGTTCTTACTGATGGACAAATTAATGGTTGTAATATTATGGTTGTAACATATTTTTGGTGTTTCTGCACTGGAATTTCTTGTTACATACACAGATGCCTTATACGTGATTCCATCGAACTATAATAAACAAGAACAATCAGTTTTATTTACAGTATATAGTTGTAAAATTAGTCTCAAAGAGCTTTAAAATCTGCACAATGTATCTCTAAAAACAAACATTATTGTGCTCGGATTGTGTCCTGCGTTTGTACCCGAGCAAAGATCCATTTAATTTCATTCCTTTTACTTACTGAAAATTAATGAAAACAATAACGAGCAGTTCATCAGGCAGGATCCACAGCTACAGGATAAATAACGCTAATGAACTCTTGGAAGAAGAATACCGAATTAAAGAGGTTAACGAAACCAACAAACCCAGAAACTTAATTAGGCAAATATACAGAACAGGGCAGGGTCAGCAACATTTATTTACTCCTCAGCTCCTCCACTCGCTCACCTCCTCCTGTGTTATTTGTTCAAGCGGAGCGGCACAGGTCACTGAGTGTGGCGTGAGCCCTGAAGGAAGCCGTGGCAGCAAGATACCCGCTGCTACCCCCACAGGTTACTGGCGCTGAGCCGCCTACACCTCACAAAATATCACACAGACCGTTCGCCCGTTTGCATTCATACTCGAATTCCCGCTGATGGGCACATGTTATTCTGTACTCATGCATGCTAAAACAAACCATAATGACAGAGAGAGAGAGCTTGAAATAACACATAGAAATAGTATTATGAGAATTGGAGCTGGCATGCCCGTGACACCTTAAGGGGATGGAGAACAATGTGTTTGTGTGTGTGTGTGTCGGTGCTGCTGTTATTCATAGATTGAGACAGACGTGGTGTGAGCGGTTTTAAGGTCAAAGAAGACAGTAAACAGTGAAGCTTGCCGACCCCGGGTCAAACCACTTGAGGCTGTCAGACAGGACTACTTGCTGAGTGAAATTAGTTTTTCAGAAGTCTGAATTATGTTATTTTGAAATAAAAAAAAAAAGGCGAGCATTATCCTGCTTGTTTGTTAGGATAGAGAGGGAGATAAAGAAAGGGGCAGAGATGGGAGAGAAGAGGCAGTAAAAGAGGCAGAGACAGATGCCCGCTGTCCGTGCCATGTCCCTCTTTGTGTCCGTGTCCGTCACGTGAGCGCTCTGCTGTGGTCGCTCACAACTTGTACTTCATCCATTATTCACGGCTTCGCATTGACTGAGAGCTGAGGGGGACTTATCACCGTCCAGCCAGAAGGAGGGAGAGGTGAAAGGGACATAATGTGCAATTGGACCAGCGAGAGGGCTGCATGCACAAACACACTAATGTGCATCATCGGTTTGTGTGTGTGTGTGTGTGTGTGTGAGCTAGAAGTCGGCCCGGTTGAATGTGTTGCAGAGGCAGGTGTCCTGATGTGTGATTCACAATGCTCTGCCGCCGTGCCTGTGGAGCGTATCCGTTTAAATCACTGATGTTGGCACGCACAAACACACGGTTACGTACTCCCATCACAGTGCTGCCTCTGCTCCATTCTGGAGGAAAAATGAGCAGGGGCATTTCCTTCCCACTGCTCCCAGTATGCAACCATAGCGGAAAGCCTGCGGTAGCTCAGGCCCTGGCGAGCAGTTTGACGTGTCACCGCAGAGCTGTTTTGACTCGGCGCATTACACTCCTGAGGACAAGCTAGAGGACTTGGCAAAGAAGTGAGAACTTCTGGCAGGAAGTGACGACATTTTGGATGGTATGATGCAGAGTTCTGGATTAAAGACATTAAATATTCAGTGACATTACAGATTGTGTCATCCAAACTGTAATTTTAATGTGGATCCATTGCATGTCTGTCTATCCTGGAAGAGAAATCCCTCCTCTGTTACTCCTCCTCTTCCATTTTGGGGAGTTTACAGGCTGCAGTTGAGGGTCTTCTGTAAGGACAGAGGGTGTCACATGTTTTAAAGAATCTCTAAAGCCCTTTGAGGCAAATTTGTGATATTGGGCTACAGAAATAAAACTGACTTGATACCCCTTTGAGTCAGAAGAATCAGCTGAGATGAAAGTCTTTTCACTGAAACACGTAGACCTTAAATCATCACATAATGAGCAATTAAACATAAAATAGACTTTGTATCTTCAGCTTCACCTAAATCACATTGCAAACAAAACCTTTCACCCTGAGGGAGACCATTACCCGCTCCTAATGATAATGTACTCGAACAAGTGTGCACGTAGAGAACTTTGACTTTGGGTTAAATTCAAGGTTCTACACTGTAATTGGTTTTAATGAGACAATATGCTCCCAATTTTGGCTCGGTCCATGCATCAACAGAAATTCTTTAAATATAAGGTGCACTGGGTGTTAGTAATATTACTCTGTAGTCTGTAAGACCTCTCGAGTCCACAATACTATATAGTTATTATTAGGGATGCACCGATTGTGAAATTCTGGGCCGATACCGATGCCGATGTTTAAAATATCAACTTGGCGATGCCGATGCTGATGTTTTTCTTTTGTTATTTATTCCTCTGTGCCACGGAAACATTACTGAACTGTCTTAAAAGTCTTTCATCATACAAAACTGTTTTGCCTTGTTTCTCATGTACACAGTACACTAGAACGGCCAAGACGGTTTCACAGACCGTTTGGATTTTTCTTTTGTAAATAACTTTGTTTACATTAAAACTACATGTCTCAGTCCGTGACTTTTCCTAAATATATGTGTTTGATGGCTTCTAAAGCTTACAACGTATTAAAATGAAACAAACTTGATTTCTGAGCATTTATACCGCGGACGCCAATCTGCATATAAACGACAGTTATAGACCACCGAGTCCAGCTGTGGTCACAGCAATTATTACAATGTTTCATTTCATTTTCTCACTTGTAATGTTTTCATACTATCACATTTATTTTGACCCGTATATGTGAATCGGTGCGAGTGAGCGTGCGTGCGCGAGAGAATGAGAGGAGACACCGGGCGTGTCGGGCATAAACTGAAACCATAAACTGGTTAGAAATGAAAAGAAACCACACAGAATATACAGGATATGTCCAGGACACTCAAGACGTGAGGGAAGGAGGATCGGATGGTGGTGATGGTCACTGTAAGCTGCACTTCTGTCAGCTGCACACCTGTAAGCGGCTGTGCTCCATGCAGACATTTCTCAGACTTTATTTTGTAGGCTAAGGGCGGGCGGGGCCATCGTGCGTGAAGTGAGCTAAAGGTAGTCTGAGTGTCTGTTGTGAGTTTAGGGGGCACGTTAGCCAGAGCTGTAGTGGGTGTGTGAGTGAGTGAGTGAGACTGCTGCCTGCTGAACAGAGGGTCGCAGGAAGAAGGATCTGAAGTGCCCGTGTTTTGGCTACAAAAACCCGCCATATAATCATCGGCCACTGCCATCGGTGAATGTCATCTTTATTTGCCGATGGCCGATGGCAGTTAAGGAGGCGAATATCGGCCGATACCGATGTTCAGCCGATGCATCAGTGCATCCCTAGTTATTATGTAATAGTACACAGTTTTAGAAGTTCACTGTACTTGGAGCAGCCATGGGCAGACCCTCTATATCCTTCATACATTGCAGTTTACAACAGTAGTATCCATCAAAGCCAAGCATTATCTTTCATAGCGTATACACTGATGGTTAGGGTTACTGTTTTTGAATATACTTCATGCTTAATTTTGTCACTTTTCTTGCAGGCTACGTACCCAGACCCCTAGCATTAGTATGCATTAGAATTGGGACATATCCAAAGTAATTTCCGACACATTTGAGTCTAATCCTCGAGGCCGAGTCCAAGTAAAGTCTTCAAGTTGTCGTACGCATATTAAAGTCTAAAGTCTAAACGTTTTCCATCCAAAATTCTGTTCTGAACAAATCATTTCAGTCACCAGGCCTAATAATTAAATAGAAAAGGCTGGCTGTTAATGTCCTTCCAGGATTTTACCAAATCCAAACTTAATTCCTGAATGTTTTTGTCTTCTTTGTACTCAAGTTATCTCAAGAGCCGACTGTGACCTAAGTCAGACTTGAGTCCAAGTCTCCAGCTCGGATATGGGTTAGATATCTCAACAGCAATAACAGTAGTTGAACGCCAATTTTGACATCAATCCTATGCCTTCATGTCATCCGAAACGCCAGTGAAGTTTGTATATCAGCAACAGACCATCCATTGAGTTGTTTGGCACGGCTTTGTCTCAGCTGTTCCAAAGACAGCAGAAGGTTCCGGGATGTTAGAGCTCTTACGAGTCTCAAGTACAACAAAAAAACATAACCATAAAATTACTGATCAAGTGTTTTTACTTAGCGAGAAATATAAAGGACGGCAGCAGGACACTTGTGCCAGATTGCTGTATGCTCGATTTAGCTTTGTGAGGGGGGGAAAAAATGACGAGATAAATGATGTAAATATTGGACATTTGGACCCACATTGCGGTCGTTCAGCTGCAGAACACTTGAGCTATGCCGTCATATGGTGTTTAGAGTCATTTTCTGGTTTGTTTTATAAATCATGACCCAGCTGTTGACATGTGAGTGGCAGAACGGAATATGCTTTCTTTGGCTGTATGTAGTGTGTGTGTGTGTGTGTGGGCATGTCGCGCAAATCAAATCCAGGTTGTTGGATCCGAACCTGTTGAGACTTTTTTTTAGTTTGTTTTTTTTTTTTTGTCGAGGCATTTATTTCGGTTATAACGGGTAGTTGATTTGTATCGGTCAAAGTCACAGGCCAAGTTTGTGGCTTTTAAGCAGTAGAGAGATTTCAACAGAACCATATTGCAACAACAAACATCATGGAGTCTTCATTGGTCAGAAATAAGTGTGGAAAGGACTTTACTTTCTTTGTTTCCGTCTTATTGCGCTTTAATTTAGCTTTGCATCACAAAAATATCCTTTTTTATCTTATATTGGTGCTTTGTTGTCTATCTGAAACAAGCTGTCTCTGATTTTGGTGTAACTGAAACATAATTTAAGGAGGAAATATTTTCCGGCCTTCCTCTGACGTCCTCCAGCTGCTCCAGTGTCTTGGAGGTCAGATTGACTCGCTGTTAGTTGAGCAGCTAACGTTGGCCGTCCTATTACTGCTCAGACTTGGAGCTCAAAGCACTGGGAGAGTGTTGGTCACTAGTAACATTACAGAAGGTGTGACCCAGCAGAAGTGCAGGTGCTATGAGCTCCTAATCTGTTAGCAGTTGGCGGCACTTGGCAAAAATATGTAACTTTCTGTATGTGACTGCAGGACTTTCTCTGAGAGATACAAAAAGGAAAAGAGCAGTCCTGAGCACAGCGGTCGAATAACTGGACTAAGCGGGTGGGTGGGCATGTCCCCCGTGGTTCATGGCATCTCAGCCATGCTGAGCCTGGAGCAGACGACCAATTAAAGAACTCTATGATGATCGTACGTTGGCTCATCATGTAAAGTAGTAAAAAAACACTTGAAATGTTGCTTTCAGAGCAGTCCTGAGAAAAAAACCCTGAGATTTCTGCCCTTTAATAAGGTTTTGAATAACCCCTAACACTTTGGATATCAGACTAGATGTCTGTGTTTCATCATTTTTTAATTCAATGACTAACCCACAATGCAAAGGGCTTCCTGTGGTTTGTTTCTCTGATAACTGTAATATGTCATCTAGCAAAGTAAGTAAGCACCTCTCTGTTTGTACCTGCTTTCGAATGACAGACAGGATATTTAGTCAGGGGAAGAAACAAAAAAAAAAGATGCCACTTTTACTTATTTAGACGACAGGAGAATACTGATTTGTCTGTGTAGGTGTGTGTGTGTGTGTGTACTTGCCAGAGACGACGTAGGCTTGCAGTTGTGTTAATGGGTATGTGTAAGCTTGTGTGTACTTGGCTGTGTGTACACTTGCGATCACATCACTGCCAGTGAGTCGTTTTGGAATTGCCCTACAGTGTATTTCACAGGAAATACAAGTTATAGAGTTTTAGAGAGTTAAAGTCTGAGTTGGATTTGCTGTGCAGCTTTGTATGTGTGTGGGAGAGAGAGAGAGAGAGAGAGAGAGTGTATGTGTGTTAGAGAAAGAAAGAGACAGACAGAGCAAGCCAGCGAGCGTAGGCTGTGTGCTTAAACTTGAGAGATTTACATGCAAAGCGCTGGTGCTCCTGCATCTTAACTTGGGGAAGTGAAGGTTGAAATGTACTCAGTGCAAATGCGCTTAGGACTGGCAAGGAAACCAATTTCATTTACAAGTGGGAACTCAAAGTAATGTATTCCTACACTCAACCACACTCCATCTTAAGATGTTTGACTTGTTTTCCTGACTAGAGATTTACACCCCGGAATAACAAGGCCACGATATGATAAGTTAATTCATCCGCAGCTGTTTGGCTGATACACTTTCAGACAGAATTAGCTGCCCGCGTTCGTATTTACCAATGAATTTAGCACTGAAGTGACTCTGTGAAGGCTCAGTTGATGATTATTTTTTTCCCCCCTAATATTTCCATTAAGATAAACCACTTTCAGTTTGATGCATATCACAGGTCTTAGGCGTGTGAAGTACACTCGTCTGCAGGGTCGCGGTGGAGTTATGGAGATAAGAGGAGGGGTAAGTGCTCCTGCAGTGAGTAAATGAATGTGAAAGTATATATTAATGCAGCAGTTCATTTGTTGGACAAGAGGAAATCTGATCCCGGCGGAGTCTGAGGTCATTTTTCGCAATTTGGCTTCACTTTCACAGGGGAACCGAACAGAACTCTTTAATTTTATGACTTTCAAAGCCTGTAAACTTTTCAGATTAAGGTGAAATGCATGGAAGTAGAAACTTTAAGGGGTAGAACAAGTAGATTTGAGCAGAGTGAGGTATGTCCAGCCAGCTCTTACATTATTGTATTAAGTAGTTTAATAACTCAATCTTAGAGAAATGTAAGCAGCTTGCTCCCTTATATTGCAAATTAGGGAAATAAGAGGCATTAAATGTAGATGTTTTAGGGAGTCTGGGTTTATATTTAAGAGACTATAGGGTAATAAAGAGATCTTTAAATGCATTTTTTAATCACTAATGCATGAAATCTTCCATCATGCATTCATTATATGTTTTTATTTTCACCAAAGACCTGCAGCAATGTCTGCTACTGTCTTTGGAAGTTCCAAACTATTTACAGTGGTAGAATGTGTTTTGTCAACTTTTTTGTACATGCTGAGTCATAAAAAACTTTGAGAATAGCGTTGATTAGCGTTGATGTATGCAGATGTCACAACTGTTCTGAGGAATACGAAGCTTCCAATCTGGTAAAACCGCAAACACAATAAGAACACAACATTTTACTGCTGTGTAGAATTAACAGTTGACATGTCAAACACATTCACACTGTAGTTTTGATATATTTCAGCGCTGCAGCTGTCTCATTCTCCCGAGGCAACTCTATTTCGAGACGTGTGAAGCTGTAATGTTACTTGCAAAGCGACTGTTTGCGATGTAAATCTCACAAAGGTGCGCATCTTACATGACACTGGAGGCATGTTTGGATAAAGTCAAATTTCAAAACACACATTTACTTTCTAATTTAACAACAAGCACGTTTGTCTGTCTGTTTAGGTCAGTTACTCAGCCAAAAACTTGTTTGTCATTCTGTCACCTCTAAACCGTCCGTCCTCTCCCATGTCTGCTTTTCTCCTCTCACCTCTCCTTCTTTTTTTATCCCCTTTTCTTTATTTTTTCCATCCTCTTTCTCTTTCCCTTCAATCCCCTCTCCTCCTCTCTGCTTTGTGCCATGTTGTAGTTGGGATTATGTGCTCAGGCTGCCAGTTATGCTAGGCTTGCTCACGCTCCACTCCCTGGCCTACGGTGTATTTACTCAAGGAATTGAATAAGTTGGAGGAAAGGTCTGAAACTATTTCTTATTACCATTAGGCTCCGGAAGGGTAATGAATATAGGGATTTGGTTGTCAAATAGGTGTCAGTGGGGCTTGTTTTGATTCATGATGTTCAAACTGGCTGTGTGAAACGGCACAGCACGCATGTTAAAATTTCAGCAAACTGACTTTGGAAAGAACCATTTTATGTTTCATGTTTTCAATTTATTCCAGTATACTGAATGTTTTTACTCAAAGCGTGAGTCAACTGTAAGAGGAAACCGGTTGATAAAGCCGTATCCAGGCTCGACTTCACTCTGCTGAGGGAAACATCCTGAAACTCTCCCCAGAGTGTCTTTAGGGGCTTAGTATGGAAAGCCTTAATTTCTAAACCATAAATCTGGATGTAGAGAACAGATGTGACCGGCTTGGTCTGGTCTGGCCTGGCATGGCCTGATCTGTCTGTGACTGCGGCTAATCTAATTGTCTACACACACGATCGTATAGCGGCTCAAGTAGCGCACACACACACACGTAAGTTAATTGCGGAAAGCCAGCGTGAAGTCTCACAAGAGCAATTAATTTGTGTGCCCTGACTTTGTCTGAGCATCATGGGACTGTGCCCTTCAGCTTGGAGAGAGTTTTGTGAAGGTATATTGTCTTCCCATCAATCATCTGTTGATTACAAGAGGTTTTCTGTCCACGCTAGTGAGAGATGTCACTGCTGATTTAGAGAGCACATCGCCCTGATTATAATTTAACTGCTCTCTCTGCAAAACCTAGAGTAATGTAACACCGTTTATGATTAATGAAAAGCGATACCCACAAAAAAAGAGTGGCAGCTGCAGGTTATAGGGATTGAATTTAAGGTTGCCTGATATGTGGATGTGGGAGGTGTTGAGGCTGCGATAGAGAATTTTGTTGGCAAAACAAAAAAGTTATTACACCGCCGCCGCAGCGCTGTGTGTTCCCACAAACAAAGCCAGCTTCTCTGTGTTTTTATAAGACCTATCTTACCTAAAGTTGAGCTGCTTTATGAAGTACTCCGTCAGTTCTCCAATAATGCACTCACGCTGAGCCTGAGCACTTTATTGTAGCTGCAACACGGAGGCATACCCGCCAGATTCTCCAGATTTTCCCAGGAGCCTCACGTTTTTTTCATTGCCCTCTCCCAGTTTTCTCCCAAGGTCAAAATTCTCCTGTATTTCTCCCCATTTATGACACATTTCCTGTTATCACGACCCGCTTCTGGCACTGTACAGTGTGTATGAGCCCTTCGACTCTAAAGGTTTCCACTCCCGCAACAATACAGCTACACCAAATTATTGTTTCCTGGTGAGCACGCGATGTGGAAGACAGCTGCTTGCACCTCGTCCTCCGGAAAGAAGAAATCCTTTTTCTTGTGTACAGTTTTAAAGGAAAGGGGCATGCATGCTGTAAAATCAGCCATGTTAACTCTGCCAGTGCAGTGTATCGCCACTTTACCTTTGAAAGCAAGTTTGCCAAGTATGAACAGAGGAGACAGGTAATGGAGGAGGACTTGGCAGACAACAGGTGGACATGACTCTTGATGTGGCAACAGCTACATGAAGGCTGTAAGCGCACACTGAGAGTGAGAGACAGTTGCAAACCACAAGTAGACGAAGTGAATTAGAGAGCAATCCCATGAAGCTAAGCACTGGCCACCATGACCCCTCCATCCAACCTCCTGCTGGTCCAATTATCAACCATTTTGATTTGTCTTGGACAGAGAGGGAAGCCAATTAGAGACGCGCTCTGCAGGAAGGCTTTGACACCATAAGTGAGTTTTCATACATGTGTTTTATACACTTTGTTTAGCACAAAAGAAAACTGGTGAAAACAGAAGTGTTTTTTTATTAAAGCTGAGGTGCAAAGATGGTGTATTGATGAAGAGAAGATGCGAGAGGAAGTGATGGAAAACTGGCTTTTGAATCAAGAAGGAGATTCAGATATTTCTGAATGTCTCTGAGGGAGACCGAGGCGGTGAGGCTGTGGCAGGACAATTCATCCAATGAAAGCTCTTGTTGCTTTTAGCCGAATTGTGATGCTGGCGCAGATATTGAAAGTGAGAGGAGTCTGTTTGTGAAATGAAGTTAAAAGCAACAGATTGAGGCTCGGAGTGTGTTATTGCTTTGCTGCTTGCCTCTTGCCAGAGTAATCTGTTTAGGCGCTGACACTAGATCTAATCAGCTGGCTGATAGACGGACGGAGAGCAGCACATTTACGTCTGTGCAGAGGAGGCAGTGTGAATCAAGAGTTAAAAAAAAAAATGCAATCTAACAGGGAGATTAAAACACATAAAACACGCAAACATGGATTCCCAGACACATAAATGTGCATGCAGACACTGACGCATGCACAGTCATCCCAAATGTCAATTTAAGTTGGAATTGCTGTACATAGATCTCCCGACAGGCGCGCCAGCAGGAATCATTTGTGCACATTATATCTGCTGCTCACAGGTAAAGAGACAGTCTTTGCAGTGTTTGTTTAGTACTATTTGTCCTCTCCTGTCAAAAAAAAAAAAAAAAAACACAACAACAACTTCACAGTCATTTCCGTGTGGGTGACTCTCTCCTTTAAGGAAAGACAAGGAGCACATCTGGGATGTGGTTGCCATGGGAACACAGCTAAGCTCCGGATTTCATTAGCATACGCGTATACTTGTGCGAGGTGGAAACAGAATGATGTGGCGCTCTAAAACAAGTTGGAACTAAAAGTGTTGTGGGCCGCAGGAAGGATTTTACTGGGACACAGGAAGTTTGCTTACAGACCCGGTGAAGCCCTCAGGGAGCGGATAGTAACTATAGCAACCCTCCAATATAAAGGTACGCTGCTAGAAGTTACATCATTTCATCTGGTGCAATTATTCGAGTGTTTGAGGCACTGTGACTCATAGAGAATTAGACTGTAATGGCTTTTTTTAAGAGCCCGCATTACGTTTAAGAGGCGATAAGAGCTGCCTTATCTAAAGAAATCATGCCGGATGACCATTTTTAGATTTTATGCTGGGTATTGTAGTGTGATTTATGCGTCTTTGTATGCTGCAGCATGAGTCGTAAAGCTGCACTAGGCAAGATTCTTTCATGATAATCTGGCTGTATACACCTTACAAAAGTGTGGAAAAGTCAAGGAAGAGGTTTCTCTAATCTCAACTATTAATTCTCTCAATTATGATATAAAAGTGAAAGGCATTAGTTTAAAGCTGATTCGATTGACATAAAGACTCCAGGCCCTGTACGCCCTCTTGACTTTCTCATCCTGTATTCCTTTCACCAGGTTCCAACTGAGCAGTTGTTATGAAACTACTGTACTGAACCGTCACCACCAGCATGCACTCTTCACCTTTTACCTTGTTCTATCATTTGCTTCAAAGTATTAAATAGCAACGAGGTCCTCTTTGTAGTTTGAAGGGTTGACAAGCTCTTTGTGAAGCTAACCATGTGATTATTTCCATATATTGATACATAGGTCGATCGATTCTGAGCTGTTGGTGTGTTACAGAGAATTTAAAACCGGGTTAAATTTGGTTATTGTTTCAGACGTCTAGGCTGGTTGACAAAGCCTCCACTTGAAAGGTCACTTACTTCCAGGACTTTTGACACGATCACACAGTCTTCATCAGCAGGCAGAATTTGCTGTAGCTGTTCAAATGTTTCATTGTTCTAGGCATTTTAAGGACTTCTGTGCTGGCTTAAAAGTTTAGGCTCTTCCTCTGCCTCTTGCTCCTGAACTTTTGACCAAATCACAAAAATCACATTGTTGTTTCAACATTTCTGTGACTATCAAAAGTGAACTATGAAAAGATGTCTAAAAACTTCACTTTAAACCAAATACTGTCCACTTTTGATTTAAATGCTGAGCTATGTTTTCATCAAATTCCCAATGGACCTCCGGTTACATTTAACACATTTCATCTGTTGTCATTTACAACATGTGTGACCACCTAACAAGTGAGAACTGCTCTCTTGAAGGATTTAGCTTGCCAATACCCTTTTGATAACTGATAGGCCTTGACATTGATTAATTACCAATCATTAAGTTCAGCGAGACAGTTCCTGTGTATGAAAATGGTATTCCTATATTCTCTGATGACAGTGAATCCGGAGTCATTAATCATTCATTGATAATGTGGTGAAATCCTGCCAGAATTAGCATTTGTCCTTCTTCCTGTAGAGCAACGTTTATCCCTCCCGCACATAAGACTGGTGTCATGGACATCAGCGTGTCAGCACTTCTGCATGTTGCTTTTGATGGAAAAATTAAATACAGCTTTATAGATTTGATATTATGTCTGCTGCCAATCGTGTTGTGGAATATAGTTAGTAACCATAACCATCTATGGATTACTTTAAGTCATATTCTTATAAATATACAGCCACTCACACAAATCTAATTTAACTTCGAGATAGAGTTCTACACTTTTCATTTGTAATGTGTTTGTTCATCAAAACATTCAGTGTTATTTCCGTCCTTCACTCACGTCCAGGGCAGTAAGTCGACCATTTAAAATATATTTCTGCTCCTGTCATCTGTCCTCCGATCTTCTCCAGCCTGTTGTCCCCGTGGCAAAACGACGTTCCCAGTTTGGTCCGGAGATAGCTGAGCCACTCCCTATCTCCTGCTCTTATCTGAACTGTCATCTCTTCAAGAAATACTTCACGCCCCCGCGATCACCCCTGAGTTACATCCCAATCTCCCATATCTGCCCCTTCAACTTGCTGCTCAGCTCTTATCGTTAAGTAGAAATAAATCATTTCCACCTCACCCCTCAGCTCTTATTTCCTCTCCTTGGACTTGTCCGTCATACAAGATCATTCAAGGATCAAAGCAGTCACTTCTGATAACGCTGTGGATCTGAGAGGAAGTAACTCGGTGCCTTTACTCTTTAAACTAATTGCATTATTTAAGTTACTTTCAGAAACCCATCTATTAAGATAGCATGGAAGAAAAAGCTTCTCCAAATCCTGCTTAGAAATCACCTCTGAGGAAGCTTGATTTGCTGCAGTGAGTGGGGATAATTTCATACTGTGAGTGAACAGGCCACCGCAGGAGTTAAATGAAAGACTATTTGCTCCTAACAGCCTTGTTATGTTATGAATTTGTGTTGCCTTACACTCTAACCTTAAAATAATGACTGTGTTTTACTGCTGGTATTAACCACTTTGTTGACCATTTGAGTGGTAGCTTCCTTGCGATAACCCAATTTTGTTTTTACTCGAAGTGTAAACTAGAAGCACCCGCACGCCGGGGTGAATATATTTAAGAAATTTCCATATTTGACCATATTTGAGTACTCACCACCAAAGGAGTACTTGAGTACTCCAGGTCATGCCATTTAAAGGCATATCTGTCTTCTGACCTGGGACACACTCTCTCTTTAGTCTCTTTATTCTGCTGTGTATCTTTCAGCCTGCTTTGTTTGGGTCTACGGTGAACAGTCAGTTGATATCCAACATACCTGAGACACTTGTAAGGGAGGCAAATCAGAGAGCTGCAGACTGAATTCACATTATAACAAGTTGTTTCCAGGGATGCATGTTATTCGGAGTGACTGGTAGAATAGGTTTAAATATTGCAGTTTTTGTTTTAGACTTGTTGTATGCACTTTTATAGATATTGTACTTTGCTATGAAATGAACAAGACCGTTGATTCAGCTGCTCAGCTAATGAATAGTTCTGACGTGCTGCCATTTGTTAAGGTTCACTCATCTCTTTATCAAAATACCATTCATATTTGAATTGAAAGGCTGCGTCAAATAACAGAAGAACACTTGGTGCTATAAAGGCCAGATCACAGCAGTACATTCTTCTCTTCTCTTCTCTTCTCTTCTCTTCTCTTCTCTTCTCTTCTCTTCTCTTCTCTTCTCTTCTCTTCTCTTCTCTTCTCTTCTCTTCTCTTCTCACATCTCAATTCCTCTTCTCTCCTGTCTGTCTCTCCTCGCTACCATTTCCTTCAAAACTTCACTTAGCCCATATCACCCCTTTACGCCACCCTCCCCCCTTCAACCCTCAGGCTCTGATTCAGTCCTATCCGAGCATTGATTTTCCAAAGAGCTATCGAAGTTGTCAAGGCCAGGCAGAAGTGCTCTTGCCAGGCACAAGTTATGAACGTTATTAAGAAGATGCTTCTGGAAGGAGGGTGCCAAGAATAAGACGGATGATACAGTACGCCAACAAACACTATACATATGTATGTGTTTTTTGTCTTATAGCGTGAACTTTGTGTGCATAATCTGTGTTACACTTCCAGCTTCATTTTAATCATCAATTATGCATAAAATTAAAAAAAAAAAAACGCTGTGGAGAGTTGTTGTTGATTGATATACTGTTATCACTTGATATAATTATCACTCAGCATATGAAAGGTTGTGGATGTTCATTGGGGTCTTGTCTCCCTCAGAGTGTGTGTTTGTGTCCCTGGAGGCGGCGGCAGGGTTGATGGATTTGATGTCATGGCTGCTGGCGATCAGCTTTAGGCGTCTATATGCATTCATGAGAGCAGGACTGAGCAGAATTGAACTTCGTCTCCCTCAAGATGGAGAGCTTCGGTCACAGGAATGGTGGCAGTTATTTGTGATGTATGTGTGTGTGCGTGTAGGTATGTTGATGGAGGCCATAGCTAAGCTGTGCAGTCATTCATCCTTCCAGCCAGTTTGCCTGCTAAGCCCTTGTATTCATCTGAAGCTGTTTACATCCAGCTAGGTCAGGCCTTCCCTGCTCAGCACCGCCAGCGACAATCTCTCTCAACAACTGGCCAGATAAACTGCTGTGGAGACCTCATCATACAAACATACCTAAATCTATACATACATACATACATACATGAGGAGAGCACAGCATCGATTCTTAGAGAGGAGCTGTCTGACAAATGCTGTTCTGTAAAAGTGTTTAAGCCATGACGAGAGAGAGAGAAAATGTGAGATATTACACATAAGAAGCGAGTCAAAAGTCAGGTTTTCATGTGCGGAATGAAATAAAAGAAAATAGCAAGATGACTCCACGGGGAGACATCTCTATCAGAGTCAACAAGTTCTCCAACCCTAAATGACAAAATAAGTAGTTTTATGATCTATCACAGCTGGGGTTGTGGCTCAGTCAGATTTAGGCACAAAAGATACTTTGTTAATGTTCAGGAAAGATCATTGTCACGCTCAGAAGAAACCAAAGACGACTGTTTGTTGGAGATGAGATTCAAAAATAGTGTCAAAGTCGGATGTTTCGTGCATCTAGCCACCCACTCTAACCGGTCATGTATGGTATGTGTGAAGAAATCAACAAGCCAGATGGCTATAGTAAAGGTTCAAATTTCAACAGCCATTCAATAGATTAGTGTATATATATATATATATATATATATATATATATATATAATGTTTTGTTGACTTATTTTGCGGCGCTACTTTCATCTAACAAATTTCTTCTCAGACTGGAAATAGTGTTTTTAACCTGCTACAAATCCACAGTTTTTGATTCAAACTCTTAAAAAGTACACATATATACGCACGATACACACTTTTTTTTTTTAAATATAGACAGTTATCTGCCCTTAAAGGCAAAGAAGAAGAAGAACTGAAACACTGAACGTAGTCGTTTTAACTGTCAGCA
This sequence comes from Miichthys miiuy, assembly GCA_036365135.1. Lineage (NCBI taxonomy): Eukaryota > Metazoa > Chordata > Actinopteri > Sciaenidae > Miichthys > Miichthys miiuy. Next base: position 20,851,205 of record CM071613.1, read on the forward strand.
GAATCTCTTTATTCTTGAAGGCAAACAGAAGTCACACTTTCATCGTGCCACGGGGAAATCTACTAGGCAACATTCAGAAGACAAATCTTCATGAAAAGTTCAAGTTTCTTTTTCCAACACCAGTCAATGTTGAATCCATTCAGGAGAAACAGTAGACGTTAAAGCGGGAATGATAAGTGTGCTGAAAACAATATCATTTTTGTTTGTCTTCTTGGAGAGCTGCAGGATTCATGGCTGTAAAAAACTGACTTGAATGGAAGCTCCCTCACAAACATCTAGAGTTCATACAGCAGGGTTTGTATAATTCAGCTCAAAGGCATAGAAAGAAGAAACCTTTTGAAGTACAGCAGCTGTGTGGTCTTTGTTACTGCTTGAATGGTGACTGGTGCGATAATAGTAGTGAAGTGTTTTGTGAAATATCTAAATGGCTATTACGATTTATTTCTAAGGCTCTGGCTCTGTACTTAAAGGGTACACAATGGCATTAGCTGGCATGCTCCTGCTGCTGATGAGTGGTAGCTGTCTATTTCATCTTGTGTCTAAAACGCAATGCTAAAACTCAAGTAGTAGTACAACAAGCTCTCATACACCTTTAGTAGCAAAAAGAGGTGTTCGCTTTCCTTTTCTTCCACTTAGCTCGAGTATTCAGTATCAGCTGAAACTTTAGCCTGTCCCTGTATTTTTTCTAAGTGCTAATGCAGGCATATTTATAGCCTATATGCCCAGGGGACGCAGACGAGGCCTCTGGCAATGGTAAAACAGCAAATGTACATTTTCATAGGTTATTAGGCATTTATTTTTCCCCGGATTAAGACGCATCGCAATGCTAAGCAGTAGAAATTGGAAATGTGTCCCGGTATGCTGTTATCATCTGGCTGGAGAAAGCTGGAGAGAATCAAGGCAATGCCTCGGACATATTCGTATAAGGGCACACAAACACACACACACACATAGGCAGCCATACACACGCTTTGCTGCAGTATATCTTCTGCTGTAGAGGCACGCATTGCCAAAAACTTGGGGAACGTCATGTGTGAAATCAAAAAGTAGACGTAAAGGAATATGTCTAGAAATAGAAAGAAACAGGCAGATGCCTTTTAAAAAAAATCACATCTAATCAGCATATGAGCAGCCTCTCCAATTAGCTCTCCTTATTATTCCAATCTGTCAGATGGAAGGGAGCACAGCAGAGAGAAATCAAACATCCCCAGGCCAAGCACATTTAACATATTCTCTCAGGATGGCAGGCAAGCAAGCAGGCAGGCAGGCAGGCAGGCAGGCAGGCAGGCAGGCAGGCAGGCAGGCAGGCGGGCGGGCGGACTGGGAAATTAAACAGGAAGATTTCCAGAGAGAAACACGCTGGCTGTGTTCTACACCTGCAGCTATCATACAGCGTGATGGAAATTTGACGGAAACAGTTTGGTGTGTGCTTGTTTTATCTTCCCTCGCTAAACGCTGAAAAATATCCACGCGCTGGAAGACGGCCAAGAAAATAATGGAGTCTGAGAGGCTGTTTTTTTTTTTCACGACAGTCCACTTGGAGTGCACTTGGGTGGGATGACTTGCACTTGTCTGCGGGAAACTATCAAAAATGATAAGGATTGCACTTTACTTATAGCCCGTTCTGAGGTCCACGTTTTACACTCTGCTCGGAGTTGTTCCTTTACCTCAGAGAAACACTTTGATTTAAGCCTTCTCAGCCATTAAACGGTGCAAGAAACATACTGTCAGGTCCTTCTGTAGTTGGAAAGATTACCATTTTTCTCTACAATATATGAATTCAGCTCTATCAGAGAAATGAAAAATGGCTTGCAGCGGCTGTTTCAGTACTAGTGGAGGATAATTGCACCTTAGATGCAGGATAGGGGACTTTTTTCAGTGGCTACTATAATTATAGAGGGCCCTCAAAAATTGGAGGTTTGTGTGCTTTTGAAAGCCCTTTAAAACATTTTCTGTAAATTAGAGGTAATATATAGGTACGAAAAATTTGTACAAAAATCCGTCTTTATGACCTTCTTAGTGCTTGATAATGTGGACCAAAATAGATAAGTTCTCTTATTGTATAAGCATGGAAAAATAGCACTTACAATGTCTTCATGTCTACATGTACATTCCTCATAATGTATTTAAAGTGGTTAGGTTGGGTCTGGTGAGATGAAGTACCATGGTGAGATGTAGTGTGCATGTTCTGGCTTTTCCCAGATAACTATACAGTTGAGGACATCTAATCTCATTCGCTGACTGTAGTTTGTAGATAAAACACAGACACACTTATTAAATATAAGCCATGATTTGAGCGATTTTTTTTTTCCCCCCTGAAGTTAAATGTTTTATTTCATTACGGTGTGTTATTTTTTTATGATGTTAGCAGAGGTGGTCTTTGTTTCAGGTGTGGTGGCTCACCTCTACTATAAAAACTGCAGAAAATTCTGCCCCAGAGAGCAAAATACAAACAGAAGTTGTAGTTGTTTTATAGATTAATCAATCTGGCCTCTGCCACGCATGGTAGTCACCACGGCTGCTATATACAGGACAACAACGGTAGCTGTGACTTTATTGTTATTTGACAGAGCCATCATTTATTTGAGTATGCGAGTGACTGCCCCACAATTACTGGGTATGTCACAAGAGGGTTTGTGTTTACAGGGAGGGGGTGGGTGGGTGTGTTTTTTGGGGGGCTCTGTGTGTATGCTGCATGTGGAGCTGTTCGACCCACATCCACATGTGTCTTTCAAGGTCAAACCGTGTCCACCGAATTATACAGTCAATAACTTGTGAAACTGCGCTGGTCAGTTTTAGCCCGGAGGCTGCAAATCACATTATTGTTAGAAATCTTTGCCGCCGTGCAGAAGAGACGGGGAAAAAAAAAAACAGATACATAAAAAGTGTGTCTGATTTGTTGTACGACGCCATAGATCAGTAAATCGAACACTTTTCCCATTTTTACTTTTTATACCTTGTAAAGTTGTTTCTCCTTCTCTGTCTCCTCCGCCATCTTTCGGTCTTTTAAGCGAGGATTTATTTCACATTTGTCTCGAATAAATATTGTTTCCGAGTGTCGGCGCCGCAATATCAACCTTATTGAATAATAAATTACCCTCTCTGTGAAATGCCTTCAGGTTAATAGACATTCAATGAATAAATAACAGGAAAACTCAACACTGAGTTAGGGAACAGGATATGCAGCTTTTTAATGATTATTTTAGGCCAAATGAATGAATTCTTTTGTGTGCTCAAATTGCAGTTGAGTGCACTGGTTGCTTCAGATTTTAATTAATGCACTGGGGTCTTTAATATGGATGTTGGTTGAGCCATATTGTGCTGGCAGCAGTTAAAAGAGAATTAATTCTCCACTCCGACATTGTCTCTTTTAATTGAATAAATAAAGCCATTTCTTGGTCAAATAGATTTTTTTTTTTTTTCCAAGAGTAATTATTTGATCCAAGCCTGATAATAAAAAGGTAAGTCTGGTTAGAATAAATAGCTTGAAGAGAAATGGATATGATAGAGCACTGTGTTTCATTGATATGCTGCATTTTTTTTATTCACAGTCACAGTGAATCTGCTTCATCTTTTATTCTGTTCAGACGGAAGCAGAACAGATAAATTTTTATGTGTACGGCCTCTCTCGTTGCGCTGCTCTCCCTGTTCTTTGCTTTTTGACCGTGTGTCTTGTTCAGTCTTTCATTGTGCCAGTAAAAAGACCTTTACCTGCTCTTTAGTCGGCAAAGTCAGCCACCTACTGTACCAACGTTCACCAAAGAGCACTGCACCATTGTCCCCCTCAGCCATCAGACAGCCACTCAAACACATCAAAAGCCCAGCAGGTGATCATGAAACCGCCAACCGTTACCCCCGTTTCTTCTACTTCCATTACCACATCCCCCACCCCGACACTGCCATCCGTCTATGAGGCAAGGTATAGAAAGAGAGAGAGAAAGGGGAGTAGATCCACCGTTTGGATGGGTTGAAATTATATTTCACAGCTGGAAACCGTGTCAGGAAATATTATGTCTTAAAAACAAGAGCAGCCCTCACTTTACATATTATTTAACCGCAACCCAGTACAGCAGAAGTGCTGCGATAAGTCCGCTGTTTTAGCAACGTTCAAGAGCAACACAGCTTGTCACATTTCATTTAACCTATGATATGTGATAAAATAAAATAAAAATCTTGTAGATCAATGCGGTGCTTTGACATTTTGAATCCGAGTCTGTACTTTTTTCTTCCTTCAGTCGGAAAAATTGATCGAAAACACTAAAGGCTGAAACATGCTTCTCCGTGTGCATGGCTGTTTTCATTGGAGTTTGAATGGCTGTTGTTACCATGTCCATCTTCAGCCTGCAGAAGCTTTCATTGGTACCTCTGCAACAAATCCTCATACAGATCAGTTTTTGTTGTTTATAGCGCTCATGAAAGTTTTCTCGTCTTCCACCTCTGCGGTCAAGGGGTTGTTGAGTTTAGGCAACATCCAAACATCCACATCAACTTGCTCCCTGATAGCTTTTATGGTGGCAAATGTCATGCCATGTCTGCCTTTAATACTTTAGGGCAGTCATTACATGCGTCATAGCAAATGGACGTTTTCGGGTCATGCGTAGGAAGCAGGACAGTCTTGCTTATCTCCAGATCCCGGTCGTTTCTGTACTCAGTGCATGCTGTCCCACGCTTAGCAGGAATAAAACAATTGTTTGGCCTATTGAGTCTTGTTCTCGCAAAGGCCTTGGGTTTGTTAGGATCAAGAAGGTTAAGAAAATAAATCCAGTTCCCCTGAGGAAACAGAGAGCCTATTTCCTTTGCCCACGGGTCTGCCGGGCCATAGCTCAATGACATGGCTAAAAGGTTAGAGAAATAAATTGCCCAACAACTTGAACACCTGATGAATGGCTGCTCAAGCAAAACGACAGGGGACCCTTCTACTGTCTCCCACTGGCTCGCTGGTTTCCCCCATGTTGTTTATCTTCTCCATCATCTTTACAACCTGGGAACATCCACACTTTTTCACTCGGGTGGAGAGAATCTGACATCTGGACTGTGTCCAGAAGATGGAGGGGTTGGGCCTCAGCGCTGATAGAGGGGATGAGTTGCTCCACTGATAATTCGAATTACGAGTAAATATCTTGTGGGGGCAGCAGTATCTTTAGTTGGATCCTAGAGTTTGGAAATTGTTGGATGCGGTTGAAAATTGGGAATGTACTTTCACTTTACTTTTACTTTAGAAAAGGTTCAGACTGTTAGAGGTTCTAAGACGCTCCGTGCGTGACAGAATTAGTGTGAATGTGTGCGGTAATCTGTTCATTTATGTTTATTCAAGCAAAGATGGCTCTGTTACTCATTCTCAGTTTTACACGTCTTCTTCGTTGTTGTCTTTTATTCAGTCCCCAACATTCACGATGGCTTCAGGACAGCAGAGGTTCAAATTACTTCCTCTAAGATATCCTCCGAGTTATAAGAGAGGCAAGTTAGATAGTCATCTTTAATTTCCCCTGAGTCATTTTTGTTGGATTTGAACTTTGCTTGTTTGGATCTGCATTAGCTTCATAAAGTGCTTGCCGGGGTCCGCTCAAAAAATTAAATAACATGAGATGAAAATAAGCAACAGTTTAATAATTGCTCAAAATCACAATTTAATAAAACAAACGGTTACGAAAACAGTAAAGATGAAATGTGGATAATAAAACATCCACAAACTTTAAACAAAAAACTTGAATGTTACATTCACCTTTATTTTCAGGCTACGGCAATGGCAGTTTGTTTTGTGTCCTGACTGAACTGTGAGGCAGGAGATTGCTGAGTAACAGGAATAAAAAGTACAAGTGCAAAATATGTATATACCTAGGTAAACGGAGAATAGATTTGTCTCTTTGCTGCTGACAAAATGATGCATACCATGGGGGCAGTCACTGTTATCTGCAGTGTTTCTGGGAGGTCAACGGTCACAAGAGGGTTCACGGTGTGGTCGCTCTTCCATCGTCACAGATTTGTTCAGACAGTGTTATTCAAACACTGTCAGAGGTGAGGCTCTGTTACCGGGGTTGATGGATGAGATAGCAGGATTTACAAGTAGGCCACAAGTTTATACGTGTGTGTGTGTGTGTGTGTGTGTGTGTGTGTAGGTGTGTGTGTACATGCTCACGCTCCCTCGTCCGCGTGTGTGCTGCCTCGTCTTCTTATAAACAGATAAGGATCTCTCGTGGTGACAGTGTCCGGGCATTCGCCGACAGTTAGATCTGTGGAGCGTCACTCGCTTCTCCGCGGCCTCCTACGTCATAACATTAGTCTAGCTAATGGACAGGAGGCATTTTTCACACAGTGAAGGAAGACAAGAAACTAATGAGAGTTTGCATTTAATACAGGTGACTGTGCTTACTTTTTTTATATACATTAAAGGACAGGGAAGACCTTTATTTCTTTCAAGCCCCTTTTAAAGGATCATTCTACGTTATTACAACATGGATGCTGAGACCTGGGATGACAGCAGTTTGAGAAGCTTGACTGCTTATACTTCTTGACCTGACAGGTTGTAAGTGCAGCAGGTTATTTGGAATAGAAACCAAAAGTAACTGGATTACCAAAATTGTAAGCAGGCCTGCATCCTGGTGTAGTTGAGCTTTCACAGCGTTTATGTGCGAAGAATAGGATGTAGAAATAGAAGAAAGGGATTATAGCTAACATAATCTTTTAGGGTTTCTATCTCTAAATAAACTCAATGTCATACGCGCTAAGCTAACCAATCGCTACAAGATTTTACAAGTGAGTTGTATTTTTATTAATGTCTTTATGATATCATAGTGAGGACAAATTTCCACCTCGTGGACAATTTTTGCATTGGCATGTTTACAACTCATCTGACTGCTTGCTGTGTGTTCTTGTTGTTTCCTCCCATTTGTCAGCAGTATCTTTGGTAAGTGCAATGTCATCACAACTGACTGAAATTAAAACTGCAATGAGACCCAAGTTGTAGTACAAACACGACTTATCTTTTTAAGTGGGAAAAAAAAAAGATCCTAATTGTCAAGGAAAGGTGTTTTCTGTTCGGCCCACTTGCACAGAAAATAACAAATCTTAAATCAGTTTGCAGGTGTTCTGCCCTCTTAAGAGCTCTCGGCCAATCACAAGCTCCCTCTCAGACCCACTGATCAAAGCTCCTTTCTTCATCACACTCAATAAACGTCCAGCAGCACGCACTCACAGTCTCAAAAAGTCATCTTTATGGCTCTGGCGTGTAATCTAGTCTGTGTTGGAGTGAAGGAGAGAGGGGTTAAGAAAATTTAGTACCAGAAGAAATGCAACTGCGGAAACTAAATCAGCGTTGTGATGTAGACGAGTCGGTTTAGTCTTGCAATCGACTTTGCACCCTGCGACTTGAACTTTCTTTGTACGCTGAGCAAAGTTTCGTCTCTGAGGTATATGCTACTTATGTAAATCTGCGTAAAACGAATCTTTACACGTGGCCTAAAGGAATTCGGTAACAGCTTTATTTGATGACATTTTGGGAGAACTTGTGTTATAGTGTGAAAATTTCCACCTGTGGCAAGTTTAATCCTGACAGCGTTCGTGCCATTCTCTACCTGTAGAGCAACAAAGAAAGCATCAGGAAGGAGATTTGAATCTGTTATCTTTCATTACACCCTGAAGCAGTTTAAAGTTCTTTACTAGAAATACGGTTTTAAACTTTTAACTGGTTGCCTCCAGCTCTACATTTTACTTTGTCCAAGAACCAGAAGAGCAGTGAACTTTACGACAACTGGGGGAAAAAAATCAAATGCTTCTGTTGCTGCTGCATGACTAACCTGGACAGATGCAGCATTGCAGGTTTGCTACAGGATTACGACGATAACTTTACTGAGCTGCTCCCTCGTCAGTGCACTGCCTCGTAGTTATTGATGTCTTTTCATCAGCTGTATGCTCCTTTCAATTCTTATGGTCTTGATTCATGTGATTGTGTTGAATGATTACTTTGGGGATCATATGTAGAGACTTAAGCCCTCCTCTGACGGTTAAAAGACACGTGGTTGCGTCTGAACACACAAACACACTCGCACACATACTCCCAGATCTGTCATTTTGAAGCTGTTTAGCTGGTCGGGGGGGTTCGAGAGAGTCAGATATGAGGCTCTTCATCACCTCCACTACCCACTGAGGGTTTGTGAAGCGTCTGCCATCTGGAACGGTCAGTCTCTTGATCCCTCCCTTGCTGTCTTCCTGCAGTCTCGTCTCCTGGAGGGTTTTTGAAATGAGAACATCTTAAAATGCAAAAATAACAAAGCGTCGAAGCCAAGGTGTGCATAAAAAGTATGAGAAAGATCCTTGAAAGGGCCATACAGAGCAGATAGAACCAGAAAAAAACAAACAAACTTGAATTCGTCAGTGAAATAATGCAGTGGAAAGTAAGGGTATCGTGTCAGGATGGTGGGTGGGTGTCTGTACATCTGTCTGTACAAGTTCAGTTCCAAGTCACTGCAAAGAAGTTTTAATTGTTTTAAGTTTTAGATTTATTTATTTATGGCAAAAAGCCACATAGAAATGTAAATCTCTCTCTCTTTTTTATGTAACTTTCAACATCAACAGTTAGCTCCATATTGCAAATGTATTGTTCAGATGACTGTTCAGCCAGTCTACCTCTAAAAACAGTTGTTCTGTGGCTCTGGAGAAGCTGTGAAAATAACCTTGGTGGTGTCATTATGATCTCAATATTTCTTCATAAAAAAAAAACTTTCGGTGCAAACTGGGAGATGGTGAGTTTAAGAAGTACTATTCTAGTTTGTTTATCAAAATTTGTCTCCAATTTATCAATCTTGTGATGTCATCCCAGACAAGTAAGCTTCTCATAAAACAGAGATGCTTCATATGAGCACTGTGCAAATCAGCTGAACTAGATTTTGCCATTACGAGCTGTTCTGCTAGATTAAAAAGAGACGAGAAGCAGCCCTCAGATGTCAACTGTTTAGTCTGCAGCACATGTAAAGTTAGCAGAGTTAGCCGCGTCTTCATGGTAAGTTGCTAACGAAATTTTATGAAATGCATAGCTGGAAAGTTGCTAAACATTGACTCCATCAATTCCCCTTTTCAACGTAACTCTAATCTAAACTTCTCCCTGACAACCGTCATGCTTGTCCAATCTGTTTGCTATGTTAGCAAGGTAGCTTGCAGGCTAGAGTTATCCCACAGAGCTTCCACTCTTCTTACGATAAACAGGTGAAAATGTCATTTTGAGTCATTTTATGTGAATGTTTGTTAGTTTTCTTGTCGTTTATGTCAGCATCACCTGACCGCTCCTTGTCAGACGTACTGCAGTGCTGACGAAGTTTGACATACGCAGTTTATCTGTGGGCGCACCATCTTGTGTCTGTGTGTGTGCATGAACTTATCTGTGTCTGAGTAACTCGATCAATTATTAATCGTTTCAGTAATGGGCCCAGAGCCTCTGGAATGGCTCCATGTGTTCCTGATTAATACAGCCACAGCACTCGATACAGTTCCTCTCATCAACATACGGGATACAAGAGAGAGACAGGCAGCGGGGGGAAATGGAGAGAATCGGCTGAAAAATTTGCAGAGAGACAGGGGGGAAAGTTCAGGAGAAACAAAACTGGCAGGAGTGAGTCGCTGAGGAGCAGTTAGCAGGGGAGAGACAGTCAGACAAACAGAACGAGAGACAGACCAGAGAGAACAGAGAGACGGGGAGCAACGGCGTGAAAAAGAGTGAATTAGCAACCGGCAGAGGTGATGGCTCCATCGGTGCCTCTCCAGGCATGCTTTCGGAAATGGAGTGTGCTCTACTGTGTTGAGTCCTACTTAATAGTCTCCAGTGCTGTTCTGAAGGTCCTGATTAGCGCACACCGTGGAGATTGACTCTGGGTAAAGTGTGCATTGATGAATACAAATCTGCGACGCGGCCGCGGCCTCAGCCTCAGCGGGATTTGTTGAGTGAGTGAATCTAGCGGGCAGGTAATCAGGCTGTTGCAGGTTTATCGTGGACTCTCGGCTCACTGCGTGATGCGTGTGGAGATGCTCAAACATTACGTTTCCTTTCCAGAGGAAACATGGTCGATCACTGCCTCTGCACTGTGCCTTCCACCTCGGGTACACACGTGATCTTCAGCACACAAACACACAAGTTCTGATCCGAAAAGGCTGGATGGATTTGTTAAACACCTCCGAGTTGTTGGAAAGCACAAGACTTTAAATATGCATCAGTGGCTGCCTAAGCTACTCACAAATCAAACGTCGCTCCTGCAAGAAAAATCCTAAAAACGCTCCTCTCCCGTCCACACCATTCTTCAGTGTTTCCTCCCGTCTCTGTCTGTGTTGTCCCTCCCTATGTCTCTGTCAGACTGTCACTCTGTCTCAGTCTTGTCTCCAGTGCCAGGCTAATGTCTCAGTGTCAGCAGCTGTCTGTTGAAGCGGATGCCCTTTCACAATAAAACAGAGAGAGAGACACAAGGCAGCAGTTTCCAACCTTTTAGCCCAGTGACCCCTTGAAATGAGGCAATTGTTATTTCAGACCCGAGTCGCTTGTCCTTGCTCTGTTGGTTGTTCCACCAGCAAAAAAACTGATTTCTCCTTCCAGCCTTGCTACTTTGTTTTATTTAAAGACTTTGTCAGAGGCCAACATCTCAAATTCGTCTTGCCACCAGCAAGTTGGAAAGCGTGAAGTAATCAGTAGTAAAATAAGTAACAACCATCATCCCATATTATGTTTGATGTGTAATCAGATTAAAAAAGTAGCAACAAAAACATCTTTGCACCAACTTTCTGTGAAGGTAATTTGATGTGTTGTTATTTGAGCTAGTGGGGAAAAAAGAACATTTGTGGAACTTTTTCATATAAGATGCCATATTTTTAAGGTTTCATGTCATCCAAAAGCATTCAGATTACATTATGCAGTAAATATATATATATATTTGTTGTTTTGTTTTCAGTGATTTTCACCAGAGAACATACAGATATTTTAAAAGAGAGTCAGTTTAAACTGATTTTATGTTTCCACATAGCAAAAGTTGAAGCATTCTGGCTTTTGGCAAAGTTTCTTATACTCGCTATCCAGCATCATTGTTCTTTCAGGAACATCTTGGCGATGATGTTTTACCTTTTACCTGGCAAGCATTTCATATTCAGTGTGTGTGTGTGTGTGTGTGTGTTAAGGTGTTGTCAAGGTTAGGTTGAAATATTGTTATACTGCTTTGAACAGAAAGAATAATAATTCACTAAATGTTTGGCACTGATTAGAATCCATTCAACCTTTCTGTCTTTCTTTACCCGCTTCCCTCCTTCTAATCCTTTCTTTTAACTCCAGTGTCTTTGCATATAGCTCAAACAATGATGAAGTGACCAACACTGTGAACGCACCGGGTGTAATGAGTGAATGTGCGCTGTCTATTAGAGCAGATTAGTTCATGTAGCCCCTGAGGCTCATCCAGCCTGGAGCTAATGTCCTGTATTTATCTCTTGAACATGACCACAGGCACACGGGGAGCTCACTCTCTTTTTCTCGAGCACATCATCTGTACTCAAACAACCCTCAGCCTCGTTTGTACTAAGTTTCTCCAAACAAAGAGCTAAATACAAAAAAAAAAATCCCTGAACAACACTCGAAGCGCCGCAAGAATGAGAAACCTCAAATTATTTTCTATCTGAAAGACCTACTTTTCAAGAAACTGTGCCTCTGTACCCATAATTAATGCGCTCTGCTTGTTTGGGCTTTAACTAACATCCATGCTGCTGTCCTTTTCTGTGTTTAGTTTTTTATGCCATCTGTGGCACGGTTGGACACTTATAGGACTTTTGGAAGAGCATTTAAGACACAGACTTCTACATTATTAATTTACTGACACATTTTTATCACTGCTTTGAGCGACACTGTGTAAAGAGAGTGATTCAGGAAGTGTGTCTACCCTTTACTGAACGTCATCATGAAAAATGCCAATTTCCACTTATACGCTGATTTACGCGGCTCCCTTACTCAAGGCGTAATATCTCATCATATTGATATTCCCATAACTGCTATAACATGCCGTCCAGGTTGCCAATAATCGCGATCAGAGCTCAACGCATGAAGCACATTTTTATTCTGTTGTATTTTACTGGAGTAAGTAGTAAATAAAAACACCCATTGTTTCAACTGACGCCGCCTTAGGCAGGGACCGTCACATGATGCAATCAGCTATGTCGATCAATGCTATTGATCGGGGTGAGGAATATAGGATTGATCCGGCATCAAGGGGAAACCGAGCGAAATGGCCGTTGACTGTGATGAAAGTTTGCCTCATGTAAAGTCAGTCAACTCAAAGCAGTGACTGCGATCTATCCGCGTGTTTTGACGCGCTGCCATTTTAATAAAGCTCAATTACAAGCGCGTCTTCGTTACTAATGGCGTGCCTGTGAGGCTTTTGATTCGCTGCTCTGACTTCCAGTGATTCAATTGTCCGGGAAAGCAGCAGATAGGAATGTGTTTGGGTGATTTGTTTCTCGTCATCTCACTACACAGAGCCGCAGACGTTCAAGTCGATCCGCCATGCAGCATGATGGATGCTTTCATTCCAGAGATGTCAAGAGATATGGACGTGTGTGTGTGTGTGTGTGTGTGTGATTGTGTTTTATGCATTAGCAGATAAAACATCCCTCCCGTCCCATGTAACCTCTGCTGTAATGGTTCTGTAATGAATATCCATAAACCACAGGCAGGAATCTGGGCAACGCACACACACACAGTAACAGACACACACATAGGTAAACCTGCACACTGGGCAAACATTCACCGTCATAAAGATGCACACAGACGGAGGCACTCGGAGAAATATGTACACAGAGCAACACATGCAAATTTACATTGTAGAACTACACACATTTACACAAACAAACAAACAAACACCGGCTCATCTTGAAGTCATGACAAACCTTTGTTACTGTGTACTGTAACAGCTAAAGCTAGCTGTCACTCCAAACAGACAAGAATTCACGTCCATCTGAAGGCATTACGTGACGTTAAATCAATAAGCAAATGAAATGGGGCGGTTATGGCTCAGGTGGCAGAGCGGATATGATCACAGGATTGGCGGTTTTAACCACATGTCAAAGTGTCTTTGGGCAAGTGTTTCAGACGGTCAGGCCAGCACCTTCCTTGGTAGCTTGCTGCCATGTGTGAAAGCGTGAACGAGAGGCAATTTGTAAAGCACTTTGCATAAAGTCGCCTTATGAATGCAGCAATCTACCATCGAAAAACAGAAACTTGTGTCTAAAAAGTTTACTTTTGGAGGTCAGAGCCAATAAGCAGGGAGTTTGCACAGTGATGAGTCAACCGGCTTGGAACTTTAAACTAGAAGAAGTCAAATTGGGTATGAAGACAACATGAATTTATAGACATTTATAGATGTCTAGACGTTGTGCAGCAATTTAGAAAAAAGGACAAATAACTGAATCAGCATGGTCTGAGTAAAAGGCAATGCACACACAACACATCTCTGCAGAGCTTTTCCTTTCCGCCACCTGCCAATTTCACTCTCACCTTGTTGTGATGGATAGAAAAAAGCTCAGATCCTGATTAGCTCAACAGGCTGCACTACTGTATAAAATAAGTGGAGGCAGACTGTGTTTTAGGTGCTGCAGTGAGGCCAAATGGATGGCCAAGACGCTGGAGGCCACTGTTTATTTCCTTTGAGTGCTTTCTATTTGGTTTTTATTTCACTGAAAGGTACAGGATGGAGCTGTTGAATGAATCATGTGACCGCTAGAGGAACTTGAGAGAGATGCTGAGAGACTAAAAGTAAAACATAGAGGAAAAAGACGGGATACGATGTGATGCAGGCGAGTGCGGTGCTTGATATCGAAAATGCAAAACCTCTTCGGCATCACACACATAACTCAAACTCCATCTTCAGAACCGACAAAACAAAACCAGCTGTGGCACTTGTGCTGTTTCTTTCTTCTTTTAGTTTTTGGAGATCCAGAGCCGATGTAATTAGACCGCATCTGAGCACACTGACCCGTTGTTCTCATGTTGCCAAATAATGATCATGCAGGGGAAGTCATTGGTCAGTAAATGAGCCTGGGGTCGCCTGTCAAGTCATTAAGTTATCATTAACTAATCTCATTTAATCATGACCTCATCACCCACCCACCCCTTCCATCCCCACCGCCCATACACCCACCAGAACCAGTGTTGATTGTTTTATGTAGAGCTGTTTGCTGTTGCTGTATGAAACAGTTAGTTTCATTCAACAGTTGAAATGTTGGGATTCCTTTATTGTAAAACTATCAAGTAATCAATGAATCTGTTGATTAACTGTTTGCTCCTCATAGTGTTCTATACGGACCGATCAACATCCTATGAGGAACCTAACACTAGGTGTGTGTGTGCCAACATGTGGGACAAGCAACAGTTGGCTTGAAAACAACAACGACGGCTGCCAAAGAGGTTAGCTGCCGGTAGCATCAGTTATATCACAACTGAAGGCTTGATGTTTGAAGGCCCAGATGTTTTCGCTCTTCATCAGACTGGTTTCAGCGTTCAGAGTTTAAATTGTGTTATACAGTTTGTTGCTCTGATGGATAGACGGTGACAGATAGGTGGTTCGTCTAATCACTTGGCCTGTATGTTTTCTTCCCCGTTCCAAACAGTTTTAATTGATGGTTTCCCAGGTGGTTCTGTGTAATATGGCTGTCTGAAAGGGACAAACACATTCAAACATCTAAAAAAAAAAACAGTAAAATGGTGACTAGTGAAGCTCCAGAGAAATGCTTGCTATTGATATGTCATAAGCTTGGTGTTTAAAGGTGATGTTGACTGAAATGGTCGAATATAACCGAGGAATAAAAGAAAAATTCTCAGTTATTTGAAAATGAATTGGACAGCAGCTTTTAAAATATGCTTATCTTACAACTAGGATTCACTGCAGGAGAAAGATAGCAGCTCTTCCTCTCTTCCGTCTCTCTTTGTTTCCACTTTTACAATCATTGTTCTCACTTCCCGCACTTTGCTTTTCCTCCCCAAACGCCACTTTTGCTTTTGTCTCTCTGCTACAATTCTTGTCTCCCTCATGTGCTTTCCCTCTCTTTCTCCTCTCCCCTTTCCTCTCATCCCGTCTGCCTTTGTTCGCAGTCTGGACGGTGTCTCCAGCACTTCTCTTTCCTTTTTTTTTGCTTCCTTATAAGGCTGCTTTCATACACTGTCTATCTTGCTATCCACCCCACCCCCCACGCGCACACACCTCGACCCCTCCCACCGTGTTTTTCCGCTTTCAACCTGCCAGCGGAGGTAGAGGAGTTCTCATCCATCTTCGGGCCGAGACTTTGACATGCCTGGATGTTAAATTAAAAACATATAGTCCAAAAGAAGTGGGTCGTACGCACCCAAAGTGTCCAAGACACAGCTTAGAAAATGAGCATCATCCATCAAAAGCTTTCTGAGTCTCCGCAAAAGCTTGTAGAGGAGAGACTCTGACATTGGCCATCTCAATAGCCAATTGTAAGGAGGAAGGAGGGAGAGTTGTTTTCTCCTCTGGACATAAAGTTTCAGATGTACACACATGCATATGCAAACGCAAGAAGAGAGAGACAGGAAAAGACAGCTCATCAGCACAGTGTGGTGCTCAGATTATGTGAGTGACAGGCCACGTCTCTGTCATTCTTCCTTGAGATAAACCATCTGAGAAATGATGACATTCCAGGACTTCTAGAGCAAGGCTGGGTGTGTGTGAGAGAGTGTTTGCATTTTGCCCATTCATTAGTCAAAACAGACGTGATAGATGGACTTGTAAACCCTGGAAGCAGTACTTGTACCAGTATTCAACAAATAAAGGATCATTAGGTCTTGGCTACCTCAGAATGAGTCCACCCTGTTGAACGGCCATGTTTTTACAGTAGCAGTCCAGAACAGACAAATTAAACATTGGCTATATTTTTTTTATGGATTTCACAGCCACTGTTCTTTCCTACAAGCTTGGAATGGGAGGGTGAAGCGAGGCAGTTGAAATCAGCAACTGTGCTGCTAGTTACCACTAAATCCTACACCCTACTGGTCCTTTTAATAGTCTAGTGGTTCCCAACCTTTTTGGCCTAAAATGACACCTCATATACGATATATTATCAGTGGTGTTTTTTTTTCTTGCTATATTTGAACATCTTCACCAACCCTGAATAGATTAAAGAATCCAGTAATTCGGCTTCTTCTACACCCACGAGTCTGCTGCCAGTTTCAGACAAGTGTGAACGCGAAGCTGAATGTTATTTTCTAGAGGGAAAAGCTTATTTAGTACATATGCCCTTTTACAGTAGTGCAATGCTTCACACCATCACACCTATTGTGCCTGGCGCGAGCTCCGTCTTTTACTGGTGACAATGTATCAGCCAGCGTTTGTCATTTTCACCTCCTAAACAGAATCTTGCTTCTTGTTAACCCAGGAGGAGAGTGGTTTAGTCATTACAGTACCTCATGCCCCACAGCTAGACAGTTGTGTTTCTCCTGAGATCAGAACAGATTTGTGCATCCAGAAATTATGTGTATCACCGTCTGTATGCGTTGCTGCGGCGTTGACGTTGGTGCCAGTAACTACGTATGCCGGTGACACAACTTCCCGCTGCAGAAGCAGCTTTGTCCATACAGAAGCTAAATTGTCAGGGTCTCGCCACAGACTGTTGTCCTTCATGCTGCTCTGACGCACTTCCATCACTCCGGCTGTGACGTTGTTGCTGTGTGTCACGTTGCAGGTGACACAAAAGACACTTTGAAATCTGATTTGACTGGAAAATCCAATTGGAACTGCATTTCAAACCACCTCCAGATGTGGCTTGTATCCGATTTTTTTTTTTTTGCTGTCGTGATTTTATAAAATCAATCTAGATACACAGATATTGAATGTTAAGTCTGAATTTGTGACTCCCAACTACTCCGAATCATGTCTGCATGTTCACCATGTGAACACCAAGTCTATGAGTCTATGTTGAATAAAATCTTTGATACTTAAGTGATTCATGATTAGATATTAAAGCACATGTTTAACTACCTGTAGAACTTATTCAATGTCTTGCTCCAGGGCAGGCAGAATGAATATTTAAATGGTCCCAAAGTCCTCTGCTTGCCTCTATAAGCGCTCAGCTGTCCTTTCGTTGAAGTATCTTTGAGTGTATCATCTGTGTCGGACTCAAATATCAGTCTGGATCCACCGAGACAGATCCATAAATTATTACCTATTTCTCATTCAGGTTAAGATAGTTCTGTCAGGCTGAGAGATTAAAAAAAGAGTGTGCCGTTAGTTGTCAAATCTGACTGCTGGTAATCCCGGTGATCTATTCATACAGAGTCCACAGTGACAGGCTCTCTCTTTTCTCTGTCTCTGCTGCCGGAGTGCTGCGCTAGCTGACTGCGCTGCCGTCCTTCAGTATCGATCTGAAAGTCCTGGGCCGCCAGATTGCTTTCAGCAGCCATCACCTCCTCCTGTCATAGAGGAAAAGCTGCACAGATTTCACCCTGTTTTAGTGGTCAAAAAAAAAAAAAAGAAGAAAGATGGCTGATGGAAGCAAGGCCGGGGTGTTGTTCTTGCTCTCAAAGTGAGAGTGCATGATCTGGATTGATGGGGATGTGTTGATGTTTTTATTGATGAGCTTTTTGCACAGGAAGAAAATGAAATCTTCCTCTCTTTCTCTGTCTTTTCTCAGTTTCTGCGGTCGACTGACATGCTGACAGCATCAACAGTTAACTGTTCATTGGGAGTTATGTCCCTCTTCTGTCTCTGTTTCTTCCTCTCGCTGTCTCGTTCTCTTTTTCTATCTCTTCTCCACTCTCTCACACACACACACACCTAAAAGGGCACCAGCAGGACTAATTATGGACCAACAATAACTCCCCCCCCCTCTCCCACCACTCCACTCCCGGGTGCGCGACAAATTCATTGGCACATCGCTGCCACTTTTGTAAATCAGTTTGACAGACTCGGAGGTGAGCTGCTGAATACAGTTATGTGCCATGTGCTTGTGCCGCAACTTGTACCCTACTAAACAGGCTACGCAGTTGTTAGATGTCCACATCCATCTCCGCGGTGGACTGTTTGATGTTCAGAGGGGGACTGCAGGTGGGGGACAGTAAAGGCAGAGGGGCTGGGAGATATTGGAGGCTGGGGAGCAGGGGAAAGGCAATCTGAACTGGAGACCACTGGTAAGATATGGTGTAGACAGAATGGCTGGATATATTAAACAGAAGGAAATGGGTACTGAGGGTATTGTCCAGATATGAGGGTGGCAGCTGGGGTAAGGTGTTGAGATGACACATTAGCTTAGAGGCACTGAGAGCTACAGGCCTCCTGGCCTGACTTCAAGATAGTGGTTGGATCAGAGGTATTAAAGTTACGTTCAACACTCACAATCCTAATAACTTTATTTATTCAAGAAAGATCAGCACACTGGGTCTGTGTAAAACTTGATTCCTGATTGATTGATTCATCATTAATTAGATATTAGAGCGCAGGTTTAACCACATGCCTGTAGAGCTCTTAGGGATTCAGTGTCTTTATAATTACTCAGCTGTCCTCTGAAACAGATCCATACATGTTTCATGTTGAGATATTTCCGTCAGGCTGAAAGGTTAAAAATCCGACTGCTGGTAATCCCTGTGATCTTTTCATTCAGACTACACAGTGACAGTCTCCCTCATTTCTCCCATCTCTGCTGCCGTCCTTCAGAACTGATCTGTAATTTTTTACTTCTTGTGACTGAAGCATAGGCTAAAGAACAAAGCATAGAGCATAAAACAGATAACAGATGGCAGCGTTGTGATTTTGGTAACCCTATTGTTGATGATGGAACTATCGTGATCCCTTAATGTTGTCTTAAACGTGATTTTTGTGATTTTCTAACTGTTCTTACAGTTCCAACAGTTATGACAGGTAAAGCAACAGGTTTTGCCTCTTTTTTTTCAAAGGTGATGGTGTTAAGTGGAAAGTTTGAACATGCTCATAAATAAAAGTTCCAGCCCAGAACTTCATATCATATACCTACTTTACAAACTAAAAAAAAACAAAAAAACAACCATGTTCCTCAAACTTAAACCTTCTTTCTGGTGACAAAAATTGCCCAATGAAAAAAAAAAAAATCTAACTTATAATTTAATGGGTTTTCCTTTTTGTGGTACGTACTATTTTGGGGTGATAACTTGTGAGAAATTATTTCTATACAGGAAAAAGAAATGTGCTTGCTGCAGGTGAGTTGTGGTCACAGACTTGAAGTTGGAGGACCAGATGTAGGAGTACAGATAATGTTCAGAGACCAGGCCCTGGATGGCCAGGGAGCAGTGTGGGGGCGGTGTACTGTACAATACGGTACTGGAATGTGTTTGTGGAGATTATTAAAGAGCCATATATTTCTGCTGCAGCCCCACAGGGCCTGCTCTTACCGGCTGATCTCCACCCTGGCAGACGGGTAATGAAACAGGCCTCGCTAGAGATTCATCACTGTGGAGAGCCAAGGCGATTCTCTCCTCTCTCTCTTCCTCCCACTCCACTCTCCTTTTTCTTTGCTAAGTTTTTTTTTTTTTTTTCCGTCTCTAGTTTTGGTCTGTTGAATGTGCTACAGTACATCTGGTTTCAAACAGAGCATACATGAACTCACATCTTGTCAGAATCCTGTCACCAACATCATGTTTCTTTGTTTAACTCTTTACTGTCAGTTTCAACTCCTCCGTCAGAACTTTAATGGGAGTTTGACGTAATCTGGGCTGCCAAAGTTTTTCTGAGCTTGTCCAAGAGCCCATTAACACAGCCTCTAATGTCGCAAACTACATATACCTCAATGAAAAGCTAGCTCACCCCAGCATGATCATTATTCACTACCAGTTAGCTGACTTATTTATCGGTTATCCTGCTAGTCTGTCATCTTGTTAGCTGGTGATTTAGCTTCCTAGCCGGAGAGTTCACTCGTAGTTTAACTCAATGGCTTCTTTGCTATAGCAATTGGTAGCTCGAGCCCATTTCGCTCAGGCCTGCTCTACTTTCTGATTTGTCAAACGTGGAATGGTGGATGTGTATCGAACTGGCATGAACAGACTTTTTGAGTCCAGCACTTTCAGAATATTTAGCATTTCAGTTTGAAATTCAGTTTGAAAGCTGGGACAGATTCAGACTATGGGTAATCACGGAACAGAAACTGAACCGGCATCCAAGCCCACGGGGGTGCATGTATCTCCAGAGGGGTTGAAGGTAACCACTCGACTATGACAGACACACTGCTAATAGCTTGTTGATATTACAAGGTAGACCGGAGGGGTTCCAAAAGGAATAAGTTTGTGATGGGATAGCAACATAAAGCTCAGAGGAGGGAAACTTTTTTTTTTTTTTTTTGCCAGCACACAGGATTTGCCAAAGGGTTGTATTTCTGCTCCTCCATCAGTTCCAGCACGAATAATCCCAGGTTCGAGGACGAGCAATTTGGACCCAAAGTGAATTTCCAGGCAAGAAAATAAGTTTCATGTATGAAATTGGAAGAGCTGATGAGGTACCAAAAGCGTGTTATGTATTCAGGTACCGTATGAGCCTGTGTTGAGACCTGGCTCGAAATGTTAGTGAAACTGGATGGATGGAACGAGGTGAAGGGATTTGTTGGTGGAGGGAGAAGTATAACACTGCTGTGGGATTTGATGTCAGGAGACTGAAAAAAAAAAAAAAAACAGCTAATGGGAGACACAGAAGTAATTGTCTTTGGCAGATTTTTATTGGACTGTGTGCCAATAAAGCTCAATAAATTCAATGGAATTGGAGGGAAAATGTTGGTAGAGACGGCAGGAGGTGATGGAAGGGGAAGAGATATAGATGAAGAAGTGGAGAGGAAAGGGAAAGAGGGAAAGAGACTGTTGCACTACAGGGATCAATTACTAGGAACTGTGAGTTATGGTATTTGCTGCACCAAGTGCCATGTGGCTTTATTGCACTGGGACAGTGTTTGGGGGAAGAGGGAGATTATTAACCACACAGAAAGAGAGAGTAAGTGAGGGGAAAGAAATCCGACAGAGAATCAGAAAAGCATCGAATGAAAGAACGAGGTGAAGAGTTTGGAAAGAAAAGAACGAGAGCAAAGAAAGATGAGTAAACCTTGAGGCTCGCTCTCTTCACTTCTCCTTTTGCAGCCCTCCACTCTCTCCATTTCTGCTTGTCTTGCACTTTCAAGCGGGGAGCCCATTAAAGTGGATGACAGTGTAACTCACCACTGATAATCAACAGAGAGGGAGAGAGCAGACTCGCAGAGGAGAGACCCCAGGCCTCGTTTATTATGTTATATTTTTCTATTGAATCTGACCGTGCTGTAATTTCTCAAAGTGGGAAGGAGGTGCAAAGAAAGTAATTTACACAATGAATAATCAAGTCGCGTGTAGACAAGGACAGGACAAGCGGAGTCTACAGTTTAGTTCTGCGGGGAAATAGAAAGCTAATGCCACGTTTTCAAGTCAGCGGCGATAAAAATAACGTACAGTGACAACTGCACAATGTAGAGGAAACAGTGAGATTTGATATGTGTGCTACAACCAAACAACCTGTTCACCAAACAAACGAATTAATGCAACTACACACAAATCGTTTTTATTGTGTCGAAAATATACTTTTCCCAAATATATACACATCCATCCATTTCCTGTAACTGCTTATTCTTATCATATAAGCAGTTACTTATCATAGTGTTTAAATATAGAGGACATGTCATCAACATTGTGTCAGAACCGTCACAACTATCCAGTGTTTCTTTCAACAGTCCAAAAAAAAAACCCTGTTAATTATATATTTGAGCCTCATGACCACAGTGTTTTTGCTTGATGACAGACGTAACCATAAAAAAATAATTTATAGCTACACACTGGTTGCTGTGTGTCTTAAACTGTCCCCTTTCACTGTATATTTCCCCCGAGTGTAAGCATATTTGTTCCGTAATCCCCTGCAGCCACGCCACCAGGACAAATCCTAGTACATTTATTGTACTTAGCAAACAAAGAGGCTGTGAATTATAGTCAGTCACCCGGTGGCACAGCATGCGGCCTCTGACTGTTTCCACTGCCGCAGAGCTATGAGCAGTGGAAACAAACACACCTGTCAAGTGCTCCCAGCCCCGTCCCCCCCCCCGCCCCGTCCCCCACTGACCCTCAATTGGCTGGATAGAGTGGAGTAATGTGTGTAATGTGTGCCAGGCGGGTGTGAAAAAGACAATGGCACACTGCTGGGACAGTGGTTTGACATATTTAAAACAGACATAACGAGAACGGTTAGCAACGTAATATGACAGTAACATGAACATGGTGACACATTTCAGTCTTTTTATGGGATTTATGGGAAGATTTTTATGTTTGCATCCATCAAACACTTTGGTCTGAAGCAAGATATCTTGAAAAGACATATCATTGTATTTTGTTTGGATATTCATAGTCCCCAGAGTATGACCCCCGATGACCTCTGACCTTCTGTTTACTGCATCGATTAACTGTGGTCCACTCGGAAAACGAATGCTTTGGATTCCCAAAAATGATATTTGAATTGAAGGCATATAAACAAAATATATAATTTTATTTAAACATCAGTTTGGGCTGAGGACAAATCTCATAATGTTGGGAGTTAAGGGCGTTTTTGAACAGGCATCAGAAGGCCATTAAATGACTCCAAAAAATAAAGGACAGATGGCAGAGGGGAGGGAAGACACAGGAAGAGACAAGAGAGATGGGAGCCACAAGAGAGAAGTTTAGAGATGGATAATGATGATGGAGAAAGAGGAAGGGAGGTAATGATTGGAATACATCCAGAACCGCATGGATAAAGACATGAAAGAGGAGCAGAGAGAGAGAGAGAGACAGAAAAAGAGGATCTTGTGGGAAGAAGGGAGGGAAGTCCAGAGAAGTTTAAGAAAGTGAGGGATGAGAAGACGATAGAAGATGAGGAGATGGACTCAAGATTGCTGTAGGGGGATGCAGAGGTGGGCGAGGTCAGGATTCGACCCCGTGGCGTCCCATGGTAATTGAAATTAGGAGGGGGGGGGTTGGCGGGTAAGGGGGGCAGCAGGACTAGAGGAAACAGGCGACATGATAATCAATTTGAGGCTGAATCGGAAACATGAGCCACTGGGGCTCATTCCCCCTACCAGGCCTCCAGATGGCCCCGGCCCCAACGCTGTGTGGGCCCTGTCAGAGCATGCAGTGTGTGTGTGTGTCTGTGTGTGTGTGTAGTGTGTGTGTGTGTCAATGTATGTGCATGTGTGTATTTGAGAGACAATACCATCTGCCAGGAGTGCAAGGGGAGTTCAGCAGATGTATTTGCTGACACTAGGGGCGCAGTAGGGTATAGACAATATACTGTATGCATGTGTGTGTGTGTGTGTGTGTGTGTGTGTGTGTGTGTGTGTGTAGGGGCTCCCACCATGCTGTTGTTGAAGAGAAATGGCTAAAGCAGATCCATGCAAAGAAAGACAATTTACATTCATTTTTAAAAAGCGTCAAACATCACCCAAATTGTGTTCATGCTTCAGGACGAGACAAACACACACACACACACACACACACACACACACACACAATTTGTGATAATAAGTTGTGCTGCTCCGGCTGCTTGTCTGACACACAAAGACTGGAAGACAACTGTGGGAGTTTGTTGATACATCATTATTATTTAGAGACGATGATAGTGTTGCCCTGTTAAACTCTTTTTATGTAAGGAATTCATCTTCCATATATTTCTATATTCATACCACTCATTTTCACTTTTGTTTATCCACATTATTGCAGAGTCAGAGTCAAGTGAACTCAGTTCTCGCAGGGAAGCGTTTGGGGATTTGGGAACATGATTTGCCGCAACTCGAAACTTCCAAGCAAACAAGATTTTATAGATGTAACACAAAGACTGATTCAGGAGCTGCATGACCTATTTCTCCCCTCAGATATATTCAGGTTTGGAAAATAGCGTGAGACAAATGTGATGTTCAGAACAGGTGCCGTGTTGTTGCGGTTTTGAAAATCAGGAGACCGGTGGCAGCACGGCGAGCTGAGTGCTCATCCAGCCGGGTGGAGGAAGGAGTCGTCATGTTGTCGTCTGAGCGGAAGAGTGCCACTCACAGTCGATCGTGGTGTATGTCGAGCTAGAGCTGACTTGGGTGAGAGAGAGCAAAGAGCAAAACTCTTGACATAAAAGAAAATGCAAAGGCCAAGTTCTCAATCAGCTCTACATCGAGTCCATGAATCATTCAAAAAAAAAAAAAAAAACATAAAAGAAAATGCTCCTCAGACACTCAGACAGAGCAAGCATTAAAAGTATATTAAAAGCCTTTATTTAGTCAGGAGTAATGGTTTAAAGTGTCGACCGGCTTCAACCTCAAAGGGACTTAAAAACTCTCGATATGTACTAATCCTGCAACTCAAGCTCAGGCAGCGGCTCAGCGTCTTTTAAGTTCTCCTTGCCTTTTATCGGTCCTCCTTTCTTTACTCTTCTTTCTTCATTAATGGTGGCTCAGTAAAAATATGGCATCAGGAGACGGGGATTAATGCTTCTGCATCGCCGATTGTGATAACAGTCGATGATGCACGTGGTATTTGTTTACGAGCGGATCGTGACCTCTCCAGTACAGCAACTGTGCACGTACAGCATACGCCCTTCCAGATTGATTCATCTCATAGTGTTAACTTTATTGTATTTTGCAGATTATTCTTCGTCAGGTGTTCAGGTTTAAGTGTAGACCAAATGTTTCTATGGGTGTATAAAGGGCTCATCAAGGCGAGGAGGAAAGGACAAGATGACAACTATTATGACTTAATCAACAAAACTGTGGTTAAAGTATAATGTAAGATGTTATGCATTGTGTAGTTTATTTGAATGTCAAGGGCTTTTTAAGCACTGCGTCAGGTAATAAGGCTCATAGATGATCTGCATTCAGAATCAGCAGCAAACAAAACAAAACAAAAAAAAGGGATATCCCAATCACGTGTAAGACAAAAATCATCTTTCTGTATGATAGCAGTGAGCCTCCCAACCGTCATATCCCAAAGGGTCTTGTGCCTGCCATCATAAGACGTGGAGGCATTATTGATCAAGTCCTTTCAAATGGGGCAAATAATAGTATGAGAGTCGAACATAAACACACGAAAACACAATCCTCACTCAGCTGCCCAGGGGACGACTGCAGGGTCAAGAGATGAGAGTCAGTCAGTCGATCTGTGGCAGCTGAAAGAAAAAAAAAAAAAAAATAAAAGTATCAAGGTCATGTGTCTGCAAGCTGATCCGAGGAGAAGAGACAGACGGAGGAAAGAGGAAATTGAAGTGCGGACGCGAGGGCCTGGAAAGTGGCAGACATGCGGCGGGAGGAGTGGAGGCGTCTGAGAGGGTTTTGAAGTGATGGAGGAGTGAGAAAAGTTTTGGAGGGGAGAGTAGTGGGATGCTTAACGGCCAGCTGGTTGAGGAAAACAAACAAAGAAATAGTGTGTTCATGCAAAGCTCGTCCTCTGACGTCATTTGGACGGAGTTCAGTAAAAATTAAAGCTAGTATTTATTATTTCTTCTCCCTTTTTCTTGAATAGAAGTGAAAAACTCCCACACACAGTTTTGTTTACTGCTTGTTCAGTTGACCTAATTTCTGTGGCCCTGTGATTCAGTTATCTACACTATACATTATTCATATGTGCAGGTTTATAGACCTGATTAAGGTAAAACGTTGTATAAAATAAACCAACTGTAGGTAAAAAAAAAAAAAGTTTTCATTTACGCTCCAATGCTTACCTCACACATTTGGGTGTGTAAAGATATACTTCCTCATTTAGTTTTATTTCTTCTCATTATTATCTGAATTACACTTTCACACCTGGACCTCTGATCCTCGCCAAAAAACAAACTCCCTATCACATGTACTAAAAGACACCTTCTCCAAACCTCATTAACGCTACAACTGTCATTAGTTACATCTTTTCCGATGGGAATATAAGTGGCTTAACTGTTCAGCCGCAGCAGTTTCTTCCGAATGTTTAATGCTGAAACGGCAGTTTAAAGTGCTGTTGTGTTGTTGTGTTAGAGTAAGTATGGATAAAAGCGAGAGCAAAATCTGGAAATGAGTGAAGGCTGTTTGACAACACTTAATTAGACATGCAGGCTTCCATCCGTCGAGAGGTGAAGCACCGAGTGCACACAATATGACGCTAATTTGACAGCAAAACATTCAAGAACAATATCCACGTGTTTAAAGCAAATGAAAGGACACGTCAAAAGGGGCTGCACGTGACAGCGCTGCAGTAATAATGCTGAAAATGAGTACGTAAGCTGACAAAGGCGGGGCAGACAGAGAGAAGAGAGGTGGAGGCGAGTAAAGGTAAAGGTGAAAATGAGGTGAAACAGATTGTGAGGACACGAGTGAGTCAGCAGTGGCTCTCCTCAGAGGCTGTTTTGGAAAGCATTCTCTTCTTTTCTAGAACAACAACCAGCAGCCTTTCAAATGAGTACATCACCGGACCATCAACTCATCCCCCTCCATCTTTGCTCTCCTCCCTCCCCTTGATGTGTTGAATCTCATTAACACCATTCGCGATCACAACACAACACAACGCGCGCTCCGTCAGCGAGTCGCTTTGTTGACTTGCTTGCACCGCTCTCGCCGTTCAAACTCTGCTGCCTGTCCTCCTCCTCTGTACTTCCGTGTTTCTGTACGTTTGTCTTTAACGTTAATTGGTGCTCGTTAAAGAAAAAAAAAAAAGCTGTTTTTGCTTCATTTTTTTGCTCCAAAGGAAAAAAAAATAGCAGGAAGGGGGGGAGACGTCTACGGAAATGTTAATTGATAGCGGAACGAGGACAACACTGGCAATTAGTGCAGGCTGACAGATGAGCAAGGCACTGTACTGTAGACTTTGATGAAACTCTGCACATATACATACACGCACACACAAACACACACACACATACTGTACACTCACATAGACTCGTGCCCAGTTAGCCAGCAGGGGCACGTAGACGAGGCCACTGTTTGATTCAGGCCAAGCAGGAAGTGAGACTGCAAATTGGGTCTTGTGTTCTTAGTTAGTTTAAACACAGACACATACACTTGCACAGATGCAGAACAGACATAGAAACAATATCATATTAGCCAACACACACACGCACACACACACACAGAAACAGACAGAGAAATGTGCTGCTGTGGTTATCTACTAGTTTTGAGAGAACATCATTATGCTGCCGTCTCTCTGCCTCTTTCACTCGCTCCCTCTCTTTGTCTCTTTATTTTGTACACTTTTGTGGAAACGCTGCAGCCCGGGGAGCCGGATTGCTTTTGTTTTGTGATGATGGGATCTGTAGATCTATTTTCAGTGCACTGCGTAGAGCCTGAACAATGTTACGATATTTGAGAGTAAAAATGAACTGATGTTCTGATGATAAGCTCGTAACGTGAACAAGCATCTTTAGCGAGGGTCGACCAAATTATTAACAAACGAAGGAGAAAAACAGGCAACTGTCCTGCAGACACAGACCTCAAGGGGCCTCACAAGCCCCTGGTTCATTGTTATCAACTGGCTGTAAGTAATTTGATTAATTCCACATAAAATACAATAGCAATACTGCAATATTGGCTGATCGTATGGCCTAGATTCATCCGGGAGATGTGTCAGAAATCATTTGCACTAGTTTTCATCATGCTCATATTGTACTATTCCTATGAAAAGATGCCCTAGGACCCCTAACAGGTTGATCGAGGCCACTGGTGGACTGGGCAGAGGGAGTAATCATACCCCTAGTGCCACCAGTCTGAGTCTTTGTTGGTTTGTTGTTCAGTTAGCAGGGTATCCCAAAGTTCTTGAGACGTTCTTGGTGTGGGTCCAGTGGTTATAGTATTTTCTTGGAAAGTTGTCACTTCCTCAAAAACTGCTGAATCTTAAGCAAAGATGCCATTTCACAAGTTGTTTAACATTGCAAGATGCAGGATTTTTGTCAACTTTGCTGTTGTTTAATGAACTATTTCCAAATGAAAAGAACTCTGTGAGATGTGTTCAATTCTCACCCTTTGTTTTCTCTCGCTCTCTCTCTCTCTTCTATAGGTGAGCCTGCAGTGGCCAGAGAGAATAACTGCCTGAACGCTGCCAAAGCCTGCAACCTGAATGACACATGTAAGAAGTACCGCTCGGCCTACATCAGCCCCTGCACCAGCCGCGTTTCCACCGCTGAAGTCTGCAACAAGAGGAAGTGCCACAAGGCCCTGCGGCAGTTCTTTGACAAGGCAAGGCACTTCTGACACAAGCTTATCAAACATGAAAAAAAAAAAAAAAACTCTGAAAAGCACACACACACACACACACTGGAGGTTTTCCAAACGACTATCTGATAAAAGCTGAATGTCCACTACAAAGGACCTGCTTCAAAAGAAAAAATGATTTTGAAGTGGGTAAGTTAGAGGGGTTGTCAAAATCACAATAAAAAATCATGCGGGTCTTTATGTTCAGAGTTTGCTTCTACAGCGCCGAGCTTTGACATTGATTCAGTCATCAAACACAGAAGATGTTTTTGCTGTCTGTGCCATATTGTAAAAAAATGATGTGAAACATTGTAATTACAACCCAGCTCCCATGATGTCCCTTTGGAATAACTTAACTGGGATCGCGACAATATGAATAAATAGAAAACTACTCTCTGTAGTTTTCTATGCATGACATTGTTAATCTTGCTGTGATGTATAATTTTGTTTTCTTTTTACCCAACAGAGAACTCTCTGTGCGAATAGCCTTGAGCTTCGAGTTTTCTTTGTGTTGGAGATAAAACTATGACGATATTCTTCTATTGTAGTCCGACTGTGTTGTTACAGCCATTTACTGTTAACATCTACACTGGCATCACAATTTGTTGATGTTGCGATGTTAAATGGCATATTAATCAGGAAAATTCTCAATGTAATTCGTGCCTTAGTGTCAATATTTGGTTGTTTGTTTTACTGGATAATCGATGTTAAACCAAGAGGTTGACAAAAGGTTGTAAATTTCCAATAAACAGAAGAAACTAAGAGAATAACCAACACAAATTCAACTTCAACTTCCCCGGTTAATTTTGTGTTGTGGTTCTTGATCCTCGCAGGTTCCTCCGAAGCACAGCTATGGCATGCTGTTCTGCTCGTGCCCTCTTAGCGACCAAACGGCATGTTCTGAACGCAGGCGTCAGACCATCGTCCCTGTCTGCTCGTACGAAGAAAAACAGAAACCCAACTGTCTCGAACTGCAGGCCTCCTGCAAGACCAACTACATCTGCAGGTAGGAAACAGTAGGCTTTCAGAAATGTATATATATTTTAAGGGATTTTAAGGGCCTTTATTAAATAGCCGACAGATAAAGAGAGTGAAGAAATGACTGGAAATGTGGGTACAGAGACACAGGGAATGATACACAACCAAGGTCCCCTGTCCGATGTGAGCCAGGGACACCGTTATCATTGACAACTTAATCCCTAGGCCTATAAGAATCCAGTGGTAGAAGACTTGTGGCATGTGGTACTGTGCTAATTCTACCGTTTGCTTTGTGACGAGATGGAAACTCAGGACACACCGTACAGTCACAAACACCAGATGAAATAAATTGTCTGACTTCACGCAGATTCAGGTAGTGATGGACATCTGACATCATTCCTCTCTGAAGTGTGTGTGTGTGTGTGTGTGTTACGCAGTCTCTGAGCCTGCAGCCAGCAGTCGTGTGGCTCTCTGGGATTAAATGAAAGCATTAGGCATCATAAATGAGCTCCATTTGGACTGTGGCCTCAGGTCTCACTCCCACTCTCCTCGCCCTTTGTCTCTACTTAACAGCAAGCGGCATGACAGTAGTAAATCCGTACTACAAGTTTTGTCTTTCCTTCCGTCTTTGTCTTCTTTTCTTTCCGCGGCGCTCTCTATCCGTCAGACATACGCTCAGGGCTGAACAACAGGTCTCACTGCAGCGCTGCTTCCACTCGGTCCATTTGTCAGTTAGCACAGATAGATTAAAGCCATGCATTTCCACAAGCTCCCTCACCATATGTCAGGTGTAGTACACTGGCTGCTGTTGACAACTCTCACTCCGCACTGCTCTGTTCTGCACCAGACCGGTGTGATTAGATAGATCACACTGTGAGTGCGTACACGTGTGAGTGTGTGTGTGTCCATGTTTTCAACTATTTTAGTGCCACGCTATTGTTCTGACGCCCCATTATCCGAAACCCCGATAGTCCGAAAAAAGGTCCCGTTGGACCCGAAGCCCATTTGTCTTGACAGCCTGTTATCTCAAAAACAAATGGCCATCACTTCGAAGGCCAATCGCTTTCGAAAAAAAAATAGACACTGCATTTGTTAGTGGAGTGACTGTTGGCCCTGTCTGTGTTTTAACCAATTAGTTTTGGTGGCTAAACCAAAACAGCAACTGTCACCTGAAAGCGAGCTTTATTTTCAACGCCCAACTAGACGTTGCATATTTCTTATTGCTAACTTAACCACCGTGTCATTGTCACATTCTGGACCGGGCTGTCGGACAAATGGGCTTTCGATCCAGTGGGGCATTTTTCTGATGCGTGACAATCGGGCAGTCCTTACTCCTGGTAGCAGATTATCATTCAGGTGAATAGGAATATCTGTTCTCCTTTAGAAACCTTGTTTCTGAATTGCCAAAACCAGAATTTTATTGTTTCATTGCTAAGATCTGGGGATGTGAGATCGGGGAATGTAGCAACCAACAAGGAACAGGAAGACAAGCTGTCAGATAATCGCATTGTTTGAAAATATTGTAATAATACATTTTAAAGATGACAGAATTTTAGTTATTTGAACTTAAAACTTCAAGTGCATTATTTGAAGAGACGACTGTTTAAAACCCGTGGCCTTTTATGTTCCCAAAAACGTGAAATTAGAAGCTTTTATTTTGTGTCAAAGTGTGAGTATATCACACTCAATCTAACTTCAAATGGTGAATTCCTTGGGAATCCAAACTCCATTTCAATTTCACATGTCACTGCACCTGTGGCAAAAGTGTAAACAAACATTTATGAAGGCAGTAAATGAAACAGAACAGACGTGGCGGAGAATTGCCTTCAGCCTCATTCATTCCAGGATATAAACCAGCCGCGGCATACGTAAGAGGGTCATCTTACTCCACTGAAGGCAGCCATTAAGAAGGCTAATTGTATTGAGAGAAATGACTTCCAGCGCTCACTCATTTGGACCGGGCATTTTGCTGCACATTCCCGTCACATCGGCCATCTGAAATTCTTATTATCATGTTCGGCTCTGAAAATATTTTTTTGGATGTGTGTGTGTGTGTGTGTGTGCAGGTCACGACTGTCTGACTTCTTCGTCAACTGCCAGCCAGAGCCTCGCTCTCTGTCAGGCTGTCTGAAGGAGAACTACGCAGACTGCCTCCTGTCATACTCCGGTCTGATTGGTGAGTTTACATGTACACACAATTGTTTTTGGTCCGCCTTGTCTCGGCATTTACTCTGAGCCTCTGTGGATCGTTGTTCGCTTCCTTTAATGACATCTTAAAAAGGATCATTCTGTGTTTAAACGACCTGTATCTTATGTTACTTGTTTTTATTGCTAATGGTAACGCTAACACTAATCTAATTTGGTGCTGGAATCTGGAAAACACCAATTTGATGGTGCAAGAAACACAAGCAGTCAGATGATCAGGCAAGCTGTAAAAACTTGAAAATTTGAAGTACCCTTATTTCTTACTGTGTGCGTTCAACCTCTGGTGAACAGAGGTGCACAGAAATCTTTGTTCGTCTGTCAAGTCTTTGTTCGTCTGTCCTTCAATTTTCTTAACAATTGTTCGCCCACTGACTTCAAACTTGGCCGTGGTATTGCTGAGGACCCAAGGAAATGTAGTGTCGAATTTGGTGCAGTTTGGCCGTGTGGTGGAATTACGACATTGAACTCTAAATGTTGGCCTGTAACTTCAAAAACAACATTCTGGGCTCAGATGAATCAGCTATACACGATACAGGCAGCAATAATGGGAGCCAAGCATTCGGCCTCCAATGAAAGCTTGATATAGATTAATCAGTCTTGTCATAATTTACCATCTGCATTCCCAGTAAAGTTTGTCTAACCTGTCTGATCATCTCGCTGCTCATGTTTCTCAAACTGTTAGACCGTTAGAGTTTCCTGATCTCGGCGTGTGACTTGGTGAGTACGGTGTTATCACTGAAAGTCAGACAAAACTATCAAAATAAGACCCAAGTTGTAATTCCTCCTCCTGTTGTAACCGCAGTCTCAATCACTGTGTGGACCAGTCAAACTGTCCTCACATCTATTACGTCCTGGGAGCCATCAAGAGTCGGTCCTTGTAAGTCTGTAAACCAAGCGGCGCATGCACACACTGTCCACCAGCGCCAATTCATTCTGCCTACTGCAAAACAAAAAGGCCTGTTTTGGAGCATGGCCAGCACAGGGGAACAATCCATTGGGGGAGTGAGAAATCACTGACTGAAGCTATTTACTTTCCCTCGCAAAGAGAAAGCCAATTCTTCACCCGGGCTTCTCTGCATTGTGCCTTCTGCAGAAACTCCACCACACTGCGTTAGTGCTGAACATGGGGGAGGAGAGAAAGAGAAATAAATGCAACAATGATTTAACTTTGTTATTACACCATTCATCATTTAACACAGAAGGAGGATGATAAGTGAGTCCTAAAGGGTTTAAATATTCTTTTTTTTCCTTGACAGTCAGTAGCACATTGGGGTTCTTGACAATGACAGTACACAGAGAATCCTTGTTTATGGTTTAAATGTTCTCCCTTAAACAAAGAGACAGCTGAGTGCATGAATGAAAAATCTTTCCATTCACCTGCTGCAGGTACCGTGATGACTCCCAACTACCTGCGCTCGCCCAAGATCAGCGTCTCTCCCTACTGCGACTGCAGCAACAGTGGCAACAACAAGGACGAATGTGACAAGTTCACCGAGTTTTTCACCGATAACACCTGCCTCCGTGAGTTATCCCCCTGCCCAGTTGCTGTATGACCAGCTGTTTACTATTCTATTTTCTTCTGTTCTGTACTTCAGTCTTATCTTCTCTTCTCAATTCTGTTCTCTCATTTTCTATTTTCATCCACTCGTCTCTGCTGCTCTCTTTCCTGTTTTGCTCCTTTATCCTCTCTTTTCTCTCCTTGTCTCTATTTCTCCCCGGTCTAACCAAATATATCCCATTGCCATGCTTGCATTGTTATCCCTCTGCATTATAGAGAAACCAGTCATACTGCACCACGGTGCCTGGATGTGTGTGTATATCTCTGTGTTCATGTGTGTGCGTGCCTAAAAGCTGTAGCAGAACTTGTGCTCCAGATCTTTGACAGAAAGCAGCTTTTTTTTTTTTCATCCAGCCCTCTTATACAACAACTTTAATTAACAACCCCCCTTTTCAAACACACACACACACACACTGTCTGTCTCTACCCCCACACACACACACACATACATACATACAAACACAAGACAAGATTAACAAGTTGCAGGACATTCCAACTGAGCTGTAGAGATAAGAGCTCAATTCATTGTTTCCCGTGTAATCAGAGCTAATTCTGCTCCTTTTGTTTTGACAGTGCACTCTGTGCCAGTCAGCCTGCTGCTATCCTCCACAACACTGTTTAAGTGTAATGTGATTCTTCATTGATTCCTGTGCAGAGGTCAGAACACAGGGTCAGATAGAGAGTATTTTGCTCAAGGACACCGAAGCTGGATGAATGTCTGTAATCGCATACGCCTGAAGAATGGTCTCAGAAAACTACTACCCTTGATTGGATGGAAATTCATTATAAATTACAAGATCTGTGTCAGGCCCAGCTGATTAGCCAATAATACAAAGGTGATTCTAATAGGAATTAGACCTAGGAATAGAAATAGTGATTGAAATGAATGAATGAGGTGTCAATAAATGGTTGATTGGCTCGAGCTGGGTCTCGATGACCGGTTCCATTTCAGATCAGGTTTTAAGTTGATGACGTTGTTTGATTTGCGCAGCACTTCATCTCTTATAGAACCTTTCGTCTCTTTGTGCTCTTTTTTATTCGCAAAAACCAAATGTCCAAAACATTCAGGATGTTAGACCTTTTATTTTTTTTTTTTTTGCCAGAGTTTAATTTCCACTTTCATTGGATGAAATGGGGTTGCCGACTGACTGATCAGCTGTCACTGATTTTTAATTGTGTAAATACCGTAAATAGCTTGACCAAAAGCTAGCGTGAAACATGGTTATTGTCTGGTCAATGTGTTTCTTTTAGCCGGTGTCTGTCCTCTGCCAAAGATCACAACCAAATCCTAGTGCCAAATCAAACTGTGAGCAGACTAACTGAGTTGTGACTCCTCTCTCTAGAAACAATGTTAAAAGTTGACCTGCCTACAGTAGATCCAATAAGGTATTTGAAGGGATTTGGGGTTTTTTATTTAACCTGAATCAATCGTTTTCAACAAAGAAACATGAATAAAGACTAGAGATTGAACAATTAATCGGTTTTCCCAATGAAAGGCTTCTGAGAGGACATTTTTAAATTTGTTACAGGAGAAAATTGGCTCCAACAGTGGCCCATGGCTGCGCAGCCTCACGGAGAAGATTTATTGCAACGCATAGGGCCTGTAAGCAGGCTGACACACACACACACTATGCTAACTGCCAACAAGCCAAAAAGTTTGTAATTCATAGTTCCCTGGTTCTGGTTCTTGAGAATCAAATTACTCTCCAACTTCATCCTCTAAGTTAATTACTCCACGGACCCACCATCAAACCACCCAGCTTCCAGACTGGCCATTCCCTAGAGCCAATTGCAGTTCACTCAAACTGGATAATCAGCCAATCATTCAGCTATCAGCTTCTTACCACTCCAAACCTGTGCGTTATTATATCGACCTTTACAAAAATCCACTATCAGGGGATCTCTAATAAAGACATCACGCTTATTTTGTACTTGCTCAATCAGCCGTTCCTCTTGCCAGTCACAGAGTTTACTTGCTTCAGGCAAGTGTGTGTCAAGGCCTGGAGTGGATTAGCTTGCTCTATTAAATTCTGTTGAAATATCAAACATGTTTAATAAAAATTGTGACCACTATCTGTTCATTTATACATTTTCCGCTGCCGAGGTGCACAGTTACCCTGTTAATGAATCAGTTGGGTATTCAATTGATGAAGCAATCAACTGCGAGGCACGTCTATAAAGAAATCAATTAATTAGTGTGTTTCTAGCTGTATGATCTAGAAAATAAAATAATGAGCCATAGTCACAACATGGGGGTTGAGCTGCTGCTGGTGGCTCAGCTCTACATGAGCAGTGGGTGGTTTGATTTTCTTCTATCAGAATGACAGTTACCAGATGAAATAACATCAAGATCCACCCTCATTTTCACCAACTCTTCTCTCTTTCACTCTCTTATGTCTTCTCCTCTTCTATTATCTTTCACCTCCCCCAACCTCCTCTTGTTTTCTCTTGTTTTCTCTGCACTGTTGTCTTCTTACCAGTCGGGGTTAACAAGGTTGGACTGCCGTAGATAATAAGGGGCTCCCACAGTCAGTGTGTGAGTGAGTGAGTGTGTATTGAGTGCCTGCATGTAAGCATCTTTGCGTATTTCTCACTAAGGGCATGTGTGAGTATCATACATGTGTGTTCGCATGGTTTTATATGTGTGTGCTAGAGTGTGTCAGTGAGATTTGCAAGATCAAAGAGGGTTAATGCAGCTTTTATCGACGATGGGGAGCCATATGAACAGCAAAGTTGGGAGGATCGCGTCTGAATTTTTGTTTTTCAGTGTCCATTCTCTTCTCTCTCACTCTTCCCTTTCTGCATACTCATTTGACCACTACAACCCTTTACTTTTACTTGTTCTCCTGCTCCCTTCTCGCTGCTCATCCCATCTCTCTTCCTACATCTCCCTCTCCCTCCTCCCGTGCCCTCACTCTTTCTTCTCTCATTAAGTTTGCTCAGCAGTAACTGGAACTGACAACTCTGAGAATCCTGACACACGCCAGCTACAGGGTCACGACTAGAGAGAAACTACAGGAGAGAAAAGAGAGAGAAGAAACAGAAAGAGAGAGAATATGGAAAGGCTTTGGGGGAGGACTTTCTGTTCTTATACTGCACTTTAGATGTTTTATTGTTCAGGGATGGAGGAGCGTTTCCTCAGATGAAAGCCTGGCTTTTCTTTATTTACATGTCATACTGTGACAGATATATATTTAAATATATAAGCATCCACTAATAAAGTAGTTCCCAACCTTTTTGCCTCTTGAACCCTTGAAATGAATCAATGTTTACAAGTTGATTTAACAGGGTTTTTTTTCCACCATTTCCAGTACTTTTTAGAGACTTTGGGAGGTTATATGTTTGTTTTCCTATCCTTTAATTCTTCTAACAACTCCACAGAGTTATCCTGTGACCCGTTACAGAGGTCCCCACCCCTGTGTGAAACCACTGCTTTAATATTCTCACGAAAAACACTGGAGCTTTAAATGTATTCCAAGCCTTTCCAGTGTGATGCCTCCCCATTTCTAGAATATGTACTGAATATGCAAAGGTCACACCATCCAACATGATCATAATTCTAGTATCACAGCAAACATTGTACATGTAAAGTGGGATAACATGGTAATGCAGGCATCTGTGAGAGGCAAACTCATACTGCTTTACACAAATATCTGCTGCAGTGGGAAGATGATGATATCATGTTTGTTCAAATACGCAGTGATGTCTGCATTAGTGAAGGTTAAATGACTATTTGGTTTAGTGCTTTTGTTTGTGTACTCTGTATTTTTTTAATCTTTTTAAGACAGTTTAAGTTGAAGACCTTGAAAGTGAGGATATTTTTAGAAAGCATTTAGCTTAGTCATTACTTCGAAGTTAGAATAAGGACAATCACAGTCATGAATTGTTGCTACAAGGTGATACACACCCAATATGGTTTCAGGTCAAGTGTGCTGATGTCATTCATTACTGGGATAGGTGATTGGTTGTAGAAGGAGCAGCTCTCAGGAGACCGTCAAGGCAGCATTGTAGGCTTAGTAACCATTAAAGAGACACTTATTACATTACAAGAAATTTAGCTTGCTAGGGCCTAAATAAATTCTCCATTATAAGGTTAAAGGTGAAAGGTGGTGAAGCACAACACGTG
Source organism: Miichthys miiuy (assembly GCA_036365135.1). Classification (NCBI taxonomy): domain Eukaryota; kingdom Metazoa; phylum Chordata; class Actinopteri; family Sciaenidae; genus Miichthys; species Miichthys miiuy. The sequence goes on from CM071613.1 coordinate 20,888,287, forward strand.
TTTAAGCATTATCCTGTTCATACATGGCATTAACATGCATCTTGGGTGATACGATACACACCTGTAAGTATTAGTCATTTCAATTTGGAAAAACCAAATGCTGTTTTCAACCCGTGGGCCAACAGTAGCCACTAACGCACTGGGACAAATAGACACAATGTTTCTTACACAAAGAAAGAAATAACTTAATGTATAACATTTGCTGAATTTACAAGAGTTTCTCCAAACTCTGCTGCTTGGCAGATAAGAGAACCCAAATGCATAATTTGCTTTACAGTGAACCAAATAAAAATCAGACAGAGTATTTTGTTTGTACTTACAGGACGTCATTCGAGTAGGTGGTCCTTTAATGTGGACCAGTACACACTGTGTATGATCTCTATTGAATATACTGAGGAAAGGCATACACTCTCCAAATATCTCCATCTCAAAGATTAGCGCTCTGCCCTTGAAGTAATACTTTCACCTCAGACTGCGTAACATTTCCAGTCACGATGAAACATCATTACTATTATGTTTAAGTTTGAGCATACAAAAGGCTTTCACTTAAGATAACGTCACCAAGTAACTGCAAGCTAATTATCTATCTTGCAAAGCTGGTGATCAAATGAAGCTCAGCTCACACTGGGAAAAAAAAAAAACGGCATGATATACAAAATGAAAATAAAAATGCAGATGTCATATAATTGGATTTTGGAGGATTTGTTTGGAATTTGTTTTATAATTTTGAATTGATTTTTAACCTCCGAACAAGCTTAGAAGTGTTTCTGTAATAGCTGACTGGAAAGTTACTGTAAGCCTTCACTGCTTTGCCAAAGGAAATTCGATTGATTGTGAATAACAGACAGGACAATGAATGTATAAACTGATGTGTCAGACCGGCACCAGATTGAAACGTAAACAATATTTTATACTGCGTCGTATATAGTCAAAGAGGAATCAAGGACTAGGAGCACCCTGACATCCTGTGGCTTAATTTGAGATGCAAACTGTTCTTCACACACGGTCACTGTGCTGTGAATGTAATTAGGCCTTAGGTGAAGACAGAGGCGCCAGGAAAGAGCCCATTAACACTTACAATATGCTCATCAGCCTTCTGCTATCTCGGCACAAAGCTACCAGTTATGCAATAACATGCTCACACATACGTAAGAAAAATTTAAATACACAACACACCCATGAGCAAAGTCGCACATATCAGAGCTGCAGGATATTGACAGAAATGACTTACTTTGTGCTGATTATTGCATTTCAGATATGAACACCAGCACGTGTCGGCAGCTTTTTATACATAATTTATTTTTCAAGACTTATAAAACGTTAAATATTATGATGGGATAAAATTAGATACTGTTAGTTTGAAGACAATTAAAGATTTGTACAAAATGTCAGTTTATTTTTGAGCCAGGACTTGTCCCATTTAATCCACCTCTCACAAATAAGATGCATCTTTTTCCTTCAGTAATCATCACGTCGTCATACATCGTCATTCATTGCTTGTCACGGTAGGAAACAGAGACAGAGAAAGACTTTCCATCTTTTGGCATGTCTGGTCTTACCAGAGCTCAATTCAGCAAAGCAGATGAAGTGAGGGAGTCTCTGGCTCTACTTAATTCAGAGATTAATAGTCACGTTTATTAAATGTGCATAGTGGAACTAGCTCAAAGGTTTTTTCTAGGTCAGGGCGAGTTTAAGCAGAAGTCACTCCCACAGGGGAAGGAAAAGAAAGAGCAGGCTTCAGCTGTCAAAAAAATAGAGAAAAAGTGAAAGGTAACCTTAATTTACTTCTCCAAGAAATCTCCAGTATTCTAATGGCGAGCTGTCAGAGTTGCAATCAAAAGTCAAGCTGTTGAGGACACTGAGGGCAGTTCTGACTTGCTGAGATGCCAAACACACCCTGAGAATCCCCTGCTTCCTTTTGCTTAAGGAAATATCTGGAAGAAGGTCAACAGGAATTAGGGAACACTGCCACGGGTGCTTTTTAGAAAGGACCATAAGGAGAAGAGGGAAGGTCACCGACTGGAGAAATACCCTCTATCAATCACTCTTAAGTTTTCAACATCTGGAGGATGAATCTTGCCAGCACTGCAGCAGGTACTCCTTTGGTCCTGCAGTGCAACTTTAGAGCTTCAGGATGCCGCCGCGTAGAGGCGTGGACTTGAGTCAGCATCTATAGAGACTCACGACTTAATTGTAACTCAACAAGTCCTCATACCAAGACAATGGCAGTAAAAGTCTCAGACTCATGTTAGTGTTTTCTGGGTCTGGTTGAGTTTGGGAGTATGTTTGCTTGAAAGACTTGATAACCTCTATGGCTGGTGCCAACATGTTCAGGTCATCTGGGACTCATACTCTGTGCACTGCCCAAAGGTTGATGTGTGGAAACATCAAGAAAACAGCAAAAGAGAAAGAAAGTTAAGCATTTAAGGTATCCAGAGCATCTGTAGAGAGAGACGAATGGAAAGAAAAGACTGATTGATTATTAATATAGTCCATGTAAGATGGCATTGATAAAATATGTTTAATTATAGCACAGTACAGATAAATTACAGCTCATGTTTGCAGGTTTTTATTTGCGCATTTTTGCTGTTGGTTTTGTTGCATTAGCTTATTTTGAATACAACCTGCATGTGATAAGTCGAATGGCACTACAGTTTAATATTTGACCTGATCCAACAAAATGAATATATGCTGAATATGTAGACATACTCGTGTGTCTTTGCACATGTATGCATGAATATTTCAGTGGGGTTAAAGAGCCGTTATGAAGATCTGTTCTCCCTTCCTTTACCACAGTATCGGGGTCATAATTCACTGTTGGAGGGAAGAATATCATTACGTTCAAACAGCAGCTCTGTGAAGCTCAGCTTTCCTCTGATGTGTGTATGAGTGAGTGTGTGTGTGTGTGTGTCTTTTACATCAAAGCCATAGAACGCTATTAATAGGGCCACTAATGGACTCTAATGGTAAATAGCCACATCAGCACTCAGGTTTTTGACTGTGTGGTGAATTTATAATGGAGGGAAGTGATAACTAAACTTAAGTACCTTCTAACTCACCTTTAATTGTGGTTTAGGCCTCTGCAGTATAAAGCTTTATTTTAACATGGGGACTAACAAGCGTTTGATTCACGATAAGCTTCAGCTTGGTGCTTAAGTGACCTGCTTGGAATTATGACCTAGTATTTCTGATGGAACAAACTAATGATTTACCAACTCAGCATGTCAGACTCAACAAGAGATGCGTCGGAAGTCTTAGTCATGATGAAGACTTAGGTGTTCTTGTGTTTCTTTACTAACTATATTCACGTCTACTCATGTCTGTTCAGTTATTTTAGTTTCACTCTTAGCCTTAAGACGACAATTTGTGTTTGTTTTAGTAACACTTTGGTCATTTTTATCCCCCGTTCTAGTCAACGACAACTCGAAAAAGTGTATAAAAAGTCATTAGTGTGTGGTGCGTATATGTGTGTGTATATATGTATGAACATCAAACCCTTACTCTAAGCATATCAATCTTCCCACTACTGTGAATGGGGAACAAAAGCAAGCAAAGCCCCTTGTAGTGCGCCATGTTGCTGACAACTGACAATTGTGCTACTGTAGTGCCTAAGGTTGCCGATTAGTGAAGTGGGGTCAGGTTTGGGTCATTGATTAATGGATATTGTGTGGGTCAAGTAGGTGCAGGTGTTGAATATTAGATCTCTGTTTTCTCTTACTTATTAGGGGAAAATACCATACATTTTTTGAATGTCCAACAGCCAACCACTAACAACTTGTCAACGAGAGCAGAACATACGTTTCATCATAGTTTTTCTGATCAAAGCTCTATTTTTAGCCATTATCGCCCTCGTCTTTGTCATGGGAATAAGGTGGTTGACTAAAATCTTTCGTCATAGTTTTCATTAACGAAATTAACACTGGTTGTTCGCACTCTCTTTCCCTCTGTAGGTAATGCCATCCAGGCCTTTGGGAATGGGACAGACGTGACAGTGTGGCAGCCGATGTCCCCGTTCAGACCACCACCTCCACCACTACCCCCTACCAGAGGAACCGTGAACGCAACCCCAACACCATCGACAACCACATCAACACAGACCCTGGCATCTATCACTTCTGTGGCAGCCTACAGGTTAGACAACTTCAGACAAGGCTTAGTGGAGAAAGTGGAACATTTAACAGCTACTGTACAGAGCCAGACATTTTTCTCAGGTGTTGGTGAAGACCAAACCAGAGCTGAAAACAGAACCCCAATCAGACAGAAACCCCAGCCCATCCCACACCCACACACATAGTGACTAATCATACACCTGCACGAATAGGAAACTTTTTAGCCCACTCCTAAATGTGGCTGCAGCTGTGACGGATCTCAAGTCAGCAGGCACCTTGTTCCAAAGAGCTAGACCTCAGACAGGAGGTCAGTTTTCAAAATCGAACTGATTTCAGTTTTGATCCAGAATAATGCCAAGTTTTTTGACTTTCAGAAACAGCAGTGATTAGTGTGTGTACATTTTCCGTCTCTGACTTTTAGGGCCAACAAGTATCTCAGTCTTGCTTGTATTTTGCCATAACAGTTTGCCTACGCTTGTCCTTTTCCCGTGTTTGTTCTGAACTGGATTGGCCAGTTTGTTAGTTTGGCTGTTGACACACTCATGTGTATAGATCCATCTGTGTAGCTGTATGTGCCAGCCACGTCGTGCCAGATAAGACTTGGAAACTGTATTTCTCAGCTGGAGCAGCCACTCCTGCTCTACAGGAGCAACAGTTATCTGGCTGATGAAACAGAGGGATCACAAGCAGCAATCCTGAACACCGGTGATGGGCTCCTCCTGGGTCAGAGAGGAAGTGGGGATAATACTGTCATTACCAGCAGAGCGATGACAGGGAATCAGAGAGCCATTTCACATACAATAATACTGCAACCCGATGAAGCATTATAAAGTCACTAAATTTATTGTTGCCTGCGTTTACAGAAAACCCCCCTAGCAATTTCAAACTGAAGCAAACAATCTTAACCATAAATATCATTTTTATGTTTATGTGGTTGTCGTTTATGATGTTCCACGCTGTGTTATTGAAACGAAACAAACTCAACATCAATCAAACACAATCCAGTTTTTGACCCCCAGATTTTAAAGAAGCATTCATTTCTACTTAGGGGCAGTAGAACAAGCGATAAACACAATGTTAACACATTATCACCTCATTAAAGAGTTATGGTAAATAAGACAGTTGCTTATTACACGACAAAGCATCATTAATTAGCATTCATCGTAAGACATGTTTCAGGCTAACCTGACACATTTAAGTTCAAACTGAAACTTCATTTAACTCTGTTTTGGTCTCTACCATCTCCTAAAAGTAATGCCTCGCTCTATGTTGACTAGGTAGACACTCACCTTATCTGCAGTTTGGAGAGATGGTCGATGAGGGCAAAAAGCTCATCAACAGTACGGCTGCATTTCCTAGAATCAAAACAATAAGCTGAAAGGTGCTAAAATGCGCCGTAGAGCCGTGTGATAATTCTCCGTGGGTTTGTCACTTTTATCGACCCGTCTCAGATTACAGATTGTCAGTTGATCCATATACAGATATCAAATAATGCAATTAGTGTCAAAGCTGAGTCCGTACTGCAGCGGACCTTGAAGAGTCTTGCCAGAGGGTCTTTGCTGAATGCCATCTTCTCTCTCTCTCCTCTGCTTTTCCGGCCTCTCTCGACTGTCCTGTCAAAATATATATCGAAATGTAACTTCAATTCATCCTCCTACATCTGTCAGTTCATTTGGAAGTGATAGCAGACTCCAATCCTGTGTTTTGACTATTTACCTTTAGTGACCTGGCTACCCTGTTTAGATTTAGATAACAGATTGTACCTTTGACTTTATGTCCATGACTTGTTTTCAGAAAAACAAGACTAGAGTTCAGTAATGCTGCCCCACAAACACACACATGCAGGCTTATAGCCCTGCAAGTTCAGTTCACACACACAGATATTGTAGATAGATGCAATAACCCAAAAATGCAAGCACACACACACACACACATATATATATATATACACAGTCTGTACTGATAATGAGCTTTGGTGGTGTACTGGTGCGTGTGTGCTGTTGGCACTGCTCTGATAGCACGTCAAGTACAAGTTAATGAGAGAGTTGTGTTAAACCACTTTTCTCGTGTGTATGTGTGCGTGAACAGTTCCTATACTGGAGTGCGGTTGCATGCGTGTGTGTGTGTGTGTGTGTGTGTGTGTACGCAGGCATCAAGGCAGGCCGTTGTAATGACACACTCGGGGGACATGCCTGTGAAAAGATTCACTCCACTCTCCTCATTGATCTCTCGTTCTATCACACACACACACACATGCAGAATAATAACCATTAACCAGTGACTCAGAACCTCTTCGCTTCCAGCAAATGACAGCCTGACAACACTTACTGTGTTGCATTTACCTCTGCTTAGAAGAAACAAATCAAAGACTGAAAGAAAAGGTGGAAGGTGGAACCAGCTGAAAACTTCTCAGCTTCCTCCTTCCCCTTTTGTCAACGTCAAATTGAGGATGACTCTTTTGTGAAATGTTCAGAGAACACGAGGAAAGTGTCTTTGAATGTGAGCTTCAAACTAAATTAGTTTTCTGTTTTGTCCATACCTGTACTAAAACCAGTAGTTGTTCTTATTCATGCTAGCAGCATGACATCTGGCGATGGCAAAGTTGGTCTGTCGGTTGCTTGGCTGACTGGTTCGGACTGAAATATCTGAGCAACAATTCGATGGACTGTCATGAGAGTTTGTGCAATGATTCATACCATTCCAGTCTTGCTGACTTTGGGGATTTTTGGGACTTTTGGGTTTTAGTGAAATATATCAACCACTATTGGGTAAATTGCCATGGTGCAGATACCAAGAGTGCCCAGAGGATATATCATCATGAGTGGTGTTTCATTTAGTGCCACTGAGAGTTTAAAAATTTGGAACAAACATCCACAATTCCTATATATTGCATCCTATACGGGACTTTGGAAATCCTTTGACTTTTTATATATTGCTACCATTGCCATATTTCAGTTTGTCCAGTTCTTTGGTTTTAACCAAATACTTCCAAAACTAATGGCATCCCCATTAGCCTCAGCCTCTGGCCATTACATAGAACCAGTTTGGAAGTCGTTATTGCAAACTGTTGGAAAAGGATAGGTTCATTCAAAAAAAATATAGGCGAGGTGATTGGATAAGCTCAAACCATCAACCAACTGTAACCTTAACCAAGAAATTCTCCATGCAGCCTGTGGCTCAGGTGGTAAAGCATCTCGTAAGAGTAATAAAATCTGGTAGGGGTGTCTGCGGTTTGATTCCTGGGTCACCAAATCCATTTTAAGTGTCCCTGAGCAGCATACTTAATCCCAAATTGCTCCTATCAGTGTGTGTACAGTACCATGGTGCTTTGGATATGAAGCGCTGTAATTCTTCTAATGAGTGGTTGAATGGATGAAACTGACAAGTGTTGTAAAAGCTCTTTTAGAGGTCAGTAAACCAGGCAGACATTATGTAAGTCCATTCTGATATAGCAACCACTGTTGTTCTTTTTCAGCGAAGAGTCACTTCTCACATACCGAGTGTTAAACCATGCATATAGCTGATGCCGTATGGCCAGTAGCTCCCCGTAGGATGCCGATTGCTTGCAGCTTGAAGCCTAGCAAGATGGATTCTCGCCATATCTTGTGATTTGTTGAGCTCCCGAGTGCAGCTTTCTCACAAGATTACCCCAGCTATAGCAAATTTTAGCATGGTAATCGCAAACATCATACCTGCTTATCAAGATTTTATGAGTGTGTTAGCATGCCGACATTAGCACCATTGCATCACAGAGTTGTTAGCATGGCTGTAGACTCTTCATCTTATTTATTTTCTCCCTGTATTGTCTTTTGAAGGTAATTAAAAACACTATAAGGACTGCTTTTCCTTTTTCATTACACAATAGAGCTAGCTGGGCCTCCACAGATAAAACAACATATATATATATATATATATATATATATATATATATATATATATATATATACACACTCCAGAACAGAGAGGCATATACACACATGAACACACAGTTTGCAAGCCCCAGGGCTCCATCAGCCTGTTGTTATGAATATAGTTGACTCCAAAGCCGGCAAGAAGTGCCCTGGACAAATATGGAAATCTACCACATGCTAATGTGACTTTTCAGAACAGGCAGATATTAGACAAATCCAGAACACGTGGACGCGAGGCAGGAATATATATTTGAATTTGGTGACATCCAGATCTTTTTAAACTTGCAATAAGCATTGCCATTGTTTAATATTCCAGGATACTTCCAAGGTATGCAAAGGTTTATCTGGGTTTCTTATGCGTGTAATTTCGAGCAAAGCTGTGATCTAATTTCACCCACTTGCAGATGTTTTTTTTTTTTTGCTGCAGATTTTTAAGATATTTCAGAGATGGCAGACATGCATAGGAAAAGATATAAAGTATCAGCATTTGTATGTGAGGAAGCGAGAAAACATGGTTAAGTTGCTGCATATGGTAGTTTTGAATCATCTAGCGGTGTTGTCTTTGTGTACAAAGACTTGACTGTTATTTTAGACGTGAAAGACAGGTCTAATCTTGTGTTTTGAGTGCTGGTAATTTGGGGGATTTAGTATATGGCCCTTTTTGGATCATAGATTGTGCCACAGATGGATTTTATCTCTTATTTCAGGAAGACTCGACTCGAAAAATCTGCATCTAAACTGCTGAATTTGTTCATTCTGAATCATAGTGGAGACATTATAACGGTAGCAGATGGAGCCCTACATCTAAATGAAATCTACATTTGAAATTCATATCATTCATATCATTTAAATTCCCTGATGATTTACTCAAAGTGCTCTCAGGATTTAAGACTTAATCAACAAGCTGTAAGGGTTCGTTATTATTATGATCTTTCAGTGTTTCTGATGTAAAGTTGGGAAAACTTTTAATGCATCCAAACGATGACTCGACGCACAGATGAGACCTCATCATGAAACAAACTGATGTAAGTAGTGTGTAGTCATTGTGTTCCTAACAATGACTATATACAACCACTTATATTTCCTGATACCGCACTTGGGATTCTTGATTCGTTCTTTTGTTTGGGTCTTTATGCAGAGGCCCGCAAATACACTATGATTTATAGCCATCATTCCACCCGAGCTTTGGCTTTTTTTTTTTTTTTCATTTAGTGCTGAAGAAAAGGTGCAATAACAGAATACAGTTTCTCACTTTCTGTATTACTATGCCCGCTACATCCTGTACATCCCTATTTTTGGTCTGCATTCACGATACTCTGTACTGGAGCCATTTATTATTCTGTCACACCTACAGTACTGCCTGAGCACACACACATACACGCACATAAATACCCAGAAGCCAAAACTAGAGTTACATTCACTTACAGCATACATCCTGAATACTGAAATGCAGTATACGGGTCATTAGAAGTAAAGAAAATTATTTTCTTGAGCCACAAACTCACAATCAGATTTTGAATTTACCAAACACACAATAAAACTATGAGATGTGTAGATGTTGATTACAAGACCCGTGCTACAAATCAGCAAATCAAGTCATCGTGGGCTTGCAATCAACGCGTGGTAATCAGTGATACGTTTGGAAATTTACCTCAAGAGCAAAGACGTAGAGGAGAGAATGCAGATCACCCCATGTGAGACATCGCCACTCAACAACATGTAACAATTTCTAACAGGCGTAATAAGCTCACAGTTATAGTTAAAGATTTATGGTGCTTTATGGGGCATGGCAGCTAAGCAAAGCACTACTGTGGTGAGGGGCAGCAGCAAAACTGATTATAGACACGAAAAAACGGCCTGCCAAGAGAATCTGATCACCTCGCTGAACACTGGACTTGCTGGTCAGGCGCTGCTTTGACTCACTTTAACTAATGTTAGTTTGGACCTGAACTAACGTGGTAAAACAATGAAGACACACGATAACACAAACCAAATAACCGATCAATCAGAAACTCCAGTGTTCTGCGCTGGTAAATGTTGTTTTTTTTTGTCAATGAAGGCTTTGGAGAGAGCATAGAAAGATATAAATGCATCAGTTTTGCATTATCATCCCAACTTTTTTTTTTGTTCAAGAAGTATTTCAGTTATTTGTGCAAACCTACGCTTGCACAAAGATGTTTTCCTGAAAAGCGACCTGTCCTTCACAGAAAAGTCCTATAGAGGAGTTCCAGGTGGATGGTTGGGTGTACAATACCTTAGGACTTGGAGTCCTAAAATTACACCCTGTCAATATCCTTTGCATCTCTACTGGACAATTTGGTACCTCACGTTTTATGTCCAGGTTGAACATTAAATACCAATGCAAGAGGTTCCCTTCATAAAATGCTAACCAAGTTATACTTGTCTTACCCTAACCATATCGAAACAACAAGTGGTTTGACAAAACCACTATCTCTCCCCAATCTTTTCAAGGATTCTGTAGCTACCATGCAGACAATGTAGAATGTGATAGATATTGTAGCACTTTGGCATCGGGGATGAAAAATGTCATGGAGTGACATGAAAAACTCATTCAAGGAATCAAAGCATCAGTCAGTGCTGTCATCACAGAGCAGCCCCTAACCTTCATTTACGCACAGAAAATGTGTTTGCGTATGTGTGTGTGTGTGTGTGTGAGAGAGAGAAAATCAAAGAGTGTGTGTTTGAGTGTGCGACAGCCACTGAATGATAAATCTGAGATGAAATCATTGTCTGGGTTTGACTGTCCCTCTGTGCTCAGCTTCCCTCTTCTTCTCCTCTGAGTGAAAATATCAGAGGCTTTTAAAGTTTAACAGGTCTCAGGGTAAACTCTCCAAGGTTATTGTGGGGTTTTTTTCAGTTTCCAATCTGTTTTTATGATCGGATCAGCACAGAGCTTTCATAAAACTACAGATTGAATGTTATGGTTATTTGAGGTTTAGTCACAGTGCTTGAACACTGATGCCCGTGTGTTGTTTGCACCTGTTGTGTAAATGTATCGACAGAATATGTTCAGTCTAATTAGAGTGTAGATTGTCCCATCGATTGTTGATCAAAGCAAATTAATTCCTGGGGATCCTCTAAAGACATTCAGCCATCAAAGCACTAATATGCCGTCGAGTTGTGTTGTGCGAGTGCAAACTTTAAGTTAACCTTGAAACTTCATCAATTTATATTCTGTTTGCCATTTTCATCAACGCAAATATCACTACAAACATGAACCTTCGTGTGCATGTTAATTCCTTTTTATCTTTCTGTTGCAGGCTCAGAAATTAAAGTCAAACTCAACTGTCGATGGTGTCTTCTGTGTGGTAAGTTTGTTGTAAAATACATTTTGTATAAAACAAAAATGTAGAACACAGCAACAACTAAGTCACGGTTAGGGAAATACAGGTTGTGTTTGCCTCACCAGCGACTATCGTCACTTAGTTTTACTGTTCCCTCGAATCTTTGTCTTAAGAGGTACTCATGGCAAACTGTTGCAATATTTTTTTTTTACTTTGTTTTAATTATGTTTCAGTTAAATGGGCATCTGTAAGGCTGCCAAATCCACATTTTCTGAGCATCCCTGAATGAGCTATAACTAAATCAAAAGAGAAGATTTCAAAATAACTGCAGTGACAAATTGCTGTCTTAGCAATTTTCTCAAGTGTCTGAGAGCTGCTCATTGCAGTGCATTTGGATATTATATATTAGTGGTATAGGTGCACTGGGTTAAAAGGGCTATTAGAGTGTCCATTTCACCATTTTATGTCAGAAAACAATTTTATTTTACAACCACAAGGAGATTGCTCGAGTTACCAAATGATCACAAACTCTAATAAGACCTTGCTGTCGGAAGTCACTGACCGCCCTCTGACAGTGATTACCACGGCAATCCTTCCTCCTTGCCTCCATGCCTCCTTTGTAAACTCCAGTTCTTTGTAGTTCCTTTGAGGCTGAAATGGGATTGTTGCTTATCTGGTGGCTTTTAAAGTTCACTGTAAATGTCATTGTACAATAATAAGGCACCGTTATGCACTGGACTGACATTTAATAGAGGCAGGGACAGGTCTGGAGGAGATGACCCAGCGGCTAGCTTGCAGCTTTATTAGCAAGCCACAGACCAGGGGGCTCTATATACACATACATACACGTGGTGTCACATGCAAATGCACACAAAAATACTATTTAGCTTTCCGCTGTGGCATTTTAGTTACAAAAACAACCTTTAGATTTTTTCACTGTGTCATACTGGATGAATATATTTTTAATATTTAATTTTTTCTAGATGTGATATCATTGAATTAAACAGCCCAATGTCTTGTGTGCATACGTGAAAGAAACTGCAACCTCATGTTACGTCCCCGTGGGTATAGGATGCAAAATACCGGTACTACATACCTAAAAAAAAAAAGTGACAATGGCACTTGATGTTGTGCTTGGCAGTGTTTTATTGTTGGTTGAATTTATCATCATTTATCAAGCTGTCATGAAAAAGATCCTAGAATCTGTTGTGGATAAGATCCAGAGGCACCTGCCACAGCTGATTCATGAAACTTTCTTATGCCAAAATCTGGACATCCACACCGGGCGACAATTGTGTGAAAACAAGTTGTCTCTGAATATACAGGTTCTCCAGGATGATGTCATGGTTAATTTTACAGCCTTGAGAAAGAGAGAATTGATATATACCAGTATATATAAGAATATGGTGGTGTCTATTTTCAATACAACAAAGCATTCCTTTGACTTTAGTGGCTAATCAGCAGCTCAGTTGCAGGTGAAAGAGATGGTCAACTCTGGTATATTTGCCCAAACTGTGTCTTCGCTTTTGGAACAATGGGTTATTGATTGATTTTGAATATTTTTAATGTCTGTCACTGCCAAATTTGAACAAATAGAGCTAGCTAGCTACCGTTACATCTGTGATTTGTTTGAGTCTCACATAGCTCAGCTTTTTTTTATAAACTAAACTAAACTCTCCTGTCCCTCTGTCTCTCTTTCTCAGGACCCTCAGATAGACAGTCCAAGTACATCCAACGCCATCCTGAGAGACTCAGCTGTCTCCAGACGGCCCGCAGGCCTGGCCTCTCTGCTGCCCCTGATGCCCTGGCTGTGTTACTGCAGCCTGCTGGGGCTCTCCTCGCCGGGCGTCTTGTAGCCTCACTAAACTACAACGGACTGACAAACACACATTTGTATAAAAGAAAAAGCAAAACAAGAAATTGTATCCTTTCTTCTTCAGTAATACCTGTTGTACTTTTATTTCCCTCTGGATTATATCTCTCTTTTGATTCCTACTTTGATTTTTTTTATGAATTTCTGAGAAGCTTCGTTGTTTTATTGTTTCGTTTTGTTTTGCATTGCAGCTGTGTGCTAAAACGGTGATCTACTATACGTGTTAACTCAGTTTGGCTGTGTGTTACCTTTGGGTTAGTTGAAAAAAAAACGACAAAAAAAAAAAAACAAGGATTTAAAGCTTCTGTGTTGCTAAAGGGCAGAAATGAGAAAATACTCGAGGACTACATTCCAGTAAACCACAACTGGTGGCTCTTGGAAAGGTACACGCAATGTAAATTAGCATTGATTTTCAGAGTCGTCGAATCTGTTTTCACCCACGTCTGTTTGTGTGTTGAGGCTATCGGTGGGATCTTTCGCTTAAAAGTCACAGTCAGTTCAGTAACGGCTACATTTTATCACTTGGGCAGCCTTTTTGGTGTTATTCAGTCTGTGGTTTGTGTATGTTTTGATAATGATGTGATCTGATATTTTACATTTTTATGAAAGTTGGATATTGACCTGACAAAAAGAAAATGTCACTTGAGAGCTTTTCTTTTTTTTTTTTGTCCCCAGGGTGAACACCGATAACTTAAAACATCAGAGAACATCTGCGCCCAAACCATCTTTAGTGTAGCTCATACTGAACACACATTGCCACTGGCAGAAGCACACACGCAAAGACCCACAAACACATACTGCACATTTTCACACATTCAGACAAAAACACACAGAAACACACACACACAGCGCCAGACGTTCTGCTCCCCTTTTTCACTCTTTTTTTTTTTTGCCAACAGAGTGATACTAACAGATCACAGGACAGAAGGCAGCACGCTGCTGTGGATGGATGAATCCACTCCACTCATTAGTGATTGTACATACTTGTAACTGTTAGAAGTCCAAGCCATGTTCAGTGTTTCTCTGTGGAAGGTGACAGAGAAGCTGCTGCAGTCTCACCTGAACAATTATTTTCTCTTATTTTTTTTCAGTTTTGATGTCATTTGCTGCACTGCGTCCACAAAAACGAAAACAAGAGCTGACTTATTGTTGTCGAGTATATTCAACGGTAACTCACACCTACTTCGCTCCAAAACGCAAAGCATCCCTTTTTCAGTGTTACGACTTATTGCCTCAATTGTGAAACTGTCAACACGTGTTTGGGAAGGGAGCGATCACTTGAAATTGACCATTTGTTAAGCCCCGCCACCCTTAGTTACTGTCACTTCAACTTGCAGCATTGCTTGAGTTTAGTTTAGCAATATAAATGTGGCAGAGATGCTTCGAAATAAATTAGAATTTTTAGAATAAGTGGCCTTTGATTTCAGATAGAAGTAGGCATAGGGACATTTCTGAATTTGAACTAGTGACCATTAGCTTTGTCGTCTAAGCTTCTGGCTGTCACTAGCTAATAAATGTTGATTGGACACCTTCTCCAGCTGACTTTTTGTTATTTTAAATTGCCATTGTGGAAAAATATTATTATATTATTATTATATTACATTATATTCTTATGATGTACCTCATAAAACATACAAAAAAAAACATACTTGGACAAAGAATTTAAATATGAGAAAAGGGAATCAGCTGACTTGAACTGGTGTGTTTTCACTGTACTTGACGTGCAGTACAAACTAAAAGAAACCCGACAACCTGCGATCCTGAACTGATTTGAGAAGTGAATGACCGTTATAAATCACAATCCAGCGTTCCTCCTAACATTAGCAACTAAGAGCTTCACACTTAAACCGTTCCTTGCACTTTTGTTCTGGCACTTATGGTTCTGTAAAGCTGAAAAAGCCTTGTTGAATACAGACTATGTCTCTTCAGTTTGGCCTGTAAACATAATGCCCACGTGGTAATTGGACTACAAAGCTTATAAAAGCTGCTTTGCTTAACTACAGATGCAAAGTTTCAAGAGTTTTGGTGTTGGGGTTTATCAAACGGTCAATTTTATCTTTTTATGACTCCGGCAAAACATGTGACATGTGACTTATATGTATGTAAAACATTAAAGCATTTTGTATGTCTGCTTCTGAGGACTGCTGGAAAAAACAAACAACAAAAAAAAAAAGCCACAACATCGCTATCGTGTTCACTTCTCACGCATCCGTTTTCATCAGATGGAGGCGTATGGTTTCTTTTCATTTGGACTTCTTTACAACACGTGATCCAGACGTTTACACACATCGCCGTGGCATGTTCAGCAAGTTACTTTAGCCATTTGGATACTGACAGGAGCATTTATGACACGCTGCTTGGGTTCATGTAGCTTCTCAAAACATGATTAATGTATAGTAGAACTTAAATGTTATTTACCAAGCATAAACATGGTATATGCACTGTATGTACTTGGCTGAAACTATAAAGTGGACAAATAAATGTCTGATGATATTCTATTCCAGAGCATTGTGAGCTATTTTGACATTCAGATACAACATAGAGTACATTGAATAAGCCAGAATACTGTTTTTTATAACAACTTATGTGTATATTTCTCCCACTATGTACATGATTATGGAATATTATTGCATCTGAGAAAGAGGATATCAATGTAATTCTCCTACTGTAGTTAAATAGCCCCCCATTATGATGTTGCTTAAATATAGTATCGATTTTTTGGCTAAGATTTGAACTTATTTTTCTATCTTTTACTAATTTTTGCTGTTTCGATGAGTTAAAAAGCGAACGAGATGGACCAGCCACCGACAACTCATGTTTTTAATTGTTCAACTTTTTAAAGACTGTTCAGTGCCGTCACCGTAATTATTTTGGTTTTTACTGCTGAAAGAATTATGGCGACAATAACGAGAAGTTGAGCAAGAAAGAAAGTGCATGGTGATTTAGAAGAGGTTGGGGGGGGAGAAATGTTGAGTTGCTACGTGACAAATACTCAAACTGGGACTGATTACATTTCTCAGAATTGTGTCTTACAGTACATCTGATCATTTTATATTTAAATCCCAGTGCCATATCTTCATTGGCACTAGAATATGAGCTAGAGTCTATAGAGGTGGATTAGTGCTTCACCTCTGAGTTCAGAAGGCCTCTGCTCCTTATATAAGGATCCCACTTTTGAACAAAAACAAAGTTAAAGATGTTCAATATGTTTGCTCTCCATCGCCATCTCATCTGTTGTTTGAAAAATACCAAAAATGGCTTTTTGGAGATGCAGACTCCCTCAGATATCTGGCAGCATTAAGTTCTTAGCTTGTGAAAATGTAAAATCTATTGTACAAAAGTTATGATTAAAAACTGTTAAATCATCCAGACTGTTTGTACGTGCTGTTATTTTCCTGAACAAGGATGAGAAAACAAAAAAAACATCAGACAAACTGGCAGATGGATACTTTACACGAAGGATTAAAGAAAGTTTGAGGACATTGCCGGTGAGAGCCTGATGCTGACCTTGTGTTACCAAACCAGACAAATGTAAAGAGCAAAGAGATGAGACCGGATAAAGAAAGAGTCAGCTGAGGTTTCTGACAACTTTGGCCAACTGGCATGATGGGGAGGGGTCACGTAATGCCAGCTTAGCACTGAGTGATACTGTATTATCCAGCGCGGCATGCAGAGAAACAAAAGATTAACCAGAAACAAAAGAGGCAAACTCCTGTGCACACTCTCTTACCTGCAAGCAACTTGTCTGATGAGTCAGTTCATGTTCAGTTTATATCTATTACTTCTTATATGAAACGCCTACTATAACATACATACCATTTTTAATAACTGAAGGTTTATTGGGTTTATATCTGGGCTTGTGAACTTCATATTGCATTTATATTATTAAGGAGTCAGCAGCTAAAAAGATGTTGCTACTTTGGAGAGAAAAATAAATTAAAAAAACAGCCCGGAAGGTTAATAAAATAACTGGATACGTTCTCCGAAAATATTGAGACGCTCAGTCATTTATAGTCTTTAAAATAACAGGAAGGCTTTCCGAGACTGGAATCAATCCTCATCCAATTTGCACTTGTGAGAACAAACAACCATCATGAAAGACAATCACTTTAGAGAGTAACAAGGAAGTGGTGCCAAGTGGCACCTGCTAAACACATTTTACTCTTCAGCTCTGTAAGAACAGAATGTGCCAGTGATGCGTCAGTCAAAATATGAATCCGCAGTAAGTCAGACACAGTAGGCTGGGTTGTGTGTGTGTAGATATAAAAGGCTCATTTTACGGTAACAAAAACATTTCTTATTTTCAGAAGAGTATACACTAAAAAAAAACATAATTTTAAATATTATATCGCATTTATGCAAGTCAATCAAACACCGGACCTTTAAGTTAACCACACTTTCATTGTTGTTGTTGTCAATGAAGACAAAATAAAGTTTCAGTTTAATTAAATATGATCTGACCGGGAGCTGATGTCACCACAATCACTGACTTAACGCACCGCCCGACGAGAACGCTAAGTGACACGAATCAAACACACACGCTCCCTACCCGGTGCGCTGCCAACAGGTTGCATGCTGGGATCTAACACGCCTGCACACGGTGGATGTTTGAGTGAGAGATTTCAGCCTACACGGAAAGCTTTCTGCAGATTTAAGCTGTCATTGTTGACGACTTCGACTTCACTGTGCAGAAGTTTACAGACACGTGAGTACAGAAACAAAGTCACTGATGGGCTGTCAGTCATTCTGAACGCGTTTGTCCGGAAACTGTGCAGGGCCTGGTCTGCTTGCTGTTTGTGTGCATGACGCCTAATGATCTACTGTGTTCCAGATTGCATGCAATTGTGTTGATAGTCATTGATAAAGAGGACATCCGACTGTGGCTCAGAGGTAGAGCGGGTCGTCCGCTAATCAGATGATCTGCGGTTCAATCCCCAGCTATGTCGTGTAAAAGTGCTTTGAGTGGTAGGAAGACTATATATATATATATATATGGAAGTGGTGTATATATATATATATATATATATATATATATATATATATATATATATATATATATATATATAAATCCATTTAACTTTTTTAACACTATGAATAACAGTGAGGTAAAACAGAAAAGGTCGATGGGGAAATTGGTCTGACGTGTTCACATCATCGTCATAAAATGCCAGAAAATTAGTCTGACATTTGAATATACTTTAGTCATAATTCAGCATTATCTTTCAACACAGCCATTAGACTAACTGTGCTTCCTCAGCTCGCCATAATAACAGTGATTGCAGTATAACCACATTTTACAAGAACGTAATTCAAATGCCAGATCTGACTCACCGTTATAAGAAATACTTTCTTTTTTACTAATTTTTAGTGTATATCACAGATGAATAATCATAATCAAGTGTTTTCTTATTTCTAAGTAATTTAAATGTTTTTTTTTTCAATCCAGTCCTTATGTAGTTTCAGTTTTACTTAAACTTAAGCAGACCTCAAACATCATAAATTTTAGGCAAGCTACTTTAAAAAAGATGACCCTCCAGTTCTTTTCAGTCAGTATTCTTTGCTTTTTAATGTACATGTCTTCATGTCAAGTTTTGAGACTGGAGCCTGTCACCTTTGCATTGTTGAAATTGTAAAAATAAAAGTGTAAAGTGTAAAAATGTAAAGCCCTTGAGGCTAAATTGCACAGAATAGAGCAGCCAGATTAGTTCTTCTGCATTCTTTTTATGCTAAAATAGTCTTCTGTTATTCACCAGCTGTTATCTGGATTAATACACCACAGTTCTTTTAGGAAATAATAGTGTACTAGTTTTTGTCATGTCATGTCAAGTCCATGAACAAACCGTTCTTTAAAGAGTGACATCTTCAAGTTTCTTGTGTCTGCACAATAGTCCAAAACCCAATAATATCCAAAGAACTGTCTCATGCTGATGAACCGGGAATGTTTTCTATTTTTTGATCAAAAAAATCTTTTGAAGCAGTTGATCAGATTAATAGAAAAAACAGTTCCATGGTGATGTGTCAAGATTCAAAAGAAGGAATCAAGATAAACCTTCACTTATCTCGTCTCTCCAGTCCAGTGAGATACAGTATGTGATTGTGGTTGATGAGTATAATACATAAATATCGTTGTAATGTTGTGTTTCTGTATGATGTGTCCGAGGTGGAACTGTATAGAAGTAAGATAAAAGAGGACCCAGGACGGATTCCTGTGGAACTCCTTGTAATCAATTTACCATGTTAGAATGAAATCACTGCTCACTTATGATGACTGTTATGGTGGCTTAGGTTTAAATCCAGACACATGACCGGTCAAGTAATCAGTTAAGTTGAACATAAGAAAATTTATGTTTTTGGTTTTGGACTCAGACAAAATGCATATGACAAAGACGTAATTGAAAAAAATAGAAAACCTGATAATTGACAAAACATTTTGGTACTTATTCATTTAATTAACTTCTTCATCATATTCATTATATTAATAATGTCTTTATTTTTACTTTTTGTCCAGTTTGCAGACCCCGTTTAGTTTCTACCACCTTTGATGTTTATATAAAGGACAGATGCTGACCCATTTAAATACCTGAAGTTTCCTTTTGTTCTTCCCTAACACTGTGCAGAGGTGTGGGCACATCATAACTGGGGACACCAATAAAAGATGAGATGTGAGACAAGCTTGGAAAATGAAAAGGGTTAATTGTAACTCGGCGGTTTAAAGGGGGATTAGATTAAAAAAAGATCCAACAAAGCATTTTTAATGAAAACATCAAAGCACTGTGACCTAACATATAATTAAAGACTTTTATTAAAATTCAATAACCATCCAGCCGTAGCTTTTCTTTGTCCAGATATCCACACGTTCTCTGTTCTCTCCAACACGTTCAAACAGCACATGCTCGAAAGGGCACTTCTTTTCCCCCTAATAGCGTCACACAAATACATTTCACACCCCTGAAATTAAACCCCCTAGCTTCATAACAGAACTATAAAGACAGCTATCAAATATGATATCATGTGAATGTGGGAAATTGGATTTTCGATAGCAAGAGGCATTTCACATGCAGGGATTGAGCTTATTAAGTGTCATTAAAGTCCTATTTTCCTACTGTGGAATGGCTTCTGTGTGGATGTGAGTAAGCTGTGATGAAAGCTGTGGAGCACAGTCAGGTGTTACCTGCTGTTTGTGTAGTAATAATGGAAAATAAACAAACAAAGAAAGAATGCTGGTTGGTCATAGCTGCAAATTACATATTTCTGAAAAAGGATTAGCAGTAACTCTCAGTTTCTCTACACTGCAAAAAGTCATTCTAGTTGGTAATTGACTTCACAGTCTTTATTTTCTCTCATCAGGATGACTTTGAACCAGTTTCAAATGCTAATCCACTTATTTAATTATCTCCTAAAATATCAAGTTATTGTTGTTTATTGTAATGAAGCAGAGAATGGTCTTATTAGTTGCCAGAATGAGACAAGAGTGCAGTTTCTATTGGAAACATGTTGGAATCTATTTGCTGCATTGGATGTTTTCATTTCACTCACTGTAAAGAAACAACAACAAAACGAAAAAGTAAGTTTTTTGGCATGAACTGATTTGAGAATTAATCCGTTCTTTGTTGATTCCTGGCTCAGGATTATAGTGTTTGTGTTGCAGGAGGCGACATAGACTAAATCCGAGTTGTTTTAAGATTGTTTGTGTAGATGTTGTACAGTTTCTTCTGGTCCTGTTGTGGGGATCTGTGCTTGTTATCTAATAAGCACCTTGACTTGAGCTTCAAGGTTCTTTTAAGACAGGTAATACACATGAATAATAACCAGAATAAAACTGAACCAGACTCGTCTCCTCATCTGCTCCCACTCATAACAAGCCTCCTGATATTATATTTGGGTTATAGTTTATCAATACCAAAGCTCTATTCATTAATGGACAGTTTATAAGAGGAGGTCATAAAACTTCACATAAACACGTTGGGTTTCCTGACACCAGCGTGAATTAACGTCTATTAATGCATCACGAGGGAATTGCTGTGCGACGCACTAAAAGTCCTGTGTGGCCAATTCGTGTCACGATGACAAATAGGTTATGAATGCTATTAGATGTGTTTGTCGTAATCATCTTTGGTTCTTTACTGTCATAGTTTAATTAGGCAGTTTGTTTACAGCTCTAATGACTGAACCATTCTGCTGTAAAACTGACAGTAACAGGGACAATAAAGGGGTTAGTAATTTGGTTGGGTCAAATTATTTATATAATGTTTGATAACAGATAGAAACATATGAATGCTGTCACTTGTGGACTTAAAGGAGAAAATTCTGGCGTTTAGTCTTATAAAAAAAAACCCCAAATTAACAATGTATTTGTTTACTTCATAATACACTTCATGGTTTAGCTTCCCCATTTCTTTAAGTTAAAGTTACTCTAACAACTCGTGGTAAAATAATACACACAAGATCGTCAACGAGGGCATCTATTCATAAAATACTGCTCAACAAAATTTGGTCAAACTGCAGCAGAATAGTGAAGTAAAAATGAGTGTAAAAAATGTTATGTCATATATTCACTAAGGTCATAATGTACTGGCATTAAGTGGAATTATAATTTTTTATAGTGTTATGTGCATAGCATACTCTGCCAGGGACAACAGATGAGAATTAACATTACTATATCAATACATTTATTGCACACTGTTTTTTTAAATAAGCCAATAAATGAAAATTAAATTAGTCCTTAAAACATCCGCTATCTGTGGCTCTTCATGCTCATTGGTTCACATTGAAGACATTAATATTTTAAAAGGAGTCACAAATATGTAATTTTCTATAGCAGCAAGAATAAAGCAAATGGTGCATTTTGTTTGGACTATTTTCAGCGGTGGATGAATCCTGTTGAGTATTTGTTGCAACAGGACAGTGTGTGTGGGAGTCAACAGTGTGGCTTACTGATGTGTCCATAAGTCCCCATGTCAAAATGTCCAAATTCACAGCAGAAATAAACATGTTTACAGCCTGGTACAAAAAACAGTTTTGGTCTCTATAGCAAATTTCCTCGCTCATGTCAACTGTTCTGACTCTGAATTTTTAAAGAACTCACCTGTTCAGATTATATTAAGGCTTAAAGTTATGCATAATTAACAGCATGGGCGATTTTAATTAACAGGTGGGTGCTGTTTGAGCATCCGTTCAACCCACCTCAGGTCCGCCGATTATCCACATTGATGTACAGATGAGGTGGCAGAAGAAGCAGGACTGCCAACATAATGGTGGCCAGAGCCACAGTTTGAGCTTCAAAATGGCACCTGTGGGTGATGATGACCAAAGTGGCACATGGACAAAGCAACCTTGTTGAATAACAGAACTGACCTATGACCCACAACCCCTTGTTTATTTCTTACTGAGCTCAGTAAAAAAAAATCATAGCCTTAACATGGTTGAAAAACATTTGAACAACAGCTGAAATGAGACAAACACAGAATTCAATGAAATATTGGAACGGTGGTCTTTGTTTTTTTGAGGTTGTCGTATGTCATATATTTATGAAAAGGTTCTTACAAACTTCAGAGTAGACAGTGTGACACAAAATGTTTCCTCCTGAATGAGGAAAATGTCAAAGGAGGAAACTGGTCACCTCGACCCGTCAGCTAACCCTGCTGCTGTCTCTGTGGTTACTGCTCACATAATCTAGATGATGCAGCGCATCAACAGTTTCACTCCTTCTTTTTTATCCTTCACATCGTTGCACTTTGTGGCTGAGAGGAATCAAAAGGGCCCTCTTTGTTGGAGTAGAAGGCCACTTATGACAGAGCAATGCATGTTGGGATTGAGAAGAGGACGGCGCTGACAGGGTGACATTATTCACGGCGTCATAGAGGCTGGCTGACTTGTTTGTGGTTTGGGTCTAGTGTATGTGTGTGCAGGGAGGCGGAGGACAACAGTGCGCTTTGTAATCCTACGTCAGCCTCCGCCATCCTGGATGACTCGGTCACTTGTCCTCGGACTGCGGTCAAAATGACACACCGCAACTGATGCGTAATGGCATAAAGATTGAGGTCTGGAGGGGGCATCAATCGCAAGGTCGTGGCTCAGCCGACCCTGAGTCCTCAACAAGAGGGAGGTAAGAGAAGGGGGAAGACCGAGGGGGTGAGAGAGTGGGAAGGAAGTGAGAAGGACAGCAGAGATGGAAAGATATTATTACAGTAGTGTCAAATGACAGGCAGACACTAATACAAAGCTTCTGTGTATGTGTTTGTCTGTGTGTGTGTGTGAGGACATAAGCATCTAAAAACCGAGGCAGCGGCGACGCTGGGTTGATTTTACTAATTTAATTAAGGATTCATTCCAGGCTAAATGTTATACTTATGTCTCGAATTTAGGCTTGAACTCATGCCAAATATCATTCTCCTCTTCGCTGAATGACATCTCTGTATGAATAGATGGAAATGAAAAGTTAATAGAGAGGACATCAACTGAACATTCCTACAAATTAGGGGTAGCGCCCCTCCTGTATCTAAATCTGGAAAAATATTCACTCGTTTCTAATTTATCTTGAGCAGAAATCAAATTAGTTATTGCTCACAAGGGAGTCTTAATTGTTGTGGAGAAATTGCTGAAGTCAAAGGTCAATGGTGAGGTCAGGAAGGAAGAAAGTGTTCAGGAGCCTCTGATGTCTTATGCTGTATTATTTATTGATGCTTGGCCAAGAAGAATTAGAGACACTCTCAAAGTTCATCAGAAGTGCCTGAGTCGGTCTCACATTCTGCCCAACTCATCCTGGTGGATAGACTTTAAACCCCAAGATAACACCACAAATACTATACGCCCAGAATTAGTCAAAGAGAATGGCTTTACCCATGCAGGTGTTATTGTCAGCATATTCTAGTCTGGAGACACTGTTGTCTCTTTACACAGATTGGAACGTCAACGGCAAGCTATCTATTATGTCTAGGAAGGCAGCAATAGGTCTCTTCGACCCTGGCCACCACAGTGTTGAGATAGACTGGCACCTACTGTTCTCAACCAAAGCCAAACAATTAATACTGCCGAGGAGCTCAAGGCCCACACGTGACCTCGTGTAACCTAAGGATAGAAAATTCCATAACAGGCACAGACTGTATAAATAAGGATGTAGTATCTGTGATGTCACCCACAAGTATTGGAAGAACCATTGTGAAGGTAGTCCTGCCTCTTCCACCTCCCGGCTAATCTATAAATGGGCAAAGACGTGGAACGTAGGTGGACCAGAGGCAAATGATACCCGGGTACTGAAACAAGCCATCTGTAACGACACCCACCTGTCAGTCGACGGGGAAATTAACCAGAGAGATCTGCACCGCTTTTTGTACCAGGCTGTAGTTCTCCTGTGAAGTTGGACATTTTAACATGGGGACTTATGGAGATCGACTCGTTCTGTAGACAGCCTCAAGTGGCCATTCGAGGAACAGCACTTCTGCCTTGGCTTCACTTCACGGGCCTGAAGGTTGCCGCTTGGTGTGAAGAATTGTTAATGCAGTGTGTAGAGTTTGCATTGAAAACATGCTCGCATGCTTTCAAAGCAGAGCATGGCACAGTTATATTAAACACTGTGAATGTGAAAGTGTGTCGAGGCGCTTGTGGCGGAGCTGTTGCGTAGTTTAAGACCATGTTGGCTAATGTGGACATTTTCACAGAGAGCATTAATGCTGAGAGCCCTGACGTGTTTGTGAACGGAGGTTTCGCCCAGAAGTCGAAGTCGCAAAAATCTGTGGCACATTATTCTTTGTTTGGCACAAAATGCTCAGCAGATCGTAACTTGTGAACTTTGCCTCAAACAGGCTTCATCGGGCATGGGATTGGTGTGTCGGCACATGTGAACATGTGGTGTGATGTCAGAAATGTACAAGGCTCTTTGTCTCCATTTTCTACTCAAGGCTGATGACAGTAAAGCAGATGTTAAGGGTTTCCAAAAAATCCCCATGTACCTTCAATCTAACAGTGGCAGAATGTCATTAATTTGACAAGGCAGGATCCTTTTCTTCTCGGCCTCTTTGTATGTTTGCAGTCATTGGTGTGTTCAGGTATTGAGCTTCTTCCATTGACTTTACACTAAAAACACAAGCCCGCCTTTCATCCTCAGGACTGGTTTTTAAACATCTTAGATCAGGATAAAAGGAAAAGTGCACCATTTCCCGCTGCCTCTGACATGCAGGTATTGAACAGAGTGGAGATGCCAGCAGCCCACTTAATGCTAAATACTGCAGTCTTTTATCTTGAGGGAAAAATATATATATACAGTGAGCTAAGAGCATAAAAAAGAAGCACTTATCTCCTCCTGGTCACTAATGGTGGTGACAGTAGCAGCATTGACCTCAGGTAATGTTCAAGTTCCAAAGAAGATTTTCAAAGTGAGTTAAAGGCAGAAGTCAGACGAACTAGGTGTGAAAATAATGCTCAATAATAAAGATGTATGCCGTTGTTAAAACACAGTGTAGCACATTTAATTTGGATGGGTTTCAAAAAGTGTATCGTCAGACGTTTATTTCAGTTTATTTTAAATCACTTCTGTATTGAATAAAAGAAAATATGAGCGATCCTTAGCTTAGCGGTATCAGAGTGACATTGGTTATGAGATGATAAGGTATTTTAAGGTAACAGAAGACATATGCAGATGATTACTGACATGAAAGCAGTGTTTACCCAGCTTTTTATTTACCACTACATCACTGACTGTGAAGGATTTTGAAATGCAGCCAGACAGCAGGGCGCTGCAGCCACGAGATCCTCCGCCACTGTTCACAGAAAAGAATGTATGCCGGTGTTCTCTGCTGGTTATAGTCTCACATTTCCATAAAAAGTGTCTAATTTGAGATCAGTGTTGTGAGATCACCTCAGCAATCCGGCCGTAATCCTTCATGATGGAGGACATAATCTGTGTGGTCTATTTTAAAAGCGCACAGCAGCTATTTGAAGCGATACAGGATTGATTTGGGTTTTTTTTTTTTTTTATGTGCGTATCTATAAACGACATCGGTATGTGGCACCGCAGATGTAAACAAGGTCCCACTGCACATAAAAGTATGAATATCTGCACACCACACTGTAGCTGGACCATGAAAGCACACCTGGATGCAATGCAGCTATTATAAGCATTGCTGGTTTAACCTGTGTTTGAGCATCCAGTGTGATGAAAAAGGGCTCATTAAAATCAAAATGTTTTATTTTCCTAATGAGAATTAATGTGTTTTGGCTTGAGAGTCGACAGTTTAAGAGTTTTGTCCAAACTGGAAAGGGTTCATCTTTTGGGGAGCATGACTGTGAAAATTTATTCGATCCTAATATCCACTGGATTTGGCCGCTTTGGATGGTTCCTCGGTGCACGGGTGGAGTGTCACTGTGCACTGCAATCCTCACATGCTGGGTCTGCTGTTTCTCACATCTCTGAAGCATGAAATTTACTTGTATTTTCCGTATTATTGGTACTTAAATCGATTATTAATAAGTTTGATTAAAATGTAATGATGGATTTAATCTGTTAGTAACTTTATTTAAACATATACAGACAAGAAAAGTTGTTTTATTTCTAACTAAGTAGGCATAGAGGAGATAAAGTGAGGATGGGAAACAGGGATAGTTTTATTTTTTTGCACACACAACTAGAAATTGCTGATATAAGACACAAAGGCACAAGGCATCTGTTAACACATCTAAACGAGCCAATTTTATATGCTTGTAAAACGGCAAAAATGTAAAACTCCAAACTATATTATAAATATATACCAAACACTGTTCTGAAATGCTTCCAGTGGAAGGTAAAGGAGTAACATTGGGGCCATAGTGCCGGGTAAGTTTGTTTTTCATAATCAAAGATTTTCTCTGGTTGTATTGATAGGTCAGGAGGTCACTAAAGTTTTCAGGGGTCAATCTGTAGGGACCATGAATCCAAACCTAATTAAGTGGAAATCCTACCTGTAGCTGTTGACTGACTGATTGTGTGTCTGAATGTGGTTCAGAAAGACCAAGTCATGGACCAGTAGTACCATTCTTAGGCTCAGTTAAGTTAATTGTCATAATTGAATGAGGCGCAGCATGTTTTGATAATAATTAGTAACTGTCGTGTTATTATGCAAAGTGTAAATTAACTATTCATGTCCTACATATGTTGTCTTTATGTAACTCTATCAGCAGTATCGAATGGTAGAGTGTTGGCTGAGCTTGTCATCTGGCCCTCCTGACATCCTGAGAACACCGATCAATACCATCCCACAACGCCAGAGGTAAGAATACACACACGGTACATCGGGTCAAATTACCATACGAAGAGGCATCAAAAATGTTTTAATTGTAAATGTACAGATTTATGCTCATATGGACAAAAATGACGGTGGTGAGCTGCCATTTGTTAATAGAAGTCTCAACAACAAACTGGTGCAAAATTACATGAAAACAAAATGCCTGGTTGAAAACAATCAGGCCCAATATGTTGACAATACATGTGCATACCTCTGCTGTCTATGTGCAGTAGATAAAAAAAAAATGACTTCACAATATTTAATGACGGTTTAACACAATTGGTAAAAATTGCTAAAAGGGGCAAAAAACTTTTTAATATCACATAAAACTTGCTTTGATATGCATAAAATATATTTGGAAAAGAAAAGACTCTGAGGGTACAAGCACAAAAAAGGAATACTGCACAGACTTCCTGTGTAAGACCAATTATTTAGTTTTTATATTTCAAAAAAAAAAAAATCCTTAGTGCATTTGCAAAACTTGCGAAATTGTTTAACGGTAATTTGCATAATTAATAAATATTACATAAGAAGATAAAAGTTTGTATCACAAATAAACATGTATGGCATTTACTGGAGGTCATGTGAAAAGATGTATAATGTATCTTCACAGTAATAAATGAATTAATAGACATATGAATACCATCAGTAGTATGTGTTTGATGATACCGACCTTGAGGTTACATCGCAGCCCAGAATAAACATTACATTTGGATGATCAGTTGCATAATATTATCCCACAGAGGGTCTTAATGTACTGGTAAAGCATTTCACTTATAGTGCATACAGACGTGTATAAGGCCCAAAGCTACAGATAAAGGACCCTTTTCTGTTATACAGGACCTGAGCAGATATCAAAATGTAGAACTTCAGTTGGTGGTACAGGGAAAAACAAGAAATACATGTATTTCATAAAGAACACATTTCAATAGTTGCATCCAGATGTTCGTAGCAAGATGTGGTTTTTCAACATCTCAACAGCAGTAGTCTTTAAAATTCCCAGGAGACCTTCGCCTCAAGCACATCCTTGTCACAGAACACCGCCCACTACAGTGTTTTTCATTGATCTAGTTAGGTCCATGTTGTTCTTTCCAGCGTTGCTCCTGGGGCTGACTGAGTTTGTAAGTCAGGAGGACTTCATTTCAGCTCAGTTAATTTCAGTTCAATATCTCTCACAGGAACTCAAAGCCATTTAGTTTGGTTTATTGGTGTAAAACAAGTGTTTTTCTCTGTCAATGTGGCAGAGTGCATGACAGACAGACGAGTAGAGCCCTGGAGATGTACAGCCACATGGAAGTGGGAAAAGTCTGCCAGCTCGCATTGTAAATTTCTAACCAAAGCTGTGGTGTAAAACACATTCTCATAAATCTGCCATTCAGGTTTCCAATTTTGTTTTCCTGGCTCATCAGGACCAACATATACACACAAAGGGGAAAAGGAGCATGTGGGTGACGAAGTTTTCCATCTGATTCAGGCAAGAAAGAGACCACAAGTACCATTTTTCCCAGATTTAGTGCCTGTTGATGAGACAGTGGATACATTTCCTCTCCTTCAAAGCCACCATCAAAGACCATTCAAAACCAATTTTGCAGGCTTTGCCTTTGTATACAATGTGTCCTTCTCTCTAAAGTTAATGAGAATATCTCCAGTGAAATTCCCCCGCGGACACACTTGATATGTTGTTTCCTCATTGAGGGCATCCAGTTCATACACAGGTCCCTTGGTGGTGCATGTTGTGTTTGCGGTGCTTCAGACCCAGGCCTCTTTCTTTGAAATCCATCACTCGCTGTTGTGATGTATCCACCAGAGCACTGGCTATAGCAATACCTAGAAGCCCAGAGAGAAAAGAGAGTTAGGAGAGAAATATATAACACTCTGCTTTAGTTGTATTGTCATTCAGGGTTTTGAATATATTACAAGTGGCCTGTTGAAGTGAAGCCATGGCCACTCCACTTAGTGGATGTGGCTAATAACAATATCATTAAAGTGTCAATATCGATACAGATAATCCTTACCTCATCCTGCTCATCCTTACCTGACGTGTATATAAATATATGATGAAAATATTAGTTTAAAATCTGTTTAAAAATTCTTCTGAATTTGCACAATATGAATGTGTATTTCTTAGCGGTAAATTGTGGAGTTCCACAAGGTTCTATTGTGGATCCCCTTTTGTTGTCTATGTATAAGAACTTAAATTTCACAATATTCAATGAGAAGGATGTGCTTAATTGGTAGAATTAATCACCAAACCAGTGATGACATGCATAAATATATACAACACTTGCAAGCTAGACACTACTTAACACATTCTCTTTAATAGTATAATTTTATCGTAGTTGTACCCATTTACCCCTGTGAATCAAATTTGTTTCTTCTCATGCTTGTCTAGTTGATGTAAAGAAACTAAAATAAGTGAATAGAGTTATTATTGAGCTTTTTAGAGCCACAGTAAATGGAAGTGAAAACCATCATCAACCAAACAAGCAAAAGCCTCAGACAATGTGTGACAGTTGAAGACACATCATCCTACCAGCAGACACCTTAGCACAACATCCAGGAAACGTTTTATCAACGTCTCTCAAGCCAGTGTTGTCATGTTTCAGCAGAAGACAAGTGGGCTAACGCTGAAGCTACTGAAGCGAATCTCCCACCATCCTGTCTCTTTCACCATCCACCCAGATGTCATACCTCTCTCAAAACAACTTCTATATCTGATGTTTGACTCGTCCACCACAGCAGGGCTTACAGGGAGCAGGCCGGATGCACCAAGGCATCAGATGCCTCGAAGCATTGTGTTACCTTGGCAGTAGCTGCTGTTGTTAATGTGGATTTAGAGTCATGGCAGCTCTTGCAAGTGCAGCTAGTCCTGTCTTTCCCTCCCGACAACCGTGGGCATGACAATGCATGGTCATTACGACAAGAGCTCAATCTGCCTGCATGCAGGAGCCAAATAAACAAAACAGGCAAACAGTGGAGGGAATCTGCTGTGCTCTTGATATGATTTGGATGCAGGATGTTTTCAGCATTTCACACTCAAGTGATTCTTGGGATTTTTTTTTTTTTTTTTAGTGGGTGGAAAGGGGAAAGCCGATTACACAGTCGCTCAGTGTGTGCCTGTAAGTGTGTGTGTACGTGACCCTGCAGGTTTATGTGTGTGACTGTGGGTAGCTGTGTTTGACTGTAGGTGTGTGCACACACCTGTCCACATACATATTTTGCAAAGTTCTGACACAGCAAGCCACAGACAGATATGGCAGACAACAGCGCTCTCTCCATCCAAAACGATGGAGAGAAGGTGATTGGGTAGCAGCACCTGGTTTGCTGGAATACAGCTCATTACTGCTGTTTGTTTCACTTTGCCAGTGTCTCTATAGGTGTGTTTGTTTTGGCTACCAGAGACAATACCTTAGATTTAACTTTTTGGTGCTATTGTTATTTATGATTTAGTCCAAATGTCATTAGTGCTTGTTTGCAGAACTTCTGTCTATTTCAGGAGTAAACACACCTCTATAAGAGTTGGTGCAGTTGCCACTTTACTTCTATGCCACTTCAATACAATACCACTGAGTGTTATTTTTTAATTTAAGCAACCATGGGAGCAGTTTGCATTTTAAAATGCTAACTAAAGGAAGTTTAATAGATTGATTCCAGTATTCTTTAGACTCAGTATATTCACGTATGACTACTTTTAGAATAACTAAAAAAGTTTTTTGGAAAACTTGAATCTGACTTGAACTTCTGGTTCAGTATTTTTAAAATTCTGGCTACGGCTTGTAGTTTCTTTAAGCATAGAAAAATTATAATTGGTAAAAGCTAAGAGAATAATTCATGCACAATGCCTATTTGACAATGTACTGCTTTTTTTTACCCACATGATAGTAAAAGAGTATCTTTGAGTTTCGGAGTGCTGGTTGAACAAAACAAGACATT
The DNA here is from genome assembly GCA_036365135.1 of Miichthys miiuy. Taxonomy (NCBI): domain Eukaryota; kingdom Metazoa; phylum Chordata; class Actinopteri; family Sciaenidae; genus Miichthys; species Miichthys miiuy. Next base: position 20,919,673 of record CM071613.1, read on the forward strand.
TGAATGAGTCAGTTTCAGCTCTGGGAAATTGTGATGGCCACACTTTTATCTGTGGTTTTATACAGACTTGATTGATTATTCACAAATGTTCATTGAAGCCCTACAATTGGTAAAACAACTTCATTCAAATGCGTGGTGGAAGATGAATGGATTCGTGCAGCACTAAAATTGAGCTTTCATTTTATGAGCTGGTAGTTTTATTGCGTTAGAAAATATAAACTTACTTCTGTCGTATTATGTTTGTTTTCTGCTATACAGTACATAACCCATACTTTCTTTGCAGTTACATATGTAGATTTATGACAAAATCAAAACAAAAATGGCATGAAATTAAAAAAAAAAAACTTGAATCATCATTACATAATCAAAACTAGGTTTGATAAATACAAAAAAAAAAAAATAGAGGGCTTGTGATTTAATCTCCTCCAGTCAGAGAAGACAAATGAAAAAAGTTTATGAAATGATTGACAGGTGACAAAAGGAAAAGACTGGGGTCATATCATATCAAAGAAGGAAATGACATTTCAGACAAGATCTAACTTAATCTTCTGTGATCAGACAGACAGCTGTCTGTAAACAGATTCCTTTTATGGGAAAGACTCGAGGCCAAGACAGATGCTATGCCACCAGATATCTCACATCGCTAAAATCACCTCCACAAAGCCTCAAACTAATAACCCATCTGTCTGAACATGGTGATCTCAAACCACAGCGAGCCACCCAAAGAGGGAACACAAAGACTGGAAAAGTGAAAGTACAAAAAGATACTAATTCATTTCTAATGTGACATCAGAATATTCTCTCATCAAAATAACTTTCACCTTTGACAAATTGCCATAATAATTGTGTTGATTTTTCTGGGTGAACACACACATCTCCATTTGCGAAATTAAATTGGTCAAAAGTAATCAAATTATGCTGCAGGTGAGTGCAAGTGCTCATTTGCTGCCGTGGCGACCGGGCGCGTTAATGTGATTGTTTTGTCAGGTGAGTTGACGCGTCATTAACCCCCTCTCACACCCCACCCCTCATCCTGATAGACAAATGGGGTTATTAGCAAGAGACAAAATTCCCCAGGAAGACACATTGGCACAGGTCTGATGTGGAAAAAACTGGGACTGCAGCTGGAAAACATCTGCGACGGGAGGAGCCCTCTCACTAACCCGGTGACAAACCCAACAGCCAGGCCCTCCTCTCCCTCTAAACATCAAAGCCTGGCTTCTGAGTTAGCGCTCACCCTCAATGAAGGCACCAGGGATGGTTGCCTGCTTAAGATCCAGTATAATAGTAAACAGAAAATATCACAGCAGCTTCTTTTCCATGAGGCGAAGGAAAATCAAAGTCAGTCAAACAGTAGCACATTGATATTCAAATATTTATGCATCTGTGAGGCACTGATTTCAGGTTTTAAAAGACCAGCAAACATGACGCACAACTACGACTGCTTTGATGTTCCCGTGTAAGATTCAGGTTTGATCCTGACTAACTAGGATGCCTTTCATTAATAGTACATGGCAGTGTCTGGCAAAACCTTTCTTTAGGCTCGTTTGAAGAATGCAGGATGAAAACTATCTCCAAATTACCTGAAATTTCTTTTAAATATATCTGGGCAAAGAGGACGACGAAAAAGTGGAAAGAAAACTCCAAAAAAGTCAAGGCACATACTTTGTAGTTGCAAAACATATTGTAGCTTCAAAGTTGTGATTTATGTGGCTACGTCGTTAAAAAAGACAGCTGCACACCTATGATACGATGGTCCTCATCAGGGTCCTGACCTTGCTTTGACTTTTCTTTCCTGTTTTTTTATATATACATTTTTAATTTATCTGATTAAATTTGTCAGTAAGACCTTGAATTGTCTCACTTGGTCCTCATACGTTTTTTTAAACTGGTCCATCAATCATTTTAATAGCAGCTTCTGTGTTTTTTTCTTTTTCTTTTAAATGGCAGGTTTCTCATTTTGGGACAAAACTCTACCACAAAGGACAAGCGCCAAACACAAAGGCAAAACAACAAATACGGTAAGAACAGTGACTCGATATGATCAAATCTTTATGTCCACATAATAAATACATGAGCTGCCCGAGAGTAAATACCACTGAGTATTCGACTAAAAGTCAACAAGCAGACAGATGAAGGAGGAGAGTCCATCTCAGTGGGGTGGATGGTTTCAAAGACAGAGAGGATCAAAGTATCGGAGATCTATTCTGGGTCAATGGAGCTGAGTTTCAGAGCGCTGCCCTCCGATTCCTGTCAAGCAGCTATCCAGTCAGACACCCAGAGGGAGACAGTGGGACTCAAGGAGGAGGGTTTGAGGAGGTCGATGCAGAGAGAGAAAGAAAAGCAATGCTTACAGGCCAGTAGTCACAGTCTGAGTCTGTCTGAGAGAGGCTTGAGAAGAGGAATAGAAAATTGAAGTATAATATGGGAAATGGGGAAAATACCCTTAACAGACTATTAAATGAGGAGAGAAATACATATTTTGTCTGTGTGTGTGTGTGTGTGTGAAGTCCAGGATGTCTTAAGCCTAGCTCAAAACAAAGACTAGAAGCAGATGGAAAATGCATCATCTCCAACTCCAAAACCGTCTTAATAACATGCATCTTGCCAAAAGTCCGTAATGCCCAAGGTTATCACCTGTGTTTTTATACATACCAACAGTAATACCAATACCAACCAAGTAATACCAACGTGTAAATCTGGGAAACACACTACTGTAAAACAGGACTATTGAGATGCACCCAGCAGCAATGCTAACTGCACCTAAACTAGCATGTCTCTCTGTTTTGTTTGTATCTCTACATGTTAAACTGAGGTGGACGATATGGCCAGAAAATCACATCACAATCTGTTTAATCTGAATCATGAGTGCCGATCTAAACTGTGATCTTCTTTGCTAACTTATAAAGATTTAAAATACCAACGAATTTCTCCATTTGCACCATTAAAACACAGTAGCGCCTTAAATAAAAGTTGAAGTACTTATAACTCAGTTGCCTTGTAGTAATTAGTCCGATCAGCACAGCCATCTGGTTGGCTACATGACTCCATTGGTGTTGACGCATTGACGTTTGAATGAAATGTGTTTTACGATGAGTTGACAAGGCAATTAAACTAGTTTCAGTTCTGAAAATCAGAAATATGTATGGCTGCATTTTTTTGTTTTATTAAGAACAATATGCATAACATTATTTCTGGTATTGACATTTTGTGAGCCGTTTGGAAAGATTTAACACATCGGCCAACCATTCACAATTAATTTTAAAATTGTGAAATAAATATTCATATTCAAAAGTTGTTCTACACATTATCCTAATGAAAATGGTATTAAAAAAAAGTTTCTGCACTTAGAAGTGTTTAAAATAAACAGTAGGTACTGTAGGGTTATCAGGGTTGACTAAGCAACATTTGTACTGCAACTGTACACAGTTATCATATACCAGGTCTATGATGAATATGACCTATATTTGTTTACTTTGTTTTATATAATTTAACCAAAACAAAAAAAAAAATACAAATAAAACTAAGAAAGGCTACATTCATTAACTAATCCAAATGTTTCATGCTATATCTTTTTCCTTCCTTTAGGAAGATGGCCAGAGTGCGAATGATACAGCAAAAGGCTCAAGATGCTTTGTCAGGACTGGGAGAGAGAGGAGGGAGGGCTGTAGAGTGAATAAGAAGGCAACAAAGACAGAAATAAACAAAGCTGAACCTGATGAACGGAACAAAAAAGCGATAAATTCAGATGAGGAGACATATGAAACATTTCCATCCACCTGTTTTTATGCACATGTTCAGTTTGTGGAAACGCCAACGCTTTGAAAAATAGCCACAAAGAAGCTTTTATGTCTGGCCGAGGTAGAAAAGTTGATATATTAACAAAGACTGACAGGTTATTGGGCTACACCTTGACGCTTTGGTATCTGCTTCTTCCACTAAAACTAAAACTTTCATGTCATGCGGTGCTGTTAACCGTTACTGGCCTTCACTCCATCAGAAAGCCCATAAAATAAAAGAATAGAAAAAAAAGGTGGAGGTGCGAGGGATGTAAGTAACTGCAACATCGCTGGTTCAAGTTCAGATGGACACCCTTGTTGCTTGTCAAGCCCCTCTGTCAACATAGCAGCTCATAAAAAACACAAGCAAGGCGCAGGAGATGAGAAACAAATACCATCTTAGGTCAGAAGCATCAGTAAAATGCTTGACTCAAATTTCATTTTGCTTAAATGGAATTCGTTTCTTCATATAGTGGCAATCAGATTCAATTTTTGGGGCAACTTTCAGGCAAATATTTAGACAAGGAAGAGTTCGGAATAGAAGATTACAGTGAGAAAATAATGGAAGGGGAGAGATGAGACTTATTCTATTTCATTTCTACTCCTCAGTTTGTTTTGAGGAAACCCAGCGTGGATTTATTAGAGCATAACCATAACGACTTATCATCTCAGTGTTGCTGCAGCAACATGCAAATCTGGTTTTAGTTTTCCACTTATTCAACAACTTCTTCAATCCCTTATCTCCTTCTCCCTCCTGATACATCTCCATCCTTCTACCTGTTTTCCCTCAAGTATTTTTAATGTATCAGACGCTCTTATTGAACTTCTCAGCCTTTTAATACTTCCTTTCTCTCATGCTGCTCTTTCTATTTTTACCCAACATCTTACAGTACCTGTATATATTTTTTTTCCCTTTTACCCCCCTCCTCTCTGTCTGATATTCCTGGCTTTATCTCTGCTGCTGAATAGGCAGATTAGCAAAGGAAAAGGTGGCTGCTGTGCCTCTGTGTCTATTGACCCACTATCTAAACTCGAGGCTGAGAAGGAAACATAACCCACAGTCTTTCTCTTCTTCAGCAACTCTGCTGCACCTCACTGAGAATCTGTGCAGCCTGGTAAATCCATTAACCACTGATTGCGTCCCGTTTTATATGAAATGACTGCAGCCGCGGGAGGCCACAGCATAAAGAGGTAAAACTGACAGGAGAAATGAAACGGAGGCTGTGGAGATGGAAGAGTGGTGACTCGAGCAAAAAATAAGATCTCCTTCAGTCTTTTTTCCTCCTGCTTTGTCCATCATGTCAGGACACTGTGACTTTGAATCAGTCAAAACAGTCACTCAACGGTCAAGCTGTTCCTATCCTGTGCGAGTCACCCGTGGAGGCAAGCACTGTGTGTCCACGGCAATTTGGCTTGACAACAGCGACCCGAGCAGTACTCAAATGCCTTTCCCCCATGAGGGAGCACCGGTTTTACTCTGACCTCCTTCCTGATGTCATACCTTTTTACCCTTACCCTCCCCATGAAGGAAAGTCATTTTGGCCACTTGTATCCAGAGTGTTTTGCTCACTACCAAAAACTCATGGCTATAGGTGAAGGTAAGAAAGTGGACTGACAGGTAAATTCTTTCAGGTTGTGCTTCCTCTTCATCATGACAGTCAATAACTTCCACATCACTGCTGGTGCTAAACCAGCGTACATGTCAATCATCACTTTGTTTCAAGGCCTACAAGCTCCACACCAGTCAGTCGAACAGATGATGACTCTTGGACCTTAAAGACCAGAACTAGTTCTGTTTGACTTGAGGTAAGAACACACTACACATCTTCAATCGCCCTAACTGTAGGACACAACAGAGGTAGTGTGTAGCGGAATATTTCAGTCCCATGAATGCCCTTAAGTCATCCAGTAAAGTACCTAAAGGTAGAATATTACTGCTGTGTTGTGGCACATGGAGCTAATCTCAGCATTGCTGCTTTGAAGGACATCGCATTGGCACAAAAGCATAAACTAGGCACCAAAACATGCACTTTTATCCCACAATGCCACACTTTTAGTCTGCGGTCTGAAGAAGAAAGAGCTCCAGAGTAATACAGAAGGACAAGAAGAACAAAAAAGACAGAAGAGAAGCTAAGAATCTATAAATTTTAAGGCTGGTGCATGCAGTCTCTTCTTCTGAAACCCAACATTGGCGTTTTCTATTTTTCTCCCTTCTTACATATGAAGGGTCAGTTAATGGTAACACCTCAGGGGAGCAGAGCAAAGGAGGACAAGAAGAAAACAAAGAGAAGAAAGGGAAGACCGTGCGAGGCAAGGCAACCCAAAATAGGCTCGCTCATCGAGGATTCCTCTTGAAGTGTCTCCCACCGAGGGGTGGGCGGGGCTAGCCTGCAGTGGCTTCACGTTCGTACATGCTAACATCAATGGAGGACTGCTGTCCGACCCTATGCAGAGAGCCTCTCTGGGGAGAGGAGGGGTGGGAGGATGGAGGGAGGAGAGGAGCGAGAGACTGGGGAGTGATCATGGGTTTTTTTTTTTTTTTTTTTTTTTTTTTGGCCCTTGGTGTTTTTCAAATTGTATCATATGTGTTTACATGTTTGCATGTACGTCATTGCCTGTGTTTATACGTGGGTTCTTTTTGATCATGACTGACTGTTGGATCACCATACAGACAACCAAGACACAACCATCGACTCAAGGCTTCAAACACTGGTAACAACGACAGCTTTTTCATTGATTTAATGAGAAGAGTCTGGACGTCCCCCAGAGAGCAGCCTGACTAGAAGTGACGAGCCTCTTATTGGCCTAATTTCCTGAAAATGACTTCAAAACATCAGATAGTGTGAGGCGATGAAGACAAAAACAACCTGTGAAATAACAGTTCCTTTACTGACAAATGTAGGGCCTGCTATTTAAATGCCCGTAAATGCCTGGCTTTATCATCTGAAATTGCAGAGCTGCCATGGCCTCTCAGCTCGACATGCTGCAAACATAGTATTCATGAGTTCTGCGATGTGACCTAAATCTAATAGTTCCCGATAGTGTTGGGTTCAAGTTTGGTTCATTTCAACTGTAATTTCTCAGTAAGTTTGTCTCTTTCTCTCTCTGACTCATCTGCATCAACTGTCAAGTATTTACTCGTGGGTAGAGGGAGACTGAGTGTAGCCAATAAGATGCATTAGACTGAGGAGCATAAGATCAGTATTGGATGGAATAAAGCATAACTATAGCTCCTAGCTCCAGTTTAGGGTTGAATTTTTTTTGATTGTGCAACACCACTGTGATAAATATGGACAGTTGTACACGAGCATTTCTTAATTACATTATTCATGATCGAAAACTAGCAGGTCGACAACCACAGCCAAACATCAAGCAGTTGCAACACAAGACATAGCAACCAGCTAATAATACCCACGAGGCCAACAGCAAGAAGCCAAGTTCGCCGTCTGTCTTTCAGACTTTTATTTAACGACTCAAAGTCAGTCCCAGATTTACTCCTGCTTTTTTTTAAACTTCTTCTTCAGTCTCTGAGCCTCTACTGTGTCCAGATACACTGCCTGCTTTGCCCGGCTCTGGTTCTAGCACACCACCAGCTCGACTGCCCTCGCCCTTCACCCGAAACCTCCTCCTCCTCCTCCCTGTGGTCCAAAGCTCCTTTTAATAGTGCTGTAAATACCAACAATCTGCCGGAGCTTGGATCTGCCAGTCCAGGCAGCACGGACTGAGCTAAGTAGCTGAGTGGTTAACTTAACTTCAGCGGCAGGTAAAGCTTTCTGTCCATCAAGAAACTCACTGAGAGTTGAGGTGGAATAGCTGAAGCACAAGTCAGTCACATAGTTGGTAGTGTGCACTTCATGCTACACACTTCTCCCAACCTGGAGCCCAAAGTTACAAAATAAAGTTGCATGATGTTAGTTTATGGGGCAGGTTTGAGTGTTTCGGTCTGTGCAAAGCTCTAATTTCAAACATTTTAGAAACTCGGTTATTTTATTATGTGTTTAATCTTACATTTATCTGCCTCTCTATTGGTTTTATTCATATTAAAATATGTGAGCAAGTCTCAAATAACTTCTCATAACTTGAAAGCAAAGTAGATCTAAGACTTCTTCAAGTCCAATCAGTAAGATGGATGTGAAGTAAAGGATTTCCACCTATGTGACCTCCATTATGGGCATTACAGTTAAAATTTTACAAAAATGAAATTAAGGCATTGATTACCTCACTGCATTAAAAAAAAAAAGCTGCTCAATTTCTCTTTTGAACCTTTAACTGAACAGTTAGCGAAGGTCTCCAAATCTGTCCGCTCAGCGCGGCAAACAGTAGCACAATTTAAAGTGTAGGAATGAGTTTGGTCATTGTTCCTATTGTTAATATTTTACTAACCGGGTTAATTGCTAAAGTCTCAGCTGCAGCTTCACCACATAGAGCAACAAAGCAGGAACATGGGCTGTCACGATCGCACAGGTTCTAGACAATCAACCAGTTTAGTTGTGTTGCTCTTGTCTTGTTGTGAAGGTGTTGAAAATGTATTTATTACCAATAGGAACAATCGGAAAAACTATTCACACCATTCACACCTACACTTCCTGTGACCTTTTACAACAGTCACAGTGTGCAGAAAGCAACTAAGTCGCCAAACAGATTTAAAACCAGACTCTGACCAGGTTTTTATAATTTAGCTCAACATAAAGTGGAGATTTGCTATCTACTTTATTTCCATACAATTTCTTGGACACTTCTACCCATTTACTGTTCTTTCAGTTGCCCCTAATGCACTTATTACCATTAACCTCTCTAGTTTTTTTTTAATCTTCAAAATTACCTCTGGGTGTAGCAAAGCCTTTACTTTCTCTCCCGTAGGCACTCACACACACTGACACTTTTCATTACCTTTCCGCTCCTCCCTATTAGACTACAGTAACCGTTGCCACGTTTTAAAGGCTTCAACGTAAAGCTCCTTCTCGCTTGCATGCAAAGTGCTTTATTTTTGCGTCTGCTCCGCTCGTTTTCTTTGTCAGGAACCCGGTCGTGTTGACTGCTTTGCTTCCTGCCTGGAAGAACCAGTCTTTTCACACCTGCTCCAGTTACAGTCCACTTTATAGAGACCAAAACTACCAACAGACAAACTTGACAGCAGTGAGAAATAGGAGCAGGAAAAAAAAAAAAGAGAGAGAGAGAGAGAGAGCTCTGTGAGACTACAGGTATTCGTGTGAGCAGGGGGGGAGAGTATGAGAGGTCGAATGAGGTGGAAGATGAGCTGGAGGGAGAGAAGATTGGCCTATTGCTGACGGTGCGTAAAGCTCTGGGCCTTGGTCAGGTCTGTGAGGAAGTGCTGCTGTCTTTTCAGTGATTTCTACAGCAGTGTGGTGGTCGGGGCTGCAGCGAGTGGGGGATATCGCATGTCATCCGTCTATAGCGGCAATGTGAGCTCAGACTGTGGAAAGTCAGGATGTCTCATTCAGGGGAACAATTGATCCAACAGTAAGTGTTGGAGAGAAACCAGGCAGGTCTAAACCACATCAGACCTTCTTTAAAAAGGTGGCGTATGTCAAGAGTTTTTTTTTTTCTGAATAATTCATCATATCACTGTGGAAAAACATGCTGATGCTAAATATAAGAACATATCGGTGTCACAATATAGAAACATTGTGATTTTAACCATATGCTCTAAATTGTTGATCTGCCAAAGTCATCTAGTTGCTGCTTTCCTGTGTCGTTTTTCAGCTCTCTGCATTTATAGCATTTCCTACAAAGCCGCCATGCAACAGTAAAATCACAACTGAGAACAGAAAGCAGCTGACATTATCTTTAAGAAGCACAAGTTCCAGACCATTTCGATTCACTGAGTATAGTATTTCATGAAATTGTAAAGAAAATGCCTCAATTTTCCAGAGCAGTTCAAAATGCAAGGATATAAAAACATAAGCAGAAAGATCTGAAGCTAGAAGCAAGTCATTTTCTGCCAATCAACAAATCGTTTGAGCATCAAACATCTCTGGATGAATCTGGATGCTTAAGGGCTTTGCTCAAGAGAGAGCATCACTTCCTGTGAAACGTCTTTTGAATAAATAAACGTTTTGGGGATCGTTTCTGTCAAATGCACTCGTAACACGAAGCACCTTTTCAGTGCCATCAGAGATAAATGATCAATGCTGCACCGCATTTTTGATATTCCTGACATCCAGTGGATGTTGTTGTCTAAGTACACAGACCCTCCCAACAAGCACTATTTGGGTGGCATGCAAGTTTACAACAAAGCAGTCATTTCAGCAGCATTTCACTATTGAAATGACTTTTTACTTTTGTATTGATTGATCTGCCTCTTATTGAAATATTGATTTTTAAATGATTTTTTATCGTTCAGTGATTCTCTCAGTGCATTTAGATGGCAAGACATCTACTAAAGATTATCTTCCGGTAACAACAAACAGTCCAGAACAGAATAAACACAGACAAATACAAACATTTACATATCACCTGTATGACTCAGTAACCTTAATGACGTACTGAGTAATCCTGCTGGACTGAACATTATATGATTCATGTGATAAAATATGATCCTTCTCCTTAATTTCTGTTGCCATAAAGTTAAGATTATGGACAGACCCCCACAGATTCTGGCTCATATTCACAGGCCAGAGTTCTGCATTTACATTTTAGGAATTAAACTGGTTGCATGTGACCTTTGGGCCATAAAGACAGCCCTCTACACTATTAAGCAACCCTGTTGCTCTGCGGCGTGGCTGCAAAACATCAAAAAAACACTTTTTGATGATGCCTCAGATGCCATCATGTTTTAGTGTTTACTCTGCTTGTGTTTAAACTGCCAGTGCCTGTTTTACATGAGAGTGGATGGGAAGCTGCCGCGAGGCAAACAAGAAGCCTCGCTCGCTTGCATCTGGAGCCTTTTTTAGACGTCGTCGAGCTGCTGAAAGCGGCTCCAACTTGTAAAACGATCACAAATGGTGTGGACTGTTTTTGTGAGCCTACAGTGACGAAGATGTGGGATTTCATAGATCCGAGACAGCTGACTGTTTACAACAAAAGCAACAATCAAATGAAATGGGAGGAATCACCAGTAGGAGAGTTGATATCTGTTACACTTAATCATAAAAAGTCACATTAGCTGTGCCGGCTAAGTGTCCGACAGTTGGAAATAAATAACTGTCTGCTGATAGTGGCAGCTACTGCAGCTGGTCATTATGCACGACCTGACTTTTCAGATTATCAGCACAAAAATATGATTGAGGCAGCGTTTTTTTTTTTTTTTTTCCCACTTATAAAAAGCAAAATATTGTGCATCACCTTACTGGACAATATATGCCAAGCATACAAAGAGACCAACGTCAAATTAGAAGGCAATCCCTCCTCACAAACACAACACTGCAGAAGTAGTTTAGGGGAAAATATGGCAACAAATAAATTCAGAACTATGCTGATGAAAACAAAATGTGCAATGGCACAACCGATATATCGATGCGATTGGTAAATTGCCAGCCTGCGATAATGATTCTTCGGAATCAGTTGGAAATTTTTGGATGGATTAGCAAATATCAGACCAAAAAAAAAGGCAATTACAAGCTGTAATTCTTTCTCTATAAACACATTCTATATGTTGTTTACTTGTCTGTTTGTGTGTGTTTGTGTGAATCATACCAGACTGTCCCGGTGGAGGTATTCCAGACGGGACTCTGGGCAGATACAGCAGCACCGTCAGAACACCTGCTCTGCTCCCCCAACATGGCTCCATGGCTATGGGCTTCGGCACCGCCTGCACACACACACACACACAAAAACACAGCATAAGGATAAACAAACCGGTACACATCGGAAAGACAAGAGACATATTCTAGCATAGCTTGCATTGCAGTAAACATCATTAAAGGCAGAGAAAGCATTTAATGTCTGTTTATTGACAACAGAATTATGATATATATTAATTTATCCTCTCAGACTATGTCAGAACAGATGCCAACAGCACTAGGAGGAGTGTGTAAGTGTGTTTTATGTGTGTGTGTGTGTGTGTATATAGGCAGCTAGAAGGTGTACGTGAAGGATGTTGCAGACACCCAAACACCCAGAGCTAATGCTGTACTATCCAGATCCCTGCTGCCACCTCCCCCATGATCAAAGCTCCCAGCTGGGGAAAGCGGACTGACTGGCAGCCTGTGGAGCTCTGCCTGCTGTGCAGCTAATGCAGACAGGTAGGAGATCATTCTGTCTGCCTCTCCAGGTAAGCGTGCAAACACACACGTTTAGATATCAGCTGTCACATTCGTTCAGCTGCACACATGCAGGTTTTCTGAGACGGATACAACACACGATTGCAGCTTTTCTTGTTTATATAAATCATATCCAAACCAAAGACACTTCATTTCTTCTTTTTTTTGTGTGTGCATTTGTGCAGCTTACTGAAGAACTTGATGTTATGTTTCCAAATGTTTCTTGCAGAAGAACATCTGTACTCAGACAAGTCTGTTTTGTGCCAACGACGACATAGAAAAACTGAAAGTAAGTTCATAAGAATGAAATATATTGAAAAATAAAAATGAGCTTCATCCTGACACTATGAAAACCATCCTGTTGTACGGTCCCAAAGGGACTGATACTATACTGTGTATATATATGTACTGAGTCATGCTGTCTGTACAATAATATTTAATGGCTGGGATAGTGTTTCCTTACATCTGAACACACAACAAGGAGGAGAGTCATGGAGTTATTGATCAGGTTTGACTCTTCTGCCACCGTGTACCACAAAGGTCACAGAGATAGACCCCGTTCATTACTGTGGTCTGTGGGGAAATAAGACACACACACAGTATGTATACAGTATGTATATACATAAAGAGATCACAAACCAGCCCACTCGCCCGTTCTTTCTTCATTACACATCACTTTGTGTTGCACATATTTCATCCATCTCCCCGACTTCCCTGTTCCTCTCTCTCCTCCGATTCTTCCTCTCGGCTCTGAGTGACGGGCATATCTGTCAGTTCATGTGACAACTGTTAAGCCTCACATGACACGTACACTTTGGGAATTTCTCGTTGACGTGACAAATCAGAATAACAGTCACACAAGCAGTAGCCGTGTTGCTGCTGCTTATGTGACAGTTGAACAGACAGTCGCCGGGGCTTTCCCAGATATAAATACAAAAATATGATGTGCTTATGTGTGGTTATTGTGCATCTGACTATGAAGCATAAACTCAATCAACTCTGTCTCCTAGGAAATGTGTGCATTTAGTAAAAACATGAGGTTTAAAGGAAATTTAACTGCTGCCTAGAGTCCCGAAAATGGAAGTGTTACTGTCCCGCACTGTACACAGGACATGGGGGATTGCATTTTTAAATATTCAACCAAGACGATGCTCTTTCCCTAACTATAGCCAAGTGCTACAAGTTGCCTAAACATAACTATGACAAACCTAGAAGCAGTTATTGTAGGAAGACCAGAAATAAGCAATTTTTAGATATTTTTTTCTTCATCTGCTGTCGTCACATTTTGTGAATCTGTTACCTTCTTACAGGTAAACTTCAGTATTTGTCAGCCTGGACCCTGTTTTCCCATGTTGTTGTGTATAGGGTGACTAATAGGGACAAGAATTTTTGAAATTGGTCTAGCAGTGAATGAGAGCGCTGCAGCTGGCAGAAGTTAAACTGGCTGCAGTGTATCCTTCTGGGCAATTGCACATACAGTACATCCACTAAAAGTGGCCAAGTGACACCATTATACGCATATTAACTAAATCCTGGACCAGTTTCAAAAATTGTCCACCCCATTAGTCACTTAGACAGAAAAACAAAGGAAAATATTACCCAGGTTGTAAAAAGTTAGCCTTGTAAATAAATTCAATATGTCTTTTAAAACAGAACAATTAGGCCTTTTATTCGTTCTGATGAAAAGTTTGTGCAGATTTGTTTGCACACTCAAATCTGCATAGAAATCTGAAAACTTTCAGTCTTCAAGCCAAAAAAAAAAAAAACAATCTTGGGTTTGTTGGTCTATAGCTCCGGCACCTCAGTTATGTCTGATTCTGGATGACTGGTGTTTCTTTCTCTCGTTCATTGTTGTGAATAAAAAGTATCACAATGTGATCAAGACGTTTCATTTCCACTGGATTGCCATCTTTTTTTTTTTCTCATTTTCTTTTCTGAAAAACAAAAAAACACTGAACACACTTTTGGTCCAACGGTAAAATATCGGGTTAGAAATGGGCAGATCGCAGCGCAACTCTGCCAGACTACATAAATATGAAGCAGGTGACTGTGGCGAAAAAGACCATCTGTGTTCAACAATTGTAAATAAAGGTTTACGACAACAACAATAGCCAGCCAGATATTTCATTTGTAAGGGTGACTCTTCAATCTACATATTTAAAAAAAAAAGGCATTTATGCAAAGTAATTAGACGACACATCAACATGCTACTTTCAAAGTAGTTAACTTAACACAACGTGGACCACCTTGGTACAAACAGAGAGGACACACACTCAAACACACAAACACACACACGCATGTAAACATCCCCTCCGGCGCTAATAAGTTTAAGTGCTGGAGCGTACGGCATAATTAGAGGCTAGAGGCTCCCCTGTTTGTTCAGTGTTTTCAGAGTGTCAGGAAAATGATGAATTCACCACTAACTAAAAACACAAACAAACACACACGTTGCACTCAACTGACTGTGGAACTAGAGCGTCCTATTAGCGAGCACACTCTCTCCTGATTGAGTTAATACAGACAAAACAATGAGTCATTGTTCTGATAGAAGAATGAACAGAATAAAAGGAGGACAGAAATGACGCAAAATGAGTGTTTGTTGTCACTAAAATTCTGAGCATCTGTCCTTGTTATTGTAACACACACACACACACACACACACACATTTTGACCGTGACATGCACAAATAACTTATTCATGACGGCAACTGTCAGCACGGTTTCCAAGCAACTCACTTGTTTGTGTATCCGTGTAGTTCCTTTGATGTTAGGTGCACGCACGCGCTCACGATCATGTTTACGTTACGTCATGTTTACGAGACGCTACTTCCTCCAGGAAATTCACAGTTAGTTGTGTAAAAGGTCGTTAAAATTCACACTAAAGTAAACTGTAAAGATCCCCGCAGAGCAATGAGTCAAGTGCAGGTCATGTCACGTTTAACGATCTGGTGTTAAGTCACAAAAAGCTTTAAAAAAAAAAAAAAAAGCCAATCTATGAGTTTTGTTCATTTAAAGGACCAGTGTGTTGGATTAGTTGGAATGCTGATTGGCACCCACTCGCCTCAGCCTCTACTACCTAGTGTGAAGAAGAAACATTACCTGAAATATACAAAAAAAAAAAAAAAGCTAGTTAAAGGTCCAGAGTGTGAGATTTAGGAGTATCTTTTAGCAGGGATGGACTACAATATTCACAACTAAATCTAATGAAAACTACAGCAAAGGTCGAAAACGACAAACAGTGTTTGTCATTACTCACTAAAGTGACGTGCATTCTTAAGAAATACTACCATGTTGAATTTATGTCCTAGCCTATAAAATATGTCCACTTAATGCTCTTAAACCTGTATTGCTCACCGTGTGGCCTTCATCTCTTATTGGTATGACAGCGGCAGGCTTTGAGGACAACTCTGATATAGTATCAAACTATTTCTACATGCTGAGTTCACAACACAAGTCATTAGTTATAGTGATGGGACTGGTTGTCAATATGTTTTACACATATTCAGTGGTTGGAGAATGGATGTGTGTGTGTGTGTGTGTGTGCAGGTCGACCGCCTGACACATCACACATCGAACCATTTGATCTTGTTGGTTAATAACAGGCTGCTTAGCAAAATGACTGATCTAACAGCAGAGGAGTTTGAGTTTGTGTGTGTGTGTGTGTGTGTGTGTGTGTGAGTAAATGATGAAGCATAGCCAGCGTGATGTGACAACTGTAAGAGCTTTCTCTGGCTCCTTTCCCAACCTAATCACAGTAAGTGAGAGAGAGAGAGAGTAGAAGTGACAATTAGGGAGAGGAAGAAATGAACAGAGGAGAAGAAAAGAGGGGTGAGTAGAGAGGTTAGTAAGGTTACAAAGGAGAGTCAGGTGGGTGGGGTCCAGGCAGGTATTTAAGTCAATAGTAAAATCTTGCTGAGCTGTCGGTCCAGTATAAAAGCTTTCTCAGCTGACAGCCACTAAGTAGATCTAAAGAGAACAGAGGTTCTGACCTGACAGAGAGAGAGAGACATCAGGGTCTCTCTCTCTCTCTCTCTTTTTATTTATATTTTAAATATCAAGCGCCACTTAAGCCCAGACAACAGTTTTTGCTGACCGTGTGCAATGTTGAAATTGGCTACTTGGCAATACTGAGCAATTTCAGCCCATCGTTCTATAAAGAATTATTGGAAAGAGTCCAACAAGATTGTTGGATTGTTTTAACCATGCAGGGTTTTTTTTAGCGGTTTGGTGCCACCTTCAGTCCGTTCAGCCATGCGGACTGTCATGATTCAGACATCCCGGTTCTTCCATTTATTCCAACGGGTGCAAAATCTTTTATGAACACAGTCGGATAAGAATTTCATGCTATCTGTAAGGAATACGCTGTTAATCTCATGTATGTCTGATTGAAGTGCTACAGTACACTTGAATTTTAATGCCCGTTCGTACTTTATGCTCATACAGTAACTGACCGTCTCCTTTGAATCTATTTTCTTCCAACTTACACACATAACTACACTGCTTTTATACATTGGGCTGTGCAAAAGCAAAGTTTTCACAAAGTACAATCATGACTCGACAGAAAATGTGTATACTGATTCCAACAAAAAAGTCCAGTTTATCCTCTTTGCATCCTATTTTCTATATTTGTTTGAATGTTCTATTTTTCTGTGATTATAATAATTCCCCTTCTTGTCCTTTCCTCTTTTCCTACAACGTAATACCGCAGGATGGCCGTGTGCTTTGTGCTTTGATGGTTTGTGTTAGAAATACAGATGTTGTGTCAGTAAAGCTGCGTAGGCCTACATCAGTTGCCTAAGATGGTAACTCAAGAACATGCAGGCACGAGTTATGTGAAAGACTTAATGCTGTGAAATGACAGGTGAAAAGCAAAAAAAGGCACCATGATTACACACAGAATCACTTCATGATGATTCATACTCCATTTCCTGAGACCAGGCTGCACCCTCCTCCCTGTGCTCTAAAGCTTCTGGTATTGTTGACATTGATATCTAATGCTCACATGCAGACAAACTGACAAATTAGAGAAATAAAGACGTGGACATGAGTGGACAAACATCATGAATGCAGATGCCACCCATAGGATACGAGGGGTGAAAAATAGGGGACCGGAGAACAGCCCGAACGGTCAATGAAAGGTTCGATGAGAACGAAAAACCACGTGTCAACCCAGTTAAACACCACCATCATCAAAACGCCAAATAAAGGAATATATTTCAGAGTATTGGCGTTCATCCCTCGAGTAGAGTTCTTGTATAAGCTGTTCTGGTGGCACGTGTTGGCCCAGCTAAGACACTTCGTGTAGGTTGTCCTGTAATGTGTCACATGTCTACATGTGCGCAGATATGTCCAAGATCTACATGCAAGACGTGTTTTGTTTTTTTTTCTGCCAAGTTTAACTGTATAACATTTGCAATGAATAAATTATTCTCTCTGACTAATCACACTATCCTGTGAGAACAGAGCAACAAGTTGTATAAACGTCGATGACCACGACCAACGTCACCAGAGAGCAGCAGCAGCAGCAGCATCACGGCAGCAATATTACACAACGTGCTCGTTTGTGTGCGTAAGATGGTAAGGCGTGAATAGTGGGTTGTTATTTTTGTAGTCATGTCCGCGTAAACATGAAGAAAAGAAGAGAAGACTCCTGCCATGTCGATGTGAGATCATGTAACTGGTGCAGGCCGGAGTGTTTCTCTTTATCCATTTTTTCTTTTTCTAAAAAGGGGAACTCAGACAAGGTCACTTCACGCTGCACCTCAGTCCTTTCTTTCTTCCGTGTGTTTGCCTTTCTCTTTTCATTTATCAAATATAACAAACGGAGAAAAGGGGAACATTTTGTTTCAGGAGGAGCGAGGTCTTTTCAACAAAGTGTCACTCTCACCTCCCTCCTCCTTTCATCTGCTCTCCTCGTGGCTTCCTTCCTCCTCTCTCCAGTCTCTCTCTTCAACAACTCCCCTCCTTTTGTCTCTTGCACTCGCTTCAAACATACAGTTGTTGAAACGGTCGTGCCATTTTTGTTCCCGCGATGAACAAAGTGGACAATTGAGCAGTATTTATAGGTGGAGGGTGGCGCTAACAGCAGCACGATGGATAAATTGTCTGAGGCCACAGGAAATTGAGCCAAAAAGTTTGTCTTCCCCTGAATGGCTGCTTTCTTTCCTCCCTTTTTCTTCTCTCAAGCTGTGTTCTCTAACAGCTTTCACTGAATGTCTGTTCTGGACGTAGCGTGGCGAAATCACAGTTGTGGTAAAGTGCAAAATCCTAATCCAATCATCCAAATAAGCAAGTAATTCAGTGGTCGACGGCAAACCAGGCATGAAAATACAATCTACTGTGAGGAAAAAGAAAAGGGGGGAGGAAGGGATTGTTATCAGATCCTACTGAACTGTTCAGCTGAAGCTCCTCCACCAACCCCCTCCAACCATTTACACCATTATCACCTTTCAATAGTAGCTTTTCTTTGTGGGTGACTGGGCTCTGTGAAGAGTTTGGAATTGGGGTTAAAGTCAAAGTTATTGTCTCATGAAACTGCAGAGACGGTATTTAGTATCCAAGAGGTTGCTTCAAAAAGCCCGCCACGTCTTTGTGTATTTTTAGATTAATCTGGAGCCGGCTGGACTGCCAAGATGGTGGCCTTCACGACAGCTTTTCATAAACCTATGGGTGACTTCATAAAGGTTTTATACTATCTATGATCATATCCAACATTACTTGAAACATTTCCTCAGGTTGCTTTGAAGAACCAGTGTGTAGCAACCCCCTCACCTCACCCTCTCCTCACCTAGTGTGAAGGAGAAACTACGGTGGCTGTGAAGTGCATGAAAAACGTGAAAGGAGCTCTCTAGAGCCGGTGTTTGGTTTGTCCGTTCTGGGCTGCTGTTGGTTCAACATGCTATTCTTATTTTCAGGTGATTGTACACGAACCAAAACAAAGATATGGAGATCATAATCCATTTCTGGCCGCTAGATTTCACACACTGGACCTTTAACGCTGAACTTGTGACCCGAGAGCTTCAGCTGAGACTCACGGTGATGAAACAATCGCAAACTGCAACACCAGTTATCAAGCAGGATCATTTAACAGAGTGGCTGGAGGTCAAAGAGGATTAACACGCAGAGAAATAAGCATAATGATGACTCTCCGTTCTCTCCCTCCAAATTTCTCCCCTCTCGTTGTCCCTCACAGTCTTCGCTGTCAGGCCTCTCTGTCTTGCCCATTACTTCCATCACTCACTCTCTATCTCTTCCTCCTAATGGCCTTCTCTCTCTGTCGATCTATCTGTCTCTCCATGTCTGTTCGTCTCATTTTCTCCACCTCTTTTTGTCTGTCGCGAACACTGTTTGACATTAACAACACATCGCCGGACAAACACAGGATATATTTTAACTTTTTTTTTTTTTAGGTCACACAATACCACTGTTACAACAGCATTTTCATGAATTCAGCTTTAAGACGTCTGAGCATCTTTTAATCTGCAAACTGAGGTGAAACGGCTCATACTTACGCACATAATGTGCTTTTTATACTGCTAGATCCATCCGAGATTCATCTAAAGATTTGCCTTTACTGCTTTTTAACAATCAGAGAAAAACACGGGCACTCAAACTCGAATATCAGTTGCATCTCCTGAAACGATGCACATCCTATCTTTGTTCATATCAACAAAAGCCGCAGGCAATCCCAACACGCAGCAGGATCTTTGTTACGCTGATTATCTGGATGTTACACTTTTAATACTTCTCTGTTCTGAGTAAATAAACCGTGTAAAGAGGCACCGGTATGTAGGCTGGGGTTTGATTTATTAAATCTGAAACAAGCATCTAAGCCCTTTATTGAATTTACTTGGGTTTAATAAAAGCACCTTAAAAATTAAAGATAATATTGAGATATAATCACCTCTCGTAGGCTGAGAAGGCAGAAACGGAAAAGTTTTGAGTGGATATGGTATGAAAAATGTTTCACGAAAACCCTTCAAATCAAGTTTTTTTGCTGACTTTTCCCACATTTATCGTGTATTTCGGCAACATTCGTTGGGACGCTTGATGCTACACCTGAACCCATGAAAATGTAGGAAATCCATTTACAGGAAATAAATGCTTATTTGTAGTCATGA
The DNA here is from genome assembly GCA_036365135.1 of Miichthys miiuy. NCBI lineage: Eukaryota > Metazoa > Chordata > Actinopteri > Sciaenidae > Miichthys > Miichthys miiuy. Next base: position 20,939,793 of record CM071613.1, read on the forward strand.
ATTATCACTTTCCTCCTTTCTTACTGTCTCCTACTCGTTCTCATCCTCCCTGGTGGCATTTTAAGTGGCTTTCAATTGACACAAAGGGCTCAGTGCTGGATTCAAGAGCTTTGAACGCATTGTAACCCCGGCTGGCCTCCCTGCCGAACACATCTCAGATGGCGCGCACACGGGAAAACACACACACACACACACACACAGTGTCGCTCTCTGACCCCTGAGGTGTGGAGAGTGCCCCCCTGTCGTGCCCTCCTTAGCTGATTAGACCGGCCATGCATGTCCACCCCCGCGGGGCAGAAAATTGTCGTGTCCAATCCCCTCTCCATCCAAAACTCTGTTTTTTTTTCCCATTTCCTCCTCTCTCTGTCTGTCTGTATCTGTCGCTGTCCTCCCCAGGGAGTCTGCTGGATTGAGAGGGAATGGTGCTGATCAGGGAGCAAGACAGATAGTGAGTGTGTGTGTGTGTGTGTGTGGGGTCTACTTAAGGTGGGAACATTCAGCAACCCTATTTCAGAGTTTAAGGACTTTTTCCTAGTGTGCTTCTAAATGTAAGTATGCATTTATGGATAAATTCACAACAGAATTTATTATCTTTTGACAGACGCAGGCTGCCACTACAATCCCCCTAATTCAGAGGTCATCGTGAGTGCACGTAATTCAGAACCATGAACTCGAATTAGGTCGGGTCCAGATATGTTCCCTGCAATTGTTTCTACTCTCCAAACTATTGCGTTAAATAGAGCATCTAAGTTATGCTGGAAAAGGTCGGGCTGTTCTCCGGTCCCCTATTTTTCAAGTCTGTCTTATTTCAAATAAATAAATAAATAAATCATTTATGCATGTTTTTGTCTTGACCCATCTGACCCAAAATATTTCTGTTTTGAGTCTGTTGTAATATTTTTGACCCGTGGCAACCTCTGGATCTTTTGGTGGTGCCTGGAAGGTGGATAAATGTTTTGTAAATGGCACTTCAGATGCAATTAGGCTTCTTACACGATGAGCAGATTTTACTGCTAGGTTCAGGGCACAGCTCACAGCTCACAACAAATATGTGGAGAGAACATTTATCTGTTGGCCATAAACTGAGGGGGAAAAACAACAAACACTTATTTTCAAGATGAAGACATCTATCAGTAAATGAATGTGCAGAATAGTTTAAAGTCTGCGTGTTTAGACCGAATGAGTCCAGCAAAACCACGTTGTCGGCTTGTTAGCTTTGCCTTTAAAAGCAGAATACAAACATGAATCTGGTAGTTATGATTACAGTCACATGAAAGCTGTAAGTAATCAAAGATTTCTCAAATCAGCTGTTCTCAAAATTGAACTCACACACAGATTAGATCCAGTTGACTCCACATGCGTAATATAGCAGACATATGTCTAGTTTGATCACCTAATAGCTGCTGACTTGACATTGCTAACTAAAAAGCACTATCTTGATGAGCGAGGACATTTCTTTTATGCAGTATAGTAATGATCCTTCTCGTATAAAAGTTAACGACATTTGATGTGCGTTGTTTTTGGAAATGTGTCTCATGATTTGCAGTCACGAGAAGCGTATGATTCAACTTCTTTTCCAATGGTCTAGTGTTTAAAAAGCAAAGAAAAATCAGGATAAATCATAATATCATATCACAGTACGTCAAATCGGCACCGGAAGCATTGCAGTTGTATTGAACCAGGAGAGTGAGTCTGTTTACTGCTGTGCTGCAAACACTGAGCGGCATCAGAAAACATCATTTGTTCCCCCGTCGTGTTATTCTGTATATTAAAAGAGCTGCTTGTCTTGGGAGTATTAGCAGGTTTCAATGTTTTGTTTACTCTTTTCCTTTCAGCAGAAAATAACTGCAGTCAATAAAAATGATATACGTGGGCCGGCATTTATAGAAGTGTTAATTACAACCTAGAGTCAAATGAAGATCATGATGTCTTCCTCGTCTCAAGGAGAAATGGAACGCACCATCTTCTCATCTACCACATGAATCCCTTTAGATCAACCAGTGTCGCCAGTAAAAGCTGCAAATCAGTCACCAGTTGAGGAGCACCTCTCATGACCTCTGACCTTTACAGCGAGCCAACTACAGAGTGAGCATGTGCAGCTGTGCCGTTTCCTCCCTTGTGGCATTTGAAAAGGAGCTGTTTTCTTTTAATGAATACACAAAAAGAAGTGCAGTTTGCCATTTGTATCCGAATTCAGCTCATAGCCGGAGGAGACAGAGACGGAGGGAGCGGGCGGGCGGGCGGACAAGTTTGAGGTATTTCTAAGAAAAGAGAAAATACCTTCAAGCTTCGAGATTTTCCGGCACAAAGTGGCATCTTTATCCCTGTAATCAGACAGATCCAACAGGAGATATGGTGTGCCGTGTCCCTTCTCTTCTCCTCCTTTTTATCCTCTTCTCCACATAAAAGCACTTCTTCACATCTCATAAAACAGCTTGTTGTCACCTACAACTTGTAAACAGGCAAATATAAAAATAAAAAAAGGCCCTGCAGAGAGGACGTACCTCCAGCTTCATCCTGACAACTTTTCTATATTTCAAATATATGAACACAGAGAAACAACGTGTGGTTTAGACACGAAGGAGAGGAAGCAGAGAGTAAGTGAGGTGAGGAGAGGGGACAATGAGGGGATTGGAAAAGAATTGAGGAGAGGAAACGAGGAGAGGAGAGGATAAAGGAGAGCAAATGAATACAGGAAACTATGAGAGTAAAGAAGAAAGGAGGGGAAACAAGGGAGTAGAAATGAGAAAAGGAAAAGAGGAGAGGAAAGGAGAGGCTACAAGGAGAGCAAAGGAGAGGAACTAGGAGAGGAACTAGGAGAGGAAATGAAATAAAACTCAGAGAGGAAGAGAGAGGAGAGGAAACAAGTAAAGCAAAAGAGAGAGGGGAAGGAAAGGAGAACTAAGATAGAGTGGTGACGGCAATGGAGGAGAGGAAACGAAGAAGAAGAAGGGTGCTCAGATAAAAGAGGACATGAGGAGATGAATGAAAAGAGAGGAGAAGAGGAAATTAGGACAGAAGAGAAAAAGAGAGGAGAGTAGTAATGAGGAAAGGAAACAAGGAGAGGGAAAGGGAAAGAAAAAGAGAGGAACTGAGAGAAGGTTAGATTACAGAAGAGGAGAGGAAAGAAGAAGAGGAGACAATGATAGGAGAGGAAAGGACAGGAGGGAATAAAGGGGTTAAAATGAAACAAACGTGAAGAGGAGAGAAAACAAGAAGAGGAGCAGAGAGGTAAGAAAAAGAGGAATAAATCAAGTAGATGAAAGGAGAGGGAGACAGAAGGACACAAGAGAGAAGAGACAAGGCAGCGAAAGGAGACGTCAGGGAGTGGTGAGAGGAAAAGGAGAGAAGAGGAGAAGGGGATGAAAAGGAAAAAGCTTCAGAGTGAAGGAGAACACATGAAAAATGTGCACGGCAAAGCTACAGAGATGAGAGGAGGAGGGTGGAGAACAAAACAGGAGGGTGGAGGGCAGGAGAAGGAGAGATGACGAGACAGAGGCGAGGAGGAGATGACAGGGCTAAAATCAGGAGAGGAAATGAGGAATGATATCCTTTTAAACACACACACACACACACACACTTTAAGTCGCACCGCTGGGACTCTGTGGCTCGGGCGTCGCTCTCTGTGTTGGTGGGAACAGAGTCGGGCTGCTTGTCAAGCGAATTGCTTCGTGGTGTTTGAAGGCTCCCAGAGTGGGACTGAGATCCAGCGTCACGTTGAATCAGCCTATCGCTCCGAGAGCCTGGATGCAGCATTACAGCAAATTATTCACAATTTTCATCTAGAGTCTTAATCTGCCTATAGATTCTGCTGCTGCCTCACACACACAAACACACACACACACATAACCATTGCTGCACTTCATCTTCTTGCCTCTCTCCTCCAGACATGTTTTTTTTTATCATACTCTCTATGGAGGTGCAAAGTGGGTGGAGTGACTGGTTGCAAAATATTGTTTCCTAGGGCTGAACAATAAACCAAATTAATTAAATTACCCATAATGTGAGTTTCTTTTCACCCTAATTTATTTATTTACTCATTGGACTTTTCAAAAAAAAAAAACAATTATCTGAATCACTCTAATTAAACTGAGAACAGCTACAACAATCAATCAGCCTAAAGTCCTGAATCTTTAACCAGCCAAACATATAAAAAAGTAAATGTCATGATGCGTTGCTATAAAGACAGTCATGATATATTCTATATTTAAGATCATATTTCCATGTTTTCATTTGTACTGATGAGAGAGGAGACTTCTCTCACCAAACAAATGAACATTCGACATGTTACTACTTTGTCCACATTGACATGTTAGTCTTGCAGCACTGCTCTGAGAGTTAGTGTGTGGATGTGAATGTACGTTACATTCACGTCCACACATCAGCAAAGAATAGGATAGAAAACATTCAGGTAGCTGTTCCACATTTTTGTTTTGTCACTGTCACGTTTGCCAGTTAAAACCTGGCAGCAGGTATTATCAGCTTTCGCTAATTAATGTCAATCCCATGAGTAACTTGATGACAGGCCAATATTACATATTCTCTTCTCCTTTCTAAGGGAAGAAGCTCTGACACTGTGATATACAGTGGGCACTTTTTTGTGTGTAGGTCTCACACCTGCAACAGAGAGATGCCTTCTCTCTAGCTGACTGTGTCACGTTAGCTTCACTTTATTAAATAAAGTCAGAGCGTAGGATTTTGTGCCATTTGCGCGTTGTAGTTGCAGATTGCAACCCCCTCCACTCATCCTTCTCCTTCCTAGCATGAAGGAGAAACCACGGTGGCCGTGAAACTAGCAAAAAAAAACAAAACACAAAAGGCCCCATCTAGTGACAGCATTTAGTACATAGTAGCTTAATATGTTGACTGCAGCAGCATCGTAAACTGTTTCTCCAACATGTATCCACTGTTCATGTTCTTCTCTTCACCGTGAATTCAAAAACTCAGGATGTGAGATGTATCTTTCAAGCGCAAACAGACATGTAGTTGAAAGGAAGCCTGTTAGAGGATTTAATATCTGTGCAGACAATGAATTGGACTCTTGGATACCTTCTTTCCTGAAATGACTCCTACTTCTGCTGTTTATTCTGCACGCCCGTCTCTGCTAAATTTCCACGTTCGTCATTTCTCTGTACTTGTTTATTTATTTTTTTGTCCCTGTCATTTCCTCTTCTCCTTTCTCTTCCAGTCCTCAGTGTGGGACATCGGGTCACATCCTTGTCTCCACGCACACCTGCATATTAAGCAAATTGTATGAATGCGTGTGTGTTTGTGTGTGTGTATGAGTGAAAGAGAGAGATATGAGTGAGCTTTTGACTCGGCAGTTGCGTTGCGTTTCCATTTTAATCAGCACGTCGGTGAGCGAACAATCCTATTACTACAAGGGAGGACAGAAGGGCCACTTCACATCCTTCCTCTCTCCATCCCTCGTCTCTCTCTCTCTCTCCCTCTCTCTCTCTCTCTGAGACGACAAATTAATCATTTCTCTAATGCCTCATGAAAGCCAAACTTTTTTTCTTTTCTACCTCTCCTTAATTTGGGAGGTGGAGTATATCTTTCATTCACCTCCTCCTCCTCCTCCTCCTCCTCTTTCTCTTACAGATGCACCCACAAAGACACACACTTTCTCCGTCCTCTCCACTTCTCCTTTCACTATTAGTGTTGGAAAGATTAATGTGTTTTCCGGCTGCCAAGGATGTGTAGTTGCACCCACAAGGGAGCATATACACACAAATATATACCTGCTTTCAGACCCACATACACGTTGTTGTACTGTATAAATGCGCACACACGATTTGACGCATGTTCACCTGAACTCACATAACAATGCTCCAAAGGCCATCATCATTTCTGAAAATGTTTTTTTCTTTCCTCCAAATTCAGTATTGACGGATTGTAGAGGAGGAGGAGGAGGAGGAGTGGAGATATCGATCACGGAGAAAAGAGGAGAACAGAGAAACACACTCATCATTAAGAGGGCAGAGAAGAAAAGGCTGTATACTCAGGAAATGTCCTAATGAGAAAGAATATGGTAGCCAGCCACCACACTATACGGTTCCGCGCTTCTGAACCGCCATCGTGAAATTTTGTCAGTGATTAATGGTCTGCCTTTTCCTCTCGTGATTGGCTGCGACGTCCGTTTGGAGGAACGAGCGAAGGAATCGGAGCCTTTGTGGATGGACTGACTGGCACATCTTAGGTGTATTAAAGGCGTCAATATGCTTCAAGCAAGGCGCTTGTCAGATTTTCAAACCTCCGTTCTAATCATAGGGCAACGAAAGTCACACTAATTTGTGTAACTCTGAAACAGACAAACCAACAATCATTGACTGGGCGTTAAGAGGTGCAAATGAAGGCAGAGTTTGAACTTGTCTTCAAACAACCACAACCGAGCCATGGTTATCCACACGAGACTATAAAGACGAGCAAAGTGGTTCTTGGAGAGAGATGAGGGATGCAGCCATGACATCAAGCTTTAGTAACTCCAATACAAATGATCTCGCTGTCAGTTACCTCTTTAACACTGCCAGAACCCAAAGAGCTAAAAAGATCCGAATGTTTATGAATACAGTTAAAATGTGATGATGAACTACAGGTAAATAATGGATGTCTTTAGATTTGAATATTTCACTCCAAAGCCGTACATAATGTAGCTTCATAGATTTTACACAGTTTGTATTTGAAAAAGCTCCTTGAGGGGGTTGTTAGAGGTTAAAACGAATGTTCGCTTCAGTACAAACTTCTGTGTGTGCTCTGGTTTCCAGTCAAAAACCATTACAGAAAGTCAGTGGCTTTCTTTTTAACGTGGAATACATTCCCATTAACTATAGCTTGTTCCTCACAAGCCATCTTTGGAAGTATAAAGTTTATATCAGCGTTTTTCTGTTCATTTGAGAGCTGCAAGTGTGCATAAAGGAAAATACAGAGCACTTTGTTTTACTACTGTCTCTCTCTGGCTGCCAATTTTGTTTCTCAGCTGAGTCAACCAACCTCCGATCCTCCTTTGTCCCTCCTTAGTATCAAAGACAAGATATAAAAATGATCTAATCCCTGTTTCATACATCACTCTTCAAGTCCTCATACCTGAACAAGTTAAGTAGGATATCTGTCAGCAAAGTTACTTGTCAAACTTACTCAAAAGGTCCTACGAAGTTCAGCGCAGATTTAAAAAGATGAAAAAAGAGTGCTATAGGCTACACGAGCTCCAACGCCTCCACAGCCACACGTCACACCTGCCGTCTTTAACACAGGTGGAAAGAGAAAGCAAGAAGTTGTGGTCGTGTGGCTAATGTTAGATTTTATGATGCAGAAACCTGCAGTTCATTTTTTTCTCCATCCATTCATCCGTTCTCCATCCATCCATCCTGGTACTTCCATGTTGGATTTCCTTTTTCTCTCTAATTCAAACATGAGAAGATGAACCGCGATTCTTCTCTGTGTTACCGAGTGTCACACCTGTAACAAAGTGCTAGTTTATCTGCAAGTTTAAAGCTCATTAGTGTGCACAAAACAACTCTAACCTGCTGAAGCTCTTATTGAGTGACAATTAGTGAGTAGTATTTATCTGCTCCCTCTAAACCCTCTAATACTCGCTACTCGACTCAGTTTCACGCACCTGACGTGCTCATGCTGTAGACTCATTAATTCCGTTTTCACTACCTATCTCCCATTCAGCTTGTGTCTGAACTCACAACTGAGATGCCAGAACTGGTGCTGACAGGAAAACACACACTCACGCACAATGCATTCACTGGCTGAGTGTTCAGGACATAATGGGCACGCCTGCTTTGTCAGCTGAACTTGAAACTGGCACTAAACTACTTGATAGACAGAGTCGGAGAAGGAGAAAGAGGAAGGAGGGAAAGGCGGGGTGATTGATAGAACAAGGAGGGAAGACAAAGGGGGAACTGAGAGATGGAGTGCGTGAAAACTGCAGTGAGGGGGGAAAAATGAGAGATGTGCAAGGCCGGATGGACCATGGGCCAGACGAAAGGATGTTCAAAATAAAGGTAAAAGGAGAAGTGTGGAAACGGCAAATCTGGCTGCCTGTTAACGGCGGATTGAGACTTTAGCATGTTGTTAGACTAAAGCTATCTGTCCATGAGGAAACTCTGTAAATCACAGAGAGTTGAAGCTTGGCTGCTGAAAACATTAGCGGGAAAACCATAAAATATATTCTGTATAAAATATGACCCAGTTTCACCAAAATCAGTGAATAAAAGTTATAAAGTTATGCTTTTGTACAGGAATCAGTACCGAGGGCAGGATCAACGACTTTTTATCATTTATAAGAAAATGACAAACTCTAAAAACATATCCGAAAACACCTAAAAATGACTTTGTATCTTAGATATCTGACCTTCAGCGCCTGATCTGTCCGATCTCACATAGCTGAGCCAGCCCTATCAAACAAACGGACATATGTTTTGAGCTATACCGTGCGTGTCAGTAAACTAGCATTTCTCGCAGCTACAGTCACAGAAACGAAAACAAAGTGATGCTAATTGACAGTACATGTCTGCCAAGCTCAAAGAGATCCATTTATTAATTTAATCCTTAGAAGGAGTGGAGGGAAAGGTGGGGCAGTGAGCCCAGACTGACAGCAACAGAGAAACTGTGAAGGGCCCATAAAGAGTTCAGATCCGAAACAATGTGAACCAAAGTGTCAGTTCAAGAGGAGAAGAATAAGAGGCTGAAAATAAAACACCGTTTTACGAAGTTTGGTCAAAGATCAAATGAAACATCTGTTTGCTCTCTCTGAAATATGCGGAGGGTACGTATGGTGTAACACGGTGAAAAGGGCAAGGTGTTTTTTAAAGCGAAGAACAAAAAAACGTGTCTATGATAAAAGTCGTTTAAAAAAAAAAAACAAGCATCGAGGGACAAAAGTAAAAAAGATAACTCTGCAAAAAAAAAAAAACTCTCAAATTTAAGACACGGGCCCAGTCATAAAATGTTAACTCTGGTATTTTTATTGCTCTGTGTGTGTGTGTGTGTCTCCTCAGCGAGATATTGTTCACCGCCTGCTGTTTCAAGGTAAATCCTCTAATGCAGGGGAGGAAGGAGAAGGAAGTAAAAGCACAACAGGTCCTTAGCTCACCTGACAGCCTTGAATCCTCTTTGTGCTTTGCTTAGCAGCGGGGGAGGAAACAGATGGAGCCTTTTACATCCAAACTTTAAATACATCTCTGACCAGAGGAGAGATACTGCACTGATTTAACCGTGGAGTTACATGTTTACACACATGTATGCAGCTCTTTTTTTCACAGAAATAATTTTTTGATCAATTTATTTGCTACATCTTGTTACAATTTTCCCTGACCGAAAATCCCTGACAGTATAATAAAATAGGATGCAAAGCCTCTTGTCACTCTGCATCATATGTCCAGTGCACCTCCTACAATGTGGCAATCTATTTAAACTGTCGAGTGCCCTGCTCTCAGCAATCACTGCTGCCACTAGCTTAGCATTCAAATCACCTCGGCCAAGCAGCCTGTAGGCTCTGACTCTAATCTTCCAGGTACGAAGACGTTTACTGACGCCGCCCAAACGCTCTCTCTGCAGGTTTTAAGTGTACGGGGAGTTGGATTCCAGATGTCAAGCATTAATTGCACTGCTGTCTGTGGTATTCCAATCAATACACAAGTCTACTGGCTTCACTGAGTGATCTGTTGATATGACATTTCATACGAGTCAACATCTTCAGACGGGGTAAACGGGGAGTCACTAAGTGTTAAGACTGAGCTTTCATGTATAAAAACGCAAAGCAGGTAACGATTAAGCATATTCGGTTCATTTTTTTAACTGCACAGATCTTAACTACAAATGAGACATTCAGAAAAGGATGGCCAAAAGAATCAGGGATGTTCACAGACTCTAACCTCAACACACTCTAACCTCAACACGTTAACCCTAACTTCACCCCTGACCCTAATGCCAGCAGGACATGCCATTGGTTATGCAACCCACCTGCAGCCCTCGAACAACAGCAATGATCATCTCACAGAGGTATGCCTATCAAAAACTCTCAGTTGGATGATGCACAATTTGATTTAGCTTTAATAACTTTAGCATTTCATTTGGTACTTTTTTTTTTTTGTAGCCACAAAACCAAAAACAAAACAATTATTACTTTTTTTTTCTCCAGAAGTTCAGCAGCTCAGCCAAAGAAGCCCGGTCTGATACACATCCTTGAAAAGAACAGTAATAATTCCCACAAAGGGAAAATGTTTCTTTCTATTTTTCATATTGCCCTTTAAGCAACAATAATGTTTTTGTGTTTCTCCCTGTCTGAGCATGTGCTAACTTTGTCGTCAACCTGAAGTATCTTATTGATAATTGCCAGCCGGAAAAGAAAAGACAAAAAGCCTGGATGCTTCAGATGCCAGAAGTATGATTTTCTGTTCATGCACCCCTATTTTTTTCTAAAAAAAAAAAAAACCCAACAATAACTATGTGAAGTATATCTCAGAGACAGAGGAGGGAGAAAAAGATAAACACGAGACACAGGAAGAGAGATGGTTAAAAACCGTCAGTGCGTTTGTTCAGCTGAGGCTGCTGCAGGTGCTTCTCCTCCAGCCACTGAAATAACGTGTGGTCCGGACACCTTTTCTAATCTGCCCGACGATGAAGGGGAAAAAAAAAAAAGGGGGCCTTTTTTGTTAAAGCGCAAACAGAACATGAAGAGAAATGGGTTTGTTTTAGCCTCGTTAGTGTTGACACGGGTGTGAGTTATTGAGTTAATAACATCGCTGTGTGTTTGTGTTTGTGTGCGAGAGTCCGCAGCCATGCCTTTCAGTCGTGAGATACACACAAAGAGCCACAGGTGACTCCGAAGCCAAAGTAAACCGGAGGAGGGTACGCGCAATTGTCCATGATGAATGCAAATGAGTGGGCGTCTGTGTGTGTTTTCATGTGTGTTTGTACCTCTTCTCATTTTTCTTCTCTGCCTGATAGAAGCTTTTGTGTTATCTGATAAGCCCTGCAGTGGTGTGTGTGCGTGTGTGTGTGGGTGCTGTGGCTAAATCAGTATTTAGCTGTGTATATTTCTCCCAAACATACATTACTCCCAGGTGTCATAAATATTCTTTATCTGCTCCTTTCCCCTTCATTCCTCCTCCCTACATCCATCCATCCCTCTCCACCCACCAACCCTCCTTCCTGCGGCATATTAAATCCCCGCAATTGAAGAATAAATATGCCACATTAAAACATAAGATATGAAATTGATTCATTCTTTGCTTTAAATAGCATTATGAAAACAGGAGACTCTCGTTAATCAGCGGCAAGGTGGGAACTGCTTTCCACTGGCGGAGGCGTGCAGATGCTAGTTGCTGCGGGCTCATCAGCTTTACGACCTAACGGCAGTACTTTATGAAGGCAGTGGAAACATCGATTTATGCTGATGACTCTGCCTCTGTTCTGTAATGCAGCCATGACACGCTGTAAAGCCCTGATCAAGTTCAGGAGTGGAAGAGGTGGCCTTTAGTTGCAAAACAGGGCCATATACTGTGTGATGTAGTGGCTTTTACCGCTATTTAACATACGGAGGATTGTGGTGGTTAAGAGGCGCAGGAGGCCGTACGCTACCACGCGCATCTTACTATTCCATGACAGTCCATATTAATATATACTGTTCATATTTCTGGACTAGTGAGTTGTTATTACTATTTTTGTAAGCAAACAAAGTGATGAATATAGCCATGAAAGTGGAGATCAATAGACAGAGATTTGCATGTCCGTAACTTCCTCATAATTTCCTATAGGTTTCCTGGAAAAACATAATGTCATTTGGAACTAATTATGGTGAAACCTTTGGTTTAATTAATTGCAAGGTTAAGAGGCTTTTAGACGATGCACAGCTGATTAAATGAAATTTGTCTGCAGGCAAGAATACAATTCGTGGAAAAGAAAGAATAAAGTGTAATATTAAATCAATAATGATGATGATGATTAGTGATGAATCCCATCCATCCGTTCATTTTCCATAACCACTTAATACCTTAAAACCCATATCAGGGTCGTAGGGGGCTCGATCCAATCCCAGCAGCCACTGGACGAGAAGCAGCAAAGACCCCGGACAAGTTCATCACATCACAAAGCGATTTCCAGGAAACTCCATGAAGGTTATTAGTAAATGATTACTGATCGGTAAAATAAAGATTTATCCTGCTCCTGAATCCAAGTGATCCCCGAATAAATGCTGGGTGGTCTCACTCGTCTACTTCTAGTTGTATTAAATGTATAATTTTTGGCTTTAGACTCTGATTAAAATCAGGAAAAAATAACTTTATTACAAAGTGGAAAATGCTGAGAGCGGCACATCTGTAAACACTCTATCAGAGGAGTGCGGCTGTACGAAAAATCAATCAATTCATCCGCGCACACATCATTGCAAACTCAACGTTTTGTCTAAGCTTTCAGTCAAACAGGCCACTTCTGCCTGAAACCCAGCATTAAAAAAATATTTGTCGTTTATCTAACCATTTCAGAGCACTATACTTTTCCAGCAAACGTTAAAATAATCCACAGAATACGCTGTGAGCACTTTTCAAAGGGACTTTCTCTTTGTTAGAAAGTAGGGCTAATGGAAACCGCCAATATTACCCACTGTAACAGGGATACTGCCTCGGGAAACATGATTTTTTACAATCATTTTTCAAGCTGTGCACTCAGCAAACAGAGCCTGAACAAAATGACATCCATTGTATTAAAGTGGAGGCAAAATATAGGACAAATAAAACCAAAACAATGTGGGTGAACCGAGTCTTTGAAATATCATGAAGACAGCAGAACAGCATGTAGCTATTGCAACAAAAAAGAGTTCCCAACAGTGGAAAAATTGTAAAAAAAAAAACAGCATATGGATTGTTTTTCCTGTAAGGTTGGACTTTGAGTTTTCATCCTTGGGAAACAAAGCGGATCATTTACTAGAGCTTGAGATGAAACTAAACTGGCCAACATATTTCTTCCCAGCTGTGACATATAGCTCGTATCATTAACCCCCAAACACCTCGCCATGTGAAAACTTTATCCTCACAACACTGTCAGAGGTCTGCCAAATGTTTTATTACCTTTTATTTGAAGAGTATAATTGCAAGTCTTTTGAGGACAAAAGAAAACATTTCCAACTGTGACACTTAATCTGTATCATTATAAAAGATTAACAGTCCAGACACCTCGCCATGTAAAAAAAACTTTCTTCAAATAGGAATGATAGAATGCTCTGGTTTCAAGACTACCTATAATTGTGACTGTTCAGAGCACAGGGAAGATGTCTTTGAAGAAAAACCACCTGGAGAGCATTTTAAGCTCATTCTTTACAGTATGTGTCCTGGGGAATCTAAGCACACTGCACGTCCACATGAATTTATATAGTGATGGATCCTAAAACCGTTTGTTCTTGCAGAATACGGAGCGAAAGACTCTGTGGTTTTGAACACAGATGCCGTGTACTGCAGCTTCTGAAGGGAAACTCGAGGGAACCTCAGGGGATGGAGCTGTCTTCTACTGTGCAAGAAGATACAGTATTTACCCATATGGCAACAAAAGACATGAATCATGAATCAGATACTGGGTGGGCAATTCAGTGATATATGTGTGTGTGTGCACACATGCTTACAAGTCAACCCTGTCTCTTAGAAATTATGTTTATATAACCAGATGAGTTACGAGTCACAATTACGTCCTAATGGGAAATGCAGTCGCTGCTTGAATTATGTTCAGGCGTACGTTGTGTGAAGAAACTGCTATGTTTCTAGTCATATGGGGAGGTGGTTGCTGTGTATGTTGGGCCTACAAAACACAGGACTTTGACACTGGAAGCCACTGGGTTTGCATTTTCTTTGCCGAAACATAACCATAAAAAAGTTTATTATCGTTACGATTGCTACGAGAGGACATTGTTAAAAACAATGTAATACAGCGTTGGTGAACATTTTAATGATTCGTTTAATATCATCATCTTGCAGAGGTGTGGACTCGAGTCACAAATTTGATGACTTTATTTTGAACCCAATCATCTCGTATATAAAAGTGTGATGACATGTTTTACATGTTTGTTTTGCATTTGTTCTAGTTAGTTAGTTAGTTGGTTTATATTGTCTCACTCTCTGGATACAGACTTGTAAAAATCTATTTATGATAATTGGCTTTGTATACAGGTCTTCTTGATTTGTCATTATGTCGATAAAGCAGCATAGGAGACAGGGCTGTACATGCGGAAAATTGTGCTTTTGGAAAATACTGGAGCAACTCTTGTTGAATGCTAGTATTTCTGATACTTTTAACTCTGATAAATGTCAAGACCATTGCTTTTAATGTGTTAAGAGATGAAATAGCTACAAATAGTAGCTCCTGAAAGAGATGATTTTATAAATGTTTTCATTTCAACTTTTATTGGAAGGTGAAAGATTATTGAAATTGACTGAGCTAGTCTGTGCCTGTAGACTGTGGTCCTGACTCTCTCCTCTTACCTCACACTTCATCTCATTCATCCAATCACTATATTCAGTCTCTACTGAATTCAGATCCATAAATTACTCGTCCCCCACATTCTGTGTGTTGCTCGTCTCAAAGGCAACCAAAGCACTCAAGACTTCATCAGAGGAAGCTCAGAAGCCCTCCCGCTGAGCGCTCTGCTCTAGCATTACATGAAAAAGTCTCTTCCAGTTGAACTGATATGTGCAGATTACAAGCAAAGCTGCTGATCCTGGGCCGAAAGGAAACCGACAAGCCCGACAATGGTGCTTGGGTTAAAACTGCACATTGTACAACAGTGGAGAAACTAACATAAAGCGTGAGTGTTTTAAGGGAGATTCAGTTCAGGGAAATGTATTTCAAATGTGCCATCGCTTTCTATCACTTTCCAAAAATATGATGGTATTGAAAACATTTTTTATGGGTGAAGAATAAAGAAGAATGTCATATTTAATGTAACATACGTAATATAAGAGATGAAAACTGTTTTCTTTTCTTTCTTTTCTGTGTCTGTACATCTTGTTTCTTTAGATGTTGAGGTGGAAATGTTGCGTTTAACTTTTGTAACGTGTCACTGTAGACAAAAGGATGAAAATTATATGTATACTAGAAACTTGAACAAAAAAAAACATACAAAAGTAAAGAAAAGAAAAAGAAAACAAAAGCACAACTCAACATTTTTAAAAAAATAATTAATCCTCCATGAAATCATACCACACTCCTTTCCATGCAATTATATCTTCATCATCTAATTCACACACCTTCCCATGCAGACCAAATCACTGTGTGAGTGTGGAAACAACAGGTGTTGTGTTCTTGCTCGCTGTCTAAACGTGCCATGAAATGGGGTGATGATGACTCTATTTGTTTAACCATACGCTGTTGCACCGCGTAAGCGGGACAACATAAAATAGCGGGGCAGCAGGGAAATGTTCCCTTTCGCTCATTCATTACACAATTATGCTAAGCTGCATGCATGACTATGAACCAGATGTTGTGTAATTAACCTCAGTGTGAAGATAGCGTTCTGCCCTATTGTCTCTCACCTTCAAGAGTGAAATGGAAACCAGGCTGAGGCAGCGATAAGGGAAGGTACTCCTGAGGTTTCCACGGGCACATGAACTGTACTAAACTGAGCCGGGTCCAGCCTGGTCAAAACAGAGCTAAAACTAATTAAGCATCACGTGCAGATAGCCTTCCATACCATTGTCTCTTTAACCTTCAGCTGGAACATTGTGAGGAGATGAAACCTCAAAGACAAAGAGGAGATACGTGAATATCTAAAAACTGATATCAGTAGATTAAAAGGTAACTAGTTCTGTGAATAAAACAGATTACAGTATTGTTTGTCCATTAAACTCTGTTGAGGTCGTGTTATAAATGTATAACGGTTGTATCACATCTTTTAATTCTTTAATCATGATTCCCAATAAAATAAAATAAATTTCAAATGTGGACTGGAGGCTCAGTCATGTTTGTTCTGAATTATGTCTTACCTAACGAAGCTATCCATGCACATTTATTTGCATGCAGTTTGATAAATGAGGGTGATTGTTCTCTTGGCTTTCATTCTGACTGGTCGACCTCGTGTATGCAGCAAATCTCCTGCAACATCTGTCACTGGGCTCCACTGTGGCTTCAGGCGGGGGTGACAGAGACGACTAAGGGGTAATAGTTCATTTCCTATAATGCATTGCTCCTATCAGGATTATTAATACGCTGAAATGAGTTAAAGCAAGGTCAGGTAAATGAGACAAATGTCCTATTTAGCTGTTTTATGGACCTTCTGTAATGAGATTACATTAATCCATCATTGAACAATTTATACCTGTACAGTGTTACTGTATATTACATAAACACAAGTAAAGATGCCGCATTGGGAGAAAAGGTATGATCAGTCATAGTGTAGCAACATATTGCCTTTATATTTGCACAAATCGAAGTCATTCAAGATTCCACATGCAATCATACAATAGTCTCCTAGTTTATCCACATCATCTACTGAAGCCCCTGCAATTTAATTTGCATACTTAGCTAATGAACCTATTCAGCTCAATGACTCCTGCTCTGCGTAAGGCACTTTGGCACACACACTCATAAACTAAAAAATAATGAGCAAATCTTTAAAGTGACCGGTGTTGATTTGTTAATGCAAACTTTCTTTCCGCGACGAAGACAAGACGATGACGAGCTAAAAACAGATCTTTGATTAAAGTATGACAAAGTGCAGGTTTTGTTCTTGTTAGTGGTGAGCTATCAAATCTTTTAAAAATTCATGATGTTCAATTAAACAAAAAGAACCCCCCCCCAAAAAAACGTCCTGCAAAGAATATCAACAATCCGTCAACTTTACGCATTAAAGCAGCACAACTGACCGTTCATCAACTGAAATTACACTAAAACTATGAAGGATCTATGAAGGAATCTCAAAGCTGACGAAATGAACAGCAAAGGGGACAAAACCTCAACACAATACTCATTACGTAGGCAGGTTTCTATGTTAACATTCTCTCCATCCTCCTCAATCTATAGTCCCTGCAAAACTAACCAATAAGCCTCCTTAACCACACCAACAAACTAACCTAAACTCTACCACTTGCTATTCCTCCCTTGTCTGTTTATCTAAACCCTGCATGCGTATGTCACTGAGAACGGCATCTCACAACAGAGGTGACGCCGCCGTTTGAACGACTGTCTGCCACCCCCCAGGAGAAGGACACATCTGATTTGGTGGTTACCCTTTCACTGAAAGCACTACTGTCACGTTGCTGCTTATGCCCGGTAATCTCTTTGTACAAGAGGCTGATATGAGCAGCGGGGCCAGCTGCCTCTCTCAGGGCCCACACTCCTGCAGCCTCGCTGCCTCATGAGGACCCTTCAGGGCCAGTGGGTGAAGGTGAGCTGCCAACATGTTGGAGAATCACAGAGAGAGAGACGTGTTCTCACACGGGACAGCTAAGTTCGAAGTGGGACTATTGCAACCAGCTGCACTCTCTCTCCCCTCAGCCTTCCACCTCTGTTGACGTCGGTACGTCCCGGAGGCGTAATGTGGATGTTGTTGAAGTGGGCTGTGTTAGTCTGCATCTGCTCAGCAGAGGCTCCTGAAGAAAGTTTTCTACAGTCTTGTTCTTCTACATCGCTTTGTCTATCAGAAGTAATGTGAACAAGCAAACGTCCGATTCTTTCAGTTTTTAGTTTGTTCATTAAAAAACACACACCACCAGTAAGTGACTGCATCACTGTTTATAATAATACTCCACCTCTGTCTTCAGCTCAACAGATTTGAAGTATGTTTTAGTACAAACTGTAGTTTATATGTTATTTATAGGGTTAAAGGCTTTTTAGTCGCCTATCTGCAACACAATAACAGCATGATGATTGTTTCCGGCTGAGCTGAGAATGGTGCTTACGCTCGCCAGAGGAACTGGTCAGTACTCTCAGTCCAGCTCGAGGATTCTGTGTTTGTCTGTCTGTGAGCTGAACACTATTTAAATCCACAACAACAATCAGGAAACAATGACGTGTCCGCTGCCGTTCTTTCTCGACTGACGAGGGTCGACGTTGACTTGGCCGCGCACTGCCCTGTGGGACGGCTTTGTGCACTCCGAGCAAAACGGATGATGGTCAAACTGTGTTTATGAACTCAGCCATTTTGATGAAGTGAAAGTACATTCACCGCCCAATCACAATAGACTTCTCTCAGTGGTTCTCAGTGCAGTTTGGTTTTCAAGGGATAGTCAAAAATTATGACAAAGTTCTTTCTGTTTTTTTGTCTTTTGTACCTTAAATTGAATCAATTTATGTAAATTACAGCCCATCACACTAATTTTGCCCGAGTATGAGGAGACTTTATCATTTTATACTTTGGGTTTGGTGACCAGGGATAATCCGTAGCAGAGCTCCATTCAACTCGGATGTGAAAGGACGAACTTCAATTTGAATGAAGATAATTTGCCCTAAATTTCACACTCCTGCACTTCCAGTGTTGTTTACAGTGTCGGCATCCTGCTGTGTATCCACACACACACACACACACCCCAAAAGTTCACACACCCACAGCAGGGCTGCGACACCAGTCATGGCAGAAGATCAGAGGGCCAAAGCAGTGTTTGTATCCTTGCATACATATGCAAATGAATAAACTGCCCTCAAAGGCTGTGTTTTCCTCAACACAACACCGTGATTTTCTGGTGTGTTTATGTGTGTCTTCTTTGGTTGTGTTTATTTCCGTTGGCTTCTATGTTTGTGTCTTTTCGCTGACCTGTAGCAGCTCCTCTTGGTCACCGCCCACCTCCAGCGCTACGGCAACCGAAGCAAAGGGACGACTGGCCATCTGCTGTCGCTCTCTCATCAGCTGCTATAAATTGAGACAGAAAAAAAAGGAAACGATTTTTAACATAACTCATATTTTGAGGGAAAATATCCTGTAAAACAAAGTAATTCATGCAGTTGGACCACTGTCAGCAAGAGTTGGTCACTGAGAAGCTCTGCTGGGACCAACTGGAGGTTAAATGCCTTGCTCAGTGGTTGCTCAATCAATCTAGACTGTAGATTTTTTTATCAAGAACAGTAGAGGGAAAAAAGGATAAAGTAGGAGGGAAAGACAAAGCTAAATAGTTGGTAGATGCACAGGAGGAGTCGGGAATGGCAGGTGGTGGTAGTCAGAGGAAGGAAATTAATGAATGTCAGATGAACAAAGGCATATGCCGAGGCCTTTATCAGCATGAGGTCCAAACACCCGACAGAAAACACTAACACAGATATACAGTACATAAAAAAAAAAAAACCCAGAAACAATCATGTTGGAAACAGAAAAACATCACGAACACTCCCACACACAACAACATCAAGTAAGATAGGAATCGTCTCTGTGCATCTACCTGAATTTCTATACAGGGCAAGCACAAAAATGGTAAAAACAACATGCCCACTGCACCCTCATCAACCCCTTCTCTCTCCATCAAAAGCCCTGTTTCCCTGCTTTTTCCACTTCACTACAGACATGGTAATGGGGTTTTGTTTCTACATTTAGCTTGGGGGCGGCCACCTGTTTCACGCAAAACAAACTCATTTCTGGTTGATTATGCGCCAAGCTCTAATCATCAGTATGTTGCTTGTTGTTTCGGTAGAAAATCTGCCTGGTGCCGCACACACACACACACACACACACACACATATAGATCTCTGATAGGTGAAACCAATGCCCGGGAAAGCAGATGGAAAATCTGGGCTGCAGACTGTGACCCTTACAGGAGAGAAAACTTTAGTTTGTTTACAACCTTCGCAAAAGATGAATAACATGAAGTGAACTTTTATGCATCAGTGTGGGAAAGTGCAGCCAGTGCAAAAGCATGCACAGTAAAACAAGGAAGTAATGAGAGGAATAATAAATCTGGGCCACAGTAGTGGTCAAGAAGATGCAACTGTAACTTGATGTGTGAGAGTCCCACTTCTCTTTCCCACTTTTCTTGTCACTTAACCCATCAGATCATAGATGACAGAGGTGGGAATGAAATCTAAAAACAATTTGAGGCACAAGAAGAATGTAAGAGGGACAGAACAGTTGAAATTGGAAGAAGGAAACAGAAAAAGAAGCATGGAAAGACAACAACAATAGGCAAAACAAAGCAGAATAAAAGGAGCACACTACTCCTAAATGTCACTGGCCTCCACACCCTGTTACCTTTACCTAAACTGAAGCACCTCTGTGTCCTCCTCTCTGGTTGCTGTGGCTGCACACATTGACATTAACCAGCTGTCAGGTGTTGTGCAAGCGCACGCCGCCGGCTGCTCGCTTGCCAGTGTCAGACTCTTTAAGCATGAATGAATACTACACCTGTAGCTACATCGACGCAGTCGGGCACTCCGGCGGCGGCGACTGCTCTGCTAGCACGCATAATGTGATGTCTTCTCTTGTTAGCTGTCACAGCTACGCTAACGCCGTTCAGATGACAAGTGTGTGCTCGCTAGCATCGCTGTTAGCCCGCTGTTAGTCAGCTTTGATTTGGAAGAAGGTGTGGGTGTCTGTACTGTGAGGTAGTATATCCACTTTGATATAATTCATTGTATCTACAAGGTTAAGGGAGGGTCAAATGAACCACCAAAAGCAGGTGGGTATGTTGTAGTTGGTATATCACATAGATAGACAGCTATGCTGATTTTTAGTCTATCAAGGCCAAACATAGAAGAAACCTGCTAATTCTGGTTTAGGTTAGAAGGCAATCATGTCCAAAGAAACCAAAGCTGAATATTGGTCGGACGGTGGAGAGAATCAACGGTCTCTGGTGTCAAGAAGACCCCATTCAACCCGACCTTTTCCCTATCAGGTTTTACAGCAGAATAATAACATTAATAATCACACCACTCTCTGTCTTTGTTTCACTTAAAAGGAGAAAAAAATATATATAATGAAATTTCAAGTTCAAAAAATTTCTGTCTAGTTTTTTGTAGAAAGAATTTAAGTTAAGAAAAAAGAAACAAAGATAAGTGACAGACAGTATTTTTTTGTTAATTTTAATAACTCTGGTAGTTGTCTGTGTATATGCAGCTAAATCTGTGTTTATACTTTGTTTGCATGCATCCATGTGTGGAGTTGGTGTCATATTAGGTGTTCTCTCAGCTCTTTCTTCCCTAAAGCCACCGCTCCTGTGTTACTGAGATTAGAAAAACTGGCCAAGGTGAGCTGGGTCACATTTGTGTATGTGCACACGTGTGTGTGTGTGTGTGGCGATCAGATAAATCAGTCTAGACAGTGGAGTTATGTCGGGATATAAAATCTGGGAGTAATATTCAACACTGTGTTAACTTTTAGAGTCTACTGAACATGCGAGTGCGTGCATGTGTTGAGTGTACATATGGACTTTATGTGCATGTATACATACATACAAATGTACATTTTGATCAAACGGACCACTTGTCTGTGTACTCATGCATGTGTTGTATGTTTAATGCCCCCTTTGACAAGTCCTTGAGTGGGCAACAAGGACAAGGCAGCGGCCATCTTCTCTGTCTGCCCATCGGGCTGTAAATCAGCCATAAAACGGCTAATTAACTCTGCTGTGCTGTAAACAAGCAGTGCCACGCTAGATACCACCAACTGGATGACAAAAGTAGGGGGAGAGTGGAGACAGAGCTATATGGACGGATGTGTCCGAGGGAGAGAAAGCAATAATATTTAATATTCTAGTTACAAGGATTTTAGCCGATCGGCTGAAATTTAAACTGAGGGAGACACAAAGTTAACCACTTTCCAAGTCTTTGTCCATCTTTTCACTCCAAATGTCCCAATGTTTATCTAGCCTCGAGGGGAGTCCTGACATCCAAACATCCATCCATGGATCCATCCAGGCGTCTCAGCTGGACAGACAGATGCATAAACAGCCAGGAGAAAAATGAGAGCGCTGCAACAATGAAGCCAATCACATGGTAAATTATGCTTCACAGAACGCGGCTCAAACAAAGTAGCACCTGCAAGCTCAAATTGCCAGTCCTGTTAGACGGATTGGAAATATCTGCGTAATGTGCTGTTTGCTGATTTCAGATGCACTGCGGTGCAAATGACGGGTTTCACAACATGACGAGTGGCTCACTGCTGTAATTAAACTTCGCATGAACTCGGTGAGGGCAAAACTATAGTAATGTCAACACATCTGCAGGAGGCCTGTGTACATATGTCAGTGTGTATGTTTTTTGTGTGTTCGTTGATATCTGAGGGGGGAATATAACCCAAATTTATGGCACAAAATTGCTGCAAATATGTTCACACATTCCCTCGGGTTGGATGTGTCATTTTGGACAGCGTGCTGAGACAGCACGTGCTTTAATTTTCTATTAAAAAATAAAAAAATATTTCAGTGACATGCACTGTATGACCAAATATATGTGGACACTGGGGAGGATCCTCTCCTGTTTCAAAGCTCCATGCACAAAGTCCATTCCGCCAAGGGTTTTTGGCGTGGAATAAATTGACTGGTCTCCACAGAGCACTGACTGCCAACCAGACCTTATTATCCAACATCAGTGTTGGACTTCACTAAGGCAATGTGTCCTGGGCCACACTGAAGGACCGCTGTGAGTACTCACAAAACACGCTGCCTGATTAGGTCACTGTAATGCAAATTACATGTACATTACAAGATAAGCAGCAGATGTTTCTGAACGTACTGTCTCTTTTAACTGATTTCCACCATTGGATTTCTCCCCGCAATATCCCCAGACCCCTTAAAGAATTGCATCATTTTGAGCGTTGTTGAGTTGGAAGAAATTTTATGAACTGTGAAATGCTGTCAATGACAAATTTTTGGTCTTTCATGTAAATTCTTTCAGTTAAAACCAATAAATTTGGTTTTGGCCGTCAGAAATGAATCTGATTTATTTATTTATTTGAATATAGAGCAGAGAAGTGAGATCTGATCACAACACGTGGAAATGCATTCTAATCCTGACATACTTAGTGCTGCCCACTTGTAATTGGATCACCCAAGATGCATGTCAATACCAGGTGTGAACAGGACCTAATGCTCTCGTGGCTGCGTGGGAGCAAATCCGTGCAGCTCGGTTCCAAAATCATGTAGAAAGCCTGAAAGCTAGAACAGTGGGGGCTGCAGTAGGAGCAGATTAATGAGGATGACATGTTCAAAAATCACAGATGTGTTCACATACTTTGGCCATGTGGTTTCCTTTTTTTTAAAGTCAGTAAGTCAAACAGTGCATAATACAGATTAGTGAGATAATTTCTGAGAATGTAGAGCATATTAACAGAGCATAGAAAATAAAGAAGAAGAAGCAGGACGAGGTAGATGCACACAGACAAACAAGAACAAATTTACAAAGAAAACACACTCGACTCAAACACACACAGCAAAATTTGCTGATGTGCAACTACTAAACAACACATTTCTCATCCAACATTACTGCCCCTGTTTCCCCGTGGATGTAATGCAACATCAGCGTACATGCTCCTCCAGTCCATCTGTAACCTAACTAGATGGTTTAATCAATGCCACGGAAGGCTGCAGGTTTAGGTCTGATTAATGTTTTAATCAGAGATACGAGGGAAACAACCATTTCTGGACGGGGCGTATAACTCTTACTGACTGTTCCCAAATCAACAGAAAGTCAGTCTCACCATGTTGAACTTTATGTTTCACAAGAAGTGTAATTTAACTAACTTCAGTCTTTAATAATGTCCTGCAGGGTGGGAACAACGTAAGGTAAGAAGACAAAAGAAAAACATCATCATGACAATGCTGCACTGGCTGCCACTGAAAACTGCTTTTAAAGAAATCACTGAGAAATCTTCAACCCAGATAGCTTTATCATCCCTCCAGGGACTGATGGCTAGTGGGTTACCTTCCCGATGTCCCATGAAGAGCGCAATACAGTTCCCTCTTCAAAAGGTATCTGCTGGGTGTCTCAAAAGTAAATGCAAATATGGAGGAGGAACAGATGAAAAGGGTGATTGTGACAGTACATTTTACGGTTCAGCACCAAGAAGTAAAAGGCAAAATCTTATTTTAATGTAAAATCCGGTCAAGCATTATGTGACTCTGCAAAATCTGTCTTCTTTTCAGTGTCAGTACAGCGGGATAGGGCTATACATCAAACCACGGTCTCAGTTTTTTTAGATCTCAATTTTTGCAAATGCAAACACCAAAGTTAGTTAGATGGTTCCTAGCTAAAGGAGTAACATACAGTATGAGAGAAGAGAGACCGATAGATGGTTGAAGAGATGATATAGATAGGTGATGCGATTGAAAACAATGATCCAGTGACCTTCAACACCCGTTATACTACTCATATTGGCAAGTGATGGCATTTCTGAGTAGCCTGACCTGTCCTGAAAACAACAGGACAGCTGTACATGACCTATCTACTTACTTACTGCCGCTTATCCACATCTGGGTCACAGTGGCAGCAGGATAAAGTAGCCAGGCGTCCTTACCCTTAATGTCATTCTCCAGTTTTTCTTGGAGTATCCCAAGGTGTTCCCAGGTCAGATGGGATATGTAATTCCTTTTCTGGGTCTGCCCTTCAGTTTCCTCCTAGTTTGACATGTCTAGAATATTTATAGGCAAGTCTACTCAAAGCCACTGTGGGTGTCTGAGTCCTCCAGTGAGTTCTTTAGTCTGTCCCTGAGGGTGACACCTAAGGCAAGCTCACATTGGCCACAATCTCATCTCATTAAGCACCGATTTATATCCTATGCAGTTTAATCGTAAACAGCATTTAAATATTCAATTTCAAGAGGTTGTATCTCCACAGTGAAATACAGTGATTAGAATATTTTTGAAACAATCATTTTATATAACAAAAGAGATTCACTTGGTGCAGTTTTAACCTTGGAGACTAGACTGTTTTGGCTTGGAAGATAAATCAGCTGATATATCAAGAGCTTTGCCATCGGACTCAGGATGGGCACCAATTTAAAGATCTCAGAGTACCAACTGTCAACCATGTTTTTCAGTCACCTGAGTTTGAATCTTTCTTAGGCTTTAAGTCTGTTCTCTCCCAACTTATGCATGATTTACATTGTTTGCGCGTTGGGTTGTAAATGGTGCTGAAACGCTTCTAAGTGCCGGCAGTATCGACTGCAGCAGCTGCTCTTCTCTTGCCGACATGCTGCTTGTACTTCATGGTCGGTGTCAACAAGGCATACTCTGATCAAAGAACACAACCCCAAGATACACAAAGTCCTTCACTTGGGGCACCAGCTTCAATGCGTAGTTGGAAATGTAACTCAAAAACATTAGATTTATTCTGATACACACACCAGAATGATGGCAAAATACACGTTCAAAACAGTGATACAAAGACACAAGAGATACAAACAGTATCTAACTGTCATTGTTGCAACCCCATGATAGGCATCTTCACAAATAACACACACACATACTCTCTCACACACGCACACATTCGTATTCATACAACCATGATTGATGCTGATATGTATTCAATTATTCCCTCATTATGTGGCCTTTGAAGCCGTTTGCTGTGACTGGAGACAGATAGGATTTGCAGTTTGCCTCTCGGCATACACTATGATATTAGCTACTGAAGAAAGAATGAATCAATTCAGATGCACAGTCCGCAGAGACACCGCTGGTGTGGCTGTTTGATACAATGCAGCTGCTTAACAAAGGGACACACACATGGCTGCATTTGTGGATTTACATCATAAAAAACACTTGGCTGTGTGCAGACAAACAGGTGTCAGCAGAGAAAGACAGATCAACGCTGGAAATCAAATGCACACACTTCTCCGCTTCTTGAATTGGTATGCCACTGAGGCCACAATCAAGAAGCGATAACAAATCTCATTTCCGCCATGTTTGCCAAGTTTTCAGGCGACATTTGTCTCCTGGCTGAATGTGGTGAGTGGGATCTGAGCAGAGTAAACAAAGGCACAGATATCCTCCTCTGATAGAATCCGCCACTCCACACCAGCTTCCAACAAAACCATCCCCGGGACATGAAAAAACACTTGAGAATCTTGTTCAGTGGTGGCTGTAAAACAAAGGCTTTTCAGGTGTAGTATTATTTAAATATAAACCACCAACGATCTGCCTGTAGTCCTGTAAGATGACTTAAAGAAGTTACTTCCGATTCAATTGGAAACCCAGGGTCAACCCAGACAACTTAAAATGTCAAAGTATGTCTCTAACTTTAGCCCCAAAAATGTCCTGAAAACCACCCCCCCAAAAAAGACTACAACAGACGGAGGCATGATGTTACGACTACAGCCTGAGTGAGCTAGACAATCTGATCACAGCAGAACATCTTCGACACATCCTGGCATGGTGGTGGAATAAATCCCCATTGATTTGGAGAGCTAATTAGAGATGGCCAGAGAGACAAAGAGAGGCAAAAAAAAAAAGGCTTATAGATCGTGTGGCTTGTAGCTGTTACTCTGAACAAGGCACACACATTCTTGTATTATGACCAATAAGTCCCATTCACAGCTAACTGCCTGACAATTACTGCTAACACTGCAGCAGGGGAGAGAATGAGAGGGTGACAAGACAACACAGAGAGAGACAGAAATATTCCAGATCAAATAGAACAAAAATAGGCCAAACCATCCGGGTTTGTGATAAACAAAACTGTGAAATGCTCATACATGTGCGCACTGATAGCCTGAACAAGAGATACTGAACATCTGAGGCGGACAGTTCTCTTTCAAACTGCTGCCAGAAAATGGCTTTTCTATATCTGTTCAAGTAGAATCATTGAATTGAAATGCAATAATACTACAATTTTAGAAACACTGACAAAATGGCTTTCTTCCAATATGTGACTGTATATAAGACAGTGAAATTGCAATAAAGGTTAAATTTCCTTACATTTCTTCACATACTGTTAATCATTTGTGCTGAAGTATTTGTTTTACGTAAATTTAATGTGGGTTTCAGATTTTTCCAAGCGGTTCTCAGCGTGTGTTGTATGCACGTTACATTCGTTTGTTGCAAAAATGCAAAAAAAAAAAGCAAATTGACAACTTTGCTAACGGCTAAAAATCAAGCCGTTGCAACAATACAAGACATAGATGCTAACTGATATTACTAGTCCAACGTGGTGGTTACAAGCCAGTGCAGCATCAAAATACACAGCGGGATATGCAGTGATCAATAACTCTTCTAAAGTAACGGGACTACCATATTGAGACGGACTTCAGAATAACTGAATTTATTCTTTAAGCCTTTCACAGCTAACAAAAAGCAAAGTCTGACACTAATGTACACAGAAAACTGTGAAAATGGAGCATTAAGTTGTATATTTACAGCAATTTTACTGGATTTATCGGAATCTGAATAATTTATGTGAATCTGGCCAGACT
Organism: Miichthys miiuy; assembly: GCA_036365135.1. Lineage (NCBI taxonomy): Eukaryota > Metazoa > Chordata > Actinopteri > Sciaenidae > Miichthys > Miichthys miiuy. Next base: position 20,967,106 of record CM071613.1, read on the forward strand.
AAATATTTAAAAAACAGAGATGGAAGCGGCCTCAACGCTCTACTGAAGTGACAGATCACTGGGAAATATATAGGCTGATGAAATGTCTCTCATTCTCTCACTTTCTCTCTGTCCATCCCTCTATCCCTCAAATCTAGTGACCGCAGTGTTGAGCAGTGTGATGACCCGGCCCACTAAATCACCACCCGCTAACTGACAGAGGGAGAGCGACATAAAGACAGAGAGAGAGAGAGAGAGAGCTAGGAGGAAAGAAAAGTGGGCCATTTTCAGGGGTCATCCATTATATCCTATCACATTAGCCCTCATCATTGGCCTGCTCAGACAGCCATCATCCATTCCCATTCTCCACAGGCCAACACACACACACACACACACACACACACACACAGAAGGAGACTGCTGAAGATAAAAAAGGCTGTCTGTGTTGCCCCAGCTCGTCTCTCCATCCCATTTCTTCCAATGACTGATAAAAGTCCAGCAGCTGGAGTTAATCTGCTGTACCTGGCACATCTAAAGCTCAAGTTACGATGATCCAACAAGTTTCACAAGTGCAAACAGGATTGCTGTGTGTGTGTGTTCGCCACACACACACACACAGTATTCTTCTGGTTCCCACGAAGACTGAAGTTACCCCACAACTGAAAGTTAAGCCAAGAAAGGTTGTTTTTGTTCTAGAAAATCATTTTTTGACCTTTTTCTAGACAGTTGGGAGAGACAGAAAATAAGGGGAAAAAGAGAGGGAGAACATGCAACAAATATCTCCTAACAGCTGTTTCACATTTAGTCTTGTGCGTGCAGCTAATACTTATTAGGTGATTGACAGTTTTACACATGAATCTTTCTTTGATTGAACAAATGCACCACTAGCTGGGTTGTGATTGGTCTTTTTTTTTTTTCCTTGATTTCCAAACTGCACATCTTGGCTGTTCAGAAAATATTAATCTACGAATTAAAGTTTTGAGACTTGAGCACACAAGTTTTGCATATTTAGTCTGCATATTGAGTATTTTGGCCAGAAGACAATGTTCCAGCTTAATCCAAAGAGGCTAAAAAATAAGGTTGAGGTCAAGTTCTCCCATACCAAACTAGAAAATAAATTAGCAAATTTCCCCAATTTCTAAACACACTCGCTGAAAATACAGGAATACTCGAGTACTACACAACACAGCAGAGGAAAAAGGGAAGATTCAACAAAGCAGAAATATCTGGAGAACGCTAGAAACTAATGAACACGATTAGAAAAAGGCTAGGTGCTAGGTGTGTAACTAAACGTCATTGTGTTGCGCTACATGGTGTTGAAAACGGTTTTAATCACATTCAATCCCGTGGCGCGTTGACTTCTACTCACTGTTTTAGCGGCGTATGTGTCTTGTGTTCTCGTGCTATAGCAGCACAGTTCTACCACATGCAGGTGCTGTGTGTTGGTCTACTATGTAAGTTTGGATCTGGTATAGATTAGAGGGAGTAACGCATACGATCCAGCTAAATTCTTCTTTTTGTGAAGCCCTGTGAGGAAAATATGTGAGTTTAGACCATATACCTGACTTGGCATGAATTACTTTAATGTAAGAAACAGCCCTGGTTGTATGCAGACGTTCAATAACATGGCGTATATAATAAAGTAGCGAAGAAATGTATTTTCATATACAAGTATGAATTTTCGTGAGGTCGTCTCCTGTATGTGTGTGTGTGTGTGTAGGTGTGTGTATATAAAAGTGTCTGGCAGTTGAGAAAACTGTAGGTGGTTCTTATTATTGCCATGACAGCCTGATTTACAAGATTTAAACAACCGTACATCCCTTTGACCGCACAAACACACACACACACACACACTGCACACACACACACATCACACACACACACATTCCACAGTGTGCACACTCGTTTGAAACACTGCGAGGCCCCACAGATTATGCAAACATACACTGTACACACACAGTGCCCTTCTCTCTTTTTGTTGTTTCTCTCTCTCTCTCTCTCTCTCTCTCTCTCTCTCTCTCACACACACACACACACACACACACACACACACACATACAGTCCTTTGGTTTCCTTGGGAACAGTGTTTATCCCGTCCATTTAGTCCATTTAGCCGTGTGTCCCATTAGCATCAACCTCCCATCTGTCTACTCAGCCCCTAGAGGGACTGCAGCGTGTGTGTGTGTGTGTGTGTGTGTGTGTGTGAGACTGATTGCATGAGTGTGAGCCAACTAGTGTTTATGTGGATGGCGAATGTTTTGTGGAAGTGTGAGCGTGTGCAGTTTATGTTACCTTCTGATTGCCGCCCCTACCCTCCACAAACTAATCAAATATCAGATTAACGTTCATCAATTCCCACCTGCACCGGCGATGCGGCGGATAATCATTATCTCTGACCTCTCTGGTTGGCTGGCTGGCACCCGTCCTATCCACCAATTACACTCCACAGCTGACAGGCCAGCTGACTGCCATTTCCTGCCCTGTGTCCAATTAGATTGCGTCGACAAAGTGACCCCAGACGGGATAGGTTGGCTGAGGGTGTCGACCCTGAGGTCAAGGAGAGTGTCTCCGATTGGGTGTTATAGCGAGCTGATCACCACGCTGGCAAACCTTTTGTTAATGAGATCATTACATCTTCATAATGTAGTAATGTGAGGAGATGTTTAATCATTCGGGGCCTAATTCACTGTCAGATATGATTTTATTCACTTTGAAACACTTTGGGAACGAACACGTCGACACAATAAACTCCCTCCAAACCTTCTTTTTACCTCAGTCTCTGTACGTTATGTAAGTTAAGTCATACACTTCAGGATCATAAGTCTCTTACAGATATACCCTGAGGTCGAAACATTTTCAAAGCTTTGCTCCTGTAGCTTGATGCACAGCTGAGTCAGATGGTGACATTAGACTAGAATAGATGGCATGTCTGTGATGTTAAGTCCTTAAATTTCAGATTTCAGATTCTGCCCGCAGAAATGCTTAACAGCATTTGATTTTAACTGGATGGTCGAGATTCTCACATTCTTCTTCTCATATTTATATTTAGTCACTTTAGTCATTTAGCTGACGCTTTTATCCAAAGCGACTTACAAAAATGGGAAACAAACAAGGTACAGCAGTGCGACTAGGACATATTAATGCAACAATAAGTATAATAAGATATTGGATATCTATGATGTGTATGACACAGAGAGTCCGGTCAAGCAAAGTGGACTGAGCTGATGGTCACAGAGAGCAGACACGGGTGTTGTTGGTCAGTAAATAGTTCAGATATACAAACTGTTGATTAATGTCTCACTTTTTAACCTGTTAAACGATTCGAAGATTCATCTCAGGTTCATTTTACATTTGTTATGTACATTTACGGTTAGACTAGGGCCATTTGTGTTGTTACCTCTTGTTTTATGTCTCTAGTCTGGTCATGTTATATCCTTTTCTTGTTTTGCTTTTTGCTATCTCACCCAAGCAGATCCCCATTAAAATGGCAATAAAGGATTGAATCCTAAATCTACGTGAATATGTTTTGAACTTGCTGTTTTGCACCTTTAATTGTGCAGTATCCTCCTGCTCCCACTTTCTATACTAACTTTGATGAAACATATTTTGGTCTGATCTGTGTCTGAATACATGGAGAAGACAATTTATTTCATAACTCAAACAAGCGTACACTTTTAACAATGCAAGTTGACGAGTGGGGAGTTACTGCAAGCTAAGCAGAGGCCCTTATTAGACATTGGAACAAAATCTTCCCGGTGTCTGTTCATTAGAGTTTTTGTTAAATCATGCATCATCATCTCTCTCCATGTCTCTCCTCACCATCTGTCTTTCTCTCTTTTTATTTGTCCATCCATCTTTTCTTCTCTCTCAGTGCCAGTGAAACCTGGGTGTAAAGCTGCAGAGTCCGGCACTATTCAACACAACAAGGCCCCATCTCATTAACAATGGCCTCAGCTCGCCAATATATACAACTCATCAACTGAGCCCGTGTTCGCGTGCGTGCGTGCGTGCGTGCATGTAAACTTACACCGTGTTCGTGCGTGACAGAGTCAGCAACTTTACCGGCCAGCCTGCAGGCCTCATCTCGAGATCTTTTTAACAAGGAGCCGGTCAATCAATCCCTGATCGATAACTATCTGGAGCCAGCCAACATCAAGGTGTGTGTGTGTGCGTGCGTGCATGTGTGTGTCAGACTAATTCAGACATCTACGCATAGCGCTGATCCTGTTGGGCCTCCTTTCGGTGCAGTGTGCCAGCTGTGGAAATGAAAAACCAGCGGCGTCTTTGGCTGAGCTATCGGGGCGTCCAAGAGGGAAAGCTGGCAAACGGGGAGAAGTCAATAATGTTGGGATAAACAAATATTCTGAGAGAGCCAGAGGGAGAGAGAGGTTGAAGAACGGTGTGAGCAAAAGAGAGAGAGAGAAAGAGAAGATGGGAGGAGGGGGGGTCAAGAGCAGAGTGAGAGAAGCCAACGGTTTTGCCAATAAACAAGCCAGCACAGCACTATTGCAGATTGCCATAGAGCTTAAGTATACAGGATAGAGGCATTAGAGAGTCGGCCCCATCAGACCAATGCAACAAGAGCTGATCATGCATCTGTGTAGGAGTGTGTGTGTGTGTGTGAGAGAGTATGTGTTGAAAATGGTGTGTGTTTGCAAAGAAATGGAGACTGTGTTCATGTGCATTTACATTATCAATTTACTGTCCTGGTCTGCATATTGACTGTTTGGGATGAAAGACATGTTCCAGTTTATTCCAAAGATGCTGAAGATTTTGCACACTAAACTGGGAAAATAATTACTTTATAGACACAGCACCGTGCGCAGGGGGCACTGTTATGTTGAAAAAGAAAGGGCTTCCCTTACAGGGCTCGTCTGGGGCAAGTAAAAAAAACAAATGTGCTGTCTTTATCTCCATTCATTGTTGGGTAATTTCTGTTGACCAAGAGTTGTGTTCCTGTGATTCTGACTGTGTGGCAGCTTTGATCCCAAACGCACTGTGGAATGAAGTGACTGTCTTGTTTTTTGGCTTAAAATCTTCCTCCAACCGCCTAAAAGTGGCCGAGCGCCAGGCAAAACAGGCGATACGACGAACGCAGCAGCGCCGCAGGGCTACAGATCTAAATGGCAAAAAAATTCCTGACACAAAGTTGGAACATCAGTGTCTAAAATAAAATGTTATGCTTTAGTATCAAGATTTCCCTTAAATTGGGGATTAGCCCGAACATGTGAAAACAGCCAAGGACCAAAAGTAGTGCGGTGACCACAATTTTTTAGCCATGTAGTGTATTCACATTGTACAAACAGCACAGTCATGACTCCAACAAAACAAAGAAATATATATATATAAAGGTATTATCAGTATTATTCGTATGATTTGTTTGTTCAGTTGTTTGCTGTTTGACAGCATGATTAATGATACTTCCAGGTGAAATGTAGGTTGATGATAAGATGAAAGCATCTGCATGAAGGCCTGCACATCAGGTGTCCTCGTACACTCCCTTCATATTCAGTTCAGCAGTGTCTGTGATGAGTGTGTGTGTGTGTGTGTGCGTGTGCATTGTTGTAATTTGTTGCCCTGCAGCGTTTGAGTAGCGGCTCATTATCTGAGCAGATTTGTATCTTCCGTCCCTCAGGACTGTTACAATCACAAAATTATTGATTCGCTCCGCTCCCCAAAACAATGGAGGGCGAATAAAACCTTGATTGAATAGATTTCCAACCTGCCTGGTTTAGCCACTCATAAAACTTGGTTAATGTGTGTGTCAAACCACTTTATTCACTTTCTTCCCGCTCAGTTTTACTTTCAGGATGTTTTATCACAACAGATATGATTATACTTCATAACCGCTCGTTGTAATGTTGCATACAGACTTTAAAGGATCAAATTGAAGAAACGAATGCCCCAAAAAGTAAAAATAACTAACTAGCCATAGAGTTGTGAGGCCAACCATATATTTTATTACTTAACACACATTTTTATGTACCAGATTCACGGATAATTTACTACCAAATGTCTCATTTGACATCCGAAGATGTCAGAACAAACCCAATGCTCTAAACCCAGATTATACTATACACACTACTATACAGTATATTTAGGCATTTATGTCTTTTTCATGTCAATTTTTTTTTTATTATTTTCCAACTGGGAGGTCACTGGATTTGTTCTCAGTACAGGATTTGTTCATTTGGATCTGACAAGTGCTCCAGTGACAGTGAGAGTGTGCGATGCCGAACAGTTACATGAAAAGAAAGAGCTGCTGAGTGACAGAGGACAGAGAATGCACACAAGATTCAAAGTCTGAAGGTAAAGCAGCATAGTGTGTGTGTGTGTGTGTGTGTGTGTGTGCCTGCTTACTATTCCACAAGTCAAACAGAGGTAAGGGCTCTCAGGTTGGATATTGCGAGCCAAAGTAGCTGGCGAGGCAGAGTAAAGAAAAACAGTGTGAGAGAAGATGATAGATTCACGCTGTGATAAGGCTACGCTATTCCACTTCACACAGGGTTCAAACAGGAAAAAAAACCTCTTCTGTGCTGCTCTTGTAAGAGGGGAAAAAAGAAGAGCAATAGGGGGAGGAGAAAGGAAAAAACACCAGAGCCAAAGTTCTATATTTGCCAGATAGAAACAGGGTGAAGAGAGGAGGGGAGGCAGCGAGAAGATAGAGATAAAGACGTGTATGCTGCCTGAGCCGTGGATAAACAGGCATAAAAAAGTGCTGCGTGAAGACAAAACATCGTGGCTGGAAAGCTGGAACAAAAAGTGGAGAGCACAGAGTGGGGATACGTGTGAATACAACATGAAGATTAACTGAAGTTTTTCTCAGACTTTTTCAGCAAAGAGCTGTTTTTGTTGTTTTTTCAAAAGAACGTCACAAAATGCTCAAAACACCCTCATTTCAAAGATAACGCCATTATAAAGTTTTTACCTGCTTCTATTTTGTTGCTGGACTCCTGACGAATGCAAGTCCTATAATCCTACACCTACTTCTCCTTGGTTAGTAACTAGACAAATCTGGTCTCCATCCTGGGTTTATCAAATCTTAATGGCTGAAAACAGCTGCCTGCTGGTGCTTAAAACTAGGTTAAAAATATTCTATTGGAAAGCCAAGATTTATAATGGAAATGTGCCAAAAAGTCCCCTCGAGCTGCACAGTTGGATGACAATCCTCACTCAACTTGTCGCTGCAAACGGGATGTTTCACATTAGAAATAGTGAAAAAATATAATTTATGGATGGTAATTTCTATTAAGGACACAATTTGTGATGTAAATAATAAGACTGGCTCCTCCTCCTCAAAAAAATAACAATGAAATGGCTAATAATAAAAAACGAAATTCACTAAATCTAAATGTGCTCTTAAATAATGTAACTGAAGTAATAACTATTGTCTCATTCATATAAAATGTTTGTTACATCAGTAAAACAGGCCTGCTGAAGCTGATGAATAAAAAAAAAAAAATGCATATTTCAAATTATAACTAAATGTCAGATTTACATGATTTACATGATTTACATAATTGATGATTATTACACACACTGGCCCTTTAAAAATGGGTATAAAATGCAGATCTTTGTGCTGAGGAGGGAAATAAAAACCTAAATTTTATGCTGCATAGTAACTTTTCAGCTCCTTTGTTCCAAACCATTAATAAACACGGTACTAATGCACTTCCATTCATCTTACTCAAAGCTTGACGTTAACTAATATCAAACCCATTGTTGTAACTCCCTCGTCTACACCTCGCCATCACAGCATGAAAAATAATAATAATTTTCTCACATTATGCTTTTTTTCTGTTTTGATCAAAGGCTATAATTTTGACAGATCAAAGTAGCGTATTTTATGCAGAGGGAAGGGGACCTTTACATGTCGTCTTTTTAAAAAATACATTCCCGTTACTGGTTTCAAAAATAAAATCACCTGCCACTGAGCCTTGATCAAATGTGGCCGGACATGATTTTTCCAGAGACAGCGCTGGTCATTTGATCAAACTCTTAAAATGACCTACAGTGTAGTTATGTTTTCCTGACGAGGCAGCTCTTGTGGTTCAAATAATGAATTCTGAGAGGGAGTTATAGCGTTGCAAAACCTCTTACGCATGGTTCAGACTACACAATGTTTTTATCTGTTTAGATTGTCACAGCGTCGGATGAGGTTAACACAGAGTCATACATTCAATAGAAAGGAGGTGCCAGGGACTGAACAAGAATGTAAACAGACAATGTCGTCCAAAGAGGTGTGTATGATGCTTGTGCTCGGAAAAGTCTAGACGATTGTGTCCGCTTTACTTCAGCGTGATTACAGTTGTGCACCTAAGGAGGATCTGTGCACACCGATTTTCTTTTTACTTTCCGTGCCCTACATCGGTCAGGTTTGCGCGTTCAAAACTCAAATTTTGGTCCTTTAAACCATGCACAGGACCTTTCTTTAACCAGGTAGTTTTGGATCCCATTCCTTAACTTAACCAAACTTAAACCACAGAGGCTGCAGACCAGAAAATGCTATTATGAATCATTGACAACTCTCCGATGTATTTACAACACATTATTATTGTAGTACAAATTTGAAAAGGATGTACTGATCTCTAACAGAAGCAAGGGTCTGATATATTTTTAAAAATGAAGTGTCAAAAACAGGAATTATAAGGGTCTGATATAATTATATGGGTCTGATTGACTTGTTGACCATAATTAAATGTCCTGTGTCCAAACTAGCCGATTCTCCCAATCTGTATTTATTTGCTGTTTAATTAGCTTTGAGTAGAAGAGTTGGTCATCAGTTCTCATTGGCGTTCTGTCTCAAAGAGCTCATGTCATACTTGCCCTCCGTTGAGAAATTGACCCGGGAAGAGCAGCTGTCCTTCCTTGAGACTGAAAAAATTAACACAGGAAGAACAAGTATTCTCTGTGATTGGGTAATTGATGGATGAGGAGCTGTTGTCCTTCCGGGTGATTTGGCAAGAGGCTTTGCTCTTGGTTTTGATTGGTCCGGGAGGAGTGGTTCCTCTTGAGAAGCTGCTGAGTGTCTCTTGAGGCAGATAAGAGCAGATGTTAGCTCTGTACGCTGCATTCACCTTCCTTCCTTCCTCTCTGTGTGCTGTTTTTTTTTTTTCTGTGCATCTCTGTCACGTGCTCACTAGAAAACATACACAGTGCAATGCCTCAACTAATTCAGACCTGAATATACTGTATTATGAAACAAACAGAGTTGTGCAACAAGGCCTTATACCACATGGGTCTTGTGGTTACGTCTCCAACGTAAAAGGAGAAATTATATGTAATAAAATGGATCACATACAGTAACAGTATTATGTGAGAAGTGTCTTTTACCTCATTGTTTTGGTTTTCTGGCTCATAAACTTCTCTATTAAACTCATCTTTAGCTGTCTCCCTGTCCAGCAGGACAAAAATGAACAACTAGATAAGAAAGTATAACATCTAGCAGAACAGCTAAGGCATTGTTTTTGCAGGATATAATACTTCCCTCTCTGTCATTTTGAATTATTTCACTGTCCAAACAAATGCCAAGCTTGTGAACCTTGTTGCATATTTATCTCCAATTTGCGATCCACGACCATTGTGAAATGCGACACTGCAAGCAGCACTCACCACAATCTTCCCCTGTTCCCTGGACATGCGACACAACTCTAAATGAATTCAAATGGATCTCTGTGTCTGTTTGCTAAGTTCTTTACTATATTATGCAGTGTTTAGCGTGACCAAAGCTTGACGCAGCTTGAATGCTGAGCTAAACTAAGATTAAACTTACTTAAAGCTTTGGTGGTATAATGATGGATGACACGACTCCCCAAAAAATGAAGCCAAAACATCTCGAATGGCTCTTGGTGACGGGCTAAACAATGTCACAAGGCTGAAAACAAAGGTGCTGTCTTGTGTTTTGGAGAGTCTTCAGTTTCTTTAAAATTCATAGAATCGACAACATACATTCTTGCCAAATAAGTCACTTTAAATGCTAATTTGCAGCCTTTGATAAGGTCCTTTCCGCCCCTTCTTTCTCTCTGACATTCACAAATATCTTTTTCCAGACTCCCTCTTCTCTTCTTCAACAGAATTTCTGTTATACCTCTGGCTAAGCATTTAACTTGTGATAAACTCCACACTCTAACCCACCACCTTGCCACCTTAGGCACTGTGAATAAGTAGACTCATAGATCCTTCCAGAACATCCCGGACAACCTCACCAGACAAGATATGGGCCAGTCGCTCCCCCCTCAAGACACCTCCACCACTGTTTACGACCTGTCTGCTCTGTCTGGCTGCCAGCGATGGGAGGGGATTGGTCCCGCCGAGTGTCCGTCACACCTCACCACCCACCGTAGCCCGTTACAAGACAGATAATGAAGCATGGGTCACAAACCACGCCTCTTCAGCCTCGCTTCACCGCACCCAGTGAAACGTTTTTACAAAGGAGCAGCAGGAAGGAACCATGCAGTCACATGTCCGTCACCCGCACATGTACAGTAAGCAACACACACTGTAGCTGTAAGTCACACATATGCGGTCCAATGCTCACAACCTAAAGCTCGTTTGGCTCATAGCTGGCAGGGTAGAGTGGTGACCATAGTAGAGTCAACGAGCCCAGAGGAGATGTGATGTGATGAAGTCACAGCGATTCCTGGACTAGTAAAAGAACTGGGTGGTCGTGGGCATTTCTTTCTCTTTTAAGTACAACTGTTAATGTATTAAATAGAGGAGGGCACTGCTGAAACAATTTGTCTAGACATTGTCTAGACACTGGATTTTATTGCCAGAGATGGAAAATAATGAAACTGGATCAATTAATGTTTCTCTTCACGTCAAAACAGACTCTTCCAAAGTCAAAAGAGCCTTGTTTGAAGTTCATGCGCACAGGTTTGAGCTGAACTTATCAAATTAAGACTTCTGTTATACAATAAATAAAATAAGGAGAGGTTGGGTTCACTCATGTGGCACAATTTCTAAGACTGACAGCAGACGGATGTCTTCTTGTTTCTGGTTGTGGTGGCGACAGAACAACTGACACGTGCTCTCCTAAACAACTGAATAGATTTAGGACAAAAATCATGGTTTGGGTCAACCTCCTCCCCACACGGACATGCTTTAGTATGAAACCTCATTCTGATGCACTCCTTTTTACTGCATTTTAATACACTTCCTGTAGCCATTTAGAATTAAAAACCTTCTAGCAATTCAGCGGACACAAACCCTTCATGGGTTTTATTCTAAAAGTGAGAAATGCAACCACATGTACTGCACGGGTTTTTGTTTTGAGTCTAATTCCTCTGTGGTCACACTGCTTTAGCTTCAGGAATGTCAAGTTAATGGTTCTCTGAGAAAGTCTGGGTGGGCACTTGTTAAACAGAAGGCCTTTCTTTTTGTCCGTCCTTGTCTTGTGTGTGTGTGTGTGTGTGTGTTTTTGTGATGTCACCCTACTTAATCCAATAGTGTTTGTACAGAGGTCTGCCCTGAATCTTTCCGGAACTCGTGTGAGGTCATTGCCATCACCGCTCCGGACATCTGCCCGTCTGCTGTGCGCATGCAAGTGTGTGTGTTTTTAATGTTTATCCCTCTATTACCACACGTACGCTCTGTTTGTAATACATTTCAAAATCTTTTTACAGCTAATTCTGCTCTGCAACCGCGGTCCTGTCTCAAACCTTTGCTGTTTAATTGCTAATATCTAATTCTTGCCATTTTGCAGTCAACAGTCGGTGTTTTTTTGGATCCCATGAACAGATTCCCTCTGGGGGGGGGGAAAGATGAAACTTGTCCAGCTCCACCTCCCATTTCTAATCGTCTCTAATCTTCACTAATGTCTACTTCTGATCTATTTACACGTCCATCATTTATCTCATTTGTGTTTGGCAGGTTGGAAATGTAATTAACACTGTCCATTAACAAGGGAGAGAATCTACAGCCTGCAGTCAAAGTGTGAACAGCATCCATAGAGATTCTCACTCCTGGATAAATGCTAAATCTGACTGCTCCAACAGTGTATACATTTATTGGTGGATAAAAAGTTAGAGAGGGCATGAAGTGTTCTTATTTCCTTCAGTTTCACTTCAAACTTACATATGACACAAACGCTACGGTAGTTTTTATCAGCTACAGTGTTATTAGTCTCCCATCATCTTCCATCATGCTAAATATTAAAATTACTTTGTAAGAGTCCATGTCAAACTTTTAAAAGCTGCATATCTCATCGTGCCTTCACGTTCATTTCATACTAATAACAACAATGTCAAACTTACTTTGAATAATCTTTTGGATATTAAATTTCATCAGTTCTGTGTGGCAGCTTGGATGTTGAAAGCCCTGATGGCTAAAATGTTAATAAGCTAGCTAATAAAAGGAAAGGAACAGTATTTAGGCTGTCATGGCTGGCTTCTCAGCTGCAGGGGCTCTGTTGTTTGTTTTGAAGCACTAATAATGGCTGCGCAGACTTATAATTATGAACTTAGTGAGGTGAGGAAATTACTAGAGATGAATAGACAGCGGGGGACCAGATTGTTGGAAGGCACATATCAGAGTCTGTTCCTGACTCACTCCGATGACGGGAGGTGGAAATGAATGAGGCTCATTCCAAAAACAAGATATTTATCATTCACAAAATATTACATCTCTTGGAGAATACATGCTCATAAAGAGGAAAAGCATACAAAAAGGCATAATCTGTCTTCAGAGTATTGACTGGAGCTTTTATTATTTTTCTCTTTCATCCTGATGAAGTTTGGTGTTGTTTTACATAAATAGATAAATAAAAGGTGCTGCGCAAAAGATAAAAGACAAGCCGGTGCACGATACAGATGATATACGGTATTTTCATGCAGAGCAAGCGTGAGCTACTGCATGTTTAACTTGGCAAAATGCAAACACGGTGTTTGTGTCTTTTGGCTGATTTAGACCTCCGCTCAGATTGAAGATGGAGCTGTGCTGGTAAACATGTGAGGTCCCCAAAATCTGTAGAACGGTACAAATAACGAAGGCCTAATTTGTCACGCGCTAAAAGGTTCAAGAAAGTTAACGGTAGAATCAGGAGCTGTCAGTTGTTGAGTCTTTATACGCCAATGCAGCCCTGAGAAGAGGTCAAATCAGGATGACAGTAATTCAAATAAGACTCTTAAGTTTCCTGAAGTTACAGGCACCAGACAATCCATGGCAAGTCCATCAAGGATCTGATGTAATCTGAAGTTGTTAATTTTGTGTTATTCTAAAATATGTTTTGCTTTTCGCAGGTGATTTCATGCCAATGTCTACTGAGTTATATTGGCGAGGCGGCGTTTCATAGAGAGTCATGTCAGTGTCAGGTGATGTCGTACGTAAGTCATGTAACGTACTTAGGTTGTGTAACATACAGAACATGATGTTTTCCTAAACCTAAACTAGTTTTGTTGCCCTTAACCTAACCGCACTGCAACCGTTTCACAACATTGAACGCATCTTAAAAGGTGTTAAATGACACGTGAAATGTCCCATGAAGTGACATAATATTCATAAGCAATCCCCTTATATCATGTTTCCCAGCACAGACCATAGCTTTTTGATCAGGACCCTACAGGTAACATGGACGTGGATAAAATTTGAAAAGTTCAAACTAATTTATTAAAAAGGAATAGTCAAAATCATCAGCAGGGCCAGCCAAATTATCTTGACTTCAAGATATCCTTGAGCATACTGGTAACTAGACTTTCAAGAATGAAATTCTTTAGACCCTCGCTGCCTGGTAAATGCCCACATCTTCATGTCCCCATAAGTGAGAGCTCCCAGCAGGCTTTCTGTTTAAAATGTATAGTCTCAAAACCAAAAGTTGGACTGGAGTTTTTCTAACTTCACAAAAGTTTTGTCCAGAGCCATGAAAGAAAATTTTAGTTTCACAAGCTTTGCTGCACTCCTCAAAAACACTGATTGGACTTGAATTACTCATTACTAAACAATATAACTGATTAAAATGAAATTTGAAAAAGTTAATTTGTCCCATTTTGTCTCTCATACAAATCTTATCCATATGAACCAGTTTTCTCTCATCACTCAGTGAACAATATGCTAAATTATCTTGGGACGATAAGTTAACTATTAACTCTCCCTCCGTTCTCTCTTTCATTTTCTTTTTCTCCGACTAACCTACCACCTGTGCTGTAAAAGGCTTCCTTCCCACCTGTTTCCCTCCTCTCCATCTTCCTCTCTCTTTCTCACCATCCACCTCTCCCGTCTCCATCGTGTACACTGACAGATGGCAGACAAGTGCGAGAGAATTTCCCAAGGTGCCGTGGGAGGTGTTTCTCTACGAGCCTGTTTGTGTATAAGCTGTGAATGTGCGCTTATGATGTTAGACAGTTATTTACATCTGCAGTGCAGTAGCGACAGCTGCTGCCGCCCATGCCTCTTGTCTTTCAGCCAACCAGGATGCAGCGTTGCCGTAACCCGGAGATACGGAGGGGAGTTGGCAGTTTACACGCATCCATGTGGCAGCGAGACTAACCTTTGACCTTCAGCTGGATCAGCAGCGTGGGCGGGTCGGTCAGTTTAAAAAAGTAAAATAGCATAACCATCACACAGCTTGTGACGATAATGGCATTCATCCATCACCAACAATAATTTAGATTTGTGACCCTAAAAGGAATCTTTCTACCTATAGAGACAAACGAAGCGCTGTGAGAACGTTGTCTGTATATTGTTGGGATGTGTGCATGTCTATGCAATCTTTATTTTACTTTAAAAATACTTTGTTAGTGTGTTTAGTTTCCAAAATGTGTAAAATAAATAAGGGAGACTGCTTCTTGTCAGCCTTCTCATCGCTAAACTCTCAAATCATGCCTCAGTTATCAAATCAACAATCAGCATTCCTGCAGCAGTTTCACTGACAAACTAATGCAGACGTGCTGATACACTCAACCACGATCTTACTGATAACACGACACAGCAAAACACTCCACAGTTCATAAGCTCTTAGAGGCGCTGAGCGAAGCGTCTGATTTCCATTATTTCAATCCATCACAGATATCAACTTGTAGGGATGTGAAACCTGCAGTCTGACTGACAATAAGATAGGTATAGATCCCAATGGGAGATTGTATCGCTAATACAGCCAATGTTACGCCAAAATAAAACAGGACACTCAATGAAATAGGAAATAAATCAACTACAAAGCATACTAATTTAAATAAGACAAAAACTACAACCATGGTAGGCCTTTGGGATGCAGCAGGAAAGGAACTATGCACTCCTAAATCAATGGGATTACAGTGGAGAGGGTGAGAGGGACCTCAGGATCCACATCACCAAGGACCTGCCTGTCCCAACAAAGACCACAAAGATCTAATCAGAAAAGGCACCCACGGACTATAAAAAAACACCAGCACTGTGGAGAGTGTATTGTCAGGGAACATTAATGCCTGCTATGGCATCAGCACCCAGCAGGCTCTGCATAGTGGGGTACGGTTGCACTGCAAGAGAAGCTTATTCCCTCGGGATGCAGTGCCATAAAAGATGCCTTATACTGAATCCGAGAACTTTTGTTGCAGTAGGTGCCTCTAAATGATTAAAGAGGCAATAACATTTAATAAATAACATAATACTATACATTCATAATGGCAGTTTTAACCATAACCAGAGTTTGGAACTGTTGCAGCATGCATGCATCACAACTTTCTGCACCCTGGTGCCCCACAGCATGTAGCTGGAGCCCTTCTTAGCCCTCGTGGCCAACATTTTCATATATACACAATACACACAAAGACACATAATGGAAGTGAGCATTTGTTTCATTTAGACAAACATCACTGTTCACAAAAGCAGTGGTTCTTATGGCAATACTCACCAGGCTGACTAATAATGGACTGTTCATTGGACAAAACTAATACCTGAAAACTCAGTGAAACTAGTGGCCTTGATTGATTCTTGTTGATGTTTTCAGGAATATATTTGTCGATTTGTCTTTTGCTTTTACTGTGAACGGAAAAAAATCCATTAAAACTAACACAAACTAACATTCGGGATGCAAAAACTTCGCTGGCACCAGAACTAAAAAGTCGGCCTCTAGAAAACCGCAGAACTTAACGCTGTCAGATTGTGTCCACAGTAACGCCGCTGACTGTCGCCACAACGAGACTAATGAGACTGTTTTTCATCTCAGAGTTTATCACAAGAGCGTTTCTGTGGATGTGCGTGCAAACGTGTGTACTGACCGGTAATTCACGCCGACAGCTTCATTAAAAGTTAGATTAGTGCTGTTTAATGAGAGGCGGCCGCTTGTTAACAAACAGGTCACACCGGAGAAAGTGAAACAAAGGGAGAGGAAGAAAGACGAGGAAATGTCCTCATCAGAAGAGGAAGGATAAACCAGTGGTGTGCATGAGGTTTATTTAAGAAAAAAAACATGTCATGTCTTCGGTATTTCTCGAGGAGAATGTCACGTCTGGGAGAATAACCTCTGATCATGTCAAAGTGATGTCATCATGTGTCACAAGCTGGAAGCATGGAGGTTAAAAGATGCAATCACCAGAAAGAGAAACTGCTGAGTTACATGATAGGAAATGTAGCATGTGGATGTGATGAAATGAGAGATGACATGACTTCAACATGTTCAGGTGAGATACCTGACTGACTGAGACTCCTCCTCTGTATCGAAGCAATAAACAGTTTGATTTGAAATAAACATTAAAGGTAAACCTTGCTGGCTGATGAATGTGCACATTTCGTTCCATGGCCTGAATATTACAGCAGGCTCAGAATCTATGCAAACCCTTTGAGATATTTGCTTCATTTATGGCCCATTTTAACAGGATGATGAATCACTTTTACCAATTCAAAAAAAACAACAACCAGCCATTACAAAGCTGGGGAACCTTTTCCCACTATATATGTTTTAAAGCATTTTAAAGTACCTGCACACTATTGACACTTAATATAAACTTTTCCCCCGAAGGTTTTTTCATGTAAAGTCTCGGGCTTTTTCACTATCTCATTAATCACACTGGCAGCTAGTCTTGTCTTTACCTCTCTGTGTCACACAATTACTCTCTCCTCCTCCTCTTTCTGTGACAACTTTTTCCTTGTGTTACCTCTGCGCCTTCCCTCCTCTAATATCGCTCTGTCCAGCTCATCTTTTCGGCAGAAGAACTGCAGTCCAGACCAGGGTTTCATCAAATGTTCATACGACTCCATGTGCTCCATTAGTGTCATTAGAATAACCATAGAGGTTATGCTGTTTTCTCCTTTACGCTGTTACACAAACTCAAAGGGACTTACTGGAACTACTTGACACGGGATAAGATCATAAAATAAATAGCTGTTTACTGATTGGTTCATTTTTCTGCATGATTTTACTTTTTTTTTTTTTTATTGAATTTTGTTATTCTTTGTTTTCTTCTCCTCAAGGTAGTACAGGATGTTCTGCCAGCCTGCGGCTTATTTGTCCTTTTTTTATTTTTGTCTCATTCTGTTCTGCCTTGGTATTTTAACAAAAAACATTATGGATAACTCAATTTATTTCACTCTAAGTACTTGAATTCTTTGAGTAAAGTAAGCATCTGAATGCGATTTATAATTGTAAATGGAGGTTTCTTTTACTTGAAGGACTCTCGTCCACTGCACAGAGCCCATATGAAAATGTTCTGAAAACGTAAACTTACTGTGGATCTTTTTCAAAGCATAAAAATGGACATGTCACGCTTCCAACGGCCTTCATCCTCTTTTTCTAATCTTCTTTAACATGTCTTTAAAATATGTTTGGTAAAAAGTTTGCATAGTTGAACTTCAGAGAGAGACGGAGAGAGAGAGAGAGAGAGAGAGAGGGAGAAGGGGGGAGGGGGAGCGCTTGTTTTAATGAAGATAACAAAGCTCTACGCATCATTAAGTCTCACATAATTAAAGAAAGAAGAAACTCAAGTGTTTGATTAAAAGCGCATTTGTCTGAAAAACACCATCAAATACGTCGACACACATGCACGGACACACAAACAAACAAACATACGAATAAATACACAAACACACGCAGTATAACACGGAAACGTGGTACCCTCCTTTTTGGGCTAATGATGCAAAAAGCAATGGATGAGAGCGGTTTAACTTGATCACACACACACACACACACACACACACACACAGGCCTGTGTCCCTATGGGGGGTTAATGTCATCTCCGTTTGGCTGATTGTAGTGGCTTTTCGCCCCTGGAGACTTTTCCACTAGTCTGCACAGTTGCACTCTTTATCTGCTCTTCGTCTCCACATGCAGGCAGAATCACACACACGCACACACACACACTGACAGACACACACACTCACTCGCAGAGTGGGATTTTACAGACAGAGTAAGAGACAAAAAAGACTACAAGCATCTCTGATTTTCAAATGCCCTTCAAGGCACACGACTGAAAGACAAAGATGGGATAGTCGTGGATATTTTGTAAAATTACATCCTGCATGAGCGTAAGTGCTATTCTTGCCCGCACTGTTAAATGTGTAAACATGATGTGGAAGCACATTATAAGATGATATTTGTTTTCATGCACTCATGCTTTGAAGAATTATGTATAATTTGGCTGAAGTCTTATTTATCTCTTCCTACACCACACACAAAGAAGTGAAAATCACATTTAATATCTGGTGGTGTAAAGATGTGAACTCATCCTACCGACCCAGATTTTGTCATATCTCACAGATGATTTATTCTATCCCTTCAATTACACATACTAATGTACTGGGGACCCCAGTCAAAAGCAACCAAATCTGTCTATGCAGCTTTGAGGGATGGAGTTATTTACTGAGTTCATGTTTGCCATGGGTCCTAGTTTAAAGTATCACACGCTGTTAGAAGGGTAGGGGCACTGTGTCAGTGATTTTAACGGACAAAGATCTCCTCATGCACTCTGCCGATGACCCTTAAACACTGCTTGTCCTGATGTACGATGATCAAAGTCAGATATACAACACATCATTTAACAATAAAATGTATTATGACTATCAAATGACATTTTTACGACATGTATGCAAGACTGATTGACATGCAGTCGGAGCATGATCAGGAGACGATGTGAGTTTGTGTAAAAGGTTTTTTCTTTTCTTCAGATAAATGTTTTCAGAAGTAATAATGACATAAAATAAGTTAACGTTTTGCTTTGATTTTCTATGTTTCTTATAGAACTATATTTTACCAGTCAGTAGTAGTGTATGTTAAATATATGTCGGTACGATGGTGATTTTAAAAAAAAGCAGCCGTTATTTCACTTGCAGTTACTTACTGCAAGTGACGCTATTACAAATATGAAAAACGTTATGCTGGTGTCGTAGTTAATCTGGTGCAATGCTGGGCTTAAATCAAATCAACAAAACTGAAAAGCAGTTACTAAACTGATTTGCCATGACCTCAAGATCATGTTACTGATGATATGAGCTCTAAAACCCAATCAGAGAGGGCCAGAGTAGGAAGAGGCGGACCATAAGAAAGTAAAAGAACGGAGAGAGACATCAAGGTAAAGACAGAAAAAAACGACAAAAATAAAGAAACAAAGAAAGGAAGGAAAGGGAAAGAAAAAAGGAAACAACAAGAGCAGAGGAGCTGCACCAAGGGTGGATAGATGCCTTGTTGAATGCTATGCTATTCAGAGAGACAGGGCTAATGAAGCGGTCTGCGGGTCTCAAGTTATCGCTTTGTAAAATGTTAGGTGTGTGTGTGTGTGTGTTAAATCTATGATCATTAAGTCCGTCAGCTGCGCCTGTCTATGTAATTCCAATTTCCCGACATCTTTCTTCAAGCATGGGAAACCGAGAGGTCTGAAGTCAAGGAGCTTCCGTCGCTCACCTGTTTCTCTCTCCGCTGCAC
Organism: Miichthys miiuy; assembly: GCA_036365135.1. NCBI lineage: Eukaryota > Metazoa > Chordata > Actinopteri > Sciaenidae > Miichthys > Miichthys miiuy. The sequence continues at coordinate 20,986,907 of CM071613.1, forward strand.
AGCCATAATTACCTTCCCAGGTAATCAAAGAGAAACATCTACTCTCTCAGAGCTCGAAGAGAGGCTCAATTTCACGAGTCTGCCAACGAAAAACAACTTTTAAGTAAGTATACTTAATGTAGGTTTTTATATTGATGAAAACATTTTAAATCTTCCAGGACTTGAATGTACCATGAAAGAAACCCCAATTTTGCCCCAGTGACAATGCAACTGACCGACAACTCAGCTTCACATTTTATCATAATGTTTCACGAGTAACCGAAATCATTAAATGTAGGTGTTTTTTTTTCTTTAATATAAAACAAATAAGTTTGAATATTTTCTCTTCCTATTACTAATTAAACATGTTTATTGTTTATTTATAAAAGCATTAAGGTTAGCTAAACAACTGATTTTCACCTTGCAGTTTAAACTACAGAGTGTATTTACATTTACCTGATATTTATATCGATATATGGTAATATTAGATATTTCTGACAAGACAAAACAAGCAAATACAATAAATATAATAACTACTGAAGCCGGAGCCACTTTGAACAAGCACTGAGCTGTACTCAATACTAGAGGTAAACAAACCGGAGCTGAAGAAAACACTTCCACACAACGAGGAAGATGACTGAAAGACAATGGCTGCCTCAATAACAACTCAAGTTTGGTTTGGTGGCTTTCATAGTTGACAGGCTTATAGAAGGTGAACATACAAAAACAAAACAAAAAAATGAATGAATGAAAACAAAAAAACACTGTTGGTTTCTCATCTATATCACAACTATTAGTCGTTTTGGTTTAAATAAGAGTCCAAAGTGTCTCCGCTCTCTGTTAAAGCCCTCAGTGGAGTCTTTTTCCACCATATTAAACCATTCACACATGTTCGATTAAGACGCATTAATTTGCCAAACTGCATTCCCACTTAAACCATCAGAGGGTTTTTAAATCACGGCCAATTACCCTGCCACCACAGCACTCTGCCTACATTACCGAACCAATCATTCAAGCAGAGAGAGACCCTGTCCCATTACAGTGGAGCAGGAGAAGAAGTCACGTCTACTCTCATCCCGCCTGTCTGGGATTTCAGTAAGGCGAGTGAAGAGGGCAAAACCTTGATCAAACTTACTTCAGGTAAAAGATGCTAAAAAAAGTATAAAGGCCACCTCATATCTGATAGATAATTCCATGTAAAACCTTTCTGACTTCCAAATATGAGTGTGACTTCTGTATACACGGCCACTATTTCTTATAGAGTTATCAAAGTAAGCTGATGTTAATCGAAGCTGGGTTATCCAGTTAACAAAAGCTTGTACAGTAGCAGGTATTTTCACAGTACCAAGTCTAGCCCCTGCTGATGCCATTAACAATGTTGAGCCATGTTTTCATGCCCAACATCTGCCCAAAAGATGAGTCAACAGCAGATTCCACTTACTGTCTAATTACAGCTCATCGAGACCATATGAGAACTTCAAGAAAAGGAAAATTTACTGACTGTTGCTGTCCATCACAAGACACTTCAATAAAATGCTACGAAAAATAATATTTAACTTCTCATTCATGGTCTGCTTTATGTAAGCTGTTATGGCATTTTAATTCCGAAAGCAAGTGCTGGTCTGTGCACCTTTCTGTGCTCTTGCATGTTCAGACAGTACGTGCCATCTCGCTCGGGAAGTTAGAAATTACAGAAGAACTGAAAAGTGCATTGAAAAGAACGGCAGAAAAAAAGAGGAGGAGGCAGAGAGGAAGGAAAGACGCTGCACTCCGCTCAGAGATTCTCTAATTAGAGACAATAATTGTCTTTCTGGCGGTGGAGCCTCTCTCTCTATAAGCAGTGGGTGAGTTGTTCTGTCTGTATCTGCGTGTGCAGGTCTGTGCACTCAGGTACGTGTTGCCAGACTGCTGGTTGCCATAGATGCTGTTTGTGTTTTATAACCGCTGGAGAGGCAGACAGCATGATGCGTTAACAACTTCAACCTCGGTGATCTCTTGTCCATTAGCTTCAGATTCAAGGAAACTCGGGCTCCTTTAGTACCAACATCATGAGTAATCGACTTCTCTGAGCAGTCAGCAAACCACATTTATTAATTGTAATTATACCGTTCTATCAATTAATACCGGCTCAAGTCTATAGTGCACGTCGCAATGGCATTTCTTTGACCAGAGAACATCATGCACACTTCACCCCTCTTATCAAAGAAAAGAAAATATGAAAATCAACATTGGACGTCAGTGATTTGGACAAGCATCGGTCTCAATCAGCATCACCATCAGCCGGATCATGTTTATGTATAACGGAGAGTGGGTGAGAGTGTTAATCAGTGAAATCAATGCCTCGCTCTTTAGATGGAATTATTACTGTTGGCTTTTCATCATGTGACTGCCCACACATGAAATCGATGCATGGGTAAAATATATTAAACATTTTGACACTCATTTTAGTCGTGCGCTTTCTATTACCACAAACACACAAACACAGAGCGAGAGAGAGAGAGAAAGGGGATGATGAGGACAAGAGCTTTTATGAAAGGATGTAGAGGGTGAACAGATTGTGGATCAAATCTCTCCTTTGTCTGTGATTCCCGACCATAACAGGGACACACACACACACACACACACGCACACACACAGAGGATGAGTCAAAGCTTTGGCTCAGCTGTTAAACTTTTAATAAATACCAGGTCTCGCAGTCCATTCACCTGTGCATCTTGCTGTCGTGTGTGTGTCTGTTTGATTGTGCATGCGAAGCGTTCGAGAAGGCACGCCTGTGTTCGACAAAGCGCTTTTAGTCACAAAGGAAGCCTCAGTCGAGTAGAAAAATGCTAATTTCTTTTCAGTTCCCGCACACGGCTTTCGGAAGAAGCCTCGTGAACAAGACAGACGCTGGAGGAAGTGTAACAAAAGAAAAACATGAGAGCACATTCAGTGACTCTCTGTCCAGGTCACAGTCGTGAACACAGTGTTCAGGTTCAGAGTGGAGAAACTCGAGAATGGTCGACACTTTTTTTTGTGATTAATTGCTGATCCGTTATGTAAATGTTTGTTTTTGCTTTAAGCTCACCATGAAGCAAACGATGATTGCACAGTGTGACGGCTATAAAATAATGACACCATCCAGATTTAGACTGGTTCCCTATAAGTTTCGATTTCACTGTGAAATTCTGTCTGGGCACGATATTTCCCAGAAAAATAACGGTTCAATTTACGAGAAATATATATATATAGACCAAATGAATGAACAAACACTTTTTCTCCTTGTGTTTATCTTCTGACGTTACTCCCCGTTCCATCCTGATGTCAACCTGTGCTGTAGTTACTTAATTGAGCAAAGCAATAACGTTAGCAAACTATGTTATTACTATGCAATGCGCGTTAGCTTTGTCTGTTCCCAAATTCAATACAAAATCCTGACAATTCCAATTTACCTCTTCAGTGAACATGCTTCTTTCTCTTCTCGTATTTACAAAGTGGTGTTGATCAATTCTTCACGGAGCTACGCTCTGAGGAAAAGTGATCGGTCGCAGCAGAGCACAAGACCACTTGGAAACATCGGGTGGGGACGTTGAAAAAAGTTTCCACTTTAAGCCGGAAACCGTGGTGATCATTATGACGTGGTGAAGGCTCTCAGGATTTTGGGCTACGTCTATTGGGATTTTTTTTTTTTTTTTACCTCCTTTGAAGTAATGCCTTTCTTTGTGCCGAGCATGAATACATGCGACTCCTTACCCACGAAACTAAAAATGGATCTCAGATGAACTCATGTAGAAACAGCTGTTGAAGCAGAGGGATTTGTCATGTACTCGTGGATAATCGGCTGCATTTTATACATTTTTATGGCGCTATTATTGTATTTCTGTGCGCGTTTCTCTGTTTTCTGTTCTTATATGTAAGGTACATCTCAGAAGAGAAACTAAGGTTAGTGAGCGTTCAGACAGGGACAGGCGAGAGAGAGAGAGAGAGAGAGAGAGAGCGCTTTGGTAGAGAGACATCAGCCAACCTCTGCTCCCCTCACTTTCCCACCACCGGTTGCCGGTTTCCCTGTTCCTGTCTGAACGCCCCACTTAGGGTATAAATGCTTTGGTACCGTATGTTGTAAAGGTTATATACATGTACGTATGGCTATATACTTTACCACAATAACATGCCATCAAAGGTGTTATCACAGGTGTTTATTGATGTCATTATGTGTAAGCAAGGTCATATTTAATATAGTGAGATGTAGTTGAAAGGTCAAGAAATTTGCCACACAAATTTGAAAGATCAGAGTTGATAATGTGTTCGTCTGAATTTAGATCTTTAATATAACAAACAGTTTAAACTCACTCGCACCAGTCTTTAAGAATTTACACACAGACTTTCATTGTGTGTGTGTGTGTGTGTGTGTGTGTGTGTGTGTGTGTGTGTGTTTTGCAAACTGCTCTCTCCACGGACGCACCTCATTATTGTTTCGTGTGTGAACAGTCTCTCATTTAATCCCCACAAGCAATTTGGCTTCCGCTTGTTCTAAAAACAACAGAGTTCCCTAATATCAAGCCTGATATTTGCTCAGGTATCTGAAATGAAGTTTGGTTCAGTTGAGATTCACTTTAATCTGCCTCCTAAACAAATCAACAGCACTGCAGCAGCACTAGTTCCACTTCTGGAACAGCTAATTGGACTGAGATTGTTCTGCACTCAAGGAATCAACTGCACGTTTGGTTTGTTACATTATGTTCCATTTGTATATTGTATATATATATATATATATATATATATATATATATATTTGTACATTGTTAAGTTGGAGCTTGTTTTTTTGTGTATGTTAAACTGTGCTCTGCATGAAAAGTGAAGCACATTTACTCATTACACAGTCAAATGGTGAAAAGATACTTTGCACTGTAAATCCAGACATGAGCATGGAGTTTGTGTTGGATTCACAAAGGTTTACATGACTATGACTAGAAAAAAAAAAATGCATATCAAAGGTAGCGTTTCATACAATGAAATGACAGATGCATTTTCTAGTATCAGTCTTTACGGTCACCGCACTTTCTCCTCCACACTTGGAAGAGCGAGGTGAGGTGAGCTGTGTTTAGTGAGCTGCAACTTCCCCTTTAGATGCCTCTAAATCCTACACGCCGGACCTTCACAGTAAGTGCTGATTTTTTCTTACAGTACATGAAGTGTTGATCTTCATCTGTTGTGACCATCGATTGGTGTTTTATTGTATAAGTGGCGCTCTTTAAACACCAGGGAAACTTTCAAATATGGAAGACTGGTTAATATATGCAGTTGGCTGATGTGTCTGAATGGTATGATAATATTAACGTAGTATTATGAATGTGAATTGTGACTGATTTTGAACTATTGTGTGGTAACTAAGCTACAATCAAAGTGAGATTGAACTTTAGTGAGAATGCTTTCAGATTGGAATCAAACTTTCCACGTAAACAACATTTTTTTCCTCCAAAATTCAGACACTTGAAAGTGTTTACAGATGTGAGGACCCATCTTTAAAATCCTGATCCAACATCATTAGGTAAGTATATGTCAGAGCTCTCATCCACCGTGTATTCAAAGTTATTTTGCAGAAGCGCCACAGTGTGTGTGTGTGTGCTTACAGTTTATGAAAAGCTTCTTAAAGCAGGATTAGGATCATCATTGTCCACTGGTTTATGATAGGACAAGGATTATGTTAGTACAAAGATATGTTTAGCAACACATCCCAGAACTCACACACCCACACCGGCCCTGTATGAAGGGATGGAGCTTAAAGACTCTGGGCTCTGCTGCGACCGACAGCATCTAAAACATTCTTCAGTGGTTTGGCTTTGATCAGGTTTTCTACGAGTAGAGCACAATGTCAGCTAATATACGATGTTACAAGGCTAAGAGTTGATCCATAGCGAAACAGGTCGTTCAACTGTGTTTAAGCAACTTGAAGTACTGTTTTGTAGAGTCTTAATGATAACCCCGATGCTGACTTGAGTGACCAGATCTGAAGTTTATTATTCTTCCCTAACATGCGGGATGCAGCACATGAACCCAGGTCTCCCATGTCTTGTGCTTTGTACACCCACAACATGTTTTCATTTCCATCTGGTCAGATACAGCTTGGTCAGTAGCCCTGTGCTTCCTACGTTGCTGTTGGTGTCAGTTTTGCATGCGCAGGGCTTCGTGATCAAGTAAGCAACAATTAGACTTTCAAAATGAAGCTTTCTGAGAAACGTTTCACATTTTAAATGAATTTTAAAGAGCAGGTCTAGACAGTACTTTTTAGAATAATAGCGACAAAGACAGAAAGAAAAAAGGCACAAAAACAACCTGGTTAGGTTCAGAAAAAGATTGTGATTTGTGTTAAAAGAAGAAGTTAGACGGCGGTCTCTTGGGCCAAAAGTCCTGTGTTTGTTTGACTCATCCATCCACCCCAACCTCCTCCATATGTGGACTTTCTCGCTCTTTATACTACGTCACCTGACTTCAACAGCATATCAAAAAAAAAAAAAATAACACCAGATGGGCACATATAGAAATGACACTTGAGGGTGTAGTCTGAGTCATAATTTCAAGCGTAGGGCCAGTGATGACTTGAGAGTGAGAAAGGGCTGACACCTACCATCCATCTTGATCTTGATGGTGAAAACACACCACCTTTAGGATTAATCCAGGCAGCAACTGTGTGTATTATTTATGTATAAGATCCAAAATCCTGAGGGTGTTGCAGAAAAGCCGATCGTTGAAACTATTAACAAACATTAACAATATGTTTGGTTACAGTATCAAACTGTCTAGACAGGAATACAACAGTCACAGACAGTGATTCTGATATCAATCGTCTGTCTGTGGACGTGCCAACACGAACAAGGACAAACAGCCAGTGGAGTTAAAGGTCCAGGAGTCAAATCGCTTGTTCAGGTGCGGAGTTATTAATAAATGCTACACTACCCATCGCCACCTGGAGTCAACACCAGCCATCAGTCACAGTGACAACCGTGAGCAGATTTCTAGGATAGCAGCAGAAACAAAGAGACAGAAAAACAGAAAGAAAGATGGTTGAGCGTAGTAAACCAAGAGGTGAGGGAGGGAGGAGATATATTATTACAGACGGCTGGCCTGAGGCGCTTTTCCGGTAAAAATCCTAAACAGAACAGACAGACAAACACAACCATATAAAACCATCTCAACCACCATATGGCTCCGAGGAGATGTCCTTGCTGTGTCCCTTACAAAAACTCCCCTCCCTCTCTCCCCCTCTGTGTCTCTTCATGCCTCCCTCCAGAACCAGACCCCCTCCTGTCTCTCTCATTTCGGTGCTTTTGAAGTTTGCTGGTGGCAGCGCGATGCTGCTGAATTCCTGTCTGAACCGCCGGCACCTTCAAGCTAATCTGGATCTCTGATGGTGACAGCGGTCACCTGGGCCGCGCTGATAGCAGCGAAGCATCATTAACATTTACCGTATCTCATGTTTTTTTTTAAATTTGGGATTCTCGGCGCCGGAGTAAACAGAACTTTTCAAAGTTCCACTGATCACGAGTGTCACACAAAAGAATGCATGGCGTCTGCGTGATGTCAGAAAATACATGAGCACATGCATGTACAGTATGCACATTCATTTAAAAGGACACGACGTTTGAAACTCTGCAGTACTTCTCTTCATAGCTTCATAGCTATTATCATACGTCTGTGTGTAATGCTTATGTGTGCTCCTTTAATGATCATCATAATTACTTTTTATTGCTATTTTTCTCTAATCACCACAGTTATTCATCTCTGTTATTGTTTGTATATGACCACAAATGTTTAACACATTTTTTCATTCTGCAAACTTTCTTGCAGTTCTTCTTTGTGGAGCAGCTCTAAGCGTACAGGTCCAGTGTGTCAGATTTAGGGGGCTCTATTCACTGAATATGCTAGAAATGAAATATAATATTGTAGTTAGTGTTTATTCACTTGAGAATAAGAGAATAAGAATCATGATGTTTTTGTTACCTTAGTATGAGCCTTTTATATCTACAGATGCAGCAGGTTCTCCATGGACCATAGTATGGAAGGTGGACTGGTAGCTGGAGAGGTGCCAGTTCACCTCCTGGGCACTGCCGGGGTGCCCTTGAGCAAGGCACAGAACCCCCCCAATTGCCCGCAGGGCCCTCCTCTGGGGGGCTGCCCATCACTCCACCCTCTTTCTCCACATTGCATGTCTATGAGCCCTTTGTGTGTGTGTGTGTGTGGTTGTATTTCGAGGTTAAAATGCATGTGAAAAAATCTCTTCTTACGTTGTGCAACTTTATTTCTACAGCAGCTGAGAAGCCTCTGACTTCTTCCCCACATTTCACGGCCGGTACTAGTTTCTCCTTCACACTGCAAAAAGCAAACTTTACACCAAATCTTTACACAAATCAGTAGCAGTCGCAGTATTTGTGCGGAAAGCAAAAGAGAGGGTGAAAAGACATTCCACCGAGGAGCACTGGCCAAAATGCAGTCTTGGAACCAATCTGCTATCGCATGACGACAATTTAGCTTTTTTTTTAAGTTTTATGTGAGGTTGTGCTGAATGTTAACATCTATAATCTATATGTCTTTAGGCTATCTGGGAGAGCATGCAAAGTCCACACAGCACATATCAAGCTTTGCACTGTTATCTCGACTTAACTTTCTACTGTGGGTCGAGGAAAGGCCACAGTACCTGTTCTTTCTCGCATAACCTAACCTCATGATCAGTGAGCTGTTTACATTTGAAAAGGTCAAACATCTCAACATAACATCTCAAAACTGAAAATGTCAGGATGTTATTCTGTCTCGCAGAATGCTGATTGAGTGGCCTCAAAAAACTACTCGCTTGAGACGGAGTTTAGAAAAATACAGGAGCGACCTGAGCCCAACAGCTAGTCCAAACTGGACCCCGAGCTCTATAGCTAAAGTTTGATCTATCTCTGAAAAGAGTCATTGTTTATTAACTCATAGTGTGCCATTATTTTGAAAAACACAAAGTAAATCTTCAACGACTCTTTCCAAATATGCAGAATCTCAAAGGTCTCACTTACTTATCTTACTTATGAATAAACATTATATACATTTAGCTAACACTAGCTATCAAGTTGCAGCCTGTTGGTGTCTCTGATGCACAAGAACTTTTTGAAAGAGGGATATTTTTGTTGCTATGCTTTGCTTCCACAATCCTCTGAGTAAAAACTTTCAAGTACTCCCTGTAAACACATGTTGTCGCTATATACTGTATGTTTGTACAGTGGCAAGTTGGCCAGCTTGTTAACTGTGGAGAAGACCAGTCTCTGTGGTCGGAGGTTAAAGCACAGGCAGCATGGTGGCTTGTTGCGGTGTGTGTGCTCCTCTGTCGCCCCTGTGATTTGTTTGCACAGCGGCGCAGACACCCAGCCACGCTCGGCCACATTAAACCTCTTCTACTAATCTGCCACCTCGATTAATGCCGGCTAAATAAGGGACACGCGGCGACACAGCTCGTACGTACTGTAAAGCGTCAACACACACGGAGAAGCACAAAAATACACTCATACACAAGTGCTTTGGCATTCACTCGTCCAGACGTGCTAATCTCTTCAACCGCAGATTGGAGTGTGCGGTGGCCAAGGACTGAGCAATCAGAGCACAACATCACCTCTGCACAACTCTGAAAATCGAAAACTGTTTTATTCAAAGCAATAAAAAAAAAAAAAAGGCCTTGAAAATAAAAAGCTACCGAAGGAGTTTAATCACACTGGACGCTTGTTTAGTTAAACTTTTGCTCGCTTGTATCTATATCCAATATTGCCTACTTGCTGTCTTAATAATGTTCCAATAACATTGTATTTTTGACACAATATTTCAATGAAATTAACTTAAGCACCTTTACTCGTCATCTAGAAGTTGAAATTAGACTCTAAGAGACCTCGGGAAACCATTTACAGCAGCATAATTAGCTCCACAAGGCTGCTTATTGGATGCAGTGCATCGCTGACAAGTTCTAAACAAACAAAACAGCCTTAAAACTTAAATTTTAATCAAGCTCTCTTCATTATGCTGCAAATTCTCACCCTCCTGTAATCCAGAGTGGAGTATCTCGGAGTGTAATTCCTTAATGAGCGTAGGAGAAAAATGACACAATATGTTAATTTCCTCGTGCGAGAGAAGCGCGAAGATCTAATTTAAGGAAAGATGAATGTGCGTGGGGGAGGCTGCTGTAATAGCGCTGGAGACAGCAGAGGTCAGGAGGCGTTGTCAGCGAACAGCAACCTTCATACAAACCAATGCAATCTGCTCAGAGTGAAGTCGTCTGAGTCTTCAGGAGGGCGAGGCTGAAGCCGGCTGAGCTGCAAACTACTGGCAAGTCTTTGGGACGACGGGGAAGTGTGGCAACATCTGTCTGTGATGCGAATTTTAACAAAATGCTCCAGCAAGCAGATGAATAAACAAACTGAGAGAAACAAAGTTTTATAGAGAGACAGATGGACGGGAAGTGCAGAAAGGTTTTATAGTGTTTATCAAGAACATGGGAGCTACTGACTTGTTTATTAGTGTTGCTCATCGGTTCAAATGATTAATTATTTAATATGGGTCATATTTTGTCTTTACAATTCAGTGGCTTCTGTTATATTTCTATGTTTCTTTCTGACATTATTTTCTTTTAATTATCTGAGAAAAGGTTTGCTTTTCGAATGCGCTCTATAAAAACGTTGGCCATGTTCAAGGTCTGCTTGTTTTTTTGGTCGATGTTCCTTTGAGCTGAAATGTTGAGTTTGTCTTTGTGACAAAAACAAACAAACAACAAAAAGAATCATATTTGTTAACTGAACTCATTTTAAAACGCGGTCCTCTTTACTGCTGCGTCTATAGACATAAAATGTGAAAAAAAAATCCAAGAGCATCTTAAATGGTAGCTTCAGTATTTTCCAAACATGTTTTTTTTTTTTTCCATGATTTGTGACTAAGGGGGACAATAATTTCTGAAACTGGTCCATTATTGAGCGAGAGCGCAGCGGCTGGCAGCAGTGAATCTGGATAAAATGTAGACTAAAAATATTCTGGCTACATGCCGTTTTATGTAGCTGTCTCTTCGATGTCTGACCTCCCTCTCGTACCTCTCCTCAAATTTTCACATCTGATTTATCTTGACCCGTCCAGAGTTGGTGATTGTTGGAACAATGGAAAATAAATGAAGGTTTTAGTGATGTCTATTTTGCTTCTGTCAAGTTTTAATGAAGCGTTACAGTGTTATTAAATGAAATTACGGTTTTTGTCAACGGAGTCTGGTGGCTGTGAACATGACATGACATGACATGACATGACATAGTGGTGGAGCACTGTACAGTGGCCCATGAGGTCAGGCAATGCACAAACATCAAGGATCCAAATACAGAAAAGCTGCAATTATACTAGATATTACATGTGTACTATAAGTAGTGAAGGTCTACTATACAAATATTCACATGCATTTTTTTAAAACAACACTCTGCTTTGCTGAGTAGGCCAGAAAAAAAGTTGTGTTTTGAGTTTTAATTAGTCATCTGACATGAGAGACTCAAGGTAGGCAAGAAGAGAATGATGAAAAATGTATTTGAGAAAGTCAACGGGGAGGAGAGGACCTCAATCTTGTCCTTCTGGCTGGCTGGCTGGCTGTCTTAGAGCTTTTCATTTGTCTTTTGACTTATTTATCCAGCTGAGAGGCAATATTAGCTGTGGTGGATTTCAATATGCAACACCAGAACGCACACACACACACACACAGTCTTCAGAGGGGCAACCCTATTAGGGAGAACCAGAGACATCTTGCGCAGGCTGTCTCTGCGCATCAGCATTAGAATTTCAAAGTAGTTTTTGATTGTTTGATCTCATATCCAAAAATGATTGTTGGTTATAAAAAGGAGTGTGAGGGAAAAAGCAATTAACATAAAGCCGTGGTTCTATTAATACCCAGTTTTCTCTGTAGTCTTGTGGCTGGTTGTGATCCATAATTAACAGTGAAGAGATCACATTTTCACCTTCTGCTGAGGTTCCCCCAATGGACCAGCTCTCTGGAGAGCAAACAGCGAACAGATGATACGTTTTCAAACTAGAAAGAGCAACGTACTATTTCTTGCTGTTTTCTAATATTACATCCTGACAGAAGAGATATTGACACTTAAGTATTTCAGAATCATGATCTCACTTTTTTTTTTTTATTATTATTTTTAGTTAAAGGCAGCTGTTACTGTTGGGCAGGTGGATCTCATCATTAAGCTGTGCTGCAGATCTGGCAGCTGAGTTCAAAGGTGATGGAAGACTTTGCTTCTGAACTGTGAAACAGACCACCTTAAATTATGTCTCAAACTATTTCTTTTTTTTTTTTTGCCTTTGAAGCGGCTGCACTTGTACTGACCTTAAATATATGGAACGTAACTAATGGACATTGTGCCCAACTCTAATGCCAAAATTTGTATCTAATATAAACATAATTTCTAGGTTAATGCTCATTCCCAGGCCTGAACGCCAGAAAACAAGTGTTCTGCTACAGCACTCCTGTGTCAAATTATACTAACACCATCACTTTGCTACTGACTGGGTAAAGCAAATCATGTCATGACGTCCTAACCAGACGATGCCAGTTTATGTCAGCCATTGGGAATCTCACACTCAATGAAAAGAGCTACAGAAGTGCCAACAAACAGCATGGCTGTAACATCCGAACAGTTTTAAAGTGAACACTAATAAGATCAATTCAGCTACTTAAAAAGAAGTCATGCATGATTTGTATCTGCTTTAACCTGTTAAAGGACCGGTGTCTACGATTTGTTTAGTGGAGTTATTTGTTAGTTATTAGAGAATAATGAGCTGAAAATAACAATTGTTATGTTTTTGTTTGGCTTCAAATGAACCTTGTACATCTACAGACACCGTGCGTTGTCTTTGAGGCGTCCGCCACGTTGACCCGCCATGTTTCTACAGTAGCACAGAACTAAACGCTGGCACTAGATAGGAAGGAGAGGGTGAAACGAGTTGGTTGCAATCAGCAACTACACCGCAACACAACAAACTACTATGAATGAGTAACATGATAAAAAACAACTCATTTAAGCTTAATGTCTATTTTTTAAAGTGACTACAAGGCTAGCAATAACTCCACAGGAAAAACTACTTTAAGATTTTTAAATATTGCACAGAGATCTGACGACACGACATTTTGCAATTTGTTTAATGCAGGAAATTGTATATAATCAGAAGAGGTAAAAATACAATACAGTGTGCAGCTCTATTTGGAGGAACAGAATAAAGCTGAACACAATCCCCATCTGAAGAAGCCTCACACACGAGCTGATCAGTAATAACCGCTCCTGTATATTACAATAACAATATCTATATATTAGGTAAATCTGGCCGTATTGACCATCTTTCCCCTGAGCCCCTGAGGCACCTGACAACCGCAGTTTATCTCCATAATAATCAGCCCAGCACTAAATACATCAACACAAGGAGATGATAAAACACAGCATTTAGCTCCATTGATTAGCATTGTTAATTTCTCGCTCGGTGGTGCAGGGTAAGTGAGGCAGTGGCCTGCTGAAGAGGCGAGAGTCTGCAGAGCTCATTGGGACAAAGTTGCAAGAAAGCAATGGAGGTAGAAATAAGAAGGCTTTTTATCTCTGTATGCGTCTCTGACTCCCGCTCGCTCTCTCTCACTGTTTATCTTCCATCAGAAATGATACTGATAATAGAGGTCTGTGTAAAGCTTCAGTTGATTTATTTTCTGAAGGCAAACAACCGCCAATGGAAACACATTTAAAAATCATTTTCAAAGACACAACAAAAACAACGGTTTGTCATTGTTTCCGTGAATGACATATGACCCAAAGCCCTCCACGCATGATCAGCAGTGTATTTAGCTCACTGTAAGGCGGAGTATTCAGCACAGTGCAAAGCCAAGGTTGAGTGGTTTCCAATGACAATGTGCCCCAGAAGGCAGGGAATTGCCATCTTCCAACCTGTGGTTTACCACAATTATAGGAACTGAAGCAAAGATTGCCCATAGAAAGAGGTCACCACCAAACGAGGTTAGAGTCGGGACTGATTGACCTTTAAGCTCCGTGACGAGGAGTAAATTCAAAGTGGCGTGCAGCACACGCAATAGGTATTATAGCCTATTTTATATGGTATTTTTGAGGCAATTTACATTAAAATGCTTATAAGCTTTAGTCAATAGTAAGAAGGCTATTATAAGATGCTTATTAACATTGAGATAATAAGTGTTAACTGTAACCACATTCATTGTTAGATTATTAAACATTTATGAGCACTAATAAGAAGCTTGACAGTTCATGAAGTGCTAAAGAACATTAATAAAACTCTTCTGATGATGATTATAATAGCATTTTTAACTCACATGCCTATAATGTCTGTAATTATTAAAAATCTAATAAGCTTGTGTTGATGCTTCATGAAGATTTCTGCACACTCTTTTAGTTGACTATTCTTTTAGGGGTACTTGATCCAACATGAGAACAATGCGTATAAAGGTTAATAAATCATTTATCGCGCACCTATTAATATTTAAGCCTTTGCGACTTTATTGGACAGCTTAAGCGACACAGGAGAGAAGGCTGAGTAACAGGGGATGACATGCACCTAAGGGCTGAAATCAAACCCCGGGTCGCTGCGGTAAGGACTTTGTCTTAATACATGCATAAATTCCAGGTGATTAACAGAGTGCTTTTTGCAGCTACCAGATCAACAATGAGAATAACGTGTAATTAAGATTATATTATGGTTAATATAAAGTGTCACAAACCTTCTACTCTTTCACTTTCTTCCTCTTTTCTAATTCATACATTTCGTATCATCTTCTTCCACGGCCAGAAGCTCAAACTGGTTTTAATTCCCATGCAGCCAGAGGCAAAGCTTGCGTGAACACAAACATTAAAATATAAAGACACAATGACATCAGACATGAAATCTGACATTTTGAACATTTATCTGCTTGTTTCCCGCAACAGGCAGCGTTGTTCTGTTTCGGTTAAAGGGCTTCTCCGCTGACACTCGGCTCGTTAACATACTTTGCATTGTGTCTCGGTTGCTTACAGCAGTTTGAATCAGTGATGACATTTTTGGGGTAGCTAAAAGGACAAATCCAGAAAGATTTCCCTGTAATGTAACAACTGTCTGCTGAAAAAAATGAACTAAGTACATTTTTGAAATGTCATGGTGTCCCTCTAAGGCTGGCTGAGTACCATTACTCAGTGAAATCTATTAAATGCATTTCTCCTTTTTTTTTTCAGCCGCTGCTTGAGCTGCCTTAAAGTGAAAGATCACACTTTGAGGGCATCCCATTTGCTTCCTTTGTGCCATTTTAGATGAATTAATTATGCGATGAAAAAAGTAGCTGATTTGATTTCAAATAGGACATTAACTGTGGATGATGATGGAAAGAAAGTGAAGTTTAATCGCTTCCTACAGTGATGATTTCTCGCTCGAAGGCAGAGGTTTCCATTTATTAGATCCTCTGTTATCTAAAGGGAGAGATGGTAAAAAAAAACGTACGAAATAGGGAGAGACTGACAGAGAGAAAGACAGAGAGCTGGAGAAATAGCAGGCAGCCTGGGTAAATAAACCAACAGTGCAGTAAATGCAGCATTGCGGTTCTGCTGTGATATGAGACTCTCTCATAAATAATGTAGTCAAGTGTTGGCCGGCCTGCCAGCAGCCGGTACACTGCTTCTCGCACTGGGGAAAACAAGCCTAAACAAACAGCCTGCTAGTCAGGTCACAGGTGGCTAAACACACATCATAGTGCAGGTATCGCCAGGTCACTCCATCGTAAACATACTGCACAACCCATAACATGGAGACCTGCGTGCACAACTGTTCAGATGCAGCAGGAGGATGGAGACACAAGAATCCGTGCAAAGGACAAGAGGATGGAAAGGATCCCGAGGTGGACCTCTTTGTGAAAAGGGTAAAATCCTTTTGAGTTTAAGCAGAAACAGCAGTTACACCGCTGTGTTCAAAGCCACCAGACCTCATTGACAAAAACCGTAATTTTACCTTGTAACGTCACACGCTTCATTTAAACTCGAGTACAACTCACTGAAGTTGGAACAGTAGAAAGACTCGGTTTGTCTCGGCCGCCGGCTGCAGCCCTCTCGCTCAATACTGGACACATTTTAAATACTGGACCAATTTCAAAAACGATTGTCCCCATTAGTCACTTAGACACAAAAAATAAATAGGGACCAGGTTGAAAAATACCTAAATTAGCCTTTAATTCATGTCTATATGGCCTTTATATCAGGCTCATTATTTCAAGTTTCATTGTTTTGTTCAAACCTGCATTAAATTATCTTTTGGGCCATTCGAGGAAGGCACAACAACAAACGAACATTGTACGAGGTCGATGAATGTACACGGATGCGTAAGCAACAGATGTCTTTTCGCATATGAAGCTGACGCCAGGAAACATTAATTAATTTGGAGTTTTATTTCTTTCACCACTGTTTTGGTTTTCAACCCCTCGGGGAAATATGACTCTTCAGCTACTAAATTCTCCACTTTTTTCACCAGCTAGTCCCCAACTGTCTCTGTCTGCTGTTCGGTGCTGAGCAGGCCGTGTACAGTGGGTATTTAAGAATGTTCCAATGAAAACAGCTGTCTGCTGCGACTGAAAATAACCCTGATAAGACAAGCAAGACCGAAACACGACAGTATAAACGTGGGCTGTGAAACCAACCAACAATAAGCCGAAAGATGTCGCAATGCTACGTAATGCTGAAGGCAATCCCAGAGGTGAGTAATTCTTTGAAGGTTCATCGCTATGAGTAACCCATTTTATTTTACACATCCATTTATTGTCAGTCTAAAAATATAGAAAAATGTTGAATGTTTTAGTTGGTATAAACCTCACAATTAGCTCTAAAGATCTTTTTATTTCTATTGATAAAAACATAAAAATTGGATAAAATAAGTAATAAGATCAATGAGCTTTACCCTTAACTACTGCTGTGGACTATTTCCTCCATTTTCTCATTTTTTTACAAACCAGGCAGTGAAGACAAGTGACAAAAAAGTCAACTTCTCTCTCTGAGCGTAGGGTTTAGTTTACGCCACTTAAGCAGATTACAGATCCCCGTAATTAAAGCCAATTCTTTTGGAAAGATCATAAAACTAACATGTCACCAACATTTAAAAACTGAAATTTAATTTGCGCATGAAAGCGGCAGCGTTTTCTGCATAATGACAGAACAGCAGTCATGGCAGGAGGGGGGGACCAGAAACCAACAAGTGTATTTAAGCACAATAGTTCCCAGTGGAACCCAGTGTGTGGATTACAACAATAAAAACAGACTATTATCATCGCTGCTCATAACACTGATTCCTCCCCGATGACTCAAACACAGAACAAAAAAAAAAATGCATTAAAACATTAAACAAGCGAGAAGACCATGAGTTATTAGTAAAAAAAAAAAGAGAAGTCTAACAGTCGAGCTGGTGAATTGATTCGGGGTGTAAATTATGTTTGTGTCAGTGTCTGTATGGGTGGGGTCAGGAGTAAATATGAAATGAGACGGCATCTGTTGAGGCTTTAAGTGATATATCACTCCATTCCACTTCGTTTAGCATCACTTCATCTGAGTTAATTGGTTCATGAGGAGCACTAATTAAGGGGGATGGCCTTGTTTATAGTCACGGAGACGCTCGTTATGTGGAGATCTTTTTTTTTTTTCCCCTCCCAGGACTGGTGACATTAACCCACCCTTCACAACTGTGGGTATGGGGAGGGGATGTGTCAGAGTGTATTTACTTCAGTCTTCCATGTGGCAGCTTGTGTGTAGCAGGAGTGACGTACACACACAGCTTGAAACAAATGTATGCATATACTGTATACACATAAACACACAAGAAAACACAAAACTACACACAAGACGATGATGTGTCCTACCTCTCTGCGTCGTGAGGCCCAGCAGGTCTGTTTGATTTTCCAAACCACTGCAGCAACCAGTAACAGAGACAGGAAGCAGCTGCAGCGAGGAGAGAGGGACACAGGATTAATCAGTCAGTCAGTGGTAAATGATTCCTTAGCAGTGCTACAGAATGAGATGGCACAATCGCCTGTCGTCGTGATGCGACACTTTAGCCTTTCTTGACAAGTTGGTTCTTTTGTTTCATTCAAGTCCAAAAAGCAAAGTTTGTTTAACGCCTCAGTGTTAATTAACTATGTATCTGACAGTGAAATAAGAGCTGTGGCCAACTAAATGGTAAATGAACTGCATATACATTGTGCATTTCTACCTTAACGGACAAAAGCCTGTACAGTTTTCCTCTCGTTTACCCACTGATGGCGGTGGAGCTGCAATGCAACCTGCTGGCCTGGCTATCACAGGTTCAGTGTCTCACTCAAGAACACATTGACACATGGATATGAGGAGGAACCACCAACCCTGGGATTAATGGGTAACCCGCTCTATTATCTGAGCCGCAGCTGCACCATCTAGACCTGAGATACGCAATGATAATGCTAATAAAAGGAGACATAAATATGCGTCTAAACTCAAAGAAGATTCAACATGTGCCCCATGTACAATGGCTCAGGCCTTTGCTGCAGCGGCCCAGGGTTCACTTCCAACCTGTGGCCGCTTTGCTGCATTCCATCCCTCTTGTTTCACTACATACCTACCTGTCACTCTTGAGTTGTCGCTATAAAAATGAAGGTTCAAAAAGTAGTCTTAAAAACAAAGATACAACCTGTAGGATTGGCTCGTGATATTGTACACATAGATCACTCTTCTGATGCCAATATTAATAAATAGTTCCTGCTGACAGTCATTTAAGATGATCATTTTGAAGTGATCAGACAATATTATCTTTCAAACAAGAGTTCAGCTCTGACCAGAATGAGGTGCAAATTGACAACAAATTACCTCAAAATAAACTCGGGGGGAGGTAGTTAACTCTGAATACAGTAAACACAGCTCTACAGCAGTGTCAGGACCGAGCCGCCTAAGTGTGGGGATACCTATAATATGTACTTTAGTGGTCCATTAACACCTTTACACATGAGAAATGAAAGCTGAACTCGTGTTGTCAGTCACATACACATGATAAATCAAAAACATTTTGTGCAACACAAAATGATCTCTGGAATTGTCTATAGTCTTGTGGATAATTTGCTTGAACCGCTCACTACTTCTAGACATATTCAACCTTTTAGAAGGAGCCGCTGCTTCAGACTTAAAGATATTTACATTTAATAGCACGTTGTTGGTGCACTTATACAAACCATGGTCCAATAACAAGGCATTACAACTAACAGAGGAAGCGGCTGTTGACAAGAAATAACTGGACTGGGCAAAAATAATAATTAAAAGGAAAACGCGAGAAAAACATGAAATAACATTAATAACATGTTTTCATGCTTACGATGTCTTTTGTAGTTTTCCTTTTGAAAATAGGTTACTAAATCATTATGCAATTATTGGGCAATTCCTCCGCATCACATAGCTCTACTCAGGGTCCGAGATCTGCAGAAAACATTTAAAAAATAATAATGTATTTCATGCTTGTATTCTTTGTAGTTGTCCTTAAAAAAACACCTCCAAGTGCAAAAAGGAAAAGGGAAAAAATAAATAAAAAATCACACAACCACGATACAACCATAGTGCAGAATCTTCACACTAATTTACTGCCCTCAAGCTCCACTTTTCAGAGAGCGAAGACGACCAAGGAGACAGAAATTCTTGGGAAATTTGTGGCGAGATACAAAACCGTGGTGACCACAGGCAGCTGGGGATTTTAGGACAGCAAAGGGCGGCAAGAGGTCAACGAGCGACATGATGCTCTCTAACAAAGAACAAGGTCTGATGTACACACAGACACACAGACACACACACACACACACACATCCAGCCTCAAAGTTCAATGTCTGGAGGGCAAAGTTATCTGGCCAAACACAAAGCTCCTCTCTCTACCAGAACTTCTGACAAGAACTCAAAACAAGCGCACGCAAAGACTTAACAACAGGAAGTCCCTGAGAAACTGCTGAGGACAGCAGCGCCGGAACAATCCCCCTCTTCATCTATTTGTGTGTGTGTGTCAGTGTGTGTGTGTATGTGTGATGTGTCCTCCTGTGTCTCTATGCGAGGATGACAGCTTTGTGAAGGATATTAGTGCCGTAATGAGCGTGACATTTTCAGACCCAGTCTGCTGAAGAGGCTACAGTCGTGGCCTCTTCAGTCCACAGTCGACCTTCAGCTGCATTCAGACGCGGCGCAACCAGGAAATCCCCTCCGGTGATGAGGGCAAGATGCTCAGTGCTGCTGCTGGATGAAAACCTTCCGGTTTCAAGACTCCAGCTGCTGAGTTTTGCAAGATGAGACGAAGAGTTTTCACCCAGTAGACTCGAAATCATTTGAACCCAAAATCACAATGCTTCCTAACCTTAACAAAGTGTTTCTTTCAACTCAAACCATCATCTTTCCCGTAATCTAACCAGTTTTTTGTGCTTTATTATTGTCCCATCATAAAACCGATTCATGCTGTAAAAGTGATTTGTAACTGGTTTTGAGTGAGACAAGGGAATGATGTTGTCCTGACATGAGAATGAGCTGAATATTGAGGAACTTGGTCAGACTTAAGATAGCACAGTAGAGCCCCCTTTATCATATTTTGTCCACTGGAACAGCACAACATGTGTCCAAGAGGCATTTTTTTGAACATTAAGGGTGGTTGAGTCCCACCCGTGTCCTCAAGTGCTTCTCAAAGTGTATGATGTTGCCAAAAAGCACTTTGCAAAGCGGTGTCTGGTTTGATAAGTGCAATATAAACTGTGGCATTCATTCGATGGATTCGTCCCTCTGCTGGCCATTTTGGTGAATGCAGGTTTCCCTTCACAGACTCAGAAGCTCTGTCCACTAATTATTTGCTGTCAATGGCCAACACATACAAGAGGTCAATCTATCAAAGAGACTGTCAGCATGCAAAAAAAGGTCACCATTTGCTAGTCTGCCTGTCCTTGCAGTCCGGATCCAATTTATCAACGCCCATCACGCCATTTACCCACCAACCATCCGTTCAGCACCCAGGCCACTTATCCCTGCGAGCCGGCCACTTACTCTGGGCTGGAGTACAGGAGGTAACACCCGAATGTCTGACTCAAATTACAAAGCAGCTCCTCTAACAAGAGGTTTCACTTGGACTGAATTTCGAGAAATCCTAATTCTGCAGAGACATTGTGGAAGTCAGGGAAGTCTCGCCTGAACCCAGAACTTTTTGTGATAAGACATTGACTCTGGGAGGATTAAAAGGAGGGGGTGAATTATATTTTCACTGTATGTTTGTATGTTGCTCTGTCACTGCTTGTAACACTGTAAGTGACAGAAAGTTCGCTGTGTTGTGTGTTTTGTCCAAACGATCGGCTCCCTTCGGGTTTTGCCGGCTGTACACTGGTAGTAAGAACGTTAAATCGGGCTGGTACCCCAGTTTATCACCAATGACTGCTACGAAATAGATTTTATTAATCTAAAATATTTTTAAATATTTCCACTTCCTTGAACTATTACCCCGTTTGCATGTTCATGGGCTCAGCAGGCCAGGCACCAGCTTACGGCAAAGACAGACACACACAGTAGCTCGCTTGCAATGCTTTTCCATCCTCCAAATGTAGCTTCTAAAAACCCTCCACTGGCTGGGATTCAAATCCAATCAGGCCCAAGATTCCCCATTCAGTCTGTATTACCTCAGCTCGCCATTAATGGGCCACAGGGCTCAAGCTTAGCCATCTAACCAATGGAGTGGAGTGGCTAATTGTCGCTATTACCGAGGCATTAGGGAGAATGAAGAAGGGGGAGGAGGGGGAGTGCAGGGGAGGCAGGGAGTGTCCTGTGGGTTTGTTAACACTCCGCTGAGCCTCTTGATAGGTTTTGGTTTAAGACTGTTCAGCCACAGGTAATAGCAATCGAACTGATTAAACAACCAGGGAATGTGGGCAAGACCGAGTCTGGGTCCATGTGAGGAGTGTGTAGATGATTGTGTGTCCGTGAGGCTGTGTCCGTGGTGTGGTGTGGCTTGGTTAAACCAAACAACAAGCAAAATCCAAAAGCACAAAACATATAACACACACACACACACACACACACACACACACACGCATGCAGTAGAACACATTGAAACATCTGAACCCCAGCGGGCAGAGTGAAAAATCAATAAGCTATTCGTTGAACATGAGCCACAGATAGCACACAATCGGAAACAGCTTTCTATCTGCACAAGCAGCAAATCAACTCTGAGTGCAGAGACAGGCCCGAGGTCCTGAGAGAGAAGCTGTAGGTTCTCTCCCTGTAATGTTTTCAACATGTAAACTTCAACTAGCTGTTGTTTGCCGCCTTTTCTAGCTACTTTTTTTTTTTTTTTTTACCTTTGCAGCAAATGAGAAACACGTGAATTACATGAACTGAAGCTTGCCTGTGAACCAGATGGCTACTTTACACATCTAAACATCCTAATAAACCGTTGGCTTTCCCACGCAGAGCTTTGAAAGCCCAGTTTTACAAACTGAATTTTATCTGTATACCAGTCAACCTAAGGCAAGTTCAGGATGACCTTAGCACTGTGATGGAGAAACTTGTGCCAGGCAATGCAACGTCATCCAGCAAGGTATCGTGTCGGCCAATCAAATACACGCAAGAGCACATTCCTGGTCGAATACTGTGTAACATGGACGCCATATTTCTACTGTTTTTTTGGACATAATTGCTACAAAAGAGAAAAGATAAAATGATAACTTTTCTCAGGTTGTTCGATCCTCTCTCGTTATATGACAAACTGTTCTGCTGCGTCTCAGACGCAGCCTTCAAACTCTTCAGTATTTCTCAAACTAGACTTTCGCATTCCTTCCACCTGAAACGATACGCCGCCATCAGTTTGATTTGATTGGTTTGGAGGAAATATGGTGACAAAAACAAATGTCATCATTTTTATTTTCATTTGTAGTTTGAACATCTGTAATATACAGTTGGTGATGATGCTTTTCTTTATCTGAGTTGAGGGTCTAGAGACAGACAGTGCAAAGCTTTTTGAGCTAAAAACCACCAAACAGCTCCTCCATGTTTAAGTGCCTAAGGGTTTGCTTTCTGTATAGACCGAAAGAAATAAATCAACTTCAAAACCTGAAAAACTAAACAACATTTGAAAAAAACTGGACTAAAAATCTCCACAGAGAATCCTGGCGGACGTGAACGTTGATAGCGACGGTCATTTTGAAATGAAGTGAGCGAGCTCCGGAGTCTCATGAGCCACTTAGTGCTGAGTAGCTTCTCTTCTGTTTTGGGAAAGAGAGAGAGAGAAAGAGCGAGAGAGAAACCGATTGCTAATCAAGCGAGCGAGAGCCGGGAGTAATTGGACAAAGCTGAACCGCAGTGTCACCAATTAGCATGTGAGACTGTGGAGAGCGCAGACATAAATGCTGTTTAATTATGGCCATTTTCCTTTTTTCAATGCTCCATCTTAGAAAAAGAATACACGAGGAGGACGGATGGAGGGAGGTGGAGGGACGGGAAGAGGAGAAGCGTTTTAAACTTTTCAAAATCTTTGTAGAAAGATATTTCACAGTTCATCAGCGAGTTAATCCTGGGCCATTAAAGAATTGAATTTACATTTTAAATTATGACATTGTACAAGAACACACATTGAAAGCAATTATTTATTTATTTTTTGATTAAGCAAAATTGTTTATCTCCATTATCTCCAGTCCTTATATTTCCCCTGCCAGCTTCCATCATATTTCACATGTTTTAGATTTGACTCACTGTAAAATGGAATCATTACTGAAGCCGTGCAATTGTTTTGGCCTCGGTGAAGGCAAACATGCGACTCATCTGCAGACAGATTTAAGAGGAAACGTGATAGCTGAATTAACTGCTAAGTTTTGAAAAAGCACTTTCTCTCGTGCTTCAAAGTAAGCATTGATATATTTTCAAAAAAAAAGTTGGCATGCTGTGTAAAAAATAAAACCAAAACTTGATGACGTGTAAGACACTGAAACTTATCAGATGTTGAAACTGAGAAATTGTATCATATAATTTGAATTTGATGCCAACTGCATGTCTAAAAGAATATTGGAAAAGTTGTAAAACGCTAAAAGGAACATTTCACAATTAACCAGGTTAACTGGCAGCAGATTAGAGTAACATAAGAGGCTGAATCTTTCTGATGTGACGATGGGGAGGCGTTCACCACTGTGGATGGATGGATGACCTGCATATCCAAAGTAAACTGACCGGCCTGTAGTCCATTAACTGTTCCCCGACTTTACGAACACACAGCAAACATGTTAATCACACGTTTGCTGCAGTAGAAAACAAATGAAATACACTGACAGTCAACATGCCTCTAACATGTTCATTCAGCTTTAGGAGGGAAAAGTTCACAAATATAAATTCAGCGTAAATATTTCCTTGTTATGTTAACAATGAGTCAGTTTCCTTCAAACATATTTGCACTAATCAATAAAGAACAGAGACAAATCTTCAATATATCCTTTCAATCACTTTGCTTCTTTTTATATTTCCTGCTTATTTTTTCCTCCTCTCATCCTGCCCAGAGCCAGACTGCATCTAATCACTGGGCCTTCTGCCTACAGGCTACCTCTCTCTCCCACACACACACACACATACTCACGCACACACACACACTGGGAGTCATGATTCAGGCTCTTGGGCACCCTGGCTCCTGACCACATCAGCATACAGTGGAGCCAAAAAAATGTACAGATACCTACACGCCTGCACATAAGCCTGCAGTGTATGTGCACAGAGAAACAAATCCTGAAAAAGGCAGCAGAGAAAGCTTATTTCCTGTAGTACAGTACTACTACTACTAAAGTAATTACACCTACACATTACAGTGCTTCTTATGATTTAAAACATTAATAACCTGACACTTTGTTTACTGTTATTTGTAATAATTAAGTGCATTTTAATTCTAATATTTACATACTGTTACTTAAGGCTGCATAATTTCTTGTGACTGTTTAAGTGGACTGTTTCCTATTTGCATATTCAGAAGATGCATAACATTACCGCGCTGGAATCGCGTTTGTGTCTGTCCTGATGAATGCAGGTGCAACTCCACACTCCAGAGAGAAACATGTGGCTCTTTAGCTGACTGATGTTCCACTTCCTTCATCAACTAGTCGCTATCTGTCTGCTCTTTGGTGCTGGACGGAGTTTGCTTGCTGGAAACAGAGTTCATGCAGTGAAGGGAGACTGAACTATACAGTAAATATGCTACTCAGCCAAAACTCTGAGATAAACAAGGCTAAAAGGCTCTGTAGTGCTACAGTCTGTGACTATTTTGTGTGGGTTTGTCACTGCCCATCACATCTTTTCCAGCAGAGAGAAAACATGCACATTACATTATATAACAAAAACAATAAATGAACCAACAACAAATACAGAAAATAGTCCTGGAGTTGTAGTACATAACCTTTTCTCACTGGTGCAGAAGAGAGCAGCTAATAAACAGAGCAGTGACTAACACACACACACACACACACACACACACAAAGCTGACACCGAACTCTCCCGGCAAAACTTGACGCTGTCCCCTACTGATGACATCATCTCTCTATGCTGGCCTAAAGGTCGTTGATGTCCGGAAGCCGGCCGTGGGCACAAAAATGGCTCACTTTCTCACATGGCTGCACACTGACACAAACACACACACACACACAGAGGAGGACACACACTTCCATATACAGGAAACAACGTGCTTGCACACACTCACACACATACGGACAAACACACACTTGTCCGGTGTCATAGCTGAGTGGCAGAATCTTGCCTGAAGACAGCAGACTTCATTCCAGACTTCTTCCCCAAAAACACTCTCTCATTATATCCACCATCTCACACACACAGTCCAAAAAAAAAAAAAATCACTGCTTTGTCTAGCTGGTTGATTTTCAATGAGCCGGATGTGTGTGGAAATTATGCTGGTGATGATTTTGGAGATTTAAGTCGATTTACCTTAAATGTTATTAAGCATTAGTGTAATTAAACAACACCCTGCTGCAGACAGACAAACAGGAAAACATATGCACACACAACAGGATGTTGAGCGGCTCCAGGATCTGATCCAAATCCTCACTTTGTGCCAGTGGTATCTGGTCATGCAGATAGTTCCAGATTTATCTGCGATATCTGTTGCAAGTAAATGAATAATTCTGCGACCACACCATAAACAAACAGAAATCCACTGCCATGTGCCATCTGTACAGATGTTAGCTGTGAGCTAGCTAGCAACAGATGCACAAACCATGTGTGTGGGAGGTATGCATGTGTGTGTGTGTTTGTGTGGCAGCTTAGCTCCTGACTGATCTCTCACCAGGAGCCATCGTTTCCCTCCAATCTGTCACTCTCTCTTTTTACTCTTGTCTCTTGTATGGTGGCTTCATGTCAGGGATAATAATAAGAGGTAGCAAATAACATACATTTACATCCTCGCCAAATAATTAGATTCAATCATAGATTTTATTTGGTAGCATTATCATTATCTGGAGCAAGAGGGCGGGGAAAAAAACTGACAAATTTAGTGATTTTGCGGTCAAAGGCCAGTTAATACTAAGGTTTTTAGCATAAACGTCTATATTCCAGCATAAAGCAGGTCTTAAATAAATGTTATTAAAGATTATTCAGTATCTCCAACCTAGTTTTAATCTACAGTACTCCTTTTGACCTGCAAATGCAAACGACCAAAATCATAACTTACAGCAAGACTGTCAATGTGTTTTATCAAATTAATCATTTTTAAATCATAATTTCTCTTTTTCACACCTAGGAGTTGCCGCACACTTTTCTTGTTGCTGTTGAGCAGATGCAGAAGGTCGCCAGAGCTGCTGGGAGTGAACAGTCTTGCCTGAGGCTGCTGCCACCTACTGTAACTCAGTGAGTTCAGGTTATGGCCCAGTTGTGCAAAGAGCCTCTGGGATGTGAACCCAGTGAGCAGCCGCGAGGAACAGCCGGATGCTCTGCAGCAAACACTGCACCTACGGTAAAATATGACAGCCAGGAAAGACTTACCTGAAGAAGGTGACGAAGAACTGCACCAGGTCCATGATGCTGTTGTGCTGAGAGAAAGCAATCTGTTGGAAAGAGGGAAAAGATTTCCACTTAATATTACATACTGCGAAGTTAAAACGCTGTGGTAGACATTTTGCTGTCTTTACATAAGTCATGTTTATGAACACAGTAGTAAAACCTTCCTATATTTTAATTTTTCATTCATAAATCATTTCTGCCTACCTAAAAAAATGTCAAAAGTTGCAAATCCTCATATTTAAAATGCATTTTTTTGATTAATAGGTATGCACAATCACAATTCCCAGTCTCACAACTACAAATAATTATACCTACACAAAGCTAGATACATAAAGACACAAACCTCCACTTCTGTATGACCCATAGTACCCTTTTTTTTAAAAATCTGCTTGATATATATACAATAAGTTAATGAATGCACTCAATTATTTGACAGAGAAAAGCAGAGGGTCATACAGGTAAAAGATTAAAATAGATCAGGCCAGAGGTGCATGGTTTTAATTTGAATAAGTACATATCTTAAACTGAGGAGGAATGACTGTATTCTATATCTATATATTTGCACAAAGCAACCAAAACGCTCTCTATACATCGGATGAAAACCGGCGAGCCCTTATGTAAGCATCCTTTCCTCAAACATGTGTTGTAGAACATCATGTGACACTGATGCAATAGCTGTGGATGAACATCTTTCTTACCTAAGGCCAATGTTCAGACCTCTTACGTAAGGCCAACCATTTTATTTTCTGCCAAATACATTCTCACATGTTCTCTATCTCCTTGTCTCTCTCACACACACTGAGAATACAATGCGAGCCACCACCCATATGGTTTGTAGGTTATTATGAGATTAGCCTGTGAGGGGGGGGAAGCTTCTGGTCTTTTGTGCTCTCCAGTATTCTGCAGCACTTTGTTCAATTGAACTCCGACAAACCTGCTGGATGCTACAGCACCACTAAATCCACTGACTGCACCATCCATCATCGTGTTTTCTGTGCTGGGATGCTGGTGCAGCGTGTGGCCCTGTGCTGTCCGGAGCCACAGACCTGATACATGTTGACTCAGACAGACTGCAGGGTTATTTTAAAGAGTCCAAATTATAAAGAAGAAACATATGTTATGCCATGGTGCAGTTTCTGGTTTTTCATTTTAAGTTGAAACATCTACCTCTGAAAGAATAAATTGTGTTTATGCTCCTCAAAACACTGAAAAATGACACTTGGAAACCTAAATATAAACTTTCTGGAAAAAGTATCTCTTCACATGGGATAATCCTCTTGCAGTTCCCAAGTTGGTTTCCAGCGTCTGTCACTCACTTTCTGATCTTTCACTTTCTTTTTTTGGCAAATCCATTTTTCATTTTCAAATAACAATTTTTGTTTGATTCTGACTTTGTGACACATTCGTGACTCATTCTCTTGGCCGGGACATTCTTAAAGACACGTCAGACCCTCAGCAACTGAAACCACAAAACTATCTGCATCAATAAATACCAACAAAACACGTCTTAGATCATTCGGGTGAACCGCACCCTCAAAAAGGAACACACTTTTTCCATGTGAACTAATTGAATGGGAGCATAACAAATGAAATGGTTTTCCATATATGTTCAAACAATACACATTATGGTGTCTGTTGCATCATTAAAACAAAATAAGTTAAAGTCTTAAACATATTTCCACTTGTTTCATCAGCACACACACCCACACACGGCTCACAAATCACTATACAAGCTGCTCCTCACCTCTCACCTTATCTCATCCCTCAAAATATAACTCTGCAATCTGTCTTCATCAACAGCCGTGTGTGTTTACTGTATGAGTGCACCTGTTTTCTTTGTGTGTGTGTGTGTCTCAGAGGAAGAGAGAGAGAGAGAGATGCACCCTGCTGCTTTAGAGCAAATTTTGGCCCTCAGCTATGAAAACCTCCTGAAAAGCCATTGTTGTCCATGTTTAGACTCCCTCGTGCTAAGCGGATTATTTATTACAGACATAATTGATTTTTCATTCACTTTCCTGCCCTGTAGGAACAAAACAGAGTTTTCTGTTGGAAGCCTCACAGCCTCCTGATGTCTGGTTTCTAGACAGTTGGAGGTGGATGTGCATTCTGAGATAGTTGCACACGGCAGAGCAACTTCTAGGACACAGCTAACCATGGAAAGTAATGGCAAATAGTGTAATGAGTGAGTAGTTGCCATTTGTGATTTTGTAGTATTCAGAGCCTAAGGTAGGTGTTAGGCGTATAGGTGTTCCTGATAGGCTTGGTTAAGTTGAACTACTTTGTAACTATCTATCACCAGCCTGGTTACAAAAATCTAAAGCTGCCTGTTGGCACAAACTCCTTATTTTAACCTTCCCCTTAAGATGTTTTCATGGTGGTTTAACAATATTAACTTTTTGCCAGTGATCTCAACAAAAGTACACTTCATTTCATGAGAAATATTTCTGTGAAAAACACAAATACAGTTATATACCATCCTTATTTTCACAGTAACAACTATACTGCTTTTTCTTTGTAATCTGCAGAACGCTTCAATGTTTCCCATGAGCTGTTTCATCAGAAACCATCCCTGCCCGCAGACCTGCACTCTTTTTTATTCAGTTTCATTTTTAAATGAAGAGGTGAACAGCCACATATATATTTCATTTTAACTGGCTTTTAAGTCTCGTCGTTTCCTTTATGAAACTTTAAGACAATGTCAAAGTGGTACAGCTGAGGCCACTGGTGTGAAAATTAGCATATGACATCATCTGATCCTCATGGCATTTTTTAAAATTAGTAAACCCCCTGTGCAGCACTGCAGCTAACAGGCACCATGAAGTATAAGAAAATACTGATCACAGGCATCACAATACATTTGACAGCAATATATTTCAAGCATGTTCAACATGGGGATACCTTTAAATGGCTCTAATAGCCGGAAAGGCTGTGTCTTTGTCTTGGGTGAATCCTCTGAGACTAGTTGGGAGGGGAAGAGAGAAAGAAATGGGCCAGAATGGGCTTAAGAGGTTTACCGGCATTTGTGCAGCAGGTAAAATGGCCTGACAGTGAAAAACCTGCAGAAAAGCTGATTTTGGTCCAGAGGGACGCAGCATTAATACAGGCATCAGGGAGAAAAGAGGCTGGCTTTGCATTCAGGCCTCCGATGCAGCAATTTACATCATTACCGCCTGACAATATAAAGACTTATTATGGATGTGCAGTGCACACACATACACTAACTCTCAAAGAAAAAACAAAACACATCCATGCACAGTGGATAAACATGCATTCAAAAACCAATCAATAAATATTCATAAGAGGCAAGACACAAAAACACAATCTACAGTGTAGACTGTACAACATTGTGAACATTACACTTAATATAGCAAATTAATACAGACTCCAACATTCCTCCTAATTTATCTCTCCCACACACACACACACACTCACACTTTCCAGTCCCACAACAGCACCAGCCAACAGCCATCATTTCAATTTACAACAACTGCAGTCGTTAAAAACAACTATGATCAATAAGCTGTTTAGACCACACCCTTTTCTTCCTGATCCACACCACTGCAGAGCCACAAACACACACACGTCTGACCCCATTACAAACACACACGCATGATGCAAGCTGAACGCACACAAACAAACAAAGGACGCACACATTACCGTAAACATGGAAAACTTAATGCAGTGATGAATCTGTTCTGTGGTCCTTTCGGAGGTTTTGTTTGTTTTGTCAGAACCGGTTTATTTTAAATAGAAAGGCAAATGCTGTTACATTTATTACATGTACAGTGTAATCCTATGTATCTACTCACTCAGATTTTTGTACTACTGTTATATGTGAGGACTAAACTATTATGCACGTCAAGTCAAGATAAGATATTCTTTTTTGAACGGAGGGAGCACCCTACAGATACAATGCCTGGTTGTGTTAGCCACGCGTAGGCAACAGAAGCAATTCGTGAACACTGACATGTCGTCACCTTTTAAGTTGGTTTTAACTTGTTAGCGAACAGTTTATGCATCCAGCAGTTACGGAGCAAAAGCTCTGCTTTTGGTCTCTACCAACTCCCGAGGGAAATATCTGGCTCTGAAGCTCTAAAATCTGTCTGCTGTGTGCTGCTCAGCAGGTAGTGTGCAGAGCGGTTTTAGAGTGTCTGAGAGCGTTCTGAGAGGGAAACCGAAACAGTGAAGTTGTGACCTGCAGAGCTGAAACTCACTATAAAGCTCCATAAATACATAAAAGGGAAGCTAAAGAACCGGTTGACAATTCTATGTATGTTCATTGCTACGGGTAAATCCTTTCACGTTGTCATTTGAAGCAGTTATTATAGACAAAGATTACTTTAATGATGCTAGGCTAGTGCTATTCTTCATGTCTGTTTATAGTGTGTCTTTTAAAGTTAATCAGCACTAGTTAGTCAGTTTAATCTCGTGTAACATGTAATGAGCTGTCTTCACTATAAAATTGTCACAATGAGGAGCTCATGAAGTCAGAAAGCATCCTCAGTCTTCTGTGAATGTGCGGGAGGCATTTGTTCATCTATGATTCTTTCTAATAAAGTTTTAAGTTTATGTAAACATTTCTTACATAAAGATTTTACAATCATCTTGAGCACTGAGATGTTTTCGAGAAGAGTTACCTGATCAGTAAACTAAAGAAATGTTTGCTTTATTCGGTGTGCACACCATGAGTTACCTGGAAATGATTGAATCCTTGAAGCATATTCACCTCTAAGATTTAAAACTGCGTGTTTAATGTGGATCTTGGAGCGTCTGCAGCACAGTGTGCGATGACTAACTGCTGACACAGAGTTGGTTCTGATACAGAATATAACTTGAGGAAATGGTGCAGGGATGACGGAATAAAAAGAAAAATGGCTACACATGGGAATTCTATGACAAATAAACACTGAAATAACCACACAGAGCAAACAGCTGCTGTATTCTTTTCTATAGAATATAATTGTTTTGAGATCAGAGGTCAACTGACTGTTCAGGGGCAATTTTTTTTTTTTTAATCTTGAAGCAAGAACAGCAATTACCACAGGAGAGGGACAGGGACCGAGGGAGGAGACAGAGGTAAGAGAAGAGAGGAACAGAGGAACAGGAATGACATAAAGAGGACACCAAGGACCTTGCTTCTATAGTCCAGCCATTACTGAAGGGCTACAGTGGCCCTCTGGGAACAAGGCCTTGAGCTGTGACAGCAGTGGGCTGTCTTTTATTTCCCTAACCCTGAACTCAGGACTGCTTGTTAAAACCTGGAATGAAAGAAGGTGTTTGGCTAATCAATAAGAGAAGGGGGAGATAAAAAAAAAAAAATGGAGAGAAAGGAGAGCAACAAAAGAAAAGTAAATGGAAAGAAAGAGCAGGGGGTGTATGACAGAGGTGAAGAAGAGATTCTACAGAGAAGCTGTGGCAGAAGATGGATGAGGACTAGAAGATGACGAGAAGGGAACGGGAGAGAAGACGATGGTGGGTAAAGATAAAGCAGCAGGAATCAGTTCATTTACTCTCCTCACTTCATCCACAACAGGGCTGCAGGCTGCTCATATACACTGGGTAGAAGGCAGGAAAACCGGATCACCACTGACGGACACTTGCTCATAACTGTTTAAAGGACAGAAACACACAAACAGCACACAACGAAGAAACGTGGCTGCACTGGCCTCTGTAAGTTGATATTTCCTCTTGAACCACTAACCAGTCCCTCCAGTTTTCCGCGATTTTGCGATCGCGTGGATTACCGCGTAATCAGCAATATGCCGCATATTTTCGCGAGGCCGCATATTTCCTACTATGTCGCACAATTATTGCAAAATAACCAAACATGCCGCCCCTTCCCCACGACACATACGTGTTTTCCGCCATAGATCAAATAAACGGCTCTGCCATAGATGTGTCTTCCACACCACCTGTTTGACACACACACACACACCACGCACGCGCATCCATTTTCACACACCACCGTGGGAACGTTAGTTAGTGATGGCGACTACTAACAAGTCCCACCTGCCGTCATATATATCGGCAAATGACCGAGTAAAACAAGATCCAGCGATTTTCCATGCAAGCGGAGGAAAACTATTTTGTAGCCCGTGTAACAAAGTCCTCGACCATCGCCGAAAGTCAACTATACAGTACGTACAGATTATATCATTGATCGTTGGAATCACTTATGCATTGTGCATATGGGTGACTGCTAACCATTTTGATTGTTTGTTTTGGTTAATTATCTCGCCTCACTCAGTACTGGGGTAAATGCGTTTTTACACTCCAGTGCTAATGTTAAGATTCTTACAGAAACAGTGTTTCTCAATCTGCCTGCCTTGTTTTTGTCTCATTAAGCCTGTTTAGACTTTTTGATGCGGTTTAAAAGTAAAGAAAACAACAAAAAAGGGGGCGCAAAATTCTTCGCAAAAAATTAGAAAATGCTGCCGCAAAATCATTGCATCATTTTGATCGCAAAAATCACAAAAAAAAAAAATCGTGAAATCTGACTGACTAACCAGCATCACAGCACGGCGTGGTCAGGTGTGCTACCTGTGATGTAACATGGTACTACAGTACAACTACGCTTGACTGCTGCAGACGTCATTAATGGGAGTGCAAACTAGATTATTAGACTATTATTATAACAGTAGCTCTTTAAAAAATCTGAAGTATGAAAATGAATTAATTAATGACATTTTTTTTTTTGGCCTTTTCAAGCTTTATTTTCGATAGAGACAGCTGAAGAGTGACAGGAATGTGGGCAGAGAGAGACGGGGAATGACATGTGGGAAAGAGCCGCAGGTCGGATTCGACCCTGAGCTTCTGCAGCAATTTGGTTAGAAACTCTTCCAAGAAGAAAATAGAAGCAAATCCCTTTTAGTTTTTAATGTAACGCTGATCAACATAATGAGGAAATATTCATGTTTATGTTTCTGTTGAATGCATCAGTAAAATGTTCACTGACACCAGGCCAAGCACTGGCAAGATTGTGCTTTGTTCTAATAGAGAAAGAGTCAGAAGTCACTTTAAAGACAAAATATTTCATTATCATTTAATAAAAATCACTTTCAGATCTTTTCCTTCATCAAAGTTCTTCTGTTGCCTAAACCTGACCAGAGACTCGAGTTTGTATGCAAACCCAGACTGACACAGTCCTGCACTTTGTATGGTCGCCATTCACTGGAACCCCAACCTGCAAGTCCGACGGGCCACATACATTCATGTAAATGTAAATGTTCATACACTCATCAAAGTGTCATTGAACATACCTATGTTTCTGAAACAACACAATTTGGTTCAAGTATACAGACATAGCAATGTAAGGTAGGAGAAAATACGAGTTCCATCAAATCAGTTATTTGACATTTTTTTAATGTAATTCAATAACAACAATATTTCTCCATTTTGTAATACCAAATAATTTACGTTATAGCATAACAGCATACAGCCTTCAACAAGGCACTTCAAACATTAAAAGCAGCCAAAACTTAAAGTATGTCTTAAAATTTTAGTACAAGATCAAACTATATTAAATTTAACCGTCCAAAGTAAAAAAAAAAAAAGTGTTGAGAGACTGTTTTACAGTTTTTGTGGCATCTAATTGAAAAGGAAATTCAATATTTTCAGATGACCTTTCATGGTTTTTATTGTGACTTTGGGCAGTTTGTGTATTTGAAGTAGTTGTGCAGGACTCTGTTATACACTGATTTTACCTCACAGCGTCACATCTTGTGTTTTTATTCCTGCAATAACTAAGTTAAGTTAAGAACACATACATTAACATCAGCATGTTAACAAACGTAAATGTTTCCCAGGGACCAAAATGTGTTTCCTACACATTCTTCCTTCTCGTTTGCATATTCATGAGGACCTAATGACTAAAGTGAGGCAGTTGCCAAATGCCGCCTCCACCTACATGCTATGCAAGTGAATCCAGCTCTGCCATATGTGATGAAGCTCCTTTTAACAGGTGCTTAAGATCCACTTCTGCGTCAATCTTCAGCTCAACAAACTGCGGGAAAAGCACAACATGATATAAATCCCAGAGCAGTCAGAAAAGTCTTTCCACTTGACACGTCTGATTTTCATTTGTTGTTTATTTTCTGCTAGCTGTGGAATCTGTAATGTCATCTCCCGTGATGTCATGTTCAATTATCTCTCTCACTAATCAGTCGCCATCAGTAACTCACTAGAGTCTGATCAAACAGTCAAGTGACAGTGTTCCAAATAACTGACAAATGTCTTGTAAAAAAAGCGGATAAATGTCTCCTTAAATGAGCTCAAAGTGTGAAGTCTTTATGCAGCATACTGCTGGATGATAGCAATGTTATGTCATGAGAGTCATGTCACCGCATTAATCAGCAATTTATGTCTTTATATTCCTTATAAAGGTATTTTTTGATGCTTTACGTGAGTTGTTTCAGTCCATCCTTATTTTTCTTTCAGAGTATAATAAATATTCACTCTTATCACTGTTAAACCGTTAAAATGATACTGAACTATTATTATCATTTCACCAGTTTCTGATGGTCAAAAGTCAAAAGGATGGTGTGCTATATCGACTTTCGGAGACCTGTAGTTTAAGGTGTAAGTCCCTGGTTAGACCACAAAGAGACTGGTGCTCAAAGCTTGGTGCAGGGCTGGTTGAATAGGTAGTAGAGTATTAGTGGGATTTTTGCGGGTGTAACTTCCAAAGAGAAGTGAGATCAGTTAGTTGGCGGCGTTAACCTGAATGCCACGGATACCAAGTTCACAATACTGCAAACGCATGGGCTTTGATTAGTGGTCTATAGGCTCAGTCACCATCGTGATACCTCATTCAATGATAGACTGTGATTTAACAGACATTTATTTAAAATGAAAATCTTCAAGATTACTTACAGTTGACAAAGAGTTGTACCATCAACTCCAGTTTCATACCTCACTGCAGATTATGTCGTGTCTCTTTGGTGGAGCAGGTTATGATTTTTTTTTTTAATATTTTGTGGGGTAAAGAAGGGTGAAATAAAACTCTTCATTCTCTCAAAGATCAGCACTGTCAAAACGCAATTGATCAGCAGCACAGAATTACTAGTCAAAGTTCACCCGAGTTGAGCAAAAGCAAAAACTCTGCACAGATTTACTTTTTCCTCTGATCCACTGATCACAGAGATTCAATTCAAAGACCCAAAGACCGATTTCAGCCCCCAAAATTTTGCTGTTATGAATGATAGCGTGGCCGGGCCCTAACACAAACCCAGTATGTATTCCCACGCGACCGTATTATAATTTGTCCTGATGTTGCTGCTGACTTCCTGTCTGGTGAAATGGGCAGCACTTAGCCTTCACTCTTCTCGTCCACCCTATGGAACATAATACTGCCTCGGTTAGATGCATCAGATAGACCTTGCTCCATGTCTGTGTGTGTGTGTGTGTTGTATTGGTTAACCGTTTCAACTTCTGTTTTAATCCAATAAAGGACACTTTGTAACAGACATGATAAGAGAGGGTGTTTCTGTGCGTGTGTGTGTGTGTGTGTTTCAGATATCTGATTAGGGGAGGCATCCTATTTAATGATGGCAGGCGCAGAGGATAAATAAGTGACTAAGCACTGGACGGCAAATCAAATCAAACGACCAATCACACCAGCCCCTAGTTCGTCTGCAACAAGATGGCCGCTCACCTCTGACAGAAGGCTTTTAATCAGCTGATCTATAGGTTGTGATGCATGTAGGGATGCAGAGAGGGAGGCAGAGGATGGAGACAGATGAAGTGGACACAAGAACAAATGTGTGTTGTTCGGCAAAAAAAAATACAAATTAGATATTAAAAGAGCAGAAAGCGTGTTTTGTTCATGCTGTCGATTTTAATTCAGTGCCTGAGACGTAAAGGTTGGCTGTCGCAGTCGATTTTAAAAGTTATTACAGTCCTTTTGTTGTTGAGATAACATTTTCTGCTAAATTACAAACGGAGTTCAAATTAGAAACAGTTACAGTCTCAAATTATACAACGTCTGGCTAAATTAACAGTTAGTTATTTCAAAACAGAGAGCTGAGTAGAAAAACTGGGTCATGTTCCCATAATGTTTGTGGGCTCAATCAATAAAACATGATTTTTTGATTAGAAACAAATCCAGGCCGGTCCTAGTTTGTGGAAAATGGTGCCAAAACGAACAAATTACGGTGATGATTTGTATTTGCCAGTGACATATCTTTATTTAATTATATTCATGTCACATCGCATATGATTTCTATTGATTTTCTGCACTTTCATAATTGAAGTTTCACCAGATGAGATATACAGCATTTGCAATGTGGGATATAATGGAAGCAAAGCTCCGCAAGTCTAAAATTTAAAGCTAATGAAGTCAAAGTTCTAAAACAACAAATGAATATTTCAAATGAATAATCTGCGTGTGATGGATCTTTACTATTTCCCAGGATGGAACATGTAGAGATATATCTGTCCATGATGTAATGTGTGTGTTTGGACTGCTAAAGCGATCCTGAATAATATCTAGGCTGATGCTGTAACTCTCCCCATCATGCATTTAAACCATGAACACTCTGGTAAATGTTGTGTCATGATGGTGAGTGCAGCAAAGTGAGGACGAAGGTGCAAGGTCAGCATGACAGAACCATTTAAAATCTGTTCCAGCAGAACAACCATTCCCGACACCTCCCTCAGCCTTACAACCAGCCCTCAGCTCCCTGCTGATGTCAGGACGCTGCCAGGAAAACACTCACAGGTCACATTAGTCCGCGTGCATATACCGTATATGTGTCTTTGCATAGTTTTCTATCTAGTTTAAACCTGCTGGATGAGGTCACTTTGCTCTGATCGTGGGGTTATTTTCCAAGTCTAAATTCAGATTAACTGCTCCACATTTTATTTCATCTCATTAGTCTGCCACTTGTCTGTTTGCTGCATGTCGTCAAGTTATCAAAGAATTCTAGCCATGTTGGTTATTGTACTGTACATTTTTGCTATTGTACAAATGGCTTTGAGGCAATCAGCATTACTTGTCACGTTGCTTCCATCGTTCATACCCAGTCCTCCACGTTTCTCTCATTTCCCCATCACCTGACTGGCCCACCCATCCACACACCTGTTCCCACTTCTCATCTGCTCTGCATTTATTATGTGGACTTCTCTGCCCATCTCCTCACGTATACTGGTTCTCATCAGCCAGTTAACTTCCTTTGTTCCATCATTAAGTCAAGCTGTGCGCACAATGTCTTGTTCTCTAGCTCCTTCCTGTTGTTCTGTCGATCCTCATACATGTTACCTCGGTGTTTATTGGACTTTTTGATTATTGCCTGCTGCTTGATGGATTTTTGTTTGCCAGTTTGAAGTACCTTCTCTGGTTTTGACCCATGTCTGTCTCACCATCCTGGAAACCTGTGTGCCCCATTCTGTTGAATTGAAATATCTGCCTTTCATTGCTACCCCTGTTTTTCTGTTCTTCTGCCTGCTGGCCATGACAGTTTTAATGGTTTGAACCAATGAATAAACAGTGTTAGTCAAAAAGAGGCAGTGTATAAAAATCTTGACTTTGTTTTTTTCGTTGAAAGTTGAAAATGTTTTTTTGAGCAAGGGGAAAATAATCTGTGCTCTTTGATAGGACATAAAAAGAGGCTTTCTCAGAAAAAAAAAGAGAAAAGAGATATAAAAAGAAGTAAAACGGTGATTCATGTGCCATCAGTGAGACAGCGCTGTGAGTCTGCCAAAGAGTCGACGACAGATTTCATTCCAGCAGAGGCCTACGGTAAAGTTTGGGTAACCCGGGGGTTCCTGTGGATTAAAGAAGGACCTGACATCCCGACCATGTGAACTACGTCTGTTTATCAGTGCGTGTGTTTGTTTCAATGCCACAAATAATAACATCAAATCTGGTGTTTTTACTGCCAGATTTGGACACATACACAACTAAAGGGTCTTCATCAGTAAGACTCTCTGGGTTTATTAGCAAACTAAAAGAAGAGAAAGGAACTGACGGTGATAATAGATGAAAGGTCAGGGGGTAATTAAGAGTAACACATAACTATTCCACATTTCCTGACATCTGACCAGTAGCTGTGGGGATCTGTTGCTGTGAGGTGTTTGTGCTGTTTTGGTTGCATGTGTGTGCACGGGTCTATCAGATCAAATATATCATACCGGGTCATTACCAATTCTCAGGACAATTTCTCATGCTCGCCCTGTTCTGGCGTCGGAAGCCACCAAGGTCACAAGACCGGACGCCGAGTGCTTCTCGTGTTACACACAGGCACATCTGACATGGCGGAGAAATCGGCCTCATTGAGGTAATTATCATATCACCTTTCAACCAGCAGATATATGGAGCTCTGATAATGCTGCATTAATGGGAAATGCATATAAGGAGGAGCAATCGATGGACAAATGACCCTTAATGAGGTGCAGGACACTCTGTAATATTTATATACAACAAATGGCTGTGATAACACAAGCTGCTTGGGATTAGACTTCAAATTATGACTCCACTTGATCTCAGCACATTTTATCTTGGGTTTCGGGAAACATATCAATTAGAAAAACATTTTACCGTTGTTGAATACAAGTGACTCCATTAGCAGCACCATCGACACGATTCAGAGTATTTGTTTTTTCACAAAACGAGCAAAGATGTGAAACCTTAGTACCCTGCAAGGCAACGCACAAGTTTTAATCACTCAAGTGTAACCTTGTTTGGCAACTGCGTACCCTTCATCCTCACAGGATAACAGCTAATAACAGCTGAAATAAAATTCAAAATCTTAAATGTACGGTCATAAATTGTCACCTAGTGCAACAGTAGGACTCTTTTTTTTTTTACGTCAAACTGGCAACACGTCTTCAACAGGCGAGTGCCAAAGCCCCGCCCTCTTTTGGGGGAAAGGAATAGCACTATGTTCACAAATGTTAGCATGAGAAACCATAGCAGAAACAACCACGTTAGTGAGCAAAGCGTTCACGGTGAGATTTCATACACATAAGATGCATTAATACTCACTGTCAGTGTGGGAAATCGCTAACTGACGCTTAGCTGACAGCTGCTACTGATGCACAGCCAGCTTGAATGGGACTACAGTCTACAGTCATAGGCTAGAGGAGCAAACGTGAACTAAATCTCTGACCACATAATCCAGTTGATTATTAACAGGTCGGTTACTTAAATGTGTATGGATGTCCAGTTATAAGCAATGTCTGGCTACTGTATTGGGTCATTGATCCAATGACAGGGAAAGACGGAAGGAGTTTACGGGCTTACCGCTTAATCATAATCAATCAAGTTATCGCAAACGTTCATGTTCAGGCAAGGCCACGAAGTCATTATTCGACATGTCTATAAAACATGAGAAGAATGTATACAAACTGTAATCCAAAGTACCTGTATGTGCCACTGTGAGATATATGCTTTTAATAGTTTTTGGATAACATGAAGTTTAATATATTGGTGACCTGTGATATACCAGGCTGACAGCACCTGTGTGATGATTTTAGATTAAATTTAAATAATCCCTCCTTTCAAAGCACAGCCTTTGGCGGTTAACGCGTGCATTTTGCCCTCAAGTCTCTTCATGGGATTTATCGATGAAAATAAAAAAGATGAATGAATGTGAGCGTTATACTATAAATATTATTCATAAATCAAATGAGCTCCAGCGTGAGGCTTTCATTTCATGTCTCAAACGTTATTTTAATTCTGTATTAACTTTATGTAACCGACCAGCTACCGTAGTCCTTCCCATTCATCATTCTCCCATCCGATCTCTCCATTCATCAGTCCATCCATCCATTCATCCATCCATCTTATGCTTTATGTCTTTATCTGTCTCCAGACCTGCTGTCCTTCTCCCTCAATCTGTCAATTAGGCAGTCTCCATTTTCTCAACACTGGACATTTTGACTGTACCGGAGTCTCAACATCAGTTAACCAGCCAGCCTGTCTTCACTCTCCCCTAATTTCTCCATTCTGTCACTTCTTGACTCCATCCATCAGCACACAGCCCGCACCCTGCATGACAGTCATCTTAAAATATCACCGCTAAAAGTCTACTTCAATTTAATGGATCATAAGGCTGGAGCGTGAATATTTAGTGTGTGTGGCTGCCGCCTGGAGATTTAATCCGGTGCTGCATAATTGATGGAGAGACATTGGAAAACTCACAGATCATTAAATGTGGTAGCAGATTTGCCAAACACTTTTCAGAATAGTTTATGCTCAACGTCCTGTCAGGGCTATATGTTTTGCTGAGAGACAGCTCCTGAAAAGCTAGAGCTGATGATGACAATGACGACGACGATGATGACGATGATGCACGCGCTCAACTGACGTACTTAGGAAGGAGATTCGATATAACTGTACGATATATTTAACTTATAAAGTCATTTTTGTTGCCAATTACAACATGACTTACCTTTAATAAGAGTTCAACTTTAATCATTTTACCACCAAAATCTTACATCATTAAGGGCTTAAACTTAATCTTGACAATGTTTTTCTTTCTTTGACTTTAAGAACAGTAATGTTCCAGAAAGCAAAAGCAGTTTTTAACTTGCAGGAGGGAAATATTGTTATATTCTAATAGTAAACCAGATGTCGTAGTGAATACAATAAACTTCATGTCTGAAAACATTGGAAAGATTGCAGAAAATTCTCTCAGCAAGCACAAGAAATATTAATTTGACAAACATTGGTTTATTGGAAACGGATGTCTGTCAAACAGAAAGTTTGAATCAGTTCATTATATAAATATTAAAAATCTCTTGGCTTGCACTAAGCTAAACATGACAACCATTCTAATATGCTATTATATTAAACAGACGCGTGTCTTGTATTGTGTTGTTCACTGATTAATTCATTATAAATAACTTCATTATTCCCAAAAGAAAACTGATTTACAGTGTGGGCAAAGAAACAGCAACCATAAGAAATTAACACAAATTAAAGACACGAGTAATTTAATGGAGAGCACTTGCACACAGAAGCCAACATCTTTCTTGGATTCAGATTTGTTAGAGATCAACTTGCTTCACTCTGTGGTCTTCCTTCCTGTAATTTTAAACACCTGCTTCACATCAAAAGTCATTATTATCATCATCATCATCATCTTTACCATCATCGCCCAGTTCGGCATCAGAGTTCTCTCTTTGTGATCACATATCGTAGAGATTAAAAAGAACATGAAGAACCCTGAGCTGATTGTGGAAACAGCACAACCCGGCTCTAATAATCACAGTAGTGATTTGTTTCTTGTAACAACTGTTACAACTTTAATTGTTTTCTTGCCCAACTTTTGTCTTCAGTTATTTCGGATTCCTTCTTTCTCTGTTTAAGTATCTGTATCCGTCTTTCTGAGTTTACATATTTGTTGCCTGTAGCACAGGAACAATTAGTCGATAAATCAGGTGAATCAATTTGTGTTTATGTGGCGGTTAGTGTGCTATGTAGTAGTTCTTCTGTTTTATGTGGCTACAAATTGAACACCTCTGATTATGGTTTCTTGCCCCAAGTACTTTTTGAAGACTTCAAGCTTGGGCATTGGAAAAATTTGATGGGATTTTTATTTATTTATTTTCTTTACTGTTCTAGAAAGAATAGAAGAGTGATAAATCAATAAAAATAATAATTATTTCCAGCCCCAATAACCAGCCTGTTGGCCGTTTTTTTTTTCCTATTCACCAATGAGTTCAAATGATGTAAAACATCAGTTCTGCTGTCATTATCCTTCACCCTCCTCACAAAACTAACTGTGTAGCCTTCCCTTCCCCCGAGCCACTAACCTGGATCTTGATTGGCCAGCTGAAGTTGGACACGTAGACGTAGAAGGTGATGTTGTGGTGAAGTCTGAAGTTGAACTTTTCACATGAGAAGCTGTCACGGTGCTCCTTGATGTTGGTCCTCGCTATGATTGGCATCTCTTCACCTGAGATGGTGCCAGCTGTGAGAGACAGACAGCTTAAGAATGATGCAGCAGAACAAAGGGTGAAAATGATGAAAAACAACAGAGAAGACGCTTCATATGGTAAAGAATAACTATATAATCAAGCACAGAACTAGTTTACAATCCTAGAAGTCTTACAGTCTTTCACAACTGTCTGGTGGGCAGCTCTCATGAAGGGGACAAACAGACCTTTGAGATTGTTTCTTGTATTTCTGCTCAAGTGCCTTCATTTATTGGAGATAAGCAATAGACAACATATCCACAGTAGCTTGTGGCCCTTCAGTGAAAAATGTCACCAAAGGTAAAGGAGTAAACATTCAAAGCCAGGGACAGACATTGAGGGTTGTTATTTAGTGCTATAAAAGGGGGGTTCACATCAGGACAGCTGAGCTGTGCTTGTGGTCTAGTCGGCCGGGTGTATGGACAAGGCTCGAACCCCAATCCCTACTGCATTGACTCTGGCTCTGGTGCAGTACATGGCAGTGGCCATATCTGTGATATTTTTCATTTTTGTTCAGTGGGAGGAAGTGGAGACATGTTGTCCATCTTCATGTATGTCAATGGTTGGGATCAGGACCTCTCAGCTTGCCGTAGGCAGCAGTAGAGCAGCAAAAACAGCTTTCCAGTTTCAAACTATGCAGCCACATGAGAGTTAAACAGTGACCCATCAGACGGGCTGCTTTCCAGTGTGAACAACCTTGTAAAAGTGGCAAGTGAGCAGGTTGGATGAAAACTGTCTTGATTTTAAAAAACGTGAAAGCGTGCCTCTCGAGCAGGGAAATTATTTTCGTGACACCTCGTCGTAATTCAGAGCAAGCTTGTAAATTTCTGTCAGCGCTGGAGTGGTCTGATTTCAGGATCCTTCAGCGCATTATCAGCAGTTCTGCGTTAATGGCTGA
Source organism: Miichthys miiuy (assembly GCA_036365135.1). Classification (NCBI taxonomy): domain Eukaryota; kingdom Metazoa; phylum Chordata; class Actinopteri; family Sciaenidae; genus Miichthys; species Miichthys miiuy. Next base: position 21,030,755 of record CM071613.1, read on the forward strand.
GTCTTTCAGACATTCTGAATAAAATATTTCCACCTCCTGCTTTATCAGGGCCATTAAACACTCTTTAATAGTCTTCACACAATAACACACACACACAAGGCCCACGGTCCCAAATTGAAGAGGCACTGGGCCCCAAGACACTGAGTGTGAAAGTAGAGCGCTTTTATCTTAATTAAAATCAGGAGGGAAAATTTAGAAAACACCCTACGCCAAAATTCAAAATAGCTTTTGATGTGTTTTGTCACGAGAGGGAATCCCTGGGAGGCGAACAGGAAGTGGATATGACCATTTTACTTAAAGAGGCTTGGCCACCAATAACAGAGACTGACTGTGGGATGTCTTTACAGAGAGCTAAATGACAGAGCTGCAGAGACTACTTAACTATCAACAACTGTGGTGAATTCAAATGACATTTTATATTACTGCGCACTTTGAATTTCATTAGACAGCACTGAAATGTCAGAGAAATGTCCAAATATAAAGACTGATAGTGTCTCTCAAAGACAAGACTGCTTTTAACCATTTTGCACACAAAATTCAAGATGTAATATATCTCAACATTGTATGTTTTCACTATTCCTAGTCTTGTTAGAGATTTAAGTTCATCTCAAAGGCCCCGCAGACCCCAAATATGTGTTTTCAGTTACTTTGGCCAGTAAGATTTCTGCTTAGCTTGAAGCAGACAGAACTGTGCTGATCTAACACACCTGTCATGTTTCTCAGGATGTCAAACTCCACAAATGTACCAGTTGGCACATCCCAGCTAGTGTTGACTACCTTTTCTGTCCATAGCATGTCGTGTGCTACAGGAATGTGTGCTGTGTGTGTGTGTGTGTGTGTTACACCTGAGTTGGATGTTAAGCTAAAATGATTAATCAATTAATTTACATCATATAAGTTGGCAAAAATGCTGAACATTAATTCATATATTACTAATTATTGTAATTGCATTAATATTTATGGGGCCTAAACAATAATTGTTAATCATGAAAATAATTAGAAGATGAATGCTAATGTTCAAATCAAACACAGACTGAGAAGAGGGTCTAATCAGCCAAAACACCTCTTTGGATGTATGCTCGCTGCTCCAAATAGGGGAGAAACAAAGAAAGACTGACAGAAAATGTATAAAAGAGAGATCTTAAGAAAAACGTGCCCTCTACCTGTTGAGCTTAAGGACCAGGTGATGTTGAGGTTGAAGTTGTTGGAGGCATTGATGGACATGTCAAGGTTCTTGTTGGCCTGCACGAAAACACAAAAGACACAGAGAAAAAACAAAATATGCAAGGTTTTGTTACTGAGCTGGACATGAAAAGTGGACTGATTGTGATGGAAGTGAAACACTGTAGGAAAGCAAATGATGAAGACTTGTGACGCATCAAGCAGATTCTTGTTGCAGTCGTTTCTTGGTTTATTTATTGCCTGCTGGGGTGGTTTGCACTTCATGTTGAGTATATATAGTTGTTTTACTTATTTCCCTTCAGGTCTTCTGACCTTTTTGCACTTTGTTGTCTACGATCATGAAGTGCTTTGCTAAAACATTTGAAACTTCAGCAGACTTGTCTATGCCTCAACTTGTGGCATCTATAGGGAGAATTTTAATCCCTTTCCTCATAGTTGCATCGATTCTATCTGCAATTCTGCATCGAAATTCCACTTTTAGCTGGATCTGAACAAACCTTTAGGCACTGAGAAGGAAAAACAGGTCTGATAAAACTGAAAAGAATTTAGATGTCTCTCAATGTCGACAGCAGATACATTTAGAGAGCGAATGTTCGACAGCTTAAAAATCATCTTTGGGGCATCTTGGTGATCAGATTGTTTATGCTGCATATCAAGTAACTACAAAACTCCCTGTTCAGTTTCAGCTGCAGGCCATCACGATGTCTCTGTCCTGATTTTAAGTTTGTCTTTAGTCCAACGTCTAATTAATGCACAAATACACACAATAGACACAATCAGTTTTAAATTATAAGAGAGAAAACTGGATCACATTTACTTCTGTGTGCAATCTGTGTGGTTTACCTGTTCAGGTGTAGCCATGAAGTTGATGGCGGTGTAGTGGCGGTCATCTTCCTGAAGCAAGCTGAAGGTAAACTGGTAATCGATCAACAGGTTGTCTAGGCAACAGAGAGAGAGAGACATAAAGAGAGAAAGACTGATGAAAAAAAGAGAAAACCATGGACAAAACAAGAGATGTAGAAATCTGTAGAATTGTTTTAATCTATTAGCAGAGGTACATTACTGCTCTGTTTAAATGAAAAGCTCTAGCCAGCTAAATGTTTATTGTGATGATATCTCAGTGATTATGTTCTTTTTGGGGTTTGTTTCAGTTTTTGGTGTGTTTGTTTTGCCTCTGATCTCATTAATTTTCCCTTTAAGAACGCCGTTCCATAAAGAAAAAGTCAATTCTGGCTGTTTTTATTGACGACACCATCAAGCCCAGACAGATTTATGAAAGTAAACACATGGGAAATGCCGAGCATGTGTCGATATTCAATTAGGTGAATAAGGCTACAGTGGTGGATTTTTTTGCTCAAAGATCTCAATCAGTGACAAAATAAACAAGGGCAGCATATTTGATCACATGCTAAAGTATGAACACCGGCGCTCACGACGAGGATGACATTTTCTTTGAGTGGTTTCGATCCACAGAACATCAGCAAGGGTCTAAATTATCATGTTCTCTCTGAGATTTAATCGTTTTTGAAAGCGGCTCCTGGAAGCGGCTCTTTGTTAGCAATACAATGGCCAAGGTATAGAGGGAATCACAGTGATTCAACATCTGGACAGACAGCAGGAGCCACGTTTGGGTCACCTTGTCTGCATGCCTGATGGGGGAGGGGTGTGGAGGAAGAGAGGAGGGGGACACCGAGGAGGAGAAGAAGAGAGAAAGGAGGGAATGAGAGGATAACCATGGTCATGAGAGGATAACGGGGCGAGAGGATATTTTTCTAAGTTAATCAGCATGACTCCTGAGTGCTAACCCTTCAGGGTGATCCAGGTGTTGTGTGATGTTTGCATCCAAGGGCAGCTCAGGTTTAAACAGATTCAGGCAGCTGAAAGAAAAGTTCATGTTCTTTCACTCTGGATCCTATTTTCATAGTTTTGCCCATGAGTTATTGTGATGTTATATTTTACCGCCATAACTGACAGTCGTCCAGATTCCAGTAGAAAATGGCCCTCGTATCAACATTCAACACAAAAGGAGGTAGAAGAAGTGACAAAGTGTTTTAGAGACAACATGAAACCAATAGAACCGACCATAATATGTGTATCCATGGTAATCAGATGGATTAAATGGGTTTTGGCTGAATCTAGGGATCTACTAATCCCTCTGTTTCTCTCCTGATACTACTCAGATAACTAAACTAAGAACTTAGAGTAACAGACATTATAAAGTATTAAACTGATACCGCTGCTCACTTTGGAGCGAAAAGATGTTTCTTAGCATCTTTTGCTTGTTTTGCAGCCACCATAGATTGTCCCTCACACTATGCAGGAGAGGGTGGGGTGAGGAGGTTGCAATCAGCAACTAGACCAGTACATTATACCGCCACTAAATCCTACACAGCGGCCCTTTTAATAACAAGTGGAGACACTCAAACGCTGACACACTCTTCTGGCTTCATCTCTTCAACTCTGCAGTGATGAATTAAGAGTATCTAATGAAGATTTGATACATTTGACCAATATGTTTCATAAGGTGAGTATTCACAATAGCGGATCCACTGTATCCGACTGTTGCATCACTCCCCACTTTCTGTCTCTTTCTAGCTCTACAGAGGAGTTGTTCAACAGTCAGCACCAGAGGACTGCAGACAGTCAGACATGTCAGAAACTGTATGAATGTTCCTGAAAAAGAACATCCAGTGCTGTTACAGGTAATCTGTTGTTGTCTAAAGCTGAGTGGCAGCAGTCAGGATAGACACCGGAGGAGCTTTTCAACTTAAAGAGCAGAAAAACTTTGTGTCACACACCGCAGAGAGAGAAAGAGAGATGTTTAGCCATCACCTCACTTTAAGCTTTATAATCCCGAGGCGTCACCAAGACGAAAGTAAATTATGTTTGACAAACACCCTTGTTTTGTTCAGCCTTCATGGCAAGTTAGCCCGAACAGCAGATATCATCAGATCAAAGACAATATTTTTTCTTAGCATCTCTCTCGTCCTCCCTCCCTTCCAGGCAGACGTGCACTGCTGCTGCTGCTCGGTTGTTTATCCCATAAGGGTCTACTTCAGAGTATTTGGGGTTTTTTTGTACTGTAAAAGGGATGGGGACTGTGTGTGTGTGTGTGCAAATCTGCATGGTTATGTGTACAGTATGATTGGGTATTTACCTCAGTGCATTCTGTATGTACACGCTTGTTCAGATGCTCTTACAGGTTTGTACAAGTTCAGAGTACAGCATGAAAAACGTACACTAGTCCCTTTGTGTGTTTCCAATATGTTTGAATTCAAGGCGGTTGGAAACAAGAGCATCAGCCAGGTTTAAAAGTTCATCTCAGCTAATTACAAATCCCATCTGAGAAATCTGACAGCAGTATCACTTAGGCCATTTCAATTACACGCGTACATGTGTGAGTTCACACTCTGGATGAATTGTATCAAGGTATCACTAAAGGTATTAACAATCCCCAGAAGAACTGAAATAGAAATAGTCCATGTCAATTTCTCAGGTTCACAGATGGGTGATCTTATTACCATAATATGTAAGCTGATTCAGCTTATATGAAACAAAACACTGATGATGGGAAATGAGAAGGTAGAAGAGAAAGCCCTCACCCGGAACGCAATCTGATACTCCAGCAGTTTGCTTCGAATAGAAATCCACAACAAGCGTGAACTCACCTGCAATGCCAGTTTGTCAGAATCGCTCACTGAAGTTTCATTTAATGCTTGTTAACAACTTATTATTTCCCATTTGCAACACCTCCCTAGACGGAGCGCAGGCCAGACATTACAGCATCACCTCGCTGAGGAAACAGATTAGAACCAGGGGAGTAAACACAAGGACAAGACAGATTCACTATCACACCTAAATGGAGGTCAAGGAAACCTGGAGATAATATATGCATGAGGTCAGGAGACCCTGATTTACAATGATCTGATAGATGGGTAGTCACAAAGTGTTGAAACTGGACTCTATTTACTAATTCTCAGCAGAATACACCATACATTTCTAGAGGTAGTGCTATTTGGCATGGATCAGCACACTCAATATTCCTCTCTACATCTGTATTTAAAGGACCAGAATGTAAGTTTAGTGGCATCTAGTGGTGTAGTTGCTGACTGCAACCCCCTCATTTTACCCTTTCCTTACCTATCCAAAGCCAAAAGAAGTATGGGTCAAGTGTCAACTACCCCCCCCCCAAGGGGAAACCATCTACATTTGCCACAAATGTGGCTCTGATTGAACCCGTATGTGACACGTGCACATTCAAGAATAAAAGTACACAAATACAGCAATTGTTTTTTGTGTTACATTTAAAGTTTTAGAACAAATAAGTTGAATTTTCTTGTCACTTTAAATTGTTCACTCAAAGTTCTTATATAAATTGGATACTGTGGATCTTATTTCTGCAAATTACCTCTCATTGTTACATCTGTTCCCAGCTAGTGTGGTAGGTTTTAACAACAACAACAACTTTGTTCTATCTAACATTAACTCACACAAACTCTGATTGTTTAGTAGACGCGCCAAGTGAGTTTTATTTAGATATGGGTACTGTGTACTGAAGTTTGAGAGATCTAACAACCTCTGAGTTAGTGACGCACAAATGAAAACGTACAACACATATAATACTGTCATCACTGATACTGCATTGCAATTATGTTCGTATTGTCCTCGTTAGTCTGGTGTGTGGGTCATCCCAAAATATCACACACTGTATCAACATATATCAGACTCTTATTGTAACTTGCCCAAACTGATCTAAAATGAGGATTGCAAAGAAGAAGAAGAAAAAAAAAAGGTTTTTGGCCTGATAGGACCAATTATTCCACGTTGGATAGGGGTCCAGACAGACTGCCTGTCAGCAAATATTGAGGCACCCTGGTCTGATGCCAGATCGTGGTCTAATGAACGGCCTTAGGCCAGAAATGTTGTTGAGTGCTGATCACTGCCATGAAATTACTTTGAGGTCTGAATTGGCCCCAACATTCACTCTCTCATATCCTATTTGTCTTTGTCTTCATTTCACCACTGTAAGAAGAAATAGAATAGAAATCGGGGATTTGACAAACCAACCCTCTTTGATTCTCTTCATTCAGATTTTGGTCATGACATCATTATTCAATCCCATTTCATGCCATCTGTCACTAATTGTCGTTTTAATTGCGATTGTGAGGCTGTCAGTAAATATTGGAGTCACTGTTGTTGGGCCTGACGAAGCTTTCCTAGCACGCCTGAGGGCAGAAAGCGACACTGACTGTGGACTGACTGGTGTTAGCTGATAATTCGACTGAATGTTGGTTTTTCTAGTGGAAGTGGTGGGACACTTGGTGGCCGTCCTTAATTAGACGTCCCTTGTAGCTGACTGTGATATAATATGACAGTGGTTCATTAAAGCGTTGTCCTGCTGATGCCTGCTCATAAATGCTAGCCTGACTGGGGGCAAACTCATTAAATAGCAAAGTTGCTTTTCATCAATTGACTGGTGGTTCAATATGACAGTGTTAACTGAACCAGAGCATCTCTCTCTGCGTTTTATCCCCGGGTGAGATGAGGAACACTGTCGACCGTAGCTGGACACACACATTTATCAGTCTGGTGAAAACATTTTTTTGTATGTGACATGAATTCATTATGTATTTTCATTTAATTGCATTAAGTTAATAAAGAAGCCGACTTTAGTTGTCAGTGAATAAAAGATAAAGCTGACATTTTTTTCCCTCTTCTGTTACTTCTATCCCAAGGAAGTCTAGACTACATCAGTGTTTAAATCCAAGAATGTCCTCACCAGAAAAACACTGTGTTGGTTCAAACTCTTAACACACACTTTATTACTAACTGATGTTATCTTAATAGACAACCAATGGTGTGAAGAAGCTTGATGTTGCTTTACTGCTGTAAACCTCTTAGAAAATAGACACCAACCTAATACATCTTGGTATTTGTTCAATGCTTTCTACAAGCAAAAGATTTGGACAGGATTTATGGTATGATGACAGGTTTATAACTGTAGACTGGAGTTTCCATCTCCTAACAGTCAGTGTTGTTTTCTTTTAACCACAACCTGTTCCTACTTAACCAGGTATAGGTACTTTTAGTTGTCTAAAGTCAACTAGACCTTGAGACAGAAGATTAGAAACATCCATTGACAAACAACCTATTCTATTGTTTAGGTATGAGGACTTCTTGACAGTATTTGTTAGCATAAGACAAAGTCGTTCTTGGTTTTGCTTCTTCGGGATTTGTTGATGAAATTAAAGATACAATCACACAATCTTAATAAATCAATCTCACCAGAGATTGAAACTGCTTGAAATGCTGTTTTATCAGATGTACCTGTAATAACAGTGCTTCTCCATCGCCTGTGACCGCTCGCTCTGAAATGTCAGACTGAGGCTTGAATCCAAAACACACTGCAATTCATAGTACAATTCATCACACATACAATACAGAGTCTGCCGCAACAGCTCATGTGTGTCTCTAAATGTGTGCACACAGAAAACTTTGAAATAGCTCGTCTATACAAATGGGTGAGCGAGAGCAAGAAGGGAGTAGACAACTGAACATGTCTGATTCAGAGCAGATGTCAAAGGGGCTGGACTTGTTATGATATTCAGCTGTTCAACCTTAGGTAGTTGTTTGGTTTAGATAATGGCGTTCTATTCACCTTTACAGAATTTGAGGTGTGTGCTTAACCTCTGTTCCTTCTGGAAGCGTCAGGGCTGCTGCTCTCTAACGCAGACAAGCAGTCAGTTACTGCCATATGGATAGAATAAATCCAGCCTTTTGGCAACAATCTATATGTAGTAAAATATTACACCACAGAGAGAAATGATATATGCTAATTATGGTTGTTTCATCTGCTTTAAAAGGACGAGGCATACAATGTAACTTGCGTAAAATAACCTTGAATAACCTTGCAATTTTTTTCCCCCTAAATCTGACCAAGTAGTTTTTGTATTTTTGGTGCTTACCATTTTACAACATGAATGACACGAGCTTCATTTTGAAAAACTAACCAGATATTGTATGTTGATAAGTGCTAACTTGACTGCAGACCAGACGCACCTAGAAATTAGGTTATTGAAGCGTAGGGGCGCTGACCAAACAGCAACCTGCACCTCCTCCCAAATCAAGAAAGTCTACAGAGCGTTCATCATGCCATCATCACAAGTTCCCACCCCCAAACACACAAAAGCAGCCACATCCTTTAAAACACACTGCTTTACTAAGGCGTACCCTTCAGTGGCCTACAGGTTAGAAGGTAGAACCTGTGTGGTCTCACGTTCCCGACCTTATAGTAGTGATTAACTTCCTTTTTTTCAGCTTTTGACCTTTTAAAGTGAAGCCATGTCTGCTCTTGACCCTTTGTTGCAGGTTGAACTGCTTGCAAATTGATACTGTAGGCAGTCAAAAAAGTAACACTCCCATTTGAATAGTTTAGAGAGGCCTGAAGAGTCAAATCTCTGCAGTGTTTCAACCTAAAAACAAAGCAAGGAGTAGCTTGTATCTTGCAGCTCTTTGGAGGAACCCCCCGCCAGTACAAGTGACAAATGTGTAAAGGCAGCCACGCATAAACTCTAACATGCATCTTCTCTTCTCTGATCTGAGCGACCAGCATGTAACTTATTTTATATATGAGCTATGTCCATCAGATCTGGGCTAAAGAAGGCTGCATTCCTGACTTCAGATCAGCCTTGCAACTTGGAATGAAACCACTGAAGTTGTTGCATCCACCAAATTCTAGGGAAAAAGGAGGTCACAGTTCTCTGCCGGATTCTTCTCGGGTCTTTGTAATGGGACAACAGGAGCTGAAGTTCTTAAAAACATACACATAGAAGGAATAAGCCCTACATATAGCATACAGCTGATATTTAAACTTTGAATTTCTCTTTACATTAATGCACTTTGTAAACAACATGAAAGCTCCTCACATTCTAGCTAATCTCTCTGTCGTCAGCTGTTTGATATCATTTCTCCACGTCTTCACATCAAAAGAAATCCACAGGTGGAGGAGATTTCTCAACCTTCTGCTGTAAATCTGTCAGAATCTCCAACAAGAACAGTGCTGCCTCACATACACTCCGCATGTATTCTTACAAGACAGAGATGAAGCTTGTTTTATCAGCACTTACCTTCCAATGACATTTAAGACTAATATTGACCTCAGCGGTGATTGTGGCTGCTTTCCTTACAAGGAAATGGATGGCTTTTAAATCTGCAATTCATACACACTATCGCTCTGCATGTGTGCGTGTGAGAAAGGGCAGTGTGTGCATTCATGTGTGTACCTCTGAGTGTGCTTGCTCTTGTTCAAACAAAGTTAACCCCATTTCATAGACAGCAGAGAAGATAACACACTGATGACGGAAGATAATGTCGTCAAATACATCTGTAAAAACACCATTTCAGCTGCAGCCATAGAGATATCAAGAAGCCGTGCACCTATAGCCTTTAACGACCCTTAAAACCTGTACTTGTGTGCTTCTATGCCTGGCAATATGCTTTAAATTACCTCAGGCCCTTTACAATACTGGGCAAGGGCATTGCATTGGTGCCATCTAGTGCTTTCACACCTCAGTCCTGAATCCAGCAGACAGTAAAACCATGCCAGCTATGATCTGTGAAGCAAAAACTTCACTAGAGGGAAATGAAACTCACTTTACATGATATCACAAGTTCAAGCCTATATTTCAACCCTTATCAGGAAGTTCTTTGTGTTAACTTGATTGCTACAGACCACTGATTGTTACAGATCATTGGAATACCAAATATGATCTTTAACTGACGGCCGCACCTTGTTATTAAGCAGAACTCTCTGAACTAAATGTCTGATTGTGTCTGAAAATGATTTTTTAGATAAAAGCCGTGCAGCAGTAGAGGTGAACCCATGTTACCATCTTCAATCATATTCTTGAACAGAAGTTGTTTTTGTGATCAAAGGCATATTTGAGGTGACCAGTGCAATCTGTGGCATGAATCCTCTGATTACTGTATCCTTTAAAGGCTCCATCATCGAAACAATGATAGCCTCACTCAAGCTAGAGGGCTATTGACATTGACAGGACTTTATTTTAGTCTGTTATAATATTAAATCTGATGATGGCAATTTATAGGCTGTGTGTATGAGAGTGTGTGTGTGTGTGTGTGCATGAGAGAGATGTAGAGTGAGCGAGCATGTGCTTGTGTGCCACAAAACATCTGTTTTGACTACAGCATTCCTCCTTCGTCTGCCCTTTATAAGGAAAACCAGCAATTTGTTGCAAATGAGCTAAGTCAATGTGATCCCTGCTAGCATCTGGAAACAGGAAAACAAAGTCCTGGGCAGAAACACTCGCTCTCTCTCTCTCTGTCTGTCTCTCTCTCTCTCTCTGTCCATTTGCAAAATAGGAAAATCTTTGTAACCAACTTTGCGACACAAAGTTGGTATTCTTTTTGTAAAGTCATCCTCATATTCTAACCCGGATTTACCAACCTCCATATGTCTCGGAAACAATTATTCCTCTATGGTAGACTTGATAGTAATGATCCTGTCCTTATCAGTGACACTGGTTGCTTGTCAGCTTAAAGCAATGACAAGCGACCTTTTGTGGTCAGGCAAATTGTTTCCAAGAATGAACTTTTAACCTCAATGATTGTCTCCTCTCATAATCAAAGGCAGAATGATATTATAGAGCAGTTGGACCTAATAGGAGGCGGTGGATGGTGGACCACATTTTTCCCCTGACCTTCATCAGGAGGTTTAGTTGCTTCAACTTAACTAAAACCAGTGTTCCCTCTGTATTCATTTAGCAGTGGTGCACCACCATAGCAAGAATATTACCACCACTGTAAACACACTGTGTAAACACTGTAATTGAATGTCCTCTACAGCTAAACTAAGTACAGTCCAGATGCCTTAGTTCAGAAGCACACTAATGATCATGTAATAATGGAGATTTTTAACATTAGAACCTCAATTTTAAAAAATATTTTGACCCAAAGAGCAACAGATGCCCAAAGCATCAGAGCTGTATTAAAAGTACAGAGGAAAACACTGAAAATATAATGAGAGGTTTCCGATCAGAAATTGTTTGAAGTTTTCAAAAATAGTTACCGTAATTTTCGGACTATTGAGCGCACCTGAATATAAGCCGCACCAGCTAAATTTTAAAAGAAAATACATTTTGTACATATATAGGCTGCAGGTTTTCATGTTGTAACATGAGATATTTACACAGAAAGACGGTACACGGAAGATTTTTTTTAGTTTTAATTTAAGACACGCTTTTTTTCAAACTGTGCCTGAAAATCGGCAGTACGGCACCAACACGCCATCAACACGGGATGCCAAGATTAGATGCAGTAGATCTATTTCCTTCTTTGACAGCCAGATCGATTGCCTTGAACTTAAAAGCTGCATCATATGCATTTCTTCGTGTGTTTTCCATGATGAGGGTGTGTGCATGATGTGCAAAATCTTTCCCCACATGTCTGTCTCACTTTTGCATTTACTGCTAGACAGTGCCCCCCTGTGGCCGTTGGCCAGTAAAAATCTCTAAATTAGCCGCACCGTTGTATAGGCCGCAGGACCGCAGGGTTCAAAGCGTGTGAAAAAAGTAGCGGCTTATAGTCTGAAAATTACGGTACATGAGTCATTTTGGAAAATTCGAAAAAAGCTACTTTGTTTTCGGGATGGATGACCCCTTTGTGTATGCTTCCCCATAGATTACTGTCAAGTATCCTGTTACCTTTATTCTGCCTCTAGACAGTGACTTAGGCTGAGTCAGAGGCAACGTGTCACTAGCTGATCTGTCAAGCTGTATGAACTGTCCAGATGAGTTGCTCGCTAAAAGCTCGAAATGCTCAATTTACTGTAAGTCATCAACTCAACTCAAGTAGAAAAGCTAACAGGCACAGAATCAGGATACAATATACTTTTCTAGATACATAATAGACCTCTGAAACCTCTTACAAACATAATAAGTACAATGTTTGTGTTGTACACTCAATTGTGTCCATCTGTGTGCTGTAATTCCAAGCATGTTGCAAACAGTCATTGCTTTGCCAAATAAGGCTTAATACGCTGCGTTGGTGCCTCACCCTCCTCGAAGGCCCTGAATTGTACTAAAACTAGGTTTTGTTTTTTTAAGAAATATTTTGGCAAAAATATGCATGTTTGGGGCACAGTGAGTGGAGCAACAGCACAAAGATGCACTTATGCTGCAAAAAGTTTTATAGATGTTTCTATTTGACCATAAAGTATAACCAACATACAGCAATTCAAACTGAGATTGGTTCAGTATCAGTTTATCTGTTTGATTGATTTAAGCATTAGTTCTATTCATTTTAAAGAAGCAGTGTGTAGGACAGGGGTCATCAACTACATTTGTCCAAGGGCCAGAATATTTCTCGGCAGACACTTTCAGGGCCAGACGCTCTCGTAAAATTAAATTAATATTGTATCCTAAGTAATACATTATTATTTCATATATCAATTTGCCTTTGAAATGTATGTTATTTTTTAGCCTTTGTCAGTGTTAACAGACTCATATTACCTGTACGGTAGCTAGCCACTAGGGGGCGAAAACGATATTTTAGGCTTCATATTCATGAGGCTGTCAACTGCTAACGTGGGGAAGGTGATGCCGCTGGACGAGGCGGCCAATCACAGTGAACTGATTGACATCCAGGCCGCTGGTGACATGAAGGCTGCTCCCCGTGGTGCTGAAAGCTTGAGCGCCTTTTAGGTGGCTAAAAAGATAGTGTTGGAGGGGAAATGTCACTTCTCCCATTAACCAAACGTGAGTATTTCAGTCTTGTGATTTTCTTGGTTTCACTTCGTATTTGTTTGTTGGATTACAGGCTACTTTAATTCTAAATCTTTTCTTTGATCATTTCTCATAAATGACGGCTTTTATTTGTCGTTTGTATCTATTTGCTACTACTACTACAGTATAGAAACATGTCGGTTCGTGGCCAACTATATAACATTTTTGTCATACTCTGTAAACAGAGCCCCTAAATCTGACACACTGGCTAGCAGGGTTAGCGTCTGCATTCTGGGTAGCTTCCACCGTTGGGTGCATGCATGAATGAATCATGAGACACAGATGGACATTGTATGCAGGAACAGACTTCAGGTCTGGTAATGTGTGTGTGCGAGGGCCGGGGTGGAGAGGAACACTCAGGTGTAGAGGCGACAGTATACTTACAATAACATGTTCCTCTGAGAGGGTTACCAAGGTAACGGTTCTCTGAGTCACATCTGGAACAAAATGGGGAAGGAGAGAGAAAGAATAAAGGCATTAGCATTCAACAACAGCTGAGTTTTTACAAAGGCACATCTTCATGCTTGTGTGTGTGTGTGTGTCGTGTGGACCCTCGCTGCAGGTATTGTCTTCCTCACCTCTTTGTGAGGTGATTTCCCTTGACATTCCTGTCTAGGCAAAGCTGCTTTCTTTTTCCCAGCCCCCCCACCCGCTCACAGATAATTATTGGAGTGAACACCTTGAACTGTAGTGTTAGAGAGAGTACACTACAGCTTACAGATGCTTGGTTCGCCATGCTAATCTCAAGAAGTACTCCTGGAGTGCAAAAACAAATTTCATGCATCTGTGAGAACATCAGAGGGTCACCAGTTTAAATTTTTGGACAGACTGAGAAATGTTTTTTTTTTTTTTTGTTGTTCGCAGAGGAAAACTCCATCTTGTGAATATTAAACACTCCTAGTAAGCTAAGATTCATAGAAGCAACGAATGGAGACACAAACTTTCTTTAATTACACATTGACAGTATAAAGACTCAACATTATATCCATAATGTCACCCATACGGTTCTGTATAGCCGTTTTAAAGCTCTGAATGTGGTGGCTCTGGCTGCCGCCATCTTGGAGGTCCTGCCTTTGCCGCCTAATCTAAGGGTGGAGCTGAGGCGGGCTGAATAACGTCTGGCTGCTCAAATAAGCCACCTGTAATGGCACCCAAATGTCAATCAGAGAGGGTGAGTTGAACAGAATTCCACCCTCAGCACAGTTGTCATGAACAGGGTTTGGTACTTTCACATAGTCTTCACCATGTGGATACGATGGTTGTTACACATAACCATCTGGGAAAATCGTGGCTGCAAACTGTTTCTCCACTAGCCTCTTTAACAACTGCCATTGTTTTCTGCACACATGTCTACAGGACGCTGATTGGCCCGTAATCACTGTGCTTGAACACAAAAGAATATCTTGAAGCCTGGTATGATTTATGCTTGCATAATTTGGAGTGTAATGAGTCCAGCTGCCATTCTAGATTATAACCATCTCACTCGTCACCACATACAGATTTATCTCAGCCCATCTCTCAATCCAGCTGTCCATGGAAACGGGCATGCAAAATACTGAAGTACAACTTGCAGTTCGAACAACAACCCTACACCAAGTAAACAGGGAACACACATTGTAATGGTAGTTACAAATCTGTGTTTGTGTTTCCCTTCAAACCACTCCTGCAGCATGTTCTACTTTTCTAATGTTGATCCATTTGCCCGGTATGTTCCAAAACAATTCAAAACAATATTGCTAGATACAACATTTACGGTGGAGCTTAAGAGATAGATATAAGAAAGACACAATAGTAGTACATTAGCTAAGTTGAGGAGAAACATTTCAAGACAACAGACGGTGGATACTGAATAGGAGAGATTTTTGTGGAGTACTCCTTCATGGTGTATAGTCCAACTCAAAAAGCTGATTTCTATTCATTTATTTGTTTATTTCTGTCTTTGGACTGACATCAATCAGTGCTGGCTAATAGAAAACCAAATACTTCACATACTCTTGACATGGCAAAATCAAAATATCATTTTAATCATTTTAAGAAAAAAAAAAATATATATATATATATATATATATATATATATATATATATATATATATATATATATATATATATATATATATATAAATAATAACACTGTAACAAGATAGAGGCTGACACCCATTTGTTGATGGGCAGTAATTGGCTGTGGTTGAAAGCTGTGACCTTTAGGTTAAGGGAAAGTCTCTAATGACCAGTAAGCTCATCCGCAACACAATGGGATTAAAAAAAACAAAAACAACAACAATTGATTTTTCCAGTAGAAATATAATGAATTTTTCAAATTACATAATGGGATTTGTGTGTGTTTCAAAGGGCCCCCTGGTCCGGGAACGTAATGGCTCGTAAGGATATTGTAAATTTCAACATTCAGCAAAAGTAATTAAAGAAAAATATCAGGATTGCAGTGCTTTTTTATTTTTTTTATTTTTTTTTTTTTTAGTTATCCTCAAGAAATAATGTGCATGCTTTTGAGGCCATTAAAGTGTCAAGATGGATGACGTGTACCTGAAGTAGTTCAGACCACGGATAGGAAAATTATTGCCTGGCAGTAGAGAACAAAAGCAAGAGTTATTAAACTTCAAACGTAAGACGAATGGAAAAGAAATGTTAAAAAATGTGATAAGAGGGACAAATGTAATTGTTATTATAATGTCAAGGCTTTTAAGGAGCATTTGGACTGTGATGGAAGGGTACAGATCTTAGTTATATACAGTATGTGACATTCATCTGGAAGACTTCAAAAGAAAACGGTGTTTATTGACATTTCATTGCAACGGCTTAATGAAATTCTGTATCGTGGCCATACAAGAAAGAAAAAGGACACGGCTCATCAAACACATATGCAGGTATTTGACAAGTTTTACTAAATATGGACGATAAATCTTCCAAAGCACAGTCTACACACACTGTTTCACTGTGTAACAAAGAAAGGGCGGGAGGATTAAGGAAGACAAAGCAAAGCAGGCTGAGGAGAGGACAAACAGAGCTTAAAGAAAAAAACATGGGAAAAGAATGACAGAGGAAGAAAAGAGGAAGTGAACAAGAACAAGAGGGCAGGTAAGGTTTACAGCTCGCATGTTTGTGAATTCTCTTGTAGCGCTGCAGCAGGTCACAGAGCAGCACTGGATGCTGAATATTTCATTCTTCCATAAACCCTGACCAAGGACGAGGCCTTAAACCACTGCTGCTTCACCGAACTTCCACCCTGATTCAGGAGTTGATCGACAATAAAACAGCTAAAGAATCAGCGTGATACTTTTGGTCTGATAGTAACACACAAATTAGTTCACAAGAACACTTGTTGCCTTGGCTGATACATTCCAATATACTAGAAGTATATTTGATTGTCTTTCTGGAGCAGAAAAAAGACTGCTGAAAATAATTGTTTATTTTTGTCGACTGCTGGAGAGATACTTTTTAAAAAATCCAGTCTAATCCTTGTCAATATATCTATTTAGAATTAAAGTCCATTAGGTGAACAGTAGAAATTTCATGAGTAATAAGGTCAAAAGGAAGCATGGCACATTAATGACGTTTACACGCACTATAGATTTAGATAAAAACTATTGTGTATTGTTATGCCATTAGAAGACCAAAAGAATGAAGTGTGTCTGAATGCAAGTTATATCTTATTATATAATATATTATATAATGTGCCATTGAGATTCACCAATTAAATGAGCCAAACCGTTGCACTTTCAGTACATTGTAGTTTATTTTGACTCAGTCCCATCGTCCTGCTGCCACAAATACTCAATAGAGCATCAAATGTGGATTAATGTGCTGTGGAAAATAGTCCTGAATAAATACACTACTTCCATCCTGAAAGGAAAGGAAAGGAAAGGAAAGGAAAGGAAAGGAAAGGAAAGGAAAGGAAAGGAAAGGAAAGGAAAGGAAAGGAAAGGAAAGGAAAGGAAAGGAAACAGAGTCAAGGAAAAACAATAGAAGAAAAATCAAAGTAAAGAAAGAAAGAAAATGACAGAGTGAACTAAAGAAAGAAAGGTGGACCGTCCTTCAGAAATGAAGTGAAGCTTAAGAGAGGATGAAAGAGGCTTATTAGACAAACAGTTTGGGATCCAGAGGAGAGACTTTGAGAGAGAGCAGCGTCATCTCAAGAGGACTCAGAGACTTTAAAAGCTTCCAGCCGACTGTCACAGAGGAGCGCATTGAGAACTAATCCAATTTCAGCACAAGAAGATTTATTGTGATAAATGCAATGTCATAAATTGGCTAGAGCCCTCTTTGAAGCCAAATATGATCTAAAAACACTTCTATCAGACATTTTAATCACACATTTGGTTTTTTTTTTTAAGCTGCAGTTACATTTCAAAATATATGCAAATTGTCTCTTCCTCCTTCCCAGAGGAGGATATCATCAGGTTGGGCTACTGAAACTGATAGCTGATAAGGATTCGGTGTTGTTTGAGGAATACTTCAGCGGGGTGGAAGCTAGCTAATACAGGAAGCATCACAGCTCTCCTGTATTATACTCTTGTGGGTTTAACCACCATGATTGCCTCTGATGTGGAACATCAACTTTGCCCTCATTAATTATCAAACAAATACTGAGTGAGACCAGAAAGGAGGGAGCTAAGCTTTTAGCTTATGCCAGTCCAAAGCCACAAATCAGGAGCAAATTCATGATGCGTTTCTGTAGCAATTAGCAACAAAACATCATGTTAAAGTTTGGAAAATAATCTCAAAAACTGATCTAAAATCCAATAAATAACCGTGAACTTTGGCATGCAACATATTTAACCTTAATGGTTGGATGTTTCTTGGAGCTACAGCTGTCAATCACCTAGACTTGGGCAGTTGTACGTCGTGTTAATTCACATTTTAATCGACTTTTCTGCACGGAAGAAAAATGCAACTTTTATGCCAACACTGTAGTCAGGGTGAAAAGCTGTCTTAACCCATGAAACCTCTGTCCTGCTTCTATCAGCCATGTTTCCTTCCAATGAAGTTTGAGTAATTCGGCAAAAGGAAATGCAAATTTGCTTGTTTCCATGACATACTTACTAATTATGGCTCAAAAAGCAAAAAAAAAAGGCCAAAGCGAAAACAAAACTGTGAGATAGCTAACATGTTAGTTATCCTCTGGTGATGCCTGCCTGTGTCTTGAGGCTAACACTGGCCAAAATATGTGTTAAATCCAACATGAAGAGCAAAAGAGTAGAAGGATAAGCAGACTTGCAGCAGGCTAAGACGGGGGGGTGAGAATGAGAATTTTCTCTCTTGGGGGACGCTAAAGTCCTGGACGCAGAGCTCCAACAAAAAGGGGACGAACGTTTAAGCTGCTTACAACGGCCTAATGGGGATGAGATAAGGGCCACACAGGACTGGACAGCCTCATCACTTAAAACACACTCAGCTACAAAGACACACACACACACACACACAAATGACACATAATGTGCCCTGCTTGCTGTTTTTGCAAACCCCTGCAAAGATAAACAAAATGAAGATTAAAGGTCACAATGATATTGGACCTGCTTGTGTACGTGCGTATGTCATTTATTTTAGCGTTGTGGAGGAGTTTCAAATGTTATGTTCTTCTCTGGGTGTAAAAATGAACGAGGGTAGAGACAGTAAAACAGAAGAGTCCTGTATCAACCTTCATTTTGCAACAGTCAAAATAACAAATATTCATATGGACAAACTCTCTCTCTCGCCACAGTCGAGTTTGGTAAAAGATGCAAATTAGCAGTCAATTAGTGAAGGTCTCTCCGTTTGGAGAGGAGGCCAATTAAAGCTAAATCAACACAATCAAGCAATCAGTCAGACAATGCAACGAGAAAAACAAGGAGAAATAAAGCAGAGACATCAAACAAACGGGGGTAAAAATAGAATAACAGTCCGCACGGGTTTTGCATTTTACACAGATTATTAATGAATGCTGTGAATTAAATCAGTGACCAAACTTTAGCAGGTAGACATCTGGTGAGCAAACTGATTTCACAGAGTGTATGTAGTTCAGGTATAGACCACATTCCAACAACAACAATCTTGACCTGCTACCTTCATGCTCTGAGCTTACCTGTCTGTGTAACAGCTGTTACTGTTCATACTTTCACATTGGCCCTGTAAACACACTCCCAGACACACCGGCTTTGCTATAAATTGCTGTAAGGGTCATTTTTACAGACCAGAAAATGTCTTGGCAGCTACTGTTGAGGAATGTGTGACCTCCAGTTTGAAATCAGGTCATTTCATAAATACATAATATTGATAAGGGTGGGTATCAAATCTTAATATATTCTTGGCGCAAACCTAAACATCATGTATTGAAGACTACTACTGAAAGTCAGCTTCAATTTTGGCTATTTTAGATTATTCAGAAAAAGTTCTTGTATGCTTTTATATTAAGTTTTCAGACATATTCAAATGGATTAAACATCTAAATCGTCATATTTGAAACTAATATGCAGTTATGCTGCAACTAAGACTGGTTCCAAAAACACTGGTTGCTGGTTGTTAGAGTAAGGCAACGGTTGGCGAGAACCGAAAGAAGTAAATTTGGCCTTACAGGAATACTTGCCCCTACTCGAGCATCCGCTAAACGCTAATGTATGGGGTAATAACCTCGTGTCTCACAGCAGGGTCTGTTAGCGTGACTGGCTGACTGGCTAGCTAGTGAGCCTGGCAGATGCCGGCCTGCTGTTGTGTAAGTTTGTGGAACTTCTCTCTGCTGTGTTCATGCTACAGGAACAAAATTACGAGCTGCTCGGGTCCTCCTAGGCCTTCATGGTTCTTCATGGTGCTGGTTAGCGTCATACCTTAGGGTTTAGCAGACACCTCGAAAGGGTATAGCCAGTCAAAGGCAGGTCTCATAAGATCTCGAGACTGTGACAGTTTAGTCTCTTCCCTGCTCTTACAGCTTTTTGTGGATAGAGGAAACTAGTTGCCCCATCAGAATTCACCTGCAGGGAAGACCTGTGAAATTGTTATGGTTGAGAGATACTCAAGAGAAAGCGCCCCTCTTTTGCTAGCAAAGAGGAACATGCACTCTACCTTGTTGTGGTTTAAAATGGTTTAGAAAATATTAACATTACAGAACTTTGGCTTCTATTGTTAAATGGGAAAACATGTTTTGGTAGCATGTTTGCAGTCAAAGCGAGGCATCAATAGAGTATTGTACAGAAATGAGGTATGATGCAATATTTAGCCCTAAATACTACTAACACTAATACACTACTAATATTTGTCTGTGCAGGTCTTCATGCAAAGAAACAGAGAGATGAAAGACACACAGACACGTAAGGACACACACACACACACTTTGCCTAATGGCCCCATTATTTCAGACTCTTAGCACTTGTGACTTTGCACAGAACACACACAAATATGCATCCACACACCTGATGTAACCTGAGGGCGCTTACCATTCGCCCCGGGGGGAAATTGCTCGTTCATAATCAAAACGACAAACAAATGGCCCTCCACTTGGCACACCATTTTGGAGTGACTCAAGCAAAACAAACAGCGCTGTGACAGAGAGACATTTAGATAGAGAGAGAGAGAGAGAGAGAGAGAGAGGGTATCAGAGCAAATCAAAAGGTGAAAGCGACTGCAGCACAGTGGCTTAGGGATGCACAAGTGATCACACACAAACACGCCATTTCTGCTTTGAGCCTCCGTGGAGTCTCCAGCAGAATAATGAATTATTGGTGTGCGCTGAAAAGAAACATTACACTCAAAAAACTGACACAGATGCCAAACGAACAGGAGAACTGGGGCCGTGCAGCCAATTCAACATCCACTCATACTCATCCACAGCTGGGTATTGTTCCAGATCTGCCAATATGTTAGCAGCATGATAATCAGACTGAATTGCCGTTGCATTTTACTTCATTATGCAGTCTGATATACAGTACAGTATGTTAGCTATTGTTATTTTGCCCTTGCAAGGCAGCTGGACTTTTGAGATCACTAAATCACAAGATCATGCTACAATCCATCTCATCGAGCTACAAGCTATACACTTGTGTCCGGAGATGACGGTTACGGACCAATCAGCATCCTGGGAGGAATTAGTCAGATGGTTTAATACTATATGTGGGTGCTTAAAAATAACAATGGCGGCCGATTAAAGAGTTAGCATCAATGTTTCTCAGTTATATCGGTGCTGGAGAGCGTTTCTTCACTGAAAGGAGAGCAAAGAATGGCAGTAAAGGCTTTTCTGGATGGAAACGATGCTTGCGCTCATTTGAATGATTTCAGTAAACAATAACAGTTTCCAATGAGGACTTCGCAGATGGTTCTGTATAACAGAACATCTGGCACAGTCAGGCTCTAACAAATCAGTGGTGATCACAAAGACAAAACGGGAGGCCTTACACCAGTATAACTTCATCAATATCACCCTCACTTGTCTCCTTTTTCTTTGGCAGGTGAAGGCGACATCACCATTCTTTATCCCGCCTATATAAAGTTGTGATTGGCTCAGTGATTTTTTCTAAATGAGACAAAAGAGCCACTAGTGTCCGAAACACCAGACCTATTTGATTCACTGGACTGAACTCAGACAGCTGGGCGGCAACTTAAAGGTCTGGAACCAGGTAAATATATTACCTGGATTTTGATACATATATATACACACACACAGGGGTGCAAACATGTTTTTTTTCCCTTTGTTTACTTTCAAAAAAATAAGTCCGATTTCTTCAATGAATCAGTGTCTTAAAGGAATACTCCCCGTGTAATACACTGACTAACGCTGACAGTAAACATGTGGACAGAGAGTCTTTTAGTGTGAGGGTTCAGGGCAGGTCCACTGGTCCTCACTTTGAATCAAGTTAATGTCAGAAGCCAAGTTGACGTTTGGAGTCACTCAAAGGTTATGTTGAGGTTAGCGTAAGGCAACAAGTGGCGAAAGTCAAAGTTTAAGTTAAGGGTTAGAAAATGTACATAATTGGTAGCAGCTATGATTCAAGATGTGTGTGTGTGTGTGTGTGTGTGTGTGTGTGTGTGTGTGTGTGTGTGTGTGTGTGTACGTGAGCAGGGCTTTGAAGACGTGACTCCTTACTCTCACTGGCCAAATCAGTTTCATTGTTTGAAAGCATGTGACACTCTGCATCAGTTTCAACATGCCTAATAGTAAAAATGATAAATACATTTATGCTCAACTCAAATCAGTGTTAATAATCAGATTACTTCACATGTCAAAGCACATTACTTTTACCACATTTTTTTTCTAAATGTTTGTTTTTCTGAATGAAACAAACACACACAAGAAAAAAAAAAATGCTGAAATAAAGTGAACTCTAAAGCCTTATTCACGGTCACCGGAGCTGAACGCTGCCACTCTAATCAATGAGACCATTCCCACCATTTCGTAGCACTTCTTCGTAGCACTACTTGACGCGAGCCGTTGCTAAACCACGTGGATCTCAACAGAGCAGATTGCACCAGACAGGAAATCCGACACAGAATCAACTTAATACATTTCTGCCCCCTTTCAAAATAAAATACAATACGCAGTTCATGTAGCCTATCACAACTTCACATCAACATTACGTCATGACTGGTGGCACCAGGTCAGCAGTCAATCGATCAAAGGGTCGCAACATGAACGACGAGAGACTGAAGCAAAGTAAGCTGTTTGTTGTTGTTGTTTCCTTTATACACAGTTTATCGCGGGGTCTCGCGTACGTCCAGGATTCTCGCGTGATCTCGCGTGAATACGGCTGGCTCGCTACGCTGCCGTCACGCGCCCGGTGGGGATTGACGCCGGGCAGAGGACGGAGCTAAACCACGGAGCAGCCATTCCGCCGCACTTACGTTCCCGGTGTGAATCCCCGATAACACTGCTGTCTCCACTGAGGTAAAGAAACCATATCTAAATAAACACATTATATCACATAATGGGAGTAATTCCAAGCACAAAGCAAATGTATGAATCATCTACAGCCATGTTCAGGTATTTATAATCAATGATATATGAATGATGCTATCACACTTTAAACAAGAGAGAATAAATGTAAGTATGTACTGTCTGTTTCTAGCCTCGCCATGCTAGATTTATTGATGCACTAATTTTCAGTCTGTCTCCATGGTGTGTTGGTCCGCCAAGCTATCAGTGGTCAAGTCAGTCACACAGTTGGGGGTGAAACAAACACACGCACACACATTTGTTGATCATGTTTTCATCATCTTAACAAAAACACCAAAAATTGTTTTCGCTAAACCCAAAATTACAAAACTCTTGAGTACATATGTTTTCCTTTGTTTGTTTGTTTGTTTGTTACCAAAATGTAACATCACCCAAAATCTACCCGGAAATTTAAATGTTGACCCCCAAAAAAAGGCTGCTTAACGGCATTATTGTGCAGCCAGTATATGCTTTGTTCAGTTACACATGACACACATATAAATACACAGATGAAATGTTACAAATACACCATAAACTCTCTGTTCTTCAGTGATGACTGTCCTGATCCGTACATGTTTTTTTTTAATTATTTAATTGGATTATCTAATGATTGGGGGTACGGTGTGTGCAGTTATATGATAGTATACTCACAGCTGACACTGGTCTCCCTTGATCCCTTAGTGGTGCAGAAGCACTTCCCTGTGTTGACGTGGCACACGTTGGCGTGGCTGTTACACTTGCATGCTGCAGAGAAAAGACAAAAGTTGAAGGAAGGGATGGGGAGAGAGTGAGAGGTGTGTGTTTTAACACTCATTTAACACATCTCAAAGAAGAAGAACATGGCGTCGTGAGGGCCGTTTTCAGAATCCAACATCCAACAGTTTCTTCAAGACTCGTGCAACTACCGCTTGAGCGAGACAGTAACAGAGCTGCTTAGCTTCGAGCACTAAAACCTGCAAACTGTACACAAACAAATAAATCCTTATCATTGCAGTTATCAATGCTCCAGCTGAGGGAATGGATGTAGACAAAGAGAGTGGGAGGCTTCAATGGGAAGAAAAATGAAGAGTGTGTGGGTAAGGGTGGAGGAGAGAAGGAAGGTACCGAAACAGATGGAGAGAGAGAGGAGTGTCATGAGATGTAGATAAAAAAACAGGTGTTAAGTTCCTGTTTGAAATAGTTTCTGCAATGTGATGTTTTTGTTTTTTTTTACAAAATGGTTTGAAAGAAATTGTTTCAGGGCAACAAAAAGTCAACAGTGAAGGGGCACCATTCCCCAGCAGGGAACTAAAAGCACCTATTTAAGGGTGAAGTTCAGTCTGTCTTAAAACAATATTGACATGGCGAATGTAAGTCCAATATTCACTCTGTTTTAGCTCTGTTTTTAGTCCATACCAACTCCTGAGGGAAATATCTGGCTGCTAAAGGCTCCATTATCTTCACCAGCTAGTCTATAACAGTGTCTCTCTGATTATTCAGCACTGGACAGGAGGTGTACAGTGATTTCTTACAGCTTTTTCTACGAAAACAGTCGCCTGCTTCTGGCCTGCAGCTGGATACGACACGGAGAGAGCCGTCTGAGTGAACCAAACTGGCAACGTTGCATCTATACAGCCAAACAATGAGCTAAATGTCGCTATAAAGCTGTCTGTAAGTTTATTACTATGAGTTACCCCCTTTAAATCACGTCACTTGTTTTATTCTTATTATAAAGATATAGGTTTTAGATGCTTTAAAGATGACAATCTGAATATTTCTACCAACTGGTAACTCTTGACGACGAGCAAAATAATCAGTATGTTTCATTTTGTGGAAAAAGTCACTGAGGGCTGCTAATGGGGTTTTAAACATTTGGTCTTATTTTTATCAAGATGACTGCCAAGTGAAAGCCACAATCAAAACGCAGTCATGTTATGACAAGGAAAGTAAAATGTCCCGTATCAAGGGCCAAATGTCAACATATGACATTGGTTGTGCACCATGGAAAGGAAAATAAGCTAATATGGTCAAGTTTATCAACATCAGATTTGAGACGTGATTGGCCAAAATAGAAAAATCTCCATCTGGAAAACTGGAAATTATTTATTATAGGTAGTCAGTTTTTGATTAGAGCGACGGGGATGGAGCCCCGTTTTGGTGAGTCTAATCTTTTTAATCGTTTTGTTATGTAAAAGCAGAGCATGCTGTATCCGGATGATTCACATGGAGCCGAGCCTGTAATTTAGACACTAAATCACTTCTGCATGGAGTGACTAATGGCAGAGACAAACAGGAACGTTCGCTATACCCTTGTGTTATGGTGTGTGTGTGTGTTCACATCCAGACAAAGCCACTCTTTCCCGTGTCCCTCTCCAGCTGAATTGACTTTGTACTTTGTTCTTATTCTTTCCAATTGGCACAGAGACAGGCCCCGTAATAAGACAGTGGTGCGCTCAGGTCAAGGTAAAGTCAAGGCACCAGCAGATGAGAAGATGAGAGGAAAACAACCTCTTCTATCCCGTTCTCCTCCTCTGCCTGTGAAGAGGGCCTGATTTGATCGTTTACACAGAAGAAAAACAAGGTAGCAGACATAAACGCTGATTTAAATATTTAGATTTCCGAACACACGCACCGAGCATAGCTGAAAAACACGGCTGTGCAGTGGGGCATTTAAATGTCAGCGGGCTGAAAGTCAAATTGACATTTTTCAACTTGAAATACAGAGACACTAACAGCAGAGGCGGCAACAATGACAAAATACAATTTCAGTCTATTACACTGACCCGTCACAAAGAAAGTGAACCTTTTCAGAGATGCACACTGAACTGTAAGCGTTTGGGAGATAACAGAGTCTGGCTTTTAGACGTGAGATAACAGACAAATCACAGGTGTGTTAGCGCAGTCTCGGGTCACCCCGCTGCTCATACGATATTGATTTATTAGACAGTCAACAAAGGCATACAAAGGACACAGTTAAGGAGAAATGTGCGTTCATGCACTCACACAGATTTTTGCCAATGGAACTTGAGAAACGCCAATAATGACAGAAAGAGAAGAATGAGCCAGCGATGAAGCATTTGCGTTGAATGCTAATAAAACTGCCAGTAAGAGGTTTTAAGAGGTTGAGGCTTGTTCAATAGCCCGATGATCTGAGAGCTTGACGTACAAGACACAAGAAACAACAAGGAAACTGCTCCCAGCTTCTACGATCGAACCGAAATCTGGACGGACAAATGAAGAAATTATTGAAGGAATTTGAACATAAACATGATGAACAAAACACAAACTCTAAGACTCCTACATTCTGGCCAAAAAAAAAAAAAGTCAGATCATTCCAGGTCTCACAGTTAGACAGAGTTAATCATGTCACAGAGAATTGCATTAACGTTTCTCCTGTCTTCAACATGAAACCGCTGCAATCCCCTCGACAGTAAACAACATCCTGCTTCCAGCAGAGAAGTCTTTCACTACAAGCCACCTCCCTGCTCTGCACACTCTGATAACTGTTGAGATATAAAGCATTACTTCTTCACATTTATGCACGAGAATTTCATAGCTGCTGAAATCTGACATTTGATTTAATAAACAGACAAACAACAAGACTCTAGTATGATCATATTTTTAGGGCCAGCCAAATTTATCCAGAGTCTAAGACACCCAAGACACAGCACAGTCGTGCAATGGCACTGTTGGCTCACAACAAGAAGATTCTGGGTTTGAATCTGCCAGGCAGCTGGAGCCGTTCTGTCCCCGTGTGGGTTTTATCTGGGTACTCCCACAGTCTAAAGACATGCAGGTTTCCTGGAGTCTCTGAATTGCCCTTTTGACTGTAGTGGTTCGGTTGTACATCTCGTGTCCGTCAGCCCTGTGATCAACTAGGAACCTGTCCAACGTCTTGCCAATGTCAAGATCAGCTCCAGCCTCCCACGACCCTTCAGAAGAAAAGTCGGTATAGCTGATGAGTGACTGTCTTTAGATCCACCTTACTGGTTTCGCAGCATTCATTCAGTCAGCCAATCTCACACACTAAACATGGAGATCCTTATTATAAAATAAGTACTTCACTCGTCCAACCGGTCTAAGAGTTCCCAGAGGAAGTGAACTCAATTCTCTGTGTGAGAGTGAGAGAGAGCAACCGAAGGTGAAGGGTGCAAGGAGCAGGGAATCATAAAGAAGAAGGGAGAGAGTGAATGAATGAAATGGACGGAGGAGAAAGCACATCGCGCATCACACTTGCTGACAGCACAGAAACAAGCTGCAATAAACAGAAATCTGATCTCTTAGCAAAAAAGGCTGATTTGATATAAATCACATTTCCCATGACTTGTGCAAGCCCCCTGAAGAAAGTATAATTTCTCACCCCACTGCTTCTGCATGTATACACACAAAACAAAAGACGCTTGTTGTCAGGGTGTGTTTTAATGTGTGAGTAGGTGGGAGCTGGGCCATCTGTGTGTGTGTGTGTGTGTGTGTTTGTCTTTCTATCTGTGTGTCTGTATGAGTCACGCAGAGGCAGGTGGAGATGAGGGAATGAGAGACAATCCACGCTGAACCTCTTATCCGTTTCTACAGTCGGTCGTGTCTTATTCCCGAGGGGTGTGCAGTTATAAAACTCAAGGTAACTTAATGGTGGGTGGGGGAATAAAGGGCTCCTGTGGTGCTAAGCATTACTCCAAAGGTTTTTCATGCAGCTGAACTTCCGAACCAGTGACTGAACCACCCACGCAACATGTGAATCCTTCTCTGCTGCTGCTAAATATCCCTCAGTGCATGTTTCAACAAATTCTAATTTAAGTACAACTAAAAGGGGGACAGCTAGATTATTTTAACTCATGAACACTATCCGTAAGACTTCTTAAAATTCTCCTTGAAATGAAGCACCTGATCTATCCATGCGTAAATCCCTGCACACACAAATGATAGATGAAAATGTGTGCTGGGGGAAGTTTTTAACAGCCTCACTGCACCTCCTCTCCAACTCCTCCTCTGCTCTGTGCTCTGACAGAAAGTGACAAGTGAATAAAATTAATGAATCGGAACCAGCTGTTTTAACTCTTGACCATGAGAATTATGACTGGAATTTCTTCTTCTTGAAAAAGCTTTTTTTTCATCATTTCTCTTTCGCTCTTTAAGATTTTCTCCATTTGGCCATCGACGAACAGGAACTAAAAAGAGTCCATAATGTCACCATACATCATAACATACTGTATATGTTTAAATGCTGGTGCTGCAACATCATCCATTTGAACAAAGCATAAGCAACTGTATGACTGAGTGAGGAAAGTGAGGCCTTTTTGTAGGCAGGTGCTGACCTTGTCAGTTTCCTTTTCTTATTTGGACAGAATAACTTGGCCCACAACCAACATCCTATCTGTATCTTCTCCCCATGTTTCTTTTTTTTCCTGGTGGTCCAACACGCCTGTGGTACAAACACTAACACTTCCCCGGTGCTCTCAACTCACAATCGAAGACAACCCGGGTATGAAACTGAGCTAACATTAACCAACAGCAGCTTATAGTTGACAGCAGTTTACTTTAGGACTCGAAGCACAAAGTTATATAGCGCAAGAACAGACGTAAGGGAGGCAGAGTGGGCGAAGTGGGAATGACAGCATTCACCTAATAAGACAGGGTACATCATCAACATGACTTAAAACAGAAAATTTAATTTAAAAAATGTATATATATTTACATCTATGGCATATAAAACTGGTCAGCATGACATTAGTTGTTATTTAGAGCGTTGTGAATAACACAGCCCCGATCCATCCTCTAGAGTCATTTCTAAACAAAGCAAGCTCATTTCTTGGAATGTGAATCAGTTCCCCTGTTCAGGTCACTGTGGCGAGAACGTTCATGACAATTTAATTAGAGGTCACGACCCTACACAACAGTCTCAACGTCAACAGTAGTGAGATTCCCTGTAGAGTTCCTGAAAATATGGCATTGTGAAATGTGTTCACACCTACCAAAAGTGTTGATTGGGTCTACATGGAAATCATGTTTCTATACAGTAGAATATAATATAGCGAGAAGATGTCTGTGCCCTTCTGCTTTAATGATACTGTGCTGTGTGTGTGTGTGTGTGTACATCTAGATTAGTGTGACACCTTTAAGTGTTGGCACTTCCTAATTTTAGTCATACTGTGACAGAGATGACTCTCACAGCAGCTGCTAGCTGATTCTTTGCCCTTTTTCCCTATGGTATCTACCTTTAAAAGGTAAAACACTGTAAGGTGCCATTATTCTGCTTCATGTCGCTGCATTTTCACTTACATTCAGATTCTTATAAAACTTGAATAAATGAATAAAACAACACTAAACTAAATGAAACAAAACTGAGATAGAAACTTGAACAACTAAAACACAGCTGCCTGTCAGCTATGAATCAAAGCGACACTTTACATATATAATTCTTGCACATTTTTAAAAACTTATTTTCCTTCACTGTGCGGCCAAAGCCTCTCGTATTCCCCAGATTAATCTCATCTCCATGAATATGTTTTCATCATCTTCATCATCAATGTCACCTTCCACCTATGGCTGACTCGTGCTTTTCCTTTGTCCATCTGCACAGACGGAGCAGAGCTTTATACTGTGTGTCATGAGGGGATATTGTGGGGAAGGGTCGAGGGCAAAGGGGGCAAACATGAAGTAAAGAAGAAGGGGTAAGAAGTCAATAAAATATACATAAACACACACACGCGCACACACACATATATTAGCATACAAAGAGAAGAAATGAATTTCATGTCTTAGTGACATCAAAGAGCCTTTGAATTTCCTTCCCTCAGCAGAATCTGATCACTGAACTGTGGACCTTCGGAGTTTCAATCATTTTCCTTCCAGTGTTTTTTTTTTTTTTATCATTCAGGATTAATACAATAGTGCTGTGAGGGAAAAGCAGATACAAACTTTGGTTGTTTGGCATCAACGCTTTTATGAAAAAGGCAAAAAAAAACATTTTACAGTATTGAAAAAGTTATAGAATTTTGCACTTTCCATCAAACTTTACTGACCTATACTACAAAACGTGCATCAAAATATGCACGGCTACTTTAACACTTTGTCTAGTTGTCAAAATGAATATATTTGGTTACCTGACTTGGCTACAGACTTGGCTGCACGCAGTACTGCAAAAGTTTTTATGCGGATTTGAATATTACTCTTGGAGAGTAACGGCAAACTTCCCAGCATGAGAACCTGAACACCAGCAGTTATAGCTGAGCGTTCAGTTGACGTATCAGGCCTGGCAGAGCCGCAAAAGTGAGCGGATCACTACAAGCTTAAATACACTACTCTGCTGTAAAGAGTGTGCTGGATATATAATTGTACATTGTAACAAGCAGAGCATGTCTGTGAGTGAATCAATGCACCCCGGCTGCAATCTTGAACTACTTCACAGCCTTTGTTTAATATTGTACAATTCTTTTCAGACATTTAATATGTTCTGTCATCCACAGGACAATCAATAGATTTAATAAGCGGATGGCGACACTTCTCTGCATGGTCTCAATTTGATTTAAAAGCCCCAAATGGACTGTTACTCAACCATGTCTGGCTGGTGACCCTGAACTTTTTATGTGGTAAAATCCACTTTTAACTCCATACTATGGCTCTGAGTGTCAGGTGGTGTGGCTGCATATGTGTACGTACAGCATAGGACACTTTATTTAACACCGCTGCTTGTCCTACGTGACAGCATGGGAGCTAGATCTAATAACTGCATGCTGGTTAATGTCAGTGTGAGCTGCGAGCCATAAATGAAGGCACACAGTCTTAAAGCAGCTTATTCTGCGCAAGACGTGAGTCACAGCTGCAGCTGACTGGAGATCAACAAGGATTCAGAAGCCGTTTAAAATCATATTTACGGAACCGTTTTGTTTGTGTGTAAGTACGTGTGCGTCTAGATTGTCTATACGTTCTTATGTTGACCAGTCAGATGCCAGGAATAGACCTGCCAGAGGGAAGATGACTGGATACCGCTAAGAATGCTGGGTAATTTGCAATTCTGCCACAAGGCTCCGCAGGTACAGAAACACACACAAGCACGTTTAAAAGCACAAATGTACGCGCGCACACTCGGATACACTTAAGACAGCAGGTGAGAGTGGATTTGGCAGCTCCTCCACAGAGAGGCCTGAATGGAGCAACTCTGCAGGCAGCATCCCTTGTCTGCTACTCTACTGCTGCTAAAGCTCAACAACAGCTGGCTCTTCCTGATCTATCACACACACATACACACACACACAGACTACCCTGCTGTCCTGTCTGTCCCGGCCTCTGGTTGATGCTGCTGGGTTGCCAGTTTCTTGCAGAGACAGCACTCAACGTCTCTATAGGTCCTGCACTGAACACACATTTACAAAGAGCTCCTGCTGCTGCACCCAGCTTAGAGACAGTACATCAAAACCTCAAAATAAGGGACGCAAGACAGAGACAGAGACAGAGAGAGGAGGGAGGGAGGTGAAAAAGCGTGACCAAAAAAAAAACAAAAGCATTGGTTGTTTGTTCAAAAAGCTATTTTTACGTTTACTTTGACAAGCGACCTCTTGTGATTATGTTTTGTGAAAGTTCTTTTCTTGGTGAATGAGAATATTTTGAAATTGAAAGCAGCCTGGTCGACGTTGTGTTTCCTTCAAAACCTACTGTTGCAAATTATTTGTACAGTATATTTATATATAATGTAATTTCTAGTGGAGTGCCACCACGGCCTTCTCCTGAAAGGAGCAATTAAAATGCTCATTACTCCCCAAAGGGCAGCCAGTATTTGTAGGAATATGTGTTTATGACGAGAAAAAAAAACATCAAGCAACTGGGCTTGATTACACCAGGAAAAAAAAAGAAACGCTCTACCGGAAAGAAGATATCTGCCACGAGTTAATCTCAGAACCATCAGCTATCGCTTGATGATGATTTAGCCTCTGGAGGCAAAGGCCAATGTTTCAGTGCTTACGGTGTAGGCAGCAAAAATCAGGAAAATGGACAGACTAAGACATCGGATACGCCGGGCCAAGACCTCCTCTGCAGTCCAATTACCAGCTTGATAAGTGATAATCATGAGAAAATATTTTGTCTAATCTCTGTAAACAGATATCTGCATATAAATACGGATACTTTTTTTAAAAAGGTGAATCATGATAGCAGGTTGATTTCATGATTGCATTTATCAAATGTGTTCTGCCTCTTTTGCTCTCCACACAGACTGTTTACGTGTTTGTAGTCCATGTCGTATTGACATTTGAGCAGACTTTGTTTGCAAATGGACAGCAAACCAAACTAGAACAAAACTTTTAATCATGTTTATTCGTCTTATTATTTCTTTATCCCATTGCAAAAATGAGGAACTGTTTAACGCTAAAAGCCCGGTGTAGCAGAAGACGTACTGAACCGGGCTGACCCTGTAAGAAATGATGAAACCCCGTGGCTCGGTGACAATGTCCTCAAGATTCAACAGCAACCTTTGACTTGTGTTTCTATGCATCACACGCGAGCAGCATGACTGAGAGTCTTCGGAGACGGCCGGAGAGAGCAAGTGAGGTGGTGCAAAGATAGATGGGAGTATCAGAGCGAGATGGAGAGAAGGAGCTCCTGATGTGAATCATGCAAAATTTATGGAAGCAATAAAACTGTTCAGCGTGAGGTGCCGATGGCGGAGGTGCATTATACGCCGAAGCACTGGGTAGCAACAGATAACAAGCACAAGAAGAAATAATGCAAGCTGAAGTCTTGCCTGGAAGACAATTCAGATAGAGGCACGGGAGCACAGTGGTCTGCCTGCTGCTGGTGATACTTCACCAAACCTGAGCGCTACTGAAAAGATACATAAATTATTGAGGTTCTTTAAAGAAGTATAACATTTGTACACAATAATCCAGGTGATGCTGAGGCGAGAGAGCAGGCTACTATATTTTAGAAATGTGCATCATGAGCCACGAAAATTGTTTTTGTCCGACCAATGCGCCTCATGAAACAAGTCAAGCTTCTTAAATCTTAATGATTTTATAATTTTATAGCTTCTTTCTTTGGTGTCTGTTCATGGATGTTTTTAGGCTTCATGACAAACTAATTATCTTATCATTAACTCCTGTTGCAAACCTCTGATCATAATTCCTGCAGTCCTGCTGTAGATGCTTCTAGCGGAGGAATTGATTTTTTTGTTTAGCGTAGGATTTAACCCATTGATTGTCAGATAAATGCCTCGGCGCTAGATGGACGTCTCAGAGCTGCTTCCCATCGCAGGTTTCTAGTGGAAATGTGAGATCCAAACTGAACATCTAAGTCACAAATAACATGAACAGACTGACTGTTCAAGGTAGCGGTGGACCAGCAATGTGTTCTGCAGGGTAAAAAGCCGTGAAACATTCTTAATATAGCGTACACTCGGGCTTATATTGATTTTTTTTTTTTTATGTTTGCCTTTTTTGAGGTGGCTAAAATATGTTTTGCTGTTGTTGAATCCACAGTACAACCCATACAGGCTCTTTAATGAATCCAAACTAACCTTTAACTTTATGTAGCTCAATTTATGAAATCCACTAATGGCTTCAAGCACTAACTAGCAGCACAGGCTGACCGCTAAGCTTGAATGGTCCATGTGGTATCTATCTTGGCCCATGACTCATTACATTTTTGAGGAGCTACACTTGGTGGAGCTACAAAGCCTCATAGTCTCTCTAACACCATAACAAAGATGCATAAATCCACCTTAACTCTCTCCTCATCCTCAAGCATTACTGTTAACGTGCTATTAAGCAAACCACACAACCACACACACACACACACACACATCTGTGGTTGTACTATTTCCAGGTGTGGATGGTTATATCTGCAAGTACAAGTACACTCCGTCATAAATATGATTAAAAAAAATGTTTAGAAAACATCAATCTGTCTCTCCGCTGTAAT
Source organism: Miichthys miiuy (assembly GCA_036365135.1). Lineage (NCBI taxonomy): Eukaryota > Metazoa > Chordata > Actinopteri > Sciaenidae > Miichthys > Miichthys miiuy. The sequence continues at coordinate 21,064,535 of CM071613.1, forward strand.
AAAAACGAGACAAGAAATCAGCAGAACAAAGACTCCCAGGATGTTCATAAAAACATGCAGGTTTCCTGTCAGCTGCTAAAATGCATGTTCTCCTCTGAGGGACTAAAAGTCTAAACAGACATCCAGCATGCTGTCAGCTGCAGCTCTGAAGGCGGCTGTGAGAGCATTTGATTTCATATGTGCGCCGTACAAGGTGAACGGTACAGTCAGAGAAAAGGAACACTAATGCCCTGCACACACACACACACAGACACACAGACACACACTTCATCCAGATTTGACAAGGTTAGTTAATCATCTGTCACCGGGATAGGGAACGGACAGACTCCCCTCTCCTCTGTCTGTCCTCCATCTCTTCCTCTCTATTTATCCCTCCATCTCCTCTATTTCTTCACCGTCTCTCCATCCAAGGGCGACTGTCCTTTTCCACCGATATTAACCTTGTATATCACACCACATGGTTTTATTTCTTCTTCTTTCTGTCTGCTTGTCTTTGTCCGTTTCCTCCTCTCTCATCCTGCCTCCCCCCTCCTCCCCCAAGGCCTCTCTCACACTTCCATTCTCTTTATAAGCCTATGAGCCGAGGCCTTTTCCTCTCCCTGTCTCTCTATCATTCAGTCCTCTAATCGGCCACACATCATTGCCTCCCAACAGTTTAGCCCAAGGTAAATCTAGTGCTCCTTTAATATAAAGAGAGATAAAGAGATATGGGCATAAAAAGAGGGATGGATGGAATGATAGACGGATGAACAGTGGGGGGATTTAAGACCATAAGAGGAAATGACAGAGGCGTAAAGGAAGTAAAAGAAGGAAAATGAAGGGATCGGTGTAAGGAGGAAAATGGATATAAGCAGAATGGAGATGGAGGAATGAGTCCAGTTTAACCAGCACATTACTGGGGAGGGAAGGAAATGGGCCAAGACGGGAGGAAGTAGGGGAAAAGGGGGAGGGAGGTAAAATAGAGGAGAGAGAGGAGAGGAGAGGAGAGGAGAGGAGAGAGAGGAGAGGAGAGAGGAGAGGAGAGGAGAGGAGAAGGGAAGGAAAGTCGATAAAATCAAGAAAATGGAGGAAAAAAAAGAGAGCCTGAGACAACACATGAGAAAGTAGAGGAGAAAGGGAAGATGGCAGCAAAGAAGAGTAGAAAGAGAAGAAAATAGATGAAGAGAAGTGATGAGAAGAGATGAGAGGAAACGGAAAAAAGGGGGGAAGCAGTACAAGAAGAGAAAACAGAGGGGAGAAAAGGAAAGGAAACAAGGAGGGGACAGGAAAGGTAATGAGAAGAAAGGAAAATAAAAGAAGGTAATGAAGAGGAGAGGAAAGGGAAAGAAGGGAAGGCAGAAATAGAAAGATGAGAAAGAAGGTCAGAAAAGAAGAGTAAAGATGATGAGAGGTAAGGAAAGGAGAAGAAAGGAGATGAGAGAAGTAGTGATGAGAAGAGAGGAAAAAAGAGGTTAGTATACAAGACGAGGAAAGGTAATGAGAAGAAAAAGGAAAACAAAAGAAGGTGGTGAAGAGGAGAGGAAGAAAAGGGCTGAGGAAAAGAAAGGGAAGGAAGGGCAGAAAAGATGATGAGCGGTAAGGAAAGGAAAGAAAAAGAGGGGATGAGAGAAGAAAAGGAAAAGGTAGTAAAAAAGAGAAGAGGGGAGTACAATAAAAAAAGAGAGGAAAGAAAATGAGGTAGGAGAGAAGGGGGTGACAGCAGAAAGAAAAAACAAGAGAACAAGGAGATGAAAGAGGCAGCGAAGAGAGGACAGGAAAGACAGAACAAATTAAAAGAGAGAATGGATGAAAGACAGAAAAGTGATAGATAAACTGAACAAATGTGGTATGAGCCACAAAAGGAAAGGAGGCATTAAGGAGGTGTCAAAGAAAGGAACATGTGTGGAGAGAAACAGCAGGGCGAATGCGACCGGAGGAAGTTAAAGCGAGCATAAAAACACACAGAGACAGAGGATGGAGTGAAAAGAAAAATATTGCGAGGAAAGCCCGAGCAGAAGAGAAAGTGCATCAGAGGCTGTCCTGTGCGAGGCGATGAGAGGCGTGCATCTATCAGCACTGCGCTCGCTGCGAAAAGCCGCCAGGGACAGAGACACCAGTCAACTCAGGAAATAAGAAAATGATTAAGAGCGATTTAATGTCACACCGCCACCAAGCCAAAACGCACATCTGTCACAGCGAGACGGATGTTGCTGCACCTCCCTCTCACTTCTCCCTCCCTCACTAACTCACACTCCAGCAGTCACTCATTCATTCATTACACTCTCCCATCTCTGAGGTTTTTTCCCCACACAGGCCCATATCACACACCTACCTAAACACAGCCTCAGCCCTCCCTCCCTTCCTCTTCGAGCCTTCAAATCACATGCACACACCCATTTTCTTGTGGCTTCTGCTTTCTATCATCACACACACACACACACACACACACATAATCTCTTGTTATCAATTCCAACCATGGGATGATTATTTCCATATGAAGCAAAACAAAGCATGGGAAAAACTGCTGACAGACGGATTCCAAGCAGAGAAATATGGATGCACATAAAGCATGTGTGCATCTCTGAGTGTTTGCCTACATTACAACCGTATTTCTGGGGAGTCTAAACCTGAGAAACGACAAGAAATAGAAGCAGAGACTCGACTAAGCCGCTGCTGCTTCTCTTCCTTCAATGTCTGCAAACCACAAAGCTGTCCAAACTACACGTGTAGCTTCCCTTTTCACTGCTCCACTGCTCTGCTGGTCACCACAAGCTCAACAGAAGCCAAAGCACACACACTCACAGCTTTTAAACACTGCCCCCTTCAGGCTGTTTGTGTCTATTACAGTGGTTTAGAGAGCAGTGGCACTTTTTACTTTTCATGTTTTAATGAATGGCTCAAGATTTCTATAAAGGCAATTCAGAGGAGGAAGTGTCTAATCAAGCCCTATAATCAAGCCCTTAAAAAAATCTAATTAAATGATATAGCTGTCTTAAAAGCACAAGGAAAGTTGTTGCACTAAAATGCTTTTTTTTTTAAACTTAATACTTTAAGGACACAAATTACAGAAGATTTTGCAGCTGCATGGCGGTCTCTTGCATGTATATGATTGCTCTGATGCACGGACTAAATATAAACACCGTGAACTTTGCACTCACCGTTGCACTTCCCTCCGTTGATGGGGTCGCCGTAGTAACCAGGCATGCAGCTCTGGCAGTGCGTCCCTGCTGTCAGGTTCCCACAGTGCTCACACACGCTACCGTTCACGCACCTGCTGTGACCATTACACTGACACGCTGGGAGGAAATTACACACACAAACACACAGAGGAAAAGACACACTCAGCTGTCAGTTTAGGAAGTAAACCAAGCTAAAACCTTCAGGAGGACTATAATGTTCAGTCTTTTGTTTAAAGATTCAACTTTATGTTACAGGCTGTTCTTTGGAGGTGTTTCTAATATTTAGTTAGGAGTTATAGGTGTACTTTCTTCACTCACCGGGACACTGGATGAAGGCCCAGTTGTACCCTCTATCAGACGAACAGTGACTCTGATCCAGCACCATGTCCCTGTCCCGTAGTCTGTCTTGGTCTCGGGGCCCAGCTCTTGGACTAGCAGGCTTCAGGGGGCCTCGGTAGGAGCCCTCCATGCAAACGCCCTTGCCAGTGTTACTGGGATCGCCACACCAACCGCACTCCGCCCGCTCCAAACAATCCACACACGTCCTCAGACCTGAACAGTTCTGGGCTGTAGGAGGAAGACAAAGTGAGGAAAATGTTTATTTTAAGTACGACTTGAACTTGTGACAGAGTACTTTTACAGTGTGGTATTAGTACTTTAACTTAAGTCAAGGATCTGAAGACTTTCTCCACCACTGTTTGCAAGCACTGTGGTTAAAGTCTGCTTAGGTTTCAGCACAAAAACTACATTAAAAGAAATCAACAGTGACTTGGCAGGAAAAGGGATGAGACCAGTGATCCCTGGTGTCGCGGTTGTAAAACACTTTGTACACTACTTGCGAGCATTTACTAAGGATGACTGGGTGCCACAGTTCAGGAAGGCAGCCTTTGTTCATTCTGCTTTCTTGGTTAAAGTCGTGGGGAAGTGGACTTACATACTCACAAACATTAGAGACTCAGGGGAGCGTTGCAATGTTTAAAACCAGCCTCAAACTCGAGCTAAAGTCAGCACAAAAGTGTCACCGCTATGATTAACTTGTATTTATCACACTGACTCTATTTATTTATGGAGCTTTATGTATTGTGCTGTTTCACGTGGAGTATTTATTGTTTTCTGATTGTTTTTTTGTCAACCTGGCGAGAGACAACAGATGCAAATTAGCTGTTAGCCAATTCAGGTGCAATTACTTTTAACTGTGTGCTGTCCCTGCATAAGCAAACAAATAAAACACATCTCAACACCCTCATAAGTTTTTCTGTATTGTAACATTAATACAGTACTGACACATTTTCTGCTAGAGCAGACGGAGCTTCCTCTGTTCCCTCCAACCCCACTTTCATCTAAATGGTTTAGTAAATGTCATTTTATTTTATTTATTTATTTTTATTTTTAAAATCAGCTGTCATAAATTGATCTAAATGACCTTTAATGCATTGCTTGGGCCTAGTTTTACAACTATATTTATGCATATATTACACTGTAGCAATGTCAGCATGTCATGATCCTCCAGAATATTGGTGTTTGCGAACTTAGCACCAGTAACGTGTAAAAACAGTGTTTGTAGTCTATGAAATGTTTTTGAGCTCTTCCATCAGACATCACTGAGAGCTGCTTTCTGTCTCTCTTTTCTCTCTGCTTGCCACAATATGACTTTTTTTCTGGCGACCCCTGAAAATGATCTCCCCACCCTCCTTGGGGGTGAAGAACCACCGTCGAAAAGGAAGATGTCCGCATTTGAGTTGAAAATAAAGCATGTACATCCCATTCTGTCCTTCACACTGTGTTACTGTTAATCCAAAGAGCTTCAAGCAAATCATAAGCGCACAATAGTGACACAATCTGCCTCCTCTGATACACTGTGCGTCTTTTGTGTTTACCTTTTCTTTGACCCTCAACATTTAGAACGAAAATGACTTTTGTTTGGCCGACCATTCCCCGTACAGAGAAATCCATTTGTATTCATAAAGTGGATGTGACATTCAAAAGCACTTTACTGGTGCAAATTAAAAATGACACTTTTTTTCTTTTTTTTTTTATAAATGGTATGGCATTCAATACTTGTAAAAGAAAACAAAAATCTCCATACTGAGACCCTTTTTCAGTTCACCGAATGCGGCGGAGGATAAGCGATAGGTGATATGAATAAGAAAGTGTTTTTCCTGGAGACGCTGGCCTTCCAAAGTTAACTTTAGAGCTTGTTTTGAACCTTTCAGTCTTGTTTTTGCTCTTGTTCTCAACGTCAACTCGTCTGCCTGTCATAAGAAATTTTAGTCTACAAAGCCAAGGTGGCAATGCACGCTCAGAGAAAGAGAGTGGCGTGTACACAAGACACCAAAAGGTTGAGAGAAGTTATCCGAGGCGTTGTTTCTTATAGCCCGGCGAGATGATTCAAATGCAGCGTCAAGGAAAATTTGCATTTTCACCAGAAGTTCTGTCTCTTTTGAACACGAGCCATTTCCATAAGCCACAGATGTTCTAGCTGAACCTGTGTACTTGCTAGCTAGCTCTTCTTGAAATACACTCCTTGTCCTGCGCGCGCGTGTGTGTGTGTGTGTGTTTGCAAGCACCCCCGTTGCATTATTCAACTGTAGCAATGCTGATTCATTTGTTCTCTCTGCCTCTTTATAATTACAAACTTCTGCTCGCTCTTTCTCAGATTCGCTCTTTATCTCCTCTGTGCCACATTTTTATCCTCTTCTTTTCCACTTCTATCCCTTTTCACTGAGCCAACTTCCCCTCTCTTGCGCTCATTCAGCGCTGCTTCCTTCACCATGATACCCCGTCCTCCTTTATTTCCTGTCATTTTGATTGAATTTGATTTCTTTATGGATTATTTTAAAACACTTTAGGCACAAATGAAATCACAAAGGATGGAACTCTCTTTTCCGTCTCTCCCCTGCTGTGCTCTTCCCTCCAGTTTTTACTTTCACCTCCCCTTATTTCCTCTCTCCTCTACTTCTGGGACATCTCACTGAGTCCCCACTATAGTCTACAGTTCAAAGAGAGGCAGAATATCTCTAATCCACCACACAGTAGGGTTTCCTCTGCCAGAAAAGACCAATATTTACATACCCGAGAGCAGACTTTAATATCCAATAAATATACCAGGCCTGTTTATCATTTAAGAATTAGATTCAAACTGCAGGAAATTGGTAGCAGCTCTTTGTAAAACCGCACTTTTCATGTGCCAAACCTTCCCGTTTGAAAATAACAAAACTCTGCTTCTCTTTGATTTAATATATCCAATTTGCACCCATTAGGTGGCAGCCATTTTGTGTCGCTCCGGGTCAGGTTATTAGACTTGCAGCGCCGGCCCAGTTTTTGCTTCACTTACAACGATAGAGCGATGTTCAATCGAGTTATTTCCTTCACATTAACATGAAGAATTTCTCCACATCATGCGCTCAGACGCCATTGGTCTTTGCTTCCAAGTTATTTTCAAACTGAAAAAACGGCAGCTTTTATGGAAGCAAGTCGCATTTCTCATAAAATTTTCAGCAACTCAGTGTTGAGGTGACAAACAGGCATTTTGATCCACACATTGGGTGCCACGGAATACATCAAAACATGTGACATCCTGGAACTGTTATGAGCTAGAAACTTCAAATGTTTCACGATACCTTTGACTTTATTGGATTTTTTCGAGACAGATGTCTGCCAAGCTTGCTTTACTGCTGTTTTGAATGTTTGGTAAAACATTTTCTTTCTTTTTTTTTACCTTCTCCTAAACATTTCATCCCACCTTGTTGTACTGTAGATGAAAACTACCTCAGGCGGTAAGCACTTTAGAACATGCATTCTTATATCTTTAATGACCTGTTTAAACAGTCACAATGTCACATCAAGAGAAAGAGGCTCAACTTAAAAGGATCATTTAGGTTATTTGAAGCGAGGGGAACTCAAGCGGTTATAGCATGGTGAAAATATTCTGAATACAGCGTGCTCCTAAACTGATTTTTTTTTTTTTTAAGGTGGTTAAAATGTTTTCTTGTTGGCTGTCTATAGCAGTGCATTGCTTAGTGTCTGTGCCGTTCCTCCTCTCTTTCTCCAAACTGGGCGTGCCGACTGCCGTTTACTCCAGGTAATACACTGACTATGGATAAGCACCTCATAGAAGCCCCCAGACTCATTCAATCTCATAAAAACGGAGCTCTATAGATGTGGTCTGGCTTTTGCAAAGTAATTACTTCATAACATCTTGGGGCCTTTTTTTAATATAAAAAAAAAAAAAACACGCAAAGTGCTCACAGAATCAAATTTTACAAAAGTTTCTCACTGGCAAATTGCTAATGAACAGCTGGTTACCGTTTCATCAGCAACATGGGAACGGCTGCAAAAAAAAAAAAAAAAAAAGACAAGACACAAGGTCACAGGGAGTACGGCATTACTGCTCTACTTCTGGTGCAGAGTTAATCTTTGCCTCCCTAAACACACATTGCGAGGTGCATTTGCAGGTCTTCACTGCAATTCATTTGTGAAAACATGTCAAAATCAGAGGCAGCCAATGGATCAAATATTTCTGCATGACACAAAAATGATGAAATGGGCCCTGAAGACACTAAATGATGGGTAAAAGACCTGTGGGCAAAAAGAAATTCCTGCATAGACAGGAAATGTTCTTAGATATTGACTTACATAACTGCGGCTTGGGTAGATAATATAATTTACGTGCTATATATGTTTTCCATGGCTGAGCCTTTTTTTTATCTGGCGTCATCTGTGTTCCACGTGAGCAGAATTAAGAAAGGTTATTGCCTCACGTGGTCTTGTGGACTCAGGGTAGATGAGGATTAGAGAGAAAAGTGAGACATTCGTGTGTGTGCCTGCAAAGATTACAGGGCTTTAGTTTTAGTTAACAGCAGCAAATATTTAGCTGTACCTTGTGCTATTACGTGACATTAGCTCCAGGCTATTTCTAGAGTCAATGTCCTTTTGGATGGTGCCTGTATTTCCCATGAGGACGGGAAACATATCTCATGATTAAAAACTGAACATGTGATCCAATTATGGTCCAAAGATGAAACTGTCGACGAACTGATGACTACTGGCTATTTTTGTCTTTGTGGATATTGGAGAGAAAACAGGGACACTGATTTATCCACTTCAAACTGATTAAATGTTAATGTCCCTTTAAATTCTTGCAATAAGGGTGATTATTCTGTCTTCACTCTGTGTTTGCATACACAGCTCAGCAGCAAAGCAAACACTCTACTGTATTGACGACTGGGGCGAAAAGGCACCACTGTAATTTAATTTCCATTTATTGCACTTTACCACAATTAAATTATGAGTTATGGCTGGTAGATTTAACACCTGTACCGAGGAGAACTCTGATGAACAGATGAACTCAAGATGGAAAGTGAAAATTCAACAAATAAGTTTGAGTAGTTGAATTTCTTTTTCCGTACTGTCAACAAATCTCATTAAAAACCAGCAATAATTTGATTCTACTTGCAATTACTTTATATATATATATATATATATATATATATATATATATATATATATATATATATATATATATATATATATATATATATATATATATATATATTTTATCTGACAAAATCTGTTGTCAGACGGTGTCAGGAAAAGGATCTTTGGTGTGTGATAATCCATTTCTTTCTGAAGCCAAATGCCAAATCAAAAGTCAGCGGGGTCAGCAAACGTACAGTCTATGTCATTTCTGCTGCTAGGCGGTCACTCACATCGAAACAATAACAAGACAAGACATTGTGAATTAGCGTAGGATCATGGGAGTTGTTTTCTTGATTGTTAAACAGCCACCATCGCTGATGAAAATCTATATTGATGCTAATATTAAAGTTTTATTTGTTACATTTCATCTTACTTGTTGAATTCCTTCCTCAATCTCTAATGTATCCAACGTATTTCTTGCTTACGCTGAAACTTTAGCAACTAGAGGCAAGTAGGGAACACACTGTTACCGAGAATAACATCACAGATTTCTCTAGGAAACATTTGGAATAATGTAAATACCCAACTCAACAAAATATGTAACATAGGTCTATCATTGAAATATTTTAAAGTGGAGACGTTACCATAGCTTTCAGTTGTTATGTTTCATCCGCTGGGAACCATGAACACCTTTTTCATTTTCATTTCATGATAATCCATCCAAGAGTTTCCAAAATATTCCACTCTGGAGTCGAAGCATGACTTAAAAAAAGTGCAGTAACCATTTTAAATTTAGCATTAAAGAGATATATATCCACTCAGTTTACATAATATGCGTATATGTAGGATTTCTATCGACTTCACGTGAATGGAAATGAACATAAATATAGTAACTAGGTCAAATTCAAGAACCTCGTGTGTTTGCGTCTCAGCTGCAGCCACAAAAACATCAGTTGCTGGAGTCACTTGGAGACTGAGAGCCTTAATGCCTTTAAAGTTCTGTCGACAAGAAGCATTAAGCACAACATTTCTCAGACACCAGCTGCTATATAGCATAACATCCACCACATCATTCATGTGCTATAAACAGGAAAAAACTACCTTCCCAGAATATTTGGCTGGACTGAAATCATGATATTAACGGTCTTTATTGACAGAAATAACCGAGAGGACACCTAAACACAACAGCTGACAAATGTTCTGAGGAACTTGAGGTTGGTTAAGCAAAGAGAAGGATTGCTCCTTCCTGCTGGGGGAATTTTCATCTTATCAAAAATTCTCTCAGCACAATCGCCTCAGTGCCACATTCTGTTCATCACAACCGCTTTGACATTTGCTGTCCCTGGATAGCACGTATCGTCTGGCTTCATCTTGTGCAATCCATTTGCTCCTACAGTACTTGACAGTTAGCATCGCTGAAGCTGGTAGCATACAGATCTGTGAGCCCCTATACATAATACATCAAGTGTGGGAGCCATAAGCTGCCTTCTCCTTCACTTTTCTCATAGCATGTGAAGATACAAAAACAGCAGACAGACATGATGTGGGATAGAAAACACACACACACACACACACACACACACACACACACACACACACACGTGTTGTGAAGATTGCCTCAGAGAAAATAAGCCCATTTCTCTGTGCAGCAAAACCGATATCAGCTACAACAACACAACCATCACCTGGTCTGCCCGTGTGTGTGTGTGTGTGTGTGTGTGTGTGTGTGTGTGTGTGTGTGTGTGTGTGTGTGTGTTTGAAAACCTATGTTTAACTATAATCAAATAGTCACTGACATGTTGTAGTCGCCAATTGAAACACCAAAATAGAACACAGCGCGTGAGACAATAAAAAAAAAGAAAAGCTGTTTAAACTGTTGGAACACTGTGGCAGAGCGGACAGGTTAATTCATACCTGTGGTTAGATTTGAGGCTGTAGTTTGTGCTGGTTTTGTCCTGACTAGTAAGACAGTAAAAGGTGTAACTAATATTTGTGATTGTCCATAAACTATAGGATAATAAAACACAGTAAGAGAAACAGAAACAAAAGAAACTGTAAGAGTGAAGTTTAAATCTTACCTTAAGCTGTGAATAGGTTTGGAGGTTGTTTATTGGGTGTAACAGGAGACCTTAGATCCCAATTTTAGGACACTGCATGAGGACAATGTGCCTAAATACACAATCTGTGCCCCACTAATGGCCTACAGTACACTGTACAATATACCAACTGTAGCAAATGAAGCATGTTATATTGCTTTTGGCGTCAGTTAAAATCAACATAAAATGATGACTTTTGCTAATCAAACTGCAACTTTCACTGCTACTTAAGTTTCACAGCGAGACAAAATGTTTTATAAATCATATAATGCTTTACAGCCATGAGCAGATCCTCCATTTTTTTGACAGTAGCGCCAGGTGCTGAAATATCCAAAGTGTCTGATGGTGATGAATAATTACTTAATAATTAATAAATGCTGACTTTATTTTAGTATTTAATTGGCAAACGGAGTGTAAAAAAAATAATAATAAAATAAAAAATGGTGTTAGTCTGTTGTGGATGTCTGCACCTTCAAATTAAAATCATTTTCTATTTAATTACAAACTCTGGAGCACCGGGCCAACGACAACAACAAAAATGTGTCACTGCTCAAAAATCCTTTAATACTTCATGGAGTGCACTGACATTTCTGTGCAGTGCGGACAGATTTGTAGAGGAAATATTTTATGTTTGTGCTGTGGTCAAGATTTTTTTTTTATTTACATGAATGCATATCGTGTACCCTTGATTCTAGGAAGCACAAGTATGTGATGTTGCGCGTAACACCCTTTTGGTCTGTTCTCCTCGTGGCTTCATGCCTGCCAGATTTTGTGAATTTGTTCAGATTTTGTTGTTTTTCCTTGATCAATGTGCTTCTGCCATGCATAAATACGCTACGTACAAGGAATCGTTTGGGTATCTTCAAGTGGGATGTTATACAGTATATCTACTTTGTCTTGGTGTGTGCATCATGACACTTTTTAATACTGCTGATGAGTGTTATGATCTTTATAAACTAATTTACAGTCGCTATATTCACTGCCATATAGCTATAGGTGTGATATCTTTTGGGACCAGAGCTGGCGGCAGAGAGTTGAGAGGCTGACAAAACAAAAAAAGCAAAGTGAAGCTTAAAATTGTCACAGAATGAGCACAATTAAAAAGAAAGGAGCTCCAAACTTCCAAATCTGAGTGCTGGGGCAACACTGGAGCTAATTATTTCAAGAGGTGGTGTTGAGGAGTGTGTAGTTAGCCTCCAGTCAACATGAAAAAGGGGGAATGATTCACAAAGCCTTGGGCCAAATTTATCTGATAAAGAAATGACCCAGTTCAAACTGGATCCTCAGACGAGAAATCATTTTTGTGAAAGCAGCTAATACTAAAGCCGAGGTCATGAATCCTTTAGCTGGAGCCTGCAGGCATGCTTTCCAAAACAAGAGCCGATTAATCCGTAAACAAGAAGACGTGAAGCAGAAAGTTAAGTATGAAACAACGAGTGATCGAATGTAAAAGAGCAATAATGCAAAATCTGAGAAGTTGAAAATTTTAAATATTGAGCAACAAAGGTAAAAAAAAAGTAGCAGAACGAAATCATCCTACACACCTTCTGCCAGCAGACTGAGATATGAATAATAAAAAAGAGAAAAGCAGATGAGGAAAAGGTGCCGTTATGTTAGCACTGACGGTAAAAAATGAAACAACTCGCTAACTGCGGACTGGAGAGCTGTCAGACGACTGGACAACCAGGAATGATGAACTCATCAGGAACAAAAACATTTTACTACAAATCGACTGTTTGTCTAACAAAAGATCGAGAACACCAATAAGAAGTTCGGCTTTTTCTCGAAGAAACTTGTTCAACTGCAGAATAAAACAGTCTTTAACTTTTAGAAATAAAACATCAATGGACATTCTCAAAAACACGCTACACTCCACTGGGTTAGTTCAATTGTGCTGCAACAACGTCTAGCTGTATTCTGTCTCGGTTAGTTATCCACCCTGGGCTATGGTTTGTTCATTGGCCAACTGGTAATTTGAAACATTAAATAACTTAAATGCAAAAAAGTTTGTGGCTCTTTTCCATCAATTGTATTTTAATGTTGCTTTTTTATTTTCGTTTCTTTGTTCTCAATGAATGAAGGCAAATAAAACAGAACTTTTCTTAAGACTTAAGACTTGATGCAAAAGGAATATTCCTCATGTTTCTTTCCTGGTAGAGGATTTGTAAACCCAAGCAGGTGAACAAAGAAACAGCTTCTAAAATAAATCACTGCAGCCACTGCAGGAATGTTATTTATGACAGGAGACTCCTCAGTAGTTAAGCAGGAAATCCCTTTATGTCACGTTGACTTATAAAACAAAGGAAATCACCATAAGCCGCAGCCTGCCAGCTCCTTTTTTTTCTGGCTTCGTGGTTCATGATCTCTCGTCTCTCTCACGAAAAATTCAAGAACCACAAGGAGAGGCAGCGGTGAAACTGAAAAACCTCCAGCAGCCCCAGGGAGGTGTTAATATGAGAGCAATGTTAAGAGACAGCAGCGAGGACTTCATATTGAGTCAGTCATGTGTCACTGTAGATGATCGATTTTCTGCCCTGTAGCTACAGGAAAGGTAGCACTGCCTCGGTGTTGGAGCGTGTGTTTGTGTCACCATGTGTGTGTTTGTGTGTGTGTGTGAAAGAGAGGCAGAGACCTGAGTGCTGATAAGAAAAGGATCGATGGGAGTCTATAATGACTCCATGTTCGCTACGTACTATAGCTGCATCACCAAAGCAGTTTGTGGAGCACTACTCCACCTCATCTTTCTATCTGTCTAAGCTCCAAGTCATACATATTTTGACATAACTATAACCTCTATACTGACACACACTTGTGCATTTTCCTTTTGTTAACAAACTTTGGTTGGAGTGCATTTTATTGTCAATTTATATCTTCGTCTTATTTCATCTAGTTTTATTGTAGTTCTTATTTAATTATATTATAACCCAAAATATGTTCATATACTTTCCGAGACTGCTTTTTTTTTTAGGAAGTAAAGAAAATAAAAAAAGTCTTCAGTAAAAGAAGAAATACCACAATGGAAAAATACTAATATACTTTCTAGCTTTTTTCAGTAACTTTCAGCCACATCTCTCGGTCTGTACGTGTCTGAGAAATGAGCAAACTCCATTTGCTGATTAAGACGTGAAATCTGGTTGAAAGCCTTGGAAAAAAGTTAGAAAGTGGACCTTGAAAAAAAGATTTGTTTTTGTCAAAATTCCTACTACACCTGAACCCACTCTGACTCCACTCTCCACCTCCACAAACACCCCCCCTGTTTGAACTGTCTTACCAGAACAGTCCTGGGTCTGCCACTCCAGACACTGTCCGTATGGGAAGGAGATGACGTACGCAGAGGAGTCGACACAGCGCTGCGTACTGCTGCACCACATGCACTCCATGGCCTGGCTGGTGCAGTTGGCGCAGCTGGTGTGCAAAGAGCAGGGCGTCTTACAGGGACGAGCACTCTGACTCTGTGGACTCCCTGAGAAACCAGACAAACGGAGATATAAATATACAAATATAACTTTTTAAATTTCATTCACTGCGTCACTCCGCTTTGTCACAGTTTAATGATGAGACACAGAAACTGTGCTTTAATGTTCAATCTGAGTTTTATCCTGTGCTCTGATCATTCTTCAACCACATCCTCCCCTTTTTTCAGTTCTCATTATTTCTCACCTGCAGGTTTCTCACAGATGAGGCCGTCAGTGGTAGCAGTGCAGGGGTTGGCTTTAAGACCAGACACCTGCGCCCGCTCCAGGTAGGCACAGAAGCCCGAGTCACTGGGCTCTCCAGGTAACCATCGCAGGCTGGTGTTAGTGAAAGGTGACATGTCCTCCCAGCCCCAGTACGACACGTTGATCTTCCTCAAGCCGACCCAGGGCGATAACGTCTGCAGAGGCGGAGAGAGAGAAAAAGGAGGAGGATGGAGTTGTGGAAAAAGGACAACACACGCTCAATTGCAGTTTGCAAGCAGCAGCATTTTAGACGTGAGGTCAACCTGAGAGAAACACACAAACACAATCACCAAGTTTTAGGCCAAACAGAATTTAAAACAGTAATGAACAAAATGAATCCTGATAAAACTTCTGATGCTACTCGTGTTTTTTTGTCTCTTTGTTTCTTGTTCTCGTCTTTGGTTGTTTATTCTGTTTAAAAACAAAAAAAGGGAAATAATGAGCACTAATTGTATGCAGATCACATGCACACAGGGACAGTGTGCTAGAAACGCTGGAAAAACACCATAATGGGAGCAATAACTGAAAAAAACCTGAATAATAATACTGCAATTAACAGCCGAGCTGGAGCTGAACTCCACACAGTGAAGCAACTCAGAAGCAGTGTTAGTTTCCTGAAAGAAGTCAGAAGTCTGAAAAAAGAAGCATCTTGTTGTCTTTTACATGAAAGTGGATCCTAAATCAAACCTGCAAATTATTGGAATTGTATTATAAAAGCAGAAACTCTAATTATAGCAGCTGATTGAAGTGAAGAACGTTTGAATTATTTGCTGACAAAACAAGTTTGATTTGTTTCATAATGGCCTTGTGATGATTATGAGCTGTTACTGCTAAGTCTTTTTTCACAGTAAATTACTGGGAAAACCTTCCAGACATCACTTGTGATTTTTACTATTCACACATGCAGCCTGTGTCAGCTAATGTCAGACAGACACAGCTGTTTGTAGTGTTGCTGCTTTCGTTTTTACAGCACAGCCATACAGGCATTTTCCGGGAAATGCTTTTGGTGTTGAGGTGGTAAATTAGAGGCAGGGATGTCCCTGAATATTGGTCCATGTTCTCAGTCACACATGACGACACCCAGAAAATGTTTCTTGCCCGTATGAAAGGGGTTTTATTTGAGAAAGAAAACAAAATATTTTCCCCACAGCTACGATTTCTTTCAGAAAAATGTGCCTCAGTCTTAAACTTGAAGGATCAAGGATCACAAGAGGCATGTGAAAACTATAACTGCATTTCCGCCACAGTAGGTGTGTATTCTTGCATGTCTGTGTACCATGCAGAGAGCTGGCCGGTATCTTGTTAAAGCGCGGAAAGTAAATGGATGCTGGTGTGAGCTCAAAAAAGTGAAGAGGAGAATCATCATCACTCAAAAGCATCAAGACAGGGAGGAAGAAAGAGAGCCGCGCTTTCTTGCGATTCCGGCGTTCAAACGTTTGCTCGCATTTCTCCTGACTGCTGCACATTTATCAAAAATCTGCGTGTGCTCAAACATGTCTCATGTCGCATTTCCACTCTAAACATTATCAACACGCCAATGCTAAAAACACACATCCTGTCATTGATGATAAAAAAGCAGAGATGAAGCTTTTTGTGCTTCACGGTGGGATGAGAATGATTATCTTTATTTTTCATGCCTCAACTCCAAAGTTACATTCAGATGCAGCTTTGTTGCTCTGTGAGACATTTACATTTGTTTCTTTTCAGCCTGATGGTCAGTCTAACATTTCATTGCCAGTATCAGCCAGAAGAACAGTCACAGTTTGGCTTTTTTTTTTTTATCATAAATTACCTAGAGTGAAATGTTATGGCAGAGTATATTTCTTTATTAATTCATTTGTTTGTTGAAGCACGCACCTTGTCTTGCAGCTGGTATTTCTGTAGCTCTTCCAGAACAAAGTTGACCTGTTTGTCTGTGAGCAGAGAGGCGATATTTCCTCCCAGGTTTTTGCAGTAGTGCTGGGCGTTATCATAGCTCTCTCTGCTGGAGTTGATCCTCAGGCAGGCCTCTCCAACATGGTGCCAGCCCTCACCGCACAGCTGGCCTGCACACAAAGACACACACAGTTTCTGTCTATACGTATACATATATGTCTTATCCACTGTGAGAAATACTGGGTAAAATGCCAGACGACACACAAACAGAGGCAAAAGGTGTATCCTTATGTGTATTTTAGGCAGTAGGAGGTGTTAAGTACATAATGTTTACTTGTTTGACGTAAAGCAGGCCTTCATTAATCAACATGTAGTCTTGCAGAATGAGCAAACAAATCCAACAGGACAAATGTAGGGAGGGAGTTTGTTGTCAATACCAAAAAAAGGCACAATGAGACAGAGACATGCTGCTGACTGAGGGTGCAGGTGTGCAGGTAGGTGGTCAGGTGACCAGCAAAGAGTTGAAAATGACTGAGGGCAACTGGTGGACAGGAGGAGGACGACACTGGAATTTAAAGCTGACGTGATGCCTTGGAAAATGAGCAGCGCTGCCAGAATCAACAGATGATTGAACAGCTTTAAGAGGAATATTTCTAGTGGTTAATAAGTAACATATTATTGCACTGATTTTAGGCACTGGTAATTGTTGATTTATGATGGTATTTTAGATCAGAGCACCACATTCCTGCTTTGTACTGACCTGACTCATCAGCGACACAAAGAATTCCCAGAACAAATATGTTACACATGGGATCATGAAAAGTGAATATCTGCTGTGAGTAATACTGGCAGGGAAGCTGACCCATGAAAATGCATGTACCTGCTTATTGCTCTTATCAGGGTCACTCGATAGCGTCTTGTGGGAGACTATAATAGTAAAGAGGCCGTTCAATTAGCCAGGATGAAAGGGGAGAAAAGTCATTCTGCCTCCGCTGAGCACCGCTGTTTATTTTGGACTCCAGGACTGATTACATTCACAGGCCTATAATGGCTTCCATCGCCAACCTTTTCATGCTACAGGAAAGAAAATACATGCTTCCTTTATTTTCTTTCCCTCAAGCAATAGCAATGGGCAACAATTGACCAAAACGAGAGGAGAAAGACAGATGAACGGAGTTTAAAAAAAAAAAAAGGAGGAGTACAAAAATAAATAGACTCGGTTACAGTCTTTGTGTAAAAGCAGAGATAAACATGTCAGGCCTTTTAGAATAATCAGTCACAACATGGTGTCTAAAGAAAAGGCCACAGATGCCATGGTTGTGGAGCTAGTTTCCATTAACCCGGTCCATCTTAGACACGCTGCCACGGCAAATGTATCTTCCCAGAAAATCACAGAAAATATAGTGTGCCCTGTCAAACTAATGGACTCAGAAATACACACACAAAGGCGCACTAATTGCATCAGTATGGTCAGTGACCCTCTGACATGCCCTGTCATAAATGGTAATGTTTCAGCCACACGAGGCTTGGAGAAGAGACAGTATGCAAGTCATTTCAAACTGAACGCCAATGCACATGCTGATAACTGCCAGTTTGAAACAAGACGTATTGAAAGGGAAAAAAAACATCACCAAGCTAAAAGAAAAAAAGTCAGAAAACAAGCGTCCAATCAGAGAAGATTATGTTGAAGCTGTCGCTAATAAGCACATTCTCACAGGAGAGCATAAAAAGTCAGGTACTCTCACAGTAATGATTCATGATTATAGTCCTGCATCGGTTCAGCCGTACGGTCAGTACAAACCCAACTAAAGGGCCACTCTCCAGACAGAACATATCAGCTTGATCACTATTTTGTTGGTCATTATGGCAGCTAGTGCACTGGATAACAGATGGTCACATATCTGTCAAAGGCAATCATTTTTGAGACAATATTTGGATAATAAACTAATCGGAAGTCTGCAACTCTAAAACGCTGTAATAATGGAAACTAGACCAAAGATTGCCCATTGTAGGAAGGTCAGGTAAAACTTTTTTAGACATTTATGTTGCATATTTGTCTTGATCCTAAGTACCTGAAGTATAATCATTTAAAGGATGTTAAAATAACAGTTATATTGTATGTAACACACGTAATACAGCGGTCCAAATCTTTACTATTTTACCTCAGCTGAACTGCAGAGCTGACTAACGCTTCATAACAAACCGAGCGGGGACAACATATACCAGGCTACGTGTGTTTGATGTGGACAAAAGAAAAGCAGCAAACGCAATACCCGCCTCTGGTTAAAGCTGCTACAAACTCCCAACTCATAGCAGAGCAAGCTAGCTAGCAGGCCCTTACAGCACAATACAACAAAGCATGGAGCGGGATCATTTGTGGATTCAAATAGCAAGGGTTTTTCCTTTCCTCTTAGTCATAGCAGAGCCAAAACGTAAAAAAACGAGAACAGATCTAGCTAAAGGCTCCACAGCAGAGCAGAGCATGGAGGACTTTGTGGACTGGAGGTTGTTAGTCCATACTCAGAACATCCCGTAAACACTCCTAATTAGACTACTTCTGTTTGCAGCTGAGTGGAGAGCTTATTTCAGAAGTGTGTGTTGCTTATATGTACACTAATCCCCTCTGTGCACATGCCTGCATGGGTGTATGAGAGTGTTTATTTGTGAAGACCACTAATAGTATGCAGTCAGTTACTGTGGGAACATGCACACGCTTTGAAGCTGTGTGTGTGTGTGTGTGCTGCACTGTATGATTAACAGAACACAGCGCTCCTTCAACAGCTTTGAGCAATAAGTATAAATGCTACAGAGAAGACTGGAATATCATATAAAGTTCAGAGAAGATCCAAGACAAAGCTGAGGGAAGGTAAAAAGACACAGAAAAAAAAAAAGGTGCAATTACTAATCCACCTGCTACTTCAGCAGCACAGACAGTGCCACAGATTAATCAATACTTAGAGCCGTGGTCGGGGCCATAGATTCTAACCCACACCGCAGACAGATAAAGGATCAATGACTCAGGCGGACACATTGAGCTAAACAACCCCCTTCCCCTGCACTCTCTGCTGCTCTTTACTAACAAGGGGATGGCCTCAGCCCTTATATCGACCAATATCACATATATAACCAAAAAGATCCACAATGCATTTATGAAACATTGCACGCATGCATGAATATTTTTAACTGTTTTTGTCTGTGTTACATGTCACAGTGCCTCAACCTGCCTCGTGAGCAGCTCATTGTCCCTAATCCTCCTCGGATTGGAGCTGGAAGGCATTCATGCAACTGCAGCGGGTGCATTCATGATGGTGAGTTTGTGTGCGTGCATGCGTGGCAGGCTGAACGCATCCTCGTGCGTCTTCTCACCAGGTAATGCTTGACACTCCTGCTGCTGCAGCTCCCACTGACAGTTGACATTGAGGGAGCAGCTCCTGCAGTTGGCCAGTCTGAAACACTCCTGCTCCTCCCTGCGCTTACACCTGGACGGGTCTTGCACCGTCTTCAACACACACACACACACACACACACACAGGAAACAATATCAGTCCAGTTAAACTTCATCATCGCTGTCCTCTTTTACAATAAATGTAATAAACCTGGAGGAATCAATACAATGTGTAATAAAGGCTGAAGACGAGTCGAGTTCGATGGTTGAGGGAAACAGGCAAACAGAACATGCAGACTGAAATCAATATGAGGGACACATTATACTGAGATGGACTTTTTATTGAAGTTGTGTTTATTCTATATGCAGTGTGCATCTTTACGACTTTACCTAAGACCTCAGAAGAAACGTGACATTGAGGCTGCTTCTTCAGCTATACTCTAAAACCTCAGACAAAATATGAAACACTTTTTCTTTCTCCTCTGAAGGGATGACGGACTTTTTCATTAGAAAGTTTCCTGATGAAATGAAGTGACAATTTGTCGAAAAATATGTCGGTCCTTCAGACCTGTCCTTAACAAAATGACGACAAAACAATGTCACATCTTTATGACCTTCGTTTAAAGGCTGAGCTGACTGTGCGAATACACCTTCTTGACTTCTACTGTTTATTTTACCTTGTTTTGTTATTTCATTAGATTAAGCTCCATATTTCTATGAACCACCTCATAAAAGGATGTTTTTGTTTGGTCCCTTATGTTTGTTAGTTAGTATAATGTAGGAAAAATAAGAGTCAGTGGTGAATCAAGTTTTCTCGAGGACTTCTTAGTGTTTTGATTCTTTGTGATCATTTTAGCTGTTTCCTCATGACGTGCTGTACTTGTTTTAGCATTCTTTGATATCAGGCCTCTAATGATTGTAAAAGAACGTGTATATTTATTTTGATCACATTGAGAATTGACTTGAGAATAGTGTCTTATGATCCTTTGTAATGACTCTGAAACATTTACTCCTAAAAGCTTTGATTTACAAAGACTGATCTGAGCGTGTCTCTCACCGAGTTTATTTCTCATAAAAATGACCAATAAATGAACCATCTGCAATCAAATTCCACCACTGTGCCATAAATAAAATTAAATCAGATACTTAAAATGTTTTGATTTGATGTTTTGCGACATGTGTACCTGTATGATGCATGCAACCGGTTAACACTCCAAAGTTTGACATGCATATGGGTGCAGAGGTTTCTGTGGTTATTTTGCAAACACAACTATATTATACAAATAACCAGCGCATCTGCAGCGCATAGCTGTTGCTTAACGGTGCACGACATCACTCCAGCTAGAGACACCTGCTGCCTTTAGATAGCTGTAAAGACAGTCACGACATCAGCAAAAAGGCTTTCAGTATATGTTGCTATCTGTTGTGTATTGCAGGGATGGTAAGGGTTAGAATGAAGGGTCTTCATTCTGCCTCACTGGTACTGATGTCATAATGTGGTGAAAAAGATAGAATCAAAGTGCAAAGACAAGAATAAAAGGGTCTGTTTAGGTTTGTTGGTTGAGGAAATAGCATGCACACCAGGAAAATACCAGTTTGTTTCTCTATTCAAGCACAAAGGCCAAAAAAGGTCATCAGAAAAGAAAAAAGGACTTGAAGATCATGTAAATTTGGATTTAGGTTGCCACATAACCTAAGGGACTGCTCTGACCTCTGACCTCTCCCTAATGCAACCTGACCTGGAGCCTAACAGGAAGTGTTAAATAATACACACATGTCCCCTCCTTTTGCCTCCGTGCTTCCACAAGCTCAGCTGATGTTCAGACAACATGGATGGTGGGGGAGACAGAGACAGCGCGCCTCCATGCTGCTGGGCCAGCTCCAGAGTCAGCTGCACACACACACACACACAGATTCATTCACACATTCATATGTAAAGTACACACAGACAAAAGTATGCAGACACACACACACAAAGAAAGACAGAGGAAGCAGGGTTGGGAGTAAAAATAGAGAAAGAGACAGAGAAAACAAAATGAGCAAAAGTACAAAGAAGTACAAAAAGTCACTGAGCCAAAGGTTTTATTATAAATCACACGAACTTTGGATCACATCTAAAAATATATTATCTTTTGAATTTGAACTAACACGTTTGCACTGGAGGACATCCAAAAAGGGGAATAGCTAAAACACTGAATGCTTTTAGGTCTTTTATAAGCAGACAAACACCTACCACTCATCATTTCTAATGATTTTTAGGGACCTGTCATAACAAAGCAAAACTTTTACCTTCTCCAGAGGAAATATGAGATAAACTCTAACGCATTACCAAGACAATGACGATATTCAGTCTCCACAGAGAATATCATTCCAATTTAGACACTTTCTTCTGGGGCTACAGGTCTTATAACGTAACGCACAGATTAAAATGAAATTTACAGAGCATGCTCCACAGAGGATGAACCCTTCTGACCTTCCCTCTGGCACCACACCAGACACATTTTCTACTGGTGGATGAACAAAATCTCATTTGTTCCATCAAGCTAACTCTTGTATTGTAAGGTATAATGAACATCTCTTTTTTTCTTTACAGTTGGTCTTGCTTCACAGACTCACCACGGTGCAGTTACTGGATGCAGAGATACACTTCCTGTCCTCGCACCACTGACAGCCCCGTGTGTTGGAGGTGCAGCTCGCACAGTCTGAGAACCGGAAACACTGTTCGTCTGTACTGTCTGGAGGAGAACACAACACACACACACACACACAAACACACATAAACAAACCAAATTACTGAATTAGGTTATAGTTATGCTCAAGGTTTATGCAGGAACGTAAACCTCTTACATTAAAAATGCAAGATGTAACACCAACCATTTTCACTCTGCTGGCATATTGTGAGCTCTGCTACTTATGTGTAAAGTTATTTGGTGGCCAGTGTGTGGCAGCTCCAAATTAGCCAGCAGAGTGGAAATGGTTGGTGTTGATTTTGTTTGATTTTATTCATACATGCTGTGCCGTTGTCTGAAAAATAAACGTGTGTGAGATTAAAGCAGAGGATGAACACTGATCTAGATCATTTCTCTATTTCGTGTCACAACATCTTCTCTGTTCTCCTGCCTGTGACCCGGTAATCAGCCTCAGTGCACTTGAAGGTAAACCTAAAATGCATCTCGGGAGAGAGGAGGCTTGCTGGAGGAGCTACTATATGAGCGAGGATGCACAGACAAACATGAAAAAGTATACGGTCCTTAATAACATGTATTATTGTTCTAGTTTAAGCTGACAGTACAACCATTAGCATGATTGTTTTTTATGAGCTGCCTGTAGCAGAATACCTGGAAAAGCTACTGCATCTACATCTGGCAGAGACAGATGAGGAGGAGGAGGAGAAGAAGGAGGAGAGGAGGAGGAGGAGGGTTCAGACGGAACCCAATTATTTCAAAATTAGGTAATTGTTGCAGCACTGACCTTCTGTTCCTATAATTATGATATGCAAACAAACTTCAGAAGCCAAATCTTTAGAATAATTATTACTCTCATGGAAGGATAGACCTCTTGGGAACACTTGTGTGTGATTGTGCTGCACGTTTTAGGTAAAATATGTTGATATGTCAGTGAAAATATTTAGAGAGAAAGTAACAGACACGGATGCATGGAAAAGAATCAGCTGAACAGATGAGAGTGACATACCAGGTCGTGCAGGGCAAAAAGGAGCAGGAAAAGTGTGCTCAGGTGGTTTCGGCTCCCAGGGAACACATCGACTTTTGAACCAATGGCAGCGAATGCCCGGCCCAGCAGCGCACACAGATCTGGGTTAGAAAAGGCCAGGCAGGACGGAGGGGTGTAGGCCAGCACATCGTTCAGAAGGAGGCCCGAAAAACCTCCAAAGACATACATGGAACTGGAGAAGATACAAAGAGCGTTATACAGAATTATTAGGGCCGCAGAAACCCAGCTGCGGAAGGAATGACCAAAATAAATTCCAGCAGAGATGAAGACAAATGAAGAAATGTAAAGAAAGCAGGAGAACCTTTCAAAAACAGAGCTGAACTTTGGTTTGGGGGGATAAACCTGGGAGAAAAGGTGGTTTGAAGCTGGCCTTTTGAAGTTCAAAGCTGACATTTTTGTGCTCAAAGCTGACCTTTTGGTGTGTAAATGGTGTTAAAGGGTTAGGCCATTATTTCTGAGTTCAGCAATAAGTCGCTCGACATCGTGATGGGACTCTTGCAGCAGTTTGAGCAGTTTGAGCAAGTGTTGATTTTATTACAGTGTGAATCAGGTATGTTTTCCGACCTATGAAATGCCATGTACATTTTGATTCAATGGGACTGGCGTTCACTGATGACTCTGACACTGAAGAGGGTGCATCAATTGTCTTCTGCAGTCAAGCAGATTCAGATTCTTATATAAACCACTGCAAAAGGAGAAGATCTGCATCGACCAACTTTTCCGTGTGAATGAAGCTATAGTGAAATACAGAGATAGAGATTCAAAAATAGGACAGGTATAAATAGAGCTCGCGTGCACATATACACTATCTATGCACACAAAAGAAACGTAGCGAGAGAGTAAGTGTAAACCGAGCCAAATATAACATTGAGATAAAAAGATCAACACATAAACAATCTACACAACAAAACTATAATGTGGGAAAGTCAACCAAGACTCTCTGTGTTTCCATAAACTGCAGGAAGACATCAAGAAAATGTAAAAATGTGCCAAGGAATAATGCATTGTGAAGAGATGGGTATTTACATAAATGTAATTTAGTAGTTTAGCAGATTATTTATCAGTTTTACACTGAAGTGTCCTTCAGCAGGAAAACAAATTCAAATTCACAGAGCTGCTTTAGATATTCTATACAGGGGAGACAGCGATGAAGTCAGTAAACTAAGAAACTCACCCGTTGCTAACCACGGCAGAATGTCCGAAGCGGTTGGCGTCCCGGTGCAGACTCGGCCTGGGGAGCACAGTCCACTCATCACAAGCTAAAGAGAAGCACACACACATACATAAATGACTAAATGCAATATTTTAGCACCGTGTGTTTGTGAGCGAGTGTGTCTGAAATGAGAAACCACTGAAGGTCGATTCAATTAGAAACAGTGAGAGAGAGGATCGCACGCAGCTTCTCTGACAACTGCAAAATGCTTTTTTTATCAACTGCCTCGTTATTCAGAGAGTGATAATGCGTTTGGAGCTGTTCCAATGTAAGAGAACAACAGGCAAAGCAGAGTCCGTCTGTCCGAGCGTTTGCAGTTCACATGTGCTGGACACGCGTGGGAAAATCACGGGCGTTCACATGTGTGTTTCCACGTGCATATTTTGTCAGGGAAAGCCGAGAGTGTACCATCCTCCATTTTTTTTTTTTTAAATCATTTGTCTACTGTGGTTTAGAAAACAATAAACAGTGTTTTTTTTTATCGCTGATTAAAGTCTAAATTAGAACTTCTGTATATTTGTTATGTCGTGTAATTTTTAGAAGATGCCTTCTCGCCAGTTAGAAAGTCTTCTCTGTGGCTGTGTTGAAAGCAACACTTATATATATTCATCATCCAGACATTTATGAACCAGTTAGGAATGAATCAAATTGAAGTTTGCAGAATCTTCATTGCAACCGTCAGCAGTTAAAAAGTGATCAGTACAGCTGGTAAACATCAAGATTATTATCATTCATTTAAAGAATTAGTGAACATGTGACGGCCAAATGCTACACACATACATCATGTGATTCCAAAAGCATGAGCATTAATGTGCTGCTATAACAGCCTCAGCTCTGAGGCTGATTTCAGGCTTTCCACCAGGCCGGGCTCACACTGGGGCTGAGGTAAAGACCTGCCAGCTTCTGTCAGACATTCTTTAGTAATAATATTTGCTGTAACCTAAACCACAAGATACATCAACCACCATTTCTCCTCTTCTTCTTCTACCAAAATGATTGCTTGCGAGCAGAAAGAACAGAGGAGGGTGAGCCACAGTTCAGCCTCCTTCCCCTTCAACTTCATCACGAGGAAATAAGAAGTAATTATCCTAACCTTTTCACATCAAATTACAGTGATACGGAGAAGACAGGGAAGATAATCTGACTCCATAAAACACTTCATACCACCAAATATCATCATAAAGAATCTCTAGTTATCACTGGAGCTCTCAGCTCTGTGTATTTTACTATTTGGATTTTACAACTCTCTGATGTTTTAATGACCCCTACATGCCCCCATTATATTAATATGGAGATGAGTCTGCGTGTGTGTGTTAGTGTAAATGTGCCATTTAGCCAGATGAGCCTTCTCCGAAACGTAAACGGAGAGCCGGTAGAGTTGGGGACCCGTGGGCCGCCAGGTTGCTAACGACCTTGTTAAGCGGTGTGGTAATTGGGAGCGCTTGTTTAAGAGCGAGGGATGCAGGCGACGAGGACACGGTGAGGGGATAGGAGGAGGTGGGGTCGTTCTAATCAGCACCGAGAGCAATGAGGTCATCCAAGCCGAGGTTAAAGGTCGGTCAAATTTACACGCAAACCGGAGTGACGCTGATACGATGGAACGTAAAATGAAGCCATGAGCAGGCGTATTTGTTCCCTCAGTACAAAAGAA
Source organism: Miichthys miiuy (assembly GCA_036365135.1). Classification (NCBI taxonomy): domain Eukaryota; kingdom Metazoa; phylum Chordata; class Actinopteri; family Sciaenidae; genus Miichthys; species Miichthys miiuy. The sequence continues at coordinate 21,090,782 of CM071613.1, forward strand.
CGACAAAGTCTGTAAATGTATTGGGAATCATTGGGAAATCAAGTTTAGGTGTGAGGACGTGTTGGAAATATCAACAGTGTACAGTACGGTACATCCAATGCTGAGTAGTCAGGATGTTGATCCGGGCAGCAATTGTGGTAAAACTGCAGCTTTTACTTAATTTTAACAATATTTTAATTAAATATTGCCATTGTTCATAATCTGGGGTGACAAACAGTTATGAATCTATACAGGCGTTTGATTTGTGAAGCTTGCTGTCCGAGAGGCAGACAGCCTTTTGTTTGGACTGATATAATGATTTATACTGACTGATTATAACCACAAATCTGAAGTTTTGAAAGCCTCAGAAGTTGAGCACTACAACAACAACACGTTGTTGTTTAATATTATAATAAGGTTGCTAAGAAAAAATGTAAGAGGATAAACAGTTTGTTTAATAGCATGTTTGACAGCTGCAATTAACGCGAGGCATTTTCAGTCAGTCTGGAGATTTGAACCTGTGATGGAATCTATTTATAGATCTCACACTAACGCTTTTTGTCAGCTGTATTTTATTCTAACCGGGATCAGACTGGCACTTCTACTTAGATAATCAGTCAACAGGGGCCCCAGGTTTGTGCCGCTGTGTGGCAACTGAAATCCATCTGAAGCGTGTGACATCTGTGGTTTAAATGAAAGTTTAATTGTTTTTCCACTTCTGATGATTGGCACAAAAGTAAGTTTCAGTACTGCTTGGAAGTCACGCATCAGTGTCCTCCCTGAATACGGCGTCAGTTATCTTGACTGTTTATTATTTTTTGGTTTGGTTTCTTGTTTTTATTTTTACAGTAGCTACATTTCTTTTGACTCACGAGGAAGATGAAATGTTATTTTTCCGTAGCGTTTGATCGAGGAGACTGCAGCTTCAGTGACTTTTGATCCCATCTTCTGGCCGTACTAAACACACACACACACACACACACACCTGGGAGTGATGCTGCCAAATTGTCCACCAAAGAACTGCAGGCTCAACAGACACTTATCAGCCATGACATACACACACACACACACACACACACACACACACACACATCAACACAGATTTTAATTTCCTCTCAGGATATGAGAAAATCGGTGTTAATAATACATGGTGGGACTGAGAGTGAAATCACAAGTCCAGATCGAAGCAGGCAGGCGGACCGGGCTGATTGACAGTTTGATCTGATCTGCACTAATGGAGGACTTGATGAAGAAGTGCGGGAGGAGGAGGAAGAGGAGGAAGTTTGAACGGCAGCCACTGTCTGCTCCTCCAATATATCACAGCTCCTCAACATCTTACAAACAAACTCTAAAAAGCCCTGGGCGTTTCAGTGGGCTGTGCCACATGTGTGTGTTTGTGTGCAGACAGTATGTGTGTGCCTGTGGTGTGTTAACTTGGAGAGGACTGCGTTTTTAATCAGAGTTCATTTTCCCCCCAAATCTAATTAGAAGTGTGAGGGTGGCAGGGTTGAGAGGAGGATGCAGGAGGCGGGTGGGAGAGCTGGAGGGTGAGATGGAGAATTAAATCCAAATGAAAAGTGCCTTCCGTGTCGACCTGAATCTAATGTGTGGCAGCAGAAGAGCAGGAGAAGCTAATAACGGCGTGTCGCCCCTCCAAGGTTAGCGCGGCAAAACAAAAACAAATTAACGCTCGAAAGCCCTCCACTCGCAGCGAGCACGGAGGCGGGGAGGAACGGAGGAGCAGATGAAGACGAAACAAGGGATGGAGAGAAGTGACTTCCTTCCACAGGTGGAACAATTCATTAGGAGAGGAGAGGAGAGGAGAGGAGAGGAGAGGAGAGGAGAGGAGAGGAGAGGAGAGAGAGAGGAGAGGAGAGAGAGGAGAGGAGAGGAGAGACTACAAGAGAAACCAAACAAAAACTAGATAATAAGTCAACATCAGAGAAGAAATAAATATTCCTGTATTGTTGTTTTTGTCATACCAATAAAAGATTTTCAAAATAAAACGTATGTTTAGGATATGAGAGACACGTAATCCACCTTACACTTCACTTCTTTTACCTGAAACATAGGTTGAATATCTTAAAAATCAATCAAATGAAGTGTAAAACTCAGAAATCAAAATTGTGCAGGATAAAACTATTTATACAACTACTTTGATAGTAGTTTCCTCATTGTAAAAATCATTTTTCATGCACATGCACCGTTCATTGCCCCTTCCATCTCATACTTTGTTTTTCCTTTAACATTTAATCTCTCACTGTTGCGTCTTCCGCTCTCCAGCTCATGCTACCTCATATTTTCCCTTTGTTTCCTCTCTGTCATCCCTCCCTCCCTCCTGTGTTTCTGCAGTGAGGCAGAGAGGTGGCTGGTGGACAATAAAGTAGTGCAGATCTGCAGATACGAGCGGTAATGAATAAATGATGATATTTATAAAGACAGGGGTGTGTTTGCGCAGAGTTAAGGGACATGTAAATACACACATTTATTGAAAGCGTTGATGGGGCGAAAAGGGGGCTCAGCATTCATGCACGACGTTGCCTCCAACTTCTCTGAGACGGGGCCGCTCTGTAAACCGATACTTCATCGTTTATTACTTTTTATTTTGCCTTTTATACACAAGCTTATTATCTGCTTCATCCTGGCATACCTTTATTGTCTTTAGGTAATTCTCTTCCACCGTCATTAGTGTTTCCTTTTCTCTCCCTAAATCCCTCCTTCATTTATTCTTCATTTCTCTCCGGCTCTGTGTATATCCCTCACTACTTTCTCAGTGCCCTGCTCTCTTATTTCATCCACTTCCTCACATTCGCTGCTTTATCTCAGCAATATCCTCCCTGGTATTTTTCCCTTTTATTAAATCATTTAGAGCAGAGAGTGACACGAAATATGAAAGAAAGAGGGAGAGGGAGGGGAGGCAGATTTGGACTGACAACAGTCTAGATGATAACACGAGAAAAACAAAATCTTGATTGCGTCTGAAGTAAACTAATTTTGCTCTTTTTCGATAAAAGTTATCAAAGATATCAGACATGTATTAAAAATATTAACACCATCTAAACACAAAATTTGGTTTGGAACTTTGGTCACGACGAAAAGCTCTGGAAAAGATTTTTATTTTTATTTTTTTACCAAACTAGTGTAACATGAAAAAGAGGCCACAAAAATTGTTGTCAGTTGTGAAAAAACACAATCCTTCACTGTTCTCTGCATGTCACAGTTCACACTCACTGAAATGACACCTGAAAAAACACATTTTCCTCCTGTGATTTTTATGACACACCACATGATCAGAGCTATACTTGGATCCTCACAGGTATTATACATATTAAAGTACAGACCAGGGACCTGTGGGTTTAAAAAAAAGATCCTAAATGACGCTAAACAGACTGAATATAATTTGGTTCCAGCCAAACTTTTCTCTCAGATCAGGACCTGTGAAGTATGACCAAAAGTTTAGAACTGAAAAAGCAGAAACAGTAAGCACTGAAGATGAAAACAGGAAATATTTGACACTTTTGCATAATAAATTAAAATTGTTCTAGATTTTAACTAACCAAATGTCAAAAACGAAATAGTTTCAGCGCTAAAGGACAGCCTGTTTAACCATTAGCGACATCAACATACAGTTATATGATACAATTATTTGTGCAACTTCACCACATTACAAGGGCACAGCAGCTGCTTTGCCCGCTGAGCCACCAGCAGGCTTCTACTACCTCGTTGTCCTTCCGTACAAGAAATCAGCCATTTTTTTTTCCTTTTAATTCACACTCCGCCATAAAGCACCTTTCTCCATGCATATCCATCTTTCATTTTTTTCCCCCCTCCTTCTGTCCTCACTGTGTTAATCTCTCTGCTCCCTGTTGTTTTTCTCCTGTTAAGAGTTGGTGTAATCCCTCTTTTCCTCTCCCAAAGCTCCCTTCATCGCTCCATTTCTCTGTCCCTGTCGAGAGGTGGAAACATCCTCGTGCCATCTGGTCTATGGTGCGACTGGGTAGCCTGTGATGGGATTCTTAATCATCCATATTCTCTGCCTGTGCTGCAGTCTCTGTATCCTAACACAGTCCTAACACAGGCTCCTCTGTCTTTAAGATTATTTCTTCTTGTCGTTTTTTTGGCTCTGTGGCTGTAATTTTTCTCTCTGCCTCTTTCCCTCTCATATACAGCGTGCACCATTAAGGGCATTTCATCAAATACTGCTGCTGCTGCAAAGCTCTGATTCACACCAGTAAATCAGTACTAAAAGCACAACATTTGTATGTATATGTGCTTCTGTGTGTGTGTGAAAGCACTGTGAGTCACAAAAAGAACAAAAAAAATCCTTCAGACTGGGTTAGCAGGATGTGTGTCGTATAATATACTGGATAACGCAATAATCTAAATATAGAAACAAAGTTTCTGTAAAAAAAAAATATAATAATATATCAAATATAATATACACAGTACCAGTTAAAAGCTTGGACACACCTTCTCATTCACTTCTCATTGTTTTACCGCTGATTATGTGTGAATGAGGCATGTGGCTCTCCTCACTTGTTGCAGCGTGAGAACTGTTCCAAATTTGGAGTGGGGTACAAATTGTTGTTAAATAACTGTTATCGCTTCCCACTTCACACAAAGCGGAGTAATACAAATGAAATTGTATGAGCCTTTCGAAAATGTGCTTGCATGGGGACAGTCCTGATCATATACTCGTAGGGAGGAAGTGAAGGGACCCAGTTTGCAGCCCTGAGGTAGACTCGGAGAAGTCCCGTGTCGATACGAGCGCATAGAGCTACAGCATTCATGGCTGTTAGCCTGACATGGGTTACATCTGCTGCAAAATAAAAGTCCAGCCTCGAACGTGTCACATGTGTGTGATTGTTTAAGACTTGTTCTTACCTATATCGTACGCCATGAAGTCAGCAGAAAAGCACTTGGCTCCGTTGCTTAGCGACGTGTCATTGTGAGTGTTTCCTCCGAAAACCAGCACCGTGCCACTCAGCAGCACCGCAGAGTGGAGATATCGTGCCAAACCACTCTCCCCAAGGATCATCCTGCAAGCACACACACACAGTTAGAGACAAACACACAGAGAAAACAGACTGCAGCTCTGCAAGTTGAGACATATTAGGAAAGTGTTAATTTGTCAGTGTGTGTGTGTGTGTGTGACATGTGTGTCCATGGTGCCATGTTATTGATGGCGTCTGTCTGGCTGTGTGACCTGGCCTGTGGTGACTGCCCTTCATACCAACTGTTCTTTGGGAGCAGCACACACGCGCACACACACACGCACGCACGCACACATACAAAAATACAGAAATATTCAACACAGACGTTGTAGGAGGTCTCAGTCTGCTGTGTGTGACCGCTTTGAGGTCAAGGGTCACATATCGGAGACCAACTGTGGTGGCTTTCTGCGGCTCCTTCAGTTACTGCAGCAACTCGGACTCCAGAGGCTTTGGTGTCTGACACTTCTTAAAGGAACACACTGACCAACTGATGAACATGCAGGACAAAAAAAAACGATCAAGAAAATATAAAAGCGCACGTTTTCAGCAGAAAGCTCCTGACATGTCCACCAGGGCAGCATAGAGTCATCTGCATGTCAGTGCACATGACTTGCTGGGAAGCACCAACATGCAGATGACTCTATCTCTGCTCTGGTAGACATGTCAGGAGCTTTCTGCTGACACACATGAGATGATCTTTACATCGAGGCTGCAGCTGTATGGAATAACTGGAATGGCCGGAAATGTTTCAGCCTGAGAATTTCAAAAGTCGACCAGCTCAAGTGGCACCTGACTCTGACTCCAAATTCCATGTGGAAAAGTGAGAGCCACAGAGAGACAGCAGATGTGTGTGTGTGTGTGTACATGTGAGCATATGTTCATGCGTGTGTGTGTGTGTGCGTTAAGTGAAGAGGAGAGACCGATCGAGCCGAGCGTCCTCTTTCACCCATCCATCTGCCCGGGGTCGCCTGAGGTCAGACTTGCTGTCACATCCTCCTATGCTCACTCTGCTCTCCTCTCTCTGAGAAGCACACTAACTCTCTTTCTCAGGAGGAGTTTACATACATTTTGAATACAACATTTGCAACAACATTGTTAGAAGGTATATACATGAAAATGTTGATTGAGTCTGTAAACAGAGGTTAACTGAAGGTAGGTCTGAATGTGTCAGCACTGTGAATAACTGGAAACCTGTCCAGAATGCACTCTGACTTTGACCTAGTGCATGATGGGATTGGCTCCAGCTCCCTGAGCATTTCAGAGACTGGCTGATTGGATTTATAAACAATAATGGATGTCAATGTAATTTCCATTTTGGCAGGTTTCAGCGTCGCTGCAGGACGTCGACATCTTCTGAACGCCTAAATGTTTGCAGTGAATACAAATGCATATTTATAAGTAACAATGTTCTGCATCTCACCATGTTTTTGTGTGGACGTGGTATCGGTACAGGTGGTCCACCAGGCCGTATTTGTTGTTGCTAAGTGCCTTGTATCCCCCGTGGACGAACACACAGCCGCTGGCCTCATCGTACACGCTACTGTGGCCGTAACCTCCCTGGACCACCGCGCCTCCGGCAGATACAACCTGCCACGAGTTAGATCCTGAGACACAGAGGGTAGAGAGAGAGGTCTTATTAATGCAGTAGATTCATGCAGAAAGATCAAAGTTGATCACTTAGAAAGTTTTTTGATGCTTTGGCAACTTGTGCTTTTCACTTTCATGCCAAAAAAGCAAAGCACTTTTAATTCTGGAGGTGCGACAGAGCGAGGGAAGAGAAAGGAGGAGAGACGGAGAGAGTGAGCCAAACAGTAAGAGAGGCCAGAGGAAATTAGAGTTTACTGAATTATAAAAGCGACCCTTTATTAGTGCAGCATAATGCATACTGATTGACTCAGGTGCATAGAAAATCATTTATTAAAAACAGGCAGGAATTACATCATCCAAGCAGACCCCAATAAAGAAAAGACACAACATAACAAAGCCTTAGAAGGAGTAGAGAACTTCAAAAGCCTGAGAAAAAAAAAACATGCCATCATCTGGAACAGCAAACCCCCGAGAACATGAGTACTGCTGAGAGCAGAGAGAGAAAACCTAAAAGGAAATGAACAAGAAAGAACCGCATGCAGCACCCTAAATGTATTTTAAATCTAAATCTCTATCAAGACTCTGCATCTGAATACACCCACTGGCAAATGACGGCAAAAGTTTCACCTGTAATAAAAGTCAACAGCAGGTCTTTGAAATGATTCAGACTAAAGTTCACAGTGTTTTAAATGTATTACGTTTACTGCACAGTACCACCTATGAGTGGCATTGCTCATGTATAGATGTCACTGGATGATATGTTTAATCACAGTTTATATCATATTAAACAAGCCACCCCTCGATGGGAAATCTCATGACGTATCAAACACATTTTTATATTTTACATATCTGATTTCACCGCTGAATTAGTAATGAAATATCCTCTGACTGCCTTAAAAAAATCACCCAGTTTTGTGAGTTGTTAAGTTTCATTTCATTCGTGCCTTCTTGCATTCAACGCAATACATTAAATCGTTTTTTGTTTTTTTTTTTTTGTAAAAAACACTGTCAGCTTGTCACAGAAAAGTCCCCAGACGCCCTTAAAAATGTTCAATTTTGTGAGTTGTTGAGTCAGAAGAATCTTTGTGAAGCGCTGTGCATGACAAATTCTTGATTTGTAAAAAGATCTGAAAATTTCCCTCCATCCCATAGTCATATATCTTGGCTACAATTCTTCAGTAACTAAATTTAACCAAACCTCATCAAAAGTACTGAAATGAAATGTTGCATTTGGCTGATATGTTATTATCAAAACGATCAATCAGTATCTGCCTCAAAAACCATGTCATGGTCTGGCTCTAATGCTTTGGCAGCATATTTCTGATGAAAACATCATGCCTGAAAACTGCATCGAACTGAGGAATGAGAGAAGTGACAGTGACAGACAGCAGAACACAGGCTACGAGTGAAAGAATTGGAAAAAAAGAGCGCAAAAGAACACGAGAAACAGCGATAAAGAGGAGAAACTATGAAGAAATGACAAGAAAGTAGAAGGTCAACTCTCATCTCATCTCTGGCAGCTAATTGGTGTGAACCTGCCTCTCTGAGTGGTCATTAAATCCTTTTACCTCATCTTTTACACTCCGCTTCTACTTCCCCCTGCTCGTTTCGAGGTTAGTCGCTCCCTCTGAAGCCTAATGATGCTCAGTGCAGACTTACGCCGTGACAATGTCAGAGGAAAGAGGAGGGAGGGAAGAGACAGAGGTGGGTGAAGATGAAAGTGATAGACAGATAAGGGGAGAGAAGGAAAAAGGTGAGGGGGAAAAGAGCAGGAGATGACGGGGGACTGAGGAGGAGTGATGACAGAAGGGGGCCAGAAACCAAGGCCCTGCAGATGAAAGGTGTAAACACAGAGGGGGAGTTGAGAGCGTAGAAGAAGAGCGAGAAGGAGGGATGAGAAAAACAGGAATGACAGGAAGGCTGCAGAGTGAGGGAATGTAGTGGATTCATTAATCATTGGCTTCGCCCAGACACTCCTTGGCCTGCGTGCCACCTCTTCTTAATGACCACACTGTGTATGTGTGTGTACTTTGTGTAGCTGTGTAACATGTTTGCCTTTTATAGTGTTGTGTGTTTAATGAAAGGTGTGTACATGCGTGTGTTTTCCTCTCCAGAATGTGTCAAAGAGCCAACGCTGACTCTAATTTTCAAGGCTGTGTGACGCCGCCATCTACTGGCAAAACAGAGAAACAAATATAAAGGCACACTAAATGGCCAGAAGTATGAGGACAGCAAACCATTGCTGTGGGTAGGCCAGCCGAGTTCTTACACGGCAAACTGGGAAAAGCATTACTGTATGGACCTGGCTTTGTACACAGGGGCATTGTCATGTTGAGACAGAGGTGGAACTGTTGCCACAAAGCACTCTATTCATCTTCAAATTACAAATAAAACTATAAATCATTTTAAAAATATGAATTACAAGTCAAGGAAATGTCAACAACTTGAAGAGTCTCTGTTATTGATTTCCATCAATTGGAAGCGGTCAGCGCGCGCACTTACTGATGTTGTACTCCTGAACTTTGTTCGTGTAGCTGTAGATCGGTGAGTAGCCGAAGAAGATCAGCATCACCGGCTCGCCATCGGCCAGCTCCACCACGTGGGCGGTGTGCCCCTCTAAGGCGTAGGGAGGAGGCGGGGCTGGTTTCTGTGGAGACCAGGTGCGTCTGGGAATGTTGAACACCCACATCTCATCCGTCACGTTGGCTGATTTCGCTTCAAGCTTCCCACCAAACATGTAGATGTCATCCTACAGGAGGGGGAAGATGGAAAGAGTTTAGTCTGTGATACTTTCTAAAAGGGTAACCTCAGTATTTTTCAGCCTGGACTCGATTTCTCATTTTTGTGTCTGCAGAAGCAAAACCAGCATTTGTGCACCAGCAAAGTATATCTACCAAAAGTGCTGTTTTTATCACTGACAGCTCAGATTGTTATTATAAGTGTCTGACAACGTTACAGACAGGAAGATCCACAGTAATTGACCTCCTAACACCGTAACATTTGATTCAAACTTGACAGAAACAAAACAAAACTCACTAAAACCTTGGTTTGTCTTGCCAACAATCCCCAACTCTGGCTGGGTCGAAATAAACCTTCAATTCACCAAGTTAGACGTTAGCTTCTTTAGCAAGTCGGCTGAAGCTATCTGTCCGTCGGGAATCTCTGTAAATCACTGTAAATAGATTTGAAGCTGAGGAGCCACAGAAAGCATGTCATTTCATTGGATTGTATAAGAAATGACAAACGCTACAAAACCTTGAAAAAAAATTGTTTCTTTTCATTGTCGGGCCAGATAATACACTTTAAATATACATTTTTATTGCATGGGGACTTTAGAATCAATTATTTTGTTTTATTTCAGAGTTTAAATGATGAACTAACATGCATTTATCTCCACATCAGCGCAGCCATGCTGCTTGTCATCACCTAAAATATCAGCGTAAAGCTAAAGGTCAAGAAGGGAAGAGTCAGCAGGTCTGGCTGGATGTCTCTGTTACTCCCTGAGATAAAAATAAAACATCTCTGCAGAGATGAAGTGAAGTCATTCCTTTCAGTGTAACGGGGAGAGTTTTAGGTTAAAACTTTTGTACAGTACAAATTGCGCCGCCTACAAATCTTCTTCAGGCTCTAGTCGGTCGCTCTGACCTCCTCCAGATTAAAATCTCACCTTCATCACAGACACATTTGTCTTCATTCTGCGTCTGCCCTTCACTATTAATTGATCTCTTCCACACAAAATAAGCACGTGTCCCAGTATTTGGACAGTGACACATCATGTGCCGCTCCACACTGTGAAGTGAGCGATCTATACTGGACACATGGATGCTTCTGGCTTTCTCATTTCTTCACAGGTAAAGGTGAATAATGGGTCAGTCTAGCATTTTCAAGTGCATAGTTTCAAGAGGTAACAATCGCTTTCCTTATTATATTAAAATATATTTTCACGCAGACAATTATATATTTAAATAGCTTGTTGCTTTCTGACCAATAGTCAAAAACTAAATATATATTCAGCTCACAAAAACTTGAAACAGAGGAGAGAAAGAAAAATGACAAATTCTTTCATTTGAGACGCTGCAACTACAAAATGTTTGTTGTTTTTATTTAATCAAAAGATTTATAACTTATCAGCAACAATAAAACAGGAAGTCTCAGCTAACTAAAGTTTCTGCATGAAGTAAAATACAAAGTGAGTTTGTCTTTCGGGTCTTAAAGTGTTGATTAAAACCGAGCGAAGACGAATATAATTTAAAATCTAATTACAAAGCTCCGTTTATGTGCCGCTATCACTGACATGCAGTTCTGCTGCATAATAACAAGAAGTGCACTTTAACTACACTATCGTTTATGTTTTATTGTTCTCTACAAATGAGCTAAAGCATAATCGTATTTTCAGAACTCAAGCTGTCAGTGTTGAGAACGGTGAACTGATTGTTGGTTGCTTTAATTGGCTGCAGGTGTTTCTGTTTGACCCTCAGATACCGAGGAAGACAACAGACCAAAGCTCAAATCTGAAACTTCTCGCTAAACTTTTGTGAAAACGTTGAATAAATTATGAAATTTGCATCTTGCCATGAGTGTGGTCTGCGTTGAAGTTTGTGCGGGTGTGTCTGCTTATGTGTGCAGCTATTTCTGTGACTTATCACCTTTATATGCGTGCATCAAATACACAGTACCGTATTTTCATATTCCACTTGCTGAGACGACTTATCTCTTTCATTTCAATGAAATGCAGCAGCAGCCACGGCTGTATTACCTGGTAGAGAGCCAATGAGTGGCCATATCTGTAGAGGGGGCCATTGCCGACGGGCACCACATCCCACGTACTGCTCTCCAGGTTGTAACTGTTAGAAAAAATGAGAAAAAAATCAAATAAAAACTGAGTTGGAAACTGTGATGATCAAAAAAGTTAAAATACAAAAAAACTATGGCTCAGTTCCCATCACGTGTTCTAGTAAACTGTGCTTGCTCACCTAAATGGAATGCACTCATCACGCTGTGATGGGTCTATTGACTGTCATTATAAAAGCTTTTTGCTTTGATTTCTACCCCTTAGATCAGATTTACAGGACAGACAGCTGCTGAGACAGGCTGGTGCTGCTTACTTGAGGACCATGTGGTAGTTGGAGTAGTTGAAAGAGTAGCCTCCCACCACCCACATCAGCCCAGAGTGCACCAGGGCCTGATGGGACGCCCGACCCAGAGACTGAGCTGACGGTTTGATGCTCGGCAGCACCCAGAAGGCCTCAGTGGAGGGAACGGACAGAGAGCAGTCTGGACCTGAGACAAAGAGAGGGAGGAGAGACACAAAACTACAGCCATCAAGACAAACTCTATGCAAAGTGAAGATTTTTATGAAACTCATTTTAACATTTTTACTGTGTGCAGAATTTGATATTATATAAATGTCTATATAACTTTGGTGCCAGTCTCAAAAAAGGTCCCAAAGAACTGCTGCTTATTGTCTTTTTAAGTGCTCTGTAATTTGTAAAAGAAACCAAAAAGAAACACAAGCTATAGAAGATATTATGATTGAGAGTCCTTCTGATAGATAACAGATAATACAGTCCCCTGGCTGAGGCCGCAGTCCCTGGCTGTCACACAATGGAGGGAGATGGTTAAGGATGTTTATCTGCACGGAAAACATTAAAAGAAGACATTGTTGATTAAGCAGTCCCTCGTTATTTCATTTTGTGAGCTAAGAGGCCATGAAACGGTGAATGTGGATTTCCATCTGGTTCTCATGGGAACCAATGAGACCTACTGACAAACTGAATAATAAAAGCTATTCTTAAATCAAATAAATCACCCACAGTTTGGTTTAATATTCCCTCATGCACATACAAATAATTATAAAAGGAGATATCGTTTTTCTTTCTATGGGAATAACATGAAGAGAGACACATTACATATTTTGTTTTGATGGGAAATTCGCAGCATGCACTGCATCGACTGAATCTTTAGATAAGATCGGACAATCCTTTGACTTCTGGAGAGCATTTAAGCTTGTTTTCTTTGGAAATGAAGTAAAACTACAAGAGAGGCACGCTGATTACATTTAAGAGCCGTTGACAGCAATACTATCAACACTACGATCTTTTTTTTTTAAGTGTGGTCTGTTGACCTCTCTGCTCCTCAAAGCTTCTAACGAGGCAGGAAGAGTGACAAATGAGACACGAGGAGAAGAAGGAAATAAAAACACTCATTCACAGTGGCACGAGTGAGAGTGGAGGGACGGGCAGGGAGACGAGGAGGACATGCTCTTTTCATTAACACAAAACCATATTTTTTGCTGGTTGCTGTGGTGACCAGCATCTTTATTACCCCCACTGTTTGTGCATCAGATGGCTGCTCTGAGGCTGTGAGGCTGTGACCCGCACCGAATCTGCACCCGCAGAATCACACCAACACCTACACGGACTTTCTGCAGATTTCAAACGAACAGATACGCTGCCTGTGAACTACGGATGTTTACATATCTCCACCCACCTTGTGCATATGTGTGACAGCCGTGTGCTGATTTAATTTTGCATTAAGATCAAAGTTAGTGTTAAAGTATGTCAGAAATTAGACACCACTGAGGGGGTGCCATTTGTCATACGGATTATTTACTTTTAACGAAATGAATATTGTAGAGCGGTTTGCACTTGGATATGTGAATATCCATATCCATTCATTTATGATAACAGACACCTCATCATGCAGTATCTCTTACGTAATGCTTATCTTCATGCAGATTATTATATTAGTTCTGTATTGCTTCGGTCATACTGCACACTCCAACAAGCCTTTGACACTTTACAAGATGCACTTTTTATTCTGCAAACAAGACTATATATTCTCTATTCACTGTTCTCCAGAACCAGATGTACATCTCTAGGAAACAGTTAACCACCAGATATCTTCTTTGGTGGATACTTGTTCAGAAACAGAGCTCTTTTTTCAACGTTCAGTCAGAAGCATTTCATTTAGGCTGGCTTTTGACTTGGACTTTTGGTCAATTAAAACCATGATTACAAACTACGTTGTGTTCTGTTGTTGTCTGCTTGTTTGTTTTCTTGTTAATTATGTTTTGTGTGTATTTATTCTGCCTGTATTGAAAATGAGGGCGTACCTTACAAAGGCTGAATACATAAATGTGTTTGTTTATGTGTTAAAGTAGTAACTGTCAAGATTAATGCTTTTGCAAATGAATTTGTACTCTCTCTGCTCTATGTTGCGTCTTAGTGGCCATGTGGCCTATTTTTTTATGCTGGTTGACTTTTCCAGCAAATGTTCAGGTTTTGTTTTGGAACCGTTCTATTGAGTCTACTGCACAGACACACACCTTTCTGTCTCACTCATGTCTTCACGTCCAGCTTCTTTTAAGAATAACATTCATCTTTGTTTTTGATTTTGTGAAAATCATTTTTTGCAACACTAAACTCACACAACTGCTAAACTTCAAAGATACCTGCAGACTTTCAACAGCATGACCCATATGGTTTAGTGCATGACCAGCAGGCAAACATCATGTAGAAAAAGATTTCTCTGTCTCACTCTATAATTTGAAAGATTTAGGAGACAGATCCATTAACTTAAAGTGCTGAAGATAAGTGCAGGAATCACCCAGAAGCAGTTTGATGAACAATCAAGTGAAATGACTTTAATAATTTAAGTCCAGTGTGGTACTGAACGGGTGTCTCTATATGTCTGCTGAGAGTCTGCCTGTTGTTGTTGTTGTTGTTGTTGTTGTTAACTTGAAGTTCGGGATGATTGCGAGCTGATATTTACTGTGACTATTTCCTGTGTGATGGGTTCCAAATGTCTTCAAAAGCTGAATTATTATTTCTAATTTCATGCCAGCAATCAATTGGTCAGGGCAGACGCAGCATTTTAAACCATCAATTCAGAGCAAATCTCTTCAAAAATGTTTTTTTTATTGACAGTGTTACTTTTTACTGACACACATGCTGCTTTTTAAACTCATTAAAACTGACATGTATGTCAGCAGACAAAATAAGCTACAATAAAGCTTAGAAATTAACATTTAAGAACTAAAAGTGGCTTCACGTCTATTATTTTCATCTGTTTGGACGTGTGTGTGCACCATATATCCAGGAGGGGGCAGTGCTTCACCAGATGATCTAATTTCACGGCACTGAAACGTCTGCTGGAGTCAGATTAAAAATATTATCATCGATATAAAAGATAACATTGCTTCTGAATTGTTCGAGGGCCAGGCAGAGTATAATTAAACACTTAGTGTTGTATTGATGAGATTGCACAAAACTCCCATCATAGATACAAAACTAATATTAATGTGTGTGACTTTCATATTGATGCCTCAGACAAATAAGGAAAAAAAGCAATTTAAGCACTATGTGAAGATTCTTCATTGACAACAACATTAACATTGAGAAATCGCTGTAAGTGCTTTCAACAAATGAGGCAATTACTGAGGAAATTGGCAGCATCTTCAAGCCATTCAATGTATTTCATATTTATGGGTGGTCCATGTTAAATTTCATCAATGTGCATCAAGAAATAAGCAGCATTTTCTGGAAAAGGAGACCAGCATTGTAAACTTGTTTTCAGTCACAATTATGCCACGTATCGTAAAGTTGTTCTGCCGGGAGGAGGAAAGTGTTCGCAAGCGAGACATAAAAAACAAAAATCATGAATATATTACGCGCCACCAGGCAAGATTTCCCAAGATATCGCATCTATTGTTTCATGATATCAAATAATGTTTAATCAGGAAGCATTACGTTGGGCGCAGACGAGAAAACTGCTGCTGCCGTGCTGTTTGTAACCACTCATCCTGTCTGTTTCCTGTTCGGCGCCTTTTCACATTAATAATGAACAAAACAGAAACATCAAAAAGATCCTCTTCATCAAAGGCATCGTGGGGAATGTCGTGTTTGTTTTGAGGATAAATAACATTGGTGGTGATTGGCAGGTCAAACTCGACTAAATTAGGTTGATTTGTGACAAACAGGTCCTCACTACATGATGAAATACATGAAGTCATTGCATGCAATAGTTATATGTAAGCTAAAACTTTGATATTATATATTAAGTCATAGATGAGGTAGTCAGGATACATCTCTAGCCCTTTCTTGTCCTTACATTCTCACCATCTTCCATCTATCCTTCTGAAATCGTCTCTTTGTAAACCTGAACAGCTTCAGGTAAAAAGCCACATCTAACCGTTCTGGCTGAACTCCAATGAGACCAAACGTTCCTCAATAGACCTTCTCAGCTCTTTCATATATCTGCTTTAATTTCCCTGATAAAATATTCTGTTCCCTCTTCCCTGTCCCGTTTGTCCTGCTCTTTTACCTTGCCAGCTGTCGTTGCAGACGCAGAGCTTTTCTCCAGTCAGGTCACAGTAGCCGTGATCCGGGCTGCCACAGTTATCCCTGCAGTACGGGATGTTGCAGGCTTCTCCTTTCCAGTACTCCTCACATTCACAGTACACGCGACCCGAGACGGAGTTCGCTGTGCTGCATCTGCCGTGGCCCGAGCAGTTGTTGGGACAAGAGTTTATCCTGCGGGGAGACACAGTTTGGGAGGATGTCAAGGAACTTCTTCAAGGTTATACAGTACCATGAGCACAGAGAATACCTGATTGTGACAGGCCAGATAACAGCCACAGCTTTGAGATACTGTGGATGTCTCTTGAAAGTAAAGCTGAAGTAGTAGCTGGAAAGCATTTTAGGCAACTACAGTCTTGTGATTTCTCTTGCTGGTTGTAGTGCTGTAGTGCAGCACTGCAGCTCTTTAAGGAGCTTTTTAGCCCCTTTTAGCTGATAGTTTTGGTTTTAAAGCATATTCACGATATGTTTTCCTCACATCTTAAATCTACCACATGATTTAGGAGAAAGAAATGGTATGAGAATCAATCATTTTAAAGTAGGATAATTCTCACGCAGTTATGTGAAATAATGCATTCTGTAAAGGTAAATTAGCCATCATATCATGAATGATTTAATAACTGCACAGCCTGTTTGGATTATTTCTTATTCTTTAATAAATATGGTGAAGAACGAATGGACCGATTAGACCAATGATATAATACGAAGCTCAGAACAATGAGTAGTGAACATTAGTTTAAGAGGTACGCACTTCCAAATCTTCATTCACCTCTTGTTCCCGTGTTTGAACGCATTTATTCTAAAAGGCCTTGGAACACAAGCCTCTGACAGTTGAATGTAACATACCCAAGAAATATGGGACATATAAGAGGTATGGAGCAAGACAGATATCTTTTCAGAGAGAGAAATTAGATATATAACGAGAAGGACACAAAGAAAAAGACACAAAGGAGACTGAAAATGAGAGACCATTACATATAAAGATCTAGCAGGCTAAGTAGTGGGATGAGATGAGTGAAATGACACGTACTGTGAACTGCAAACAAAAAAAAACATTGATATACTGATGTCAGATAAATACACATGCTGAAAGAGGTGAGAAAAAACAGACAGGAGACGAGGACCATGAGCAGAAAATCATCTTTTCGTTAATACAAAAAGCTGGTTTGCTACCGTGACAAGAGGGTCGTCATGACAACCTTTCTTTCCCCTCTGTGTGTGTGTGTGTGTGTGTGTGCTGAGAGCCTTGAGGCTGTGTGACTGTACACACTAACTCCCTTCACCCCCCTCCCATGTGTCCAACCTACCACATATCATTCAATTTTCCATCACTTCTGGCACAAAGCAGCCAGGTTCATGTCTGTGAGTAAGAGGTGGCGACACTGTGTA
Organism: Miichthys miiuy; assembly: GCA_036365135.1. Lineage (NCBI taxonomy): Eukaryota > Metazoa > Chordata > Actinopteri > Sciaenidae > Miichthys > Miichthys miiuy. Next base: position 21,108,090 of record CM071613.1, read on the forward strand.
GACAGCATTACGATGTGCACTGTGAGTTTGTGTTTGTACTGTACACAGAGGTGGAAAATAATAAGAAGGGACACCAGCTGCATGCAGTGGGGAGCCAGCAAACAGAGAGTCATGATGCATTTATGGTGAAACAGTTCCAAACCCTGGTGTCTGATTTAAAGTATAACTACTACTACCTCTGTAATAAACTAATCAAACCTTTAGAGTAGAGGCCATCTAATTTTTTTAGCATGTAGGGCATTCTCCATTTTAAGGGCTACCTATTATATTATATTTTCTCCACTGGAAGGGCACCACAGAGGGCACTTCATCACGTGTTTTTGCACATAGCATCCACTTTGCAGGGTTTGTTTTTAATGGGTTTGCTGAGTTAGATGTGAAAATATTCTGGCTTGAAAACTGACAAAAACCAAGCTCAAGCCTAACTCTCAGTGCATCAGATCCAAACAAACCAAGACAGCAACAATCATACTGCCAAAGTGGAGGCTTCAAAACAGTTGTCCGCTGGGTATATGCGTGTTAACAAACAGTTGAACAACAGGGTCATTCGTTTGCGTTCATGTTTCCCCATGATGAATAATCCATCCTTGTGTATCTGCAATCTGTGTGTATTTGGATTAGTCTGACACTGGGACAGAAAGGCAGAAAAAAAAAAAGAGAAAATGAGTGACGATTAACGTCTGGACATTACGAGTAGGCGATGTTGAAGCCGGTCAGGTTGTAGGCAGCATCGCTGAAGAAGTGAAGCAGAGCGTAGCCGGACGTCGTTACTACCTCCGGGACTGTCTCGTTACCTCTGGACTCTGGTACAACTAAACCACTGAGAATGAAGGAGAAGAGAAGAAGACAGAGAAAGACACACAGTGCATATCAAAAACATTTTTTAAAAAGTAATAATGATAAAAAGCTTTTTGAAATGCTGGTGAATTTTTATGGCCTCTGGTCTAAAAGCACCACAGGAGGAGATAAAAAGGATTCCATTTGAGCAATTGCAGACCCCACTACAAATATGACAGTGATTAGCTTTAAAGTAAAACAACATTGCAGTGCAGAGTCAAACCGCGTTTCACTTTTATTTGTTTGATGAGGTTTTTTCAGTGGGGGTTGGCGGTTTCTTATGTGGTCGGCCTGTCTTTTTTTTAATAAATGCAATGCACTGCAAACATCCTCGCCCATAATGAATCTGAGTCAAAGCCTCCTCCTCCCTGCTGCGACTTTTTTTTTTCCACCCAACACAAGTATGTAACAATTTATAATGAACAATGTAAGCTTATTTATTGTAGGTAGTAATACATAGTAGTAGTAATATATATTCAAGTATATACAGATATTTTTTCTTTGGTTGGAATGGGCCAAATTATCTCCTTTATATCCTGAAGGCAGCTGAACTCTCAACAGGAGATAAGCTAAAATTGCAAGCAGAATAGAAAGCGGGAGGTTGCTAAATTATTATGCTATTACTGTTTTTTTTTAATGAATTTCTGTCAAACGAAAGAAACCCACCCACACGCTTGTAAATTGTCCTTCGGAAAAGCTCCAGAAAAAGAAGTGCTTTTCAGGGCTAATGTGAGTAATTGCAATATTTTCTTTCTATTATCGCCGTATTGCGGTACAGTGGTAATTATGAGGCCCATTGTTTGCCCGCAAATGGACTCATTTGACTGCATAAGTGCAGATTTGTTGGAGCTTTTGAAGCTACGCCAAAGGCTACCTGAGTCATTTCCATATTTCCCCCCCCCCCTCTTGCAGCTCTCGTATTCAGAATAGCAAGTGCTCACCTGAAGACAGCAATCAAAGGCGCATAAATGGAGTCTCCATCATAGACGTACATGTGGTCCCAGCTGCACTCGGTGGCAAAGTGATTGAAGCGCAGCCTGAGTACTGCATTAGGACTGGGAGACAGATCACAGAATATATAGGTATGACAAAAATGCATTTGATGAATATATATTACCCATATGCTTCAAATGATTCTTACTTTTGAAAAGCGTCTCCACTATTTATGAAGTCTGTTGTTATGATCACACATTGACTCCGCAGGGACTCACTTCAGAAAGCCTTGTTGCAACACTGGTGATTATTAAATGTGTCCTTTTTTTAAGTAAAAGTCTCCTTCACGCTGCAATTGGTGTATTTTTACACACAGAACACACTTTTACACCAATTCTGATCATGTTTCTTTTCAATATCCTGGTTTCAGAGCTCTAAAACAAGCTCTTTTCCTGTTCTGAGAAACCTTTATAAGCTAATTACTTCGAATCCTACCGCGGCAGGTTACAAACACCAGGTTTCTGATCACTGTATGCCATATGTGCAGTCTCAACTCATGTTAATAAATAAAAAATAATGATGGTAAATGATGTAAAAAGGATTTAAAAGCTGCAATCAAAGTGAATAAGCGGGTTGATTTATGCACCATGTGAATTTCATAACCCAAATATGATCAAAACCAGAACAGGACTCCATCCCTGGATACTAGTGTGCATGTAAATGTAATCAGTGTTCATTGTAATACACAATGCAACAGCTTGATGAAACAAGCAACATACTAATACAAGGATTTGTCCCTTGGACACTCGGCCCATTTGATTTTGATGTTTCTTGTGGAAATTTTGATCTGATGATGCTGAAAAAGCTCATTGGGTTCAACCACTGGGGATAATGAATATTCAGAACAAATGTAATGGAAAGTTGTGGTCAACTGGTTCATTTTGACCCGAACAGGCATGAACTGTCTTCTCCTCTTGGGACCATCAGTATCATCACCAAATGTTGCAAGTGATTTCCAACCGTTGTCATCATAACCAGCTGGGAAGCATCTTTTGTCTTTTTACTGCGTTTAGGTGTAACCAGACCACTCCCGCTTAGCTTAATAGGAAACACTTAACTGGAACATTTTCCCTGTAAAAGCTCTGAAAAATCAATCAAAAGCAACTCGTAAGTGCGAACAGGACAGATAAAGAACTGGGGGAAACTAAGAGGATGACAAATTAACGAACGCGGCTATACGTTTCACAAGTATAAAGACACACTTGATCTATCCAAAACTGGATGTCCTCAGATGAACATTAAGAAATGATACAATCCATGTGCAAAAGCAGTAGGTGCATGTCCAACGCTTTCTCACTACTCCTACTCCTATCGCTGCATGGTCAGTGCCTCTACTCTTCAACATATGACACTGTAGGTACCCCTCTAGTGTCAATTCTGGACATGCAGGACTCTGCAGTCAAGTTAGCAATAATAAATATGTCAACATCTGGTCAAACTTTCAAAATAAAGCACACTTTGGTTAGGTTTAGTTACTTAGATAGCCTATGTACCTTAGAGGAAGTCAGCATTGACTTTTGCTTTGACACAGGATACAAACAGTAGACTTCTAGGTGAAAGTCTTGTGTTTGTCAGACCCATCCATCCATCCATCCATCCATACATCACCTGACTTTGACCGCACATCAAACATTAAGTTACACAGCCATGTACAGACATAATGCTAGAGGGGTACCTCTAGTGCAAGGCAGCAATATTTGACAAGTTTGGAGTGAGAACCATCAGGACATTTTGACCTTCTGGTTGTGCAAAAAGTCAGAGAATCATCCGTCATACTGAATTCCTGTATTACTATGTGCACTCGGTTGTCTTCAGCATGCATATCTGAACAGTTCGGAGCACAATAAGCACATTCAAATACAACTCCTTCTGTTTACACGGTGATAAAGCTCTCTTTATCTGGAGCCCTTAAGGCTGATACAAGCTGGACGATAATAGGAGGAGAAGAAAAACACTGATACTTACTATCCTTCTATTAGCCACGTGCATTTGGTCTTGTACTTGTAGTTTACTGGTCCATCTGTGAGAGAGCCTGACAGGTCTGTTAACCTGTAGAAAGACATACAGAGGGGAGGAAAGACAGAGGTTTAGTCTGACGACAAAACGTGCCATACGCTAAAATCAAATTTGCTGAATCAAAGCCAAACAAAAGGATCAAACTGAGAAGTTGCAGACATCCACAATTCAGAGCCGCTTCTCAAACGTTTATCTTGTGGCAACCTAAAACAAGGCATCCATTCTTATGTCAGTGCGAGTCTCCATCACTCAGACCAGGGGATGTCTTGTCGCTGAAACTGGCGTGATTTATACTGACACTTAAAGTACTCAGATGCAGGTAAAGCCGATGTGAGGCTTTAAGAGCAGTCAGTACTTTTATAAAACACTTCACTGAATTAACTAAATGAACACTGCTGCTACAAAGGTGCAACACGTCCTTCATGTTGGGTGTTTTCAAAGGATTTCCTGTTTTCTTTGACAATTTAGTCAATTTAGTCTCCCTGCTGCACTATTCAAGTCTGGCTTTCACTTTTTCTTGGTTACAGTTGTTTGTTTTCTCTCCACTATTCAACATAACCACAATATTATTGATTTATTTTGAGCCCCAAACCAGCAGTGCTGATTTGTGCAAAATAGGCAGGATTTTTTTTTTTTTTCAGAAGATTCATCAACTCTGGTTTGTCTCGTCCTGTTTGTTCATAGAGTACTGAACTATGGTGAACTATGGGGGTGATTAGCTTAGCTTAGCATAAAGACTGGAAGCAGGGGGAAACAGCTAGCCTGCTTCTCATCATAATCCAAGAATCCGCTAACCAGTAACTCTAAAGCTCGAGCTCCACACTTCACTCGCAGACATGCATTTCTCAAAATGTTTAAATTTAAATGTGATGAACATTTTTCCTATCCAACATTTACCTGTTTTACTTGACTTTATTAAAGTCCTCCTCTCCCTTTCCAAGCATTGGCCACACTACCTGCTCCTGTTTGATTATCAGCTGACAAAGATCCAACGTTACACCTGCTGCATCATGTACATCCTGCACTGCATTTAAGTAGATTTCCGTGCCCTTGCTGCTGCTGCTGCTGCTGCTGCGTAGCATACAGCTCACTAGCATGGCCAAATGGAGAACAGCCTTAGTCATGCATCACAGACACCGCTGATGGAGCATACAGCCATCCCTACATTATTTAACTTTGGGTTAATGTAGGTTATTTTCTCTTTCAGTCTGATAAAAAAATAAACCTTTTCACTTAGGGACCTGATATATATAAAACCAACTCTACACTGTAGCATTAGATACAGAAATAAATGAGCAATTAATACAGGAAACATGCAAAATATGTAAATACACTGCTCAAAAAAATTTTTTAATCAGAGTATAGCATCAAGTCAGTTCAACTTCTGGGATATTGATCCAGTCAGATAAGTAGCTGGGGGGATTGTTAATCATTTTCATCTGTTTTGGTGTTAATGAAATTAACACTAGAGGGGCAACAATGAGACGACCCCGAAAATAAGAATGGTTTTACAGGTGGAGGCTGCTGTGCAAGGAGGAACAGGATGAGCGCTGCCAGAGCCCTACAAAATGACCTCCAGGAGGCCACTGGTGTGAATGTCTCTGACCAAACAATCAGAAACAGACTTCATGAGGGTGGCCTGAGGGCCCGACATCCTGTAGTGGACCCTGTGCTCACTGTCTGGCACCGTGGAGCTCGACTGGCATTTACCACAGATCACCAGAATTGGCAGGTCCGCCACTGGCGCCCTGCGATTTCACAGACGAGAGCAGGTTCAACCTGAGCACATGTGATAGACGTGAACGGGTCTGGAGACGCCGTGGAGAACGTTATGCTGCCTGCAACATCATTCAGCATGACCGGTTTGGTGGTGGGTCAGTGATGGTCTGGAGAGGCATATCCCTGGAAGGATGCACAGACCTCTACAGGTTAGACAACGGCACCCTGACTGCTATTAGGTATCACCATGAAATCTTTGGACCCATTGTCAGACCCTACGCTGATGCAGTGGGTCCTGGGTTCCTCCTGGTGCAGTTCCTAGAGGATGAAGGAATTGATACCATTGACTGACCCCTATGCTCGACTGACCTAAATCCAATAGAACGCCTCTTGGACATTATGTTTCGGTCCATCCGACGATGCCTGGTTGCACCTCAGACTGTCCAGGAGCTGAGTGATGCCCTGGTCCAGATCTGGGAGGAGATCCCCCAGGACACCATCCTTCATCTCATTAGAAGCATGCCCCGACGTTAGCAGGCATGCATACAAGCACGTGGAGGCCATGCAAACTACTGATTACCATTATGAGTTGCTACAAAGACATTTTGGCAAAATGGACTACCCTGCCGTATAATTGTTTTGCTTTGATTTTGGGGATTGTCTTTGATAATTTTCATTTCATTAATAATGTGGCATCCCATTTGAGATTGTGGTGAGGTGTTTTCAAAGTGTTCCTTTAATTTTTTTGAGCAGTGTATATGATCTCAGCCAGCAGGGATGCAAAGTGTCTCAGACAGCCTTGAACGAAGGAAACACTGGTGGCAGAATAACAACATTCCTCTGAGGCGATGGAACATGACATCCTGCTAATGTCAAGGTAAGATAGTGAATGTTACAGTTGCCATAGCAATCCCGACATGACATATTCGTGTGGCAACTGTAATAACTACAATCCTGGCGTGAGTGCATTAGTGTGCCTGGTTAACGCTGGTCACACCTGTCAATCAAATTAATCTCATTCCATTGCAGAGTGAAAAGGTGTAAATGGAGACACGCACGCACATGAACATGTCAGCGTCACAGGCTGCGCTGAAGACATCGCAGCCTGCCTCGGGTCGGACAGTATGTTACTGTATGCGTGTGTGTGTTCATTATCCGAGCCTGCAGTGTCACTGGTCATAGTGGGGAGCTGCCAGACCAGACGGGAAGTTAGAAAAACAGCAAGTGAATTTTTTCTTGTTGTGTCCTCTGGGAATGAAACAAAGAATAATTGTTTATTTGTGGAGCGGTTTTCAAGGCCAAGCTACAATGCGCTTTACAGGGTAGAGGCAGTTACAGTAAAACATAAAATCAGATAAAATGGAACATTAAAGGAGAAACGTCCAAGAACTGACCCAGAAAAATAGTTTATGAATTAAAAAAATGAACTAACATCAGCAGAATGTGAAGAGGCAGCAGCTATGACGTTATGTATTGTGTTGCATAAGATATCTACAAAAATTAGCATGCTAACCTGACTAGTGCTGCGTCTGAATTCCCACACTTCGATACCAACACTTGCTACCTGAGGGCATAAGTGTGTTCACACCGTTAATAACGGCACAATGTTGAAGGTGCGCTCATAACGAGTGTGGAACGCTGGTCACAGAGCTGTTTACCAATGAGAGGAGAGCTCAGACTTTATTTTATAATCGTTTGAGATTAAAAAGTGGATTTATCTTCACTCACTTCTCAACCTGTCTGCAGTTGCATTGTTGTTGTTGTTGTTGTAGCTATCTTTGGGCACCCAGAGCTGCTTCTTGGAACACTTTACTTTAAACTTTACTTTACTGTGAACTAAGTTAGCATAGCCCTGAGCGATCTGAACTCGAAAACAAGCATTTTGAAGAGAGACAAAGTACGAATTCAGACTTTTTTTTTGCAAACAACCATCATGATGAAGTTATTTCAGCATGCTTCTGATCCATTTATTGCAATTAAATCTGCAAATTCTGTTTATTTTGGGTTCATACTGCTGTAGTAAGCGGGTTCAGGAGGTTGACCGGGTCGTCTACTAATGAAAAAAATCAGCAGTTCAATCTCCGTCTCCTCCAGGTTTATGCAAGAATTAGAAAGAAGAGAACTTAAACAAGACATACTCAACTGGCTGAAACACAGTGTGTATTTAACGGTTCCTTTTTTTTAAAGAATTTAAGCTCCATGTTGAACACAGAATGAGGGCAAACATTAAAATGAAACCTTTCTGGTGCAACTTCAACCTACTGTAGCCTAAAGGTGCTCCCTACGGTGAATGGTTCTGCGGCCTGCTGACTTTGGTGTTCTCTACAGCATTACTGAATGTGCAGCAGTGCGGCACAACTCAGTCAACGCAGCTATTGGCTGCATCTGATCTGACCAACCTGTACAATAAACTACAGGCGGATATCCACCTACAAACACTGATGTTTACAAGAGTAGTTGGGCAGTGAGGCTTACCAACATTTGACCAACCAGCTAAAATAAAAGAATCTTTTTTTTTTTTTTTTTCAGGATTTGCCGTGGGACCTAAAAAGGAAGCAAACTAGAGGTGGGACGCAGAAAAACACGCCATTATCAGCACCGTCAGTCAGTGCATGAGATTAAGAGCGTGTCAGGCCGAATGCGCTGCTTCTCTGTAATGAGAAAGAGGGAGGGCAAACAGATTGCAGCACAGCCGGACACAGGCCACAGTAAATGCTAAAATGCTGCCAATAAAACACATGAACACAGAACACACAGTGCATACACTCGCAGACACGTGAGGATGAGGAGGTGAAAAATCACTTTTCCGTCTAGCTCTCCATATATTTCTCTATCCATCTCTCCTATCAGTCGCTGATGATCACAGTTTGATCCCCTGGCTTTAATCCCAGATTAGAAGACAAATATTCATGTCATGATGCTGTGCGACTCAAAAGACGACGATATTAATGACGGCGACGATGAAACTCTCGTTTATGGTCTCTTGCAGACGATGACACATGAATACTGTAGATTTCTGGAGTGATATTCAAAAAGATCTATCGTCTTTTGTCCTGTCATATTAATCCAGCGGTGTTAGTGATGCTTTCATTTCTCAAAATTAAGACCACGTTTCACAACCTGCAAGATCATTGCAGGAACATATTGTAAAAGAGAGAGGAGACAGCAGAGGTAATTAATAGAGTGCGATGTTCTCGTCTAACATAAAAACAAACAAAGCAAAAAATAAAAGTAACCAGCTTCTCCTGAATCTGGACGCTGTGTTTTGACAGAGTGAGCTGAAAATGGAGAAATGGAAAAAGTGGAACAAGCAAAAATATGAGAGGCAATAAAAAAAAAAAAATGTTTCAGGAGCATTTTAAGCTCCTGCACACACTGCAATGGCTAGTCTTTAAAATAAACTAGCTAAGTTAACCAGCTATGGTTAACTAGGTATTAGGTATTTAGGTGCCACATGTAAGTCGTGTATATTATGAAAGCTTTCCTGACAATTCGTCCCAGCACTGCAACAATAACATCCCCTGGAGCCTCAAATGCATTTTCAATCAAGGACTTTATGTTATCCTTTTTTGAACCAGTTCATATTTAATGTATGACACACTACAATTAAAGCCTGACATAAGTTTTTGTAGGTCACGGTTACGATCCTTTCATCCATTTTCTATCCTCTGCTGGAGGACAGCACCTATCACATCAGACACTGGCCAAGCGACACAGTACATCCTGTACGGGTTGCCAGCTTATTGCAGATCTGATGTGAGCAGATAAGAATTTACACTCAAATTCATTTCTACAGACTGTGGGTGGAAACTGGAAACCCACACAGATATGCAGAAAGGCCCCAAAAACTTTAGTGCTGTGGGGAAACAGTGAAAATCACTGAGTCTGTTTTTAAGATGATGATTCGAATGTGCCGTTTATCCCAAATTTAAAGTATGGATCATGATTTTGTACATGGATGACAATAGTTTCCAGAAATGACGTCAGAAAAGTATAAAGAAAGTATCTGTATCTCAAAGGTTAAGCCTTGGTGTGGCTCTCCTCGCAGCTTTCTTTTGTGATTACGCATAGAGGCTCGGCAAGTCTATGAAAACATGCAAACGGTAGATCCCATTCATACTTAATGAGGAACTGACTGGAGTGGCGTCCTACAGCCCCAACAAACCGTCATTTCAAATGCCTCTCCCATTAATCTTCCCAAAAAAAGCCTGTCATAGAAGAAGATACAAGCAGCACACACACACACACACACACACACACACAGCTGAGCTATAAATGGTAACCAAAGACAGCAGACAGTCTTGGAGTTCACAGCATGAGGCCAAAACCTTTTACAGATTCCACAGGACTAGAATCAGACCAGTGTCCACACAAACACACACACACACACAATACATACATATATAATGTATATATACTGTGTCTGTGAGGAGAGAGGACAAAAGCATGAGAGGGTGAAGATGGCAGAGGCAGAGGAGGCATGGAGGTAGAGGAAGATGAGAAAGGAGGCAGAGAGAGCAGAGAGATAAAACAGAGACAGGGACGAGGGGATGAGGTATAGAGGAAGAGAGTCCAGCACCCTTTGAAATATTCATCTGCTCCGGGTGAATAATTGATGGCACAGAGAAGACAGATGCATGAAGGATAGACGGACAAATGGGTGGAAAGAGAGCCAGAGGGATGGATAGAGAAAGAGATAGAGAGGGAGCCCCGTATCTCCAGGTAGTCAACGTACAAATCTCCTGTTTCAATTTGTCTGTCACCACCTTCAAAAAGGTCCACCATGGCTGCTCACTCGCACTTATTTTACTGTCCAGGTCTCACACTACGATCATTACAGAGACAATGAAATCATAGTTTCAAAACAAAGTTTAGGTTTTAGCAGATATCTGATAACTACGAATGTTATCTTTGATTACCTGAAGTGCATCATGATTTGTTATTCTTCATCAGCATCAGCAGTACCGAGGACCCGTGTCGACTATATCTGCACCTGCTTTATTTTTCTAGATCTCCAGCGATGTCACAGTTTTGTTTTTGTTTGCTGGCATGCATAAAAAAAAAATGCTTATATAACATCAATAATCAATATTGCTTTCTTTTTAAGCAAACTGCACAAAGGATAGAAATAGACTGAAAGAATGAAACATTCAAGTACGTGTTTTTAAATATGAACGAACACTAATGTATGAGGGACTTTCCCTACAGCACGATGCACGATCTGTAAATAGTTATAGGTTGTCATTTAAAGAAGTGTAAAAACATAACATTTGTGAGTTGACGTCCATCGTTTCTGACCAGCGGCACTATGAAGTAACCACGGATCAAGCGTATGTAATAAGAATAACTTTTATTCCTATGGAAGCTGCTCATTGGTGCAAAAAAGTTGACCTCAGTGCATGAAATTAACCAGATCTTCTGCATGTACCACATTTTGTCACCCATGGAGCAAGCACACCAGAGCCAAGCCGCTAACTTCTGGTTTAGCCCTCTAGTAACTTGAACGGAGATACAATTATTCAATTGTGTGGCTCTTCCAGACGTCCAAAATGTTATCAGATTAAATAGATCAGATTCTGGTGTGGAAACAAGACATTTCATGGCGGTTGTGACCCTAAAAAAAAAAAAAAATGTGTCCACTGTTATACAGCCGCTTCTTTGACAGTGTAAGCTTATGGGAAAATGTCTTCACTGTGCATCATGTGACTTTGGACTCTATTGGTTCCACAGCCCTTCCTGAGGGCTTGGAAGGAGTTGAAAAGAAATCGCATGTTCGCTCACATGAAGGTATGAATGGCATGGCACACATTACTGCCATCTGCATTTGCAACGCAATTGTGTGGTGCGCTGAAAATATGGAGTCCCACAAATTTCATCTGGTTAACACTTGGTGAGTGTAACCTTGTAAGCTTGAAGCTCAATATCAGCAAAACCAATGAGTTTGTGTTGGATTACAATGTTTCAAATATAGAGCTACAAATTCTAAAACATATATCCTTCACACACACGTATTTAACCCAACAGCACAGCACAAAGATCTTCGCACTACAGTTTCAAGCTGGGCACCCAAATTAGTGTCACCAATTCTGTGACTGACCAAATGTGAAATATGGTCACAACCCTCCCTTCTGTTCCTGAGTTACGGTGCTGGACAACAGCCAGAAAAGAGTTTGTGCAGAACATTATGACGTCGCAGTGGAGTTAATTTTGGATATAAAATGTCATCTCTTTTGATTTTATCCTATTTATTATGGCCAATAATTACAGTGACCTTTGACCACCAAAACCTAATAAGTTCATCCATGAGTGGACATTTCATCTAAGTTTGAAGAAAATCCCTGAAGGTACTCCTGAGATACTGGGCCAGTTCATACGTATCAAGCTGATTTTCATGCGCCCGCACTGTCGACAGCTATGGCTGCAGGGGTTATGTTTTATGCGGATGGATTTGATTATGCTGGATGTTACAGGATTCCTTGAAGTAAAATAAAACAGTAGATGGTTTGCGATTAAAGAAAGGGATAAGGATGATGAGATGAGAAGAGGATGGTGCAGAGGAATCACAGAGAAACATTTCCACACCTCAAGCTACAGGCGCTCATCTTTACATTAGTCCACTGCTGCAAGTAGTTCTGCCTGTTCTTCCGAGCTTTTCCTTCATTTCATTACTGCTCTGTCTCTGTGGTTCCTACATTACAGGCATGCTGGGAGATGAGAGGCACTCCTTGGTAATCCTTGGACTTTGGAAAACTACAGCTCCCAGGAGTCCTTTTTGCTAGAGGCTAGCTAAGAAAGGGGGACCAGACTCCTCTATACTGTCACACTGTATGGACTTGTCACAGCTAATGCATCACCGGATTTAATGAGCTTTAATGGCAACCAGTAAGAAATCAAATTACATGGTATTAGCTTTTAAGGAGTAACAGCAGTGATGTGTCCAGACGCTGTGCGGCGACACCCAAACCGTCTCCGTCCCTGACAGAATTACATAACGCAAAGTGATGCAGACTGTCCGGTCCACTGAAAGAATCGAGGAGAATGAAGAGTTCAGCTGATAGGTCAGTGTGTCTTACAGGATGCATGAAAAGGGCCTTGTTGTATTGATTTCCTCCTCCTCCTCCTCCTCCTCCTCCACTAACCACTGGTCTGCACAACAGCGTGGTGACACATAATCAAAACAACCACACACAAAGACTTTCAGTAACAGCGTCGAGTCAGCTGAGCGTGACATCACTGTCAGTAACAGAAAGACGCACATGTGTTTGCGTTTAACTTCCATCAACTGTTTTCATTCCCTAACCCTTTAATCGTAACCTGACCCCTTCACACCACGCGCCTGTTCTTCGACTTCATCATAAAACTGGCCTGTTAGAGACGGGAGAGAGTCGTCCAGAATTGACTTCACTTCGCAAAAATGTCCTCCCTCATGTAAACACACAACCTGTTTGAAAAAATTAGAAAAATTCACACAAGCTTGAAAATCCTCCAAGAATAATACCACTCCTTAATTGACTATAAAGTCTGAGATGACCATATTTAGAAAACGCAGCACACGGCAGTGACTCATTCGAATGAAGCGTATAATTCACAACAATGCACAACACAGAGGAATTCCCTCTCAGGCCGTCTCCAAACGTCTAAATCTAGACACAAAGCTCACCGTCTGCCCCTGCAGCCTGGCTGCGCTCACCAACACTGATCATTTCATCTGGCTGGAGGAGTTTTCTTTTCTTGGCACTTTCCTTTGGATTCTCATCTGAATTCACCCTCTGAGCAACTTTAATGCGGCAAATTAAAAAGGTGGTATTATCATCAATCTGCCATCACGTTGGATATCAAAGAGAAGCTCGGGCGAACAAGCTACAAACTGTGTACAAATCATGCACCGGAGCACGGCCTTGGACTTCTGCTGCATGCCTCAGCGCTGACTTTCTCTGCTGTAAATCTATTTGATAAAATCAGGAGAAAATACGTAAAAAAAAAAACTGTGTGATCAAAGGGTTGACTCCGTGGAGCCGAGGCCTCTCCTGTTAAACTGTGAATTCATAAATACTTTTAATTCTGTACGAGTATTGCGTTTGCTTGAGGAGCTGTAAATATTGGGATTGGGATTTGAACTAAAGTTTGGTGAGGGGAAATCACCGCCAGCTGAGTGAAATAAGCGCAGTGCAGACATATTTAATCCAAAAGAAGCATGTAACCTCCTTCTGACGTTTCAAAACCTTTCATTGAGCATCACGCCTTCTGTCCCAAACCAGACTGAAACGTCACAAACAAGGCTGCAGACTTTATGATGATTATGATGGTCGTTATGATGTTTATATCAGTCATTAATAATCATTTAAAATTTCATTTCTGGTTTCTTTTCAGTCATGCAATAAACATATACTACAACAGTGGATAATGGGAATATCAGTTGTTTCATGTATTTGGCTATAAAAAAAAAAAAAAATAGCATCGAAAGCATTGAGATGATTTTGACCTGATGATGGCGCTAGAGGTAAAAGCAGAGTGATTATTCATCCTGAGGGAAATTTAATGGCAATATATCTAACAGTTGTTGAAACATTTAACTCAAATGCCAACGTCATGATGTGCTAGGGAAAAGGTCAGAGTTATTAGGGTACATCCTGCGGGGACTATGAATGTCTGTATAAAATTGTGTGCCAATCGATGAAGTACATTTTGAAATAGTCCTCATGGGGAAAAAACAAGGCTTACGGAAAAACCAGAGGATTGCCAAGGTCCTCTTATCATGGATGTCAATGTAATAAGTCGGATAAATTGGATTCATCCTCTGGAGATAATGAATCTGTCCAGTAGTTGTTCTACAAGCTTGTAGTGTAGCAAATGAATTTTGATATATATATATATATATATATATATATATATATATATATATATATATATAGGTCACTTCTCTGTTATTCATTGACGGCGTCGTAGTTTGTTTTGACTTGCAACGTCCTTGAACAAATCTATGATTCTCTGGGTGTTGGTAGGTTGGATTTTTAGTAATGTTACAAATGCGTCAAACAATTTTGGGTGAGAACTGCTGAAAAGTCAAAGAAGACGAAGTTCCTGTTTCACTCCCGTCCTTTTTAGTGAGATTGTTGAGACAACGTAAACTCTCTGCTGTGAACTGTCTGGCACACAATGATAGGACGCAAAAGCAGATGAAATTTCAAACATTTGGTTTTGTAATTTAGTGTATTTCTCAGTAATCTGTCATCCTCACAAATCTCTAGCTCACGTCTCCCCAGAGGAAACAGATTAACAATGGTCTCCACAATAACCTCAGAGCTTCTCTGCCCTGCCACTGCTGCCTTTTACAAGAATCCAACATACCTTATTTCACATGTACAGTAGCGATATTATCTTGCCACTGGCAGTACATCCAGCTTCCAATTTCCACACCGTTTATGCTTGTATTAAGTTCAAACAGTCCTCTGATAAAACAGTAAGTAATATTATCTGTGACACCTCTTGAACGCTGCAAAACTCTCGCGGTGGATGAAATACACAAAAGATAGCGGCAGAGCTACATAAAACCAGTGATGGATAACCAGACAATCCAGAGATGACGGCTGCATTCTTCACACCTATGAGAATGCACACATGTGCATACACACACACACACACAAGGTGCAGGGGTCTCCAAGCTGGGGCCAATAGTGAAGATTGAGAGATCTGTGTGGTGTGTGTGTTTGTGTGTGTGTTCATGTGTGTGCGTCAAGGGAGAGCAAAAAGAGGAGATGAATGACCAACAATTGAATAACCTTGACCTTCTCTGCAGATATCCTTTATTAAAAATCAAGAAAAGCCTTTCTACTGGGAATAACGAGGGCAGAGAGTGAGTGAGTGTGTGTGTGTGTGTGTGTGTGTGTGTGTGTATATGTGTGAGTGTGTATGATTGATGTTACTGGGTCTCTATCACCTACGGTATAGTCATGGTCCAATGGCTTTCACACCGCCGCATCATTCATCGCCCCCCCAATATCTCTCTCTCTCTCTCTCTCTCTCACACTCACACACAATCACACACACAACACACACACACACACACAAACGTTACACACCTCATATGGATCCTGTACCTCAAATAAGGTCAAAGCAAAGCTAATAGGAACATGGCACGTTTAAATAGAACAGAGTCAACTGAAACAGAGCTGAGAAAACAAGAAGAAAAAAAGGAGGAGGGGAGGGAGGGAAATAAAAACAGAGTAAAACATATAGAAGATGAGGAGAAAATGAATAGAATAAAAAAAGGGATAGGCCAAAAACAAAAGCTGAGGAGAACAAAGCGGAGAATAAAGGAGGAGAGGTGGAAAGATGGAAGAAAATACATGAAGATGAATGAAATGAGAATAAGAAGAGAGGACAGGAAAATATCAAAGAAAAGGAGAGAAGAGACAAGGAATAAAAAGAAGGAATAAAATAGGAAAGACACAGTGACAGAAGGGGGAGGTGAAAGGAAGGAGAGAGAGGAAAGGTGAAGAAGGCAGGAAAGGAAAGGAAAAAAGGAAAGGAAAGGAAAGGAAAGGACAAGACAATGAACAAAGAGGAACAAAGAAAGACAGAAAAGGAGAAAAGTGCAAAGAAAACAAGAGAACACACACACACACATAAACCTCTCCATCCTCCACCACGATCACACACAAACACACAGCGGGCTGCATATCGATGTGGACATCCATACACATGAGGTGACTTTGCTTTACCCATCTGTCTCTGTGGGATATGAAAGTCATATTCAAATATTCATCCTCTCATGTTTGAGCAAACATAGCCTCATGTTCCTCCGGTACATCAGCAGAACCTCATCAGTCCTCAAGCTTTAACCTCGGAATAAAGACCCGACTCCCTGATGACTGTCTGCACTCGAAAGGTTAACAGACTTTATGAGACAGTCTATTAATCTGGGAGACTAAAAATGTCATACAAGAGGGAAATTCACATAATACTGCACCTGTCCTCAGAGATTATATCACAAGCTAAGTCATGATCCCAAAACACTATTTTTAAGGGAATTTAGCTAATGGGTTAGGTACTCTAGTCATTAGAGCTGGTCAATGTATTCTTTCCTGTACTTCTTGTTGTAAATAAATGTTTAATCATCTGAGTAAAAACTTAGGTGTTCCCAGGCTATATAGTCCCTCCAGCGGGTTCCTCCCTGTTGGACGTGCCCGGAACACCGCCAAAGGAAGGCGCCCAGGGGGCATCCTAATCGCCATCTCAGCTGCTTGCCTTCAACGCATAAAAGAGCAGCGGCTCTACTCTGAGCTCCCCCTGAATGCCTGAGCTCCTTACCCTATCTCTAAGGCTGGGCCTGGCCATCCAGCGGAGGAAGCTCATTTCGGACGCTTGTATCCGCGATCTCCCGCGATAGGTGAGGGTTGGGACATAGATGGACTGGAAAATCGAGAGATGAGCCCTCTTCCCCACAACGCTCCGGTACAACAAAATGTAAAACAAAACGTGACGTGTGCTCACGTTGGCTTGAACCAAGAAATTTCAACCAATAATATCACCGACAGTTTCCTGATGTACAGACAGCTTTATTTGCTAAAGTAACTAGCTGTTAGATGCTACTGTAGCCAACAGAACCTGGCTCAGCAGCCTCCCTGTGTACATGGTCTCCATAAGCCCCCATATTAAAATATACAACCTTACAGCAGAGATAAACACGTTTACAGCCTGGTACAAAAAAATGGTTTTGGTCTCTATAGCCAGATGTGTGTCCCCGTTCATGAGAAAGGAAGCAGAGGAAGTTGATGGTGATGCATTGGGATAACGTTCACATAGGGTTTGTTTCCAGTTTCAGAGAGTCAACACTGTGTTTTTCTTAAGCATAACCTGTGTTTATTACTGTAACCACGATGACTAAACTACCCTACCCGTAACAAAGTACCTGATGATTAAACAGTCTAGCCAGATAAGCTAGAGTTGGATTTGCAGATAAGCACATCATTGTGATGTTAATTATCCCTTTACTGCACAGGAAAAAATGACTGCACACAACTACGGTAAGTACGGTATTTCAAGTGCGGTCAAAGTGAAAGCAGGGAGTGTGATAGATGTTTGCAACAGACAGTTCGGGTAATGGTTTTACAGTATACTGTCACTTTCTTGCTCAAATAAGTTTGGCTGCAGTTTTGTTACAATATACTGAGAGACCTTCAGGTGACAGCCAGGTCTTCAATGAGGAAATACAGCCTGTAGTTAAATCAAGAGCACTGCTGTCTGCAAAATGATTCATTTTACATCAGCTCTGCAACAGCAACACAGCATACCTTTCCTCAAATAGAATACAGAACAATTTTACTTGTTTTGCTTTCTCCCACTGATAGTTGCATGAAGCAGAAATGTGCATCCGTTCTGCTGATATGAGCTCAATAAAATCATGAGCTAAATCAACAGAGCTCAACAGTGACCGGATCCAGTAATTTTCTTTTCATTCGCTTCACTGACCTTTCAGAAAATCCTGATATAACGTGTTTTAAGCCTGGAACTAACACAAGTAAGTACGAGATGAGTCGTGACCATAACACATTTGATTCGGAGCAACAAAAAACAGAAGAACACACAAGAAATGCAAAGATACAAGACTCTGGAGTGAAGTGAATGAACTACTTATCCCATAAACCATTGCAAATGTTTCCAACAACTTCCAACCTATGATAACAGCATGCTGTGTATTGAATTTAGTGTTTATGTTGCTTATAATAGTGTTGTAATATATTGTAGTTTGTGTTGTGTGTGCATATACAGCGTTGGGACATGATTAGTAGGACTCTGCTAACTAAGCTAAGTTAGCTACTTAACTAGACAGGAGGCAAAATGTGCCACAACCTATGTCCTGGTCCCTGGTCCTCACAAACACTGACGCAGCATGTCAGAAGGCTGAAATCACGGCTGCTCTGTGGTGAAAGTAGACGCTCATAGAGGTCAGCGGTTGCAGTAACTCATGAGCTAACCCTCACTAGCCATTTGCGGTTTACAGGTCATCCCTGAGACATTGCTGTTACAATTTAGGATTTAGGATCTAGGAAAATGTTTTTCTTAAAACAAGGTTAATCACAGACAGATTTGTAGCATATAGCATCGTTTTACACACCTATAGTGTGTGGAAAATCTACCTTAGATGGTTACGACAATATGGCTAATGATGAAAATCCTCAATTCTGAATCTGAATGTGATTTTCACTTCTGCAACCTCACCACTGAGCTCTGTAACACAGGCCTACTTTTTCACAGGCAAATTGTGACAAGTCAAAGGGAAAATGTGTCACCCAGCTGGTCATTATAAATGAGACAGGCTGTTCAGGTTTGTTAAAAGAAACACATGCATCCTCAGCTTGTGTTTGAACCCAGGTTGATGAAGTCAGTCAGTCAGGATGATTTTTCACTTGGAAATAATAAGTCTTCTGTGTCCTGACACGGCTCGACAGTGCATGCATCTCCACTGACGCGTGTGTGTGCACAGAAATAGAGCCTTTATTACAGTCTGACAACAGGCCGCTGTATTATTACAGAGAGTTTGCACCCAGCCCATCCAGGCCACAGGTTGATTATACACTGTGTTCTGAAGCCAGCAGAGGTGTGTGTGTGTGTGTGTGTTCTATGTGTTTCTGTGTGCGTGTGTATGTGTGTCCGCCCCTATGGTGAGCCCCATCACATGTGGTCTGCATTAAAACACTATTGTGTGTTACGGGGCTGTATGGCGTTGCCATGCAGACTGAAATCACTATCCCATGTTGTTAGCCTCTCAGTCATATTATGGGATGGTTTCCTGTACTCTGTAACACACACACACACACACACACATTTCCTACACCACACCCAACATAGGCTTGCTAAGCCCTGAATCCACTCCAACACCGATGTCTCATACATCAGATCTCTCACGCTGACACATACCATAATACAGAACAAAACAAAGGATAGAAATAATACAAAGGAGTTAAAATGATGGCAGATGTGACAGTATTGAACAAAGATGCTTTACGGTTCATGGAAACATGATGATAAAGCAGTTGTCACATGAGAAGGTTATGGAAAGACAATGACGAATCTTCTTATTGTAAGTACACTGCTGCCTATAAAGTTTATTCCTATCTACACACATCAGGTTATTTGTGGTTTTTCACTGTGATATGTTTGGAAGATATCGATCAATAAAGTTTTGATGACATACACTTTATCTATCAGGAATAAATCATCATTGTGACAATCATTTCACGAGAAGAGGTCAAAATGTTGTAGGAAGAGCATGTATATGAGACCACTATGTTAATGATAAAGTTGAAATGTCGTGAATGAAGTCGACTCTTCTCGTCCGTCAAATGTAGTTAAGAGCGCGACCGACACCTCTTCCAGATTTGTTTGCTTTCTCCTTCTGAACAGATGCAATTTTCGGCACAATCTCTTCGAGTTTCTAATAATTATTACCACACTGTGTTCATGCACTGAAATAGAAATCATTCCCTTTCATCATTGTTACTTAAAACTATTTTACTTTCATTGATCTACACAAAGCATTTTGTAAAGGCAGCCATACGTGCTAACCTGAGTATGTCGACTTTAACTTTCAACATTTTGATCTTCTTCTTGAAATGCAAAATAAAGAAATCTTCCCTCTTATGACTGGTGTAAGGCCACGTTCAGACAGGAACAGGCAAACCGGACGCCGGCGACGTTTTTTCAATTCATTTCAGTGGAGGGTCGTGTGTTTCCACACCGGCAGGGGTTGCCACAAAAAACGTTGCCGGAGTCCGGGAGAGAAGTTGAGCCAGATTCAACTTTTGGGAAACCGGAGCCCCACAATACGCTCCACAAGCCAATCAGACACTCAGATCGGTCAAACCTCCACAGGCAGCCTGAAATGTCTCTGAAGCAGAGACTATCCAGGTGGATTCATGGACTAAACTCTGAGAATCTACCTGTGTGTGTGTTCTCACTTTGTTTATTTCATGTACCCAGCTTCTAAATCTGAGTCTGACTCGCAATTTACGCCGCAAAATATAATGACACGAAGAAGTTTAATTAGATTTGTGCTCGATGATGAAAGAGAGAGCACTTTGGTAGAGAGATATAAAGTAACAATAACAGAGAGCGAGTGCCGGCCTCGATAAAGCTGTTAATCAGCGAAATAAAAAGTTATTTCCTGATTGTTTCACAGCGGTTACATTCAGCAGGTGTAGACACGCCCACGGCAACCCACCTCAGCTCCCCTCACCGCCGCAGTTTTGGATCGATACAAGTTATTGACCGTGTTATGAACCATGTGGAAGTAGATCATTGAGTCGGTAATGACCCGGTTTGAGATGTAGGATGAATATTGGATCATCTTTTATGACGCTGTAGGTTATTAATGTTTTAAAAAAGTCCCTTGTTCATGTTTTCCTGCCTAGTTGCATCATGGTTTTATTGGATCAAGGAAAACTGGATTAAGTTTATGGGCACAAGTCAAAATAAGATGCACTCTGCAGACTAAGTGGCTTTGGAACTTGGAGCATGCGGTAAAGCAACCATACACCTGGCCCTAATACTTACAATATGTTACATAACTCTGGAAAATTAGTCAGACAAGCTTTATTTACTTTACTAAATTACTTTAAATGAGCAGCATCTTAACTGTCAAGTTAGATTTTATTCATGTAGCACAAAATCACAAATCATACATGTTCCTCAGGGGGCTTTTCAATCTGTACAACATCCAATACGCCCTGTCCTTACAGCCTTACACACACAAAAATAGGTTTTAACAGGGATGAAATGCTCTCGAATGACCCTGAATCTGCATTGTAGAGGCACGTTTAGGATCAAAGTTTAAGTTAAAGTTAAAATTTAAATGCAAAACAAATCAGGATGCAAAGCCACACTTCCCATTGGGAATAATGACCTTGCTTCACCTAAAGTCCTACTTGTGTGTTTGGTTTAAGGAAGCAATCACCCTGAATTCTTCTTTAGCTGAGTGGATCTTTTTCCAACTGACTCATGGCAGTTTGTGCAGTATCTGTGTGCATTTGTAGCGCCGCGTATCACTGTATTTATAGAAGCGTAGGGCATCCTGTTGGTGTTGTTGTTAAGATGTAGATGCATGTGTACATCCATGGGTGTTACTGCGAATAAGGGCAGCATGGTGGTGCAGCACTTAGTATTATAGCCTCACAACAGCTGGGGCCTTTCTGTGGCTGGGGTGCTGTAGCTTTGTCCCACAGTCCAAAGATGTTAATGAATTAATTTGGTGACTCTAAATTGCCGGTACCTGTGAATAGAAGCGTGAATGGCTGTTTGTCTACATGTGTCAACCCTGTGATGAACTGGTGTCCAGGGTGTACCCTGCCTGGGATCAACTCCAGCCTCTGCAACCCTGATAAGGATAAGCTGGTGTGGATGGACAGTGTATCTACACTGGAAGCTGTCCAAACCAGGCAATCACTTTGTGTTTGGGAGGAACGCAAGTTCAAATTTTTACATCTCGGATGACAATTAGCTCGTTTTCTTCGGGATGTTTTTGACTGCCTGAATGAAGCTGCTGCAGCTCATTATCTGGTATGATAACACACTCACACACACACACACATAAGTGACCAACAGAAGAGTGTGCATTCTCTAACAACATCAAAATGTGTCGGCCATAATCGGAGCTGCAGGGAGGAAAAGTGCTAAGCGACTTCTTCGTTTTCTTTTAGGATTCGGAGCGTTTATGTGCTTTACAGCCACCAGAGAAACAAAGACAGACTAATTAAATGTCTTATCTGGCTGACGGAGACGTATGTGGCTAAGCATGAATAAAGGTGGTTAAACAATGTTTAATTTTATCTGGACATCAGACACATTAAGCGATAGGTTGTAATGGTGCCTTTGTGGGCGAAAAAGAAGTGTCGATATCCCGTGGTTTCTTTTTAAATGCTGAAAAACAGGTGTAAAGAAGCTGCCAAGCACAATAACAGCCCCAGGTGATCCTAGATAAGCACAGCTGTAACGAACATGAAGCTCTGACCAGGCCACCTGGAAGAAAGTGACAGGGAAAGACAAAATGAGTGCTCACCCTGAGGCAAAGTCTGTGTATTCACCAGGTACATGTGTATGTGTTTATTGCTTTCTGTCACATTCTCCTTCGCACACAGACACACACACACACACACACACCTTGCCCGAGCGAGTGGTGTGAACATCACGTCAGAGGCAGAAAAAGAAAACAAGTGGACTGAGAGTTACAAGAGAACATGGGCAAACAACCAAACATGAACACAAATAATCCAGCCCCTGCACTCGCTGTAAATACACCCACCCACCACATGTAGGCTCACACACACACACACACACACAGATAGAGAGAAGAGATAAAAACACACACAAGAAAAACACACAAAAAATACACAGGCACAGAGGGAAGCAGAACTAGCACATGCCTTTGTGATGAAATCATCTGTGAGAAAACGCAGTTTGGAAGCGAGAGGGGAATACGTCTTTCTATGGGTGGACTGCAGTAAAAGCATGTGTGTGTGTGTGTTGTGTGTGTGAGTAGATCTGCGGGGACAGATAAAGAGACATGAAGTCCGCACAGATGATGAGATGAGAACAGGAAGAGTGAAAGAAACAGAGAGGACAGAGAGGAAGGTCTGAATCCAAAGAGATGCTCCCTGCTGCCAGGAAAATAACTCTGGCCTCAGCAGAGACTCAGAGGATCATCTACACACAGTCAGCGATCCAAACCTGACACACACACACACACACACACACACACACACATCTATCACAAGGATAATAACTCTGTACATTTATTTTGTGACTCATATTCTGGTTAAAGTTCACGCACAGACGGAGGCACACACACTCACACAAAACTTTTGCTCAAATGCTTTTAATGTGAACTCAATACTTCCTGTGGTTGCTTGCCACAATAAAAGCCTTTTAGCAAAGAAACGTGTGCATGGATTTTGCAGTAATGTAGCCACACGAGGTCAAAATAGGCACGTTATGGATTAGTTAGACTAGGTTTGTATAGTGAATTGACAGGTGGAGTTCTAGCTGCATGCAGGTTTGGTCCAATGCAGATGCAAGATATTTCCTCTTACTCATTCTGCAGGTTTTAAGTATTTAGTGTATTCAGACTGAGTTGAGGCAGCTCACTTTAAAATGCGGTAAGTTAAATGAATACAAATTACATGGCGGTTTTTGTAATTAGTAATGTAATCTATTCTTTTATCTCTGCAAACTGGAGCACTTGACTGAAGACCAGACGCGCTTGTCATCAAAAATGTAATCAAATATTCGTTGACAGTGTAACTATGATCTCATTTCTATTTTTTTCTTTTAATATAATCTGTTACTACCCTGCATTCAGACAAGAGATCTTCAAAATTTTTGGACCCAATCCACAGCAGTCATAAATTAAATCACCAGATCAGAAAAGTACCAGTCCAAACTAGCCCAGATGGTAATTAGATCAGAATGTGGGCAGCTTAAAGAGACACTAATAAAGAAAGAGAACAAAAACTGTTGCAGGTGTGTGGTACGATGCTCCACTAATGAACCTGCAGCCATGGTTGTAAAGAGCAGCAAAAACATGTTTGTCTGCTTCACACATTGTTCTCTGATGATGCAGCACGCGATCAGATTTTGTAATCCACTGTGAAAAAAAAGTGCAGTTTCTCAAACGGCCACTTGAGGCTGGCTACAGAACGAGTCAATCCCGTGTTAAAATGTCCAACTTCACAGCAGAAGTAAACATGTTTACAGCCCTAATTTCCCCGTTCATGACAACCGTACTGAGGGTGAATTATTTATACAACTCACCTGTTCAAATTATATCAAGGCTTAAAGTTATGCAGAATTAACAGCGTGCGCTTTGATCGACAGGTGGGTGCCATTACAGGTGGCCTGTTTGGGCAACCAGGCTTCATTCAGCCCACCTGAGCTCCACCAAAGTCTACCTCTTTGCCCATTTTTCGGATTAGCTGGGAGGCAGCAGAGGCAAGACTGCCAACATGGCGGCATCCAGAGCCGCCACGCTCTGAGCTTCACAACGGCTCTTCAGTACATCACAGATACGACGTACACGTTTTGAGTGTCGGAGTCAATTTCAGCCAATCATTGGAGTCTTTGTTTGGGACACTGATTCCCACTTATTCATTGGTTGTCCTGCTTCCTACGTCTTCAGCAATTACAGCATGAGCAGTACCCTACAATGACAGCGAGCAGGCATGGGCAGTATGAGTAGGAAAAGTCAGGGATTCGCGTCTTTCATGAGCAGTGAGCATTCAACGTGAGTGTCACACTGAGGGAGGAGCTGCTTACAACTACAAAACTAGCAGCAGTCCTCAAGTTCCCAGTTTGATTGACATCACATCATCGTAAGTAATGCCATCGGCATCTCATGCCAATTTGAAAGTGGCAGATGGGCTAACAGAGAACACCTCAGATTCTAGATATTCATGACAAACACGTCTTGAAAGAACAAATAAAGATAGGGCCGACTTTGTTGACACAGATTTCCTGAGCAGTCTTTGCTGAAAATCTATCAAGCTGCAGTCTGACTGCGAGATCAAAAATCACAGAGAATCAGTCCACATTCAGCATATATGTTATTGTTAAGTGATACAGAACATTAAATTGGATTTAAGACAAAACACACAAAAATCACCTCATAACCTGATATTCTGCCAGACTTCCTGTATCACTACAGTCATACTGAGCTCGACACACACACCGGATCTTGAACAAAAAGCCAGTTTTACCACTTTTCCCTCCGTTATACTCTAATGGAAGACATTTTCCCTCAACACTTGTCTAATTATCCTGTGATGGAGAGACATTAGACTTTACAACAAACACTAATCTGATTACTGCCAAAAGAGGTAAATGGTGACTGTGTCTAATGGGTCGCATAGGCTGTACACTCACGGCCAAATGACTATTGATCCACTTGGCCTGTGTTGGGGTATGACGGAGAGGTTTGATCACCATTATGAGATGAGATTTAACGTATTGGCTCACTGTATGTTTGAAATATAACAGACTTCCTGGAATCTCTTGTCATGCATCCCTCTTGAGTGTTTCATACGTTGCAGAAAAGGTCTCATCTAAACTGAATTGTTTTCCTTGGTTTGGATGCTGCTGGTGAGCCTGTTGATTGATTGGACCATTGATTGGATTGTTCCTGGCCTTGGTTCAGAGCAAGTTATCTTAAAAACTATTTACAAGATTACTGTTCAATCTGCTAAGTTCATGGTCCCAAGAGGACGGTTACTAATGACCTTGATGTAGCCAAAATGGGTCCAAATCTCCTTTTTGTGCCCTATTATCAAAATGTAATTGTAAGACTGTCGTGAACTTTAATGAAAACATCCGTAATCCCTAGAGGATGTACGTTTCCACTGTAGAACCTTCTTCTGGTTTACAAAATGAATTTCCTAGTATTTGATTTGTCCGTTGCGGGCTTGTATAGAAACACGGCGCATCAACATGGCCGACTCTGTACAGTAGATATAAAAGTCTCATTCTAACAAAAACAGACACACATGAAAACTGCCAACTGCCAATATATGTTCCTAAATATAACTCAACCTCATTTTGTGTTGACTCTGGCAGCCTCTGTGAAGTGTGGATCTGACTGCAACTTATTTTTAATAATATTTTCCTGCATAGTGACACGGTGATGTATCTGTTCGATGTCAGATTAATAATTGTAATATAATCATTAAACTTTTAGCACTATTCACAGGTTACATGTAAGCTTACAGCTAACAGATTTGGTTGCTCTGTAATGATTTGTGGGGAAAGCTGAGTAATGTTATTTTCATAATAATAAGCCAACAGCAAGACGTAACTCAGTAACGTTACACTGTTACATTATATATGTTATATTATAAGCCAGTTGTCCACCATGACCTGTATCTCCATGGACTGTACACAGCCACATTTTTGATGTTGATTTCATAACATTATATACCCGTCTTCTTTCTTTCTTTTCTTTTTCTCTTGTGGCAGTATCATCAGTAACCACAAAATATAACATCAAAAATTACATTTCTCCAAAGACAAATGTCCTCCTGCTTCATTTTAACTGGCTAACACTCACTGCGAAACATTGCCTGGAAAAACTTAAACACAGGCTCTCCAGGCATGCGTGCCGTCACTCCTTTTCAACTGATTTTGCTTATGTGGGTCATATAGAGGCATCAGGATGAAAGGAGACTTGTTTTAAAGGAGTTATAGAAACAGTCGGTGAGAACTCACTGTCCTATGATGATGATGTCACGAGAACAGACCTTTGCCATCTCTCTGAAAGTGCCAGAGCCTCAGGGATGAACACAAGGGGCTATGATTCATGTAATACACACACACATCCAACTGTGTGTGTGTGTGTGAGTGTGTGTGTGTGTGTGTGTCTCACCCTTGCTTTCACTCTCATCATAGCGGGATTAACACACACTGGACAGATGGCCGTCCGATGCTCCTCCCTCCCAAACACTCACATGCTTTCTCACAAACACACCCTCAGCACGGCGCGGTGGCGCTTCACGAGCTGTGTCATCATCATCACTGCGCATTGCCTGAGGCCTAAACACACATAATCACACATGCACATGTGCACACACACACACACACACATGGGTTGAAGCCCGTGTCAGCAGATGATGACTCTGATGTCAGAAAAGCACTCTATTCTGTCCCCGCTCAGCCTGTCTCTCACTCATGTGGTTATTCTGTCCTTGAATGGCTTCCTGTCTTTATCTCCACAGGGTTGATCTCTATCAATGCATATTTGTACTGTAAAACATAATGAGTGTGTTTTGGGGATAATTCGAGAGAAGTTGTTGCAGCCTCCACCGTGTTAATCAGGAATATACATATTTTTTCTGCAGTCACATGTGGGAAATTGAAGAAGTCTTGATTTAAAATCATCACTACAAAACATGCGTGATCACAGGTTGCACATTGCTTGTGTAAATAAAAACTCATGCAAGATGTGTAACCATCAAATTAAGACAAATAGCAAAACTAAAACAAGGGACATCCATATGTCCACTGTCCTATTTCAGCCCAGTATCCCTGTGAATTATGTCCAAATTGGATGATCTTGCACTCCACAATTTTCAAAGCCAATGCTCAGTGCCAAGGAGTGTGCCCTCTATGTAGCGAGGACAATAAGAATTTGGAGGTTGCGGCGATGAAGCACGTCAGACTTTCATGTGGGAAAGGGAGTTCACTTCCCACGACAGACCAACAATTAACATTTGCCTTTCTAACCACACGCTCTCCCTAACCTTAACCACGCAGTCGCGATGAGCAGATACAGTCGAAATTTTAAACATTACATAGTATTTTGCAGAGTAGGGTGCGGTGATGGCAGAAATGTGTAGAAGTATGGCAATGCCTTTCCACTAGCTGAGCGTCTCTGCTATATTCTGGGCAGGCTATGTGGCAAAAAAAAAGCCGCATACTTGCATGATCTTACAAATTCAGCTGCTTCATTAGATAACGTGATTTGGGAAGTGACAGTTCTGTGACGCTAAGCTGATTTGCCAACAGTCGCAGAAGAAGAGAGTGAGAGTACCTCACCTTTTCAAATCATATTAAAGCTTAATGTTATGTATAATTAAGAGTGTGGTCACTTTGATTGACTTTGATTAGGTGGGTGCTGTTACAGGTAGATTATCTGAGCAACCAGACATTATTCAGCCCAACTCAGCTCCACCCACGCTCCACCACTTTGCCCATTTTTGAATTAGCGGGAGTCGGTGGAGGCAGGACTGCCAAGATGGCGACCGCCAATTATGACGCTCGATCAGTCAGGACTGTGTCGGATTCTGATAGACTACGGAAAAATGAGAGGATCACTTATTTGGATCCTTCAGTTATAGTTCTTCTGAGCATTTTACAATTTAAAACTAAACCCAAACACATTTCAATACCGGATCATGATGCAGTATTGACCCTGCTCAGAAATTTCTTTTTCTGAATCATCACTACGGTCCAAACTGAGTTCACCACAAAGATAAATTTCCTGAATCAACAGAGAGGAAATGCCTCATGACATTCATACTGCTGCCACACACAGATAGAAGTCATGTGAAGAGATGAAGAGGAACCCTAATGGGCTCCAACGTCATGTAATAGGATTTCGGTGCAACCATAACATCTAAACTGAGCTCACAGTATTAGTAGATAGATTAAATCAGACATGGAGTGGAGGAGTTTGATCCAAAACTATAATCCCATTTTGGAAATAAATATAGTACTTTATGCATTTCCTTTTGAAGAATGAGCAGGTAGAGTATTATTTTCACGCCAGTAATTCTTGTGACTGACTTGAAGAGGTAGTCAGTTTTTAAATCCCATCTTGCAGAGTGTTGTATGAGCTCTCAGTCGCCTCAGTCCATTTATCAGGCTCCAGTGTGATAAATACAACTTTACCCGGCTCCAGTTGTCTGAGTGGCAAAAGAAAACCTCCAATGCGGCTCCTGCACACTGAGCGATGGTTTTACAACAGCACGCCAGAAACGAGAGAGACAAGATATTTATTTGATTCTTTCCTCTATCAATTAGCACCATCAACATCCCTTTTCCAGAACGCCCTGCTGCATCTCTGCTGGAAGATACTGGCTCAAAACCGTTTGATCACTGAGAGTTCATTTCACTCTGGCCTCAAGTGTTTTTGGCTGCCTGCACTTAGCATTCAAGAGACAAAGTGAGATTAATGCAGCGGTTTACACTAGCGAAACCTTAGGCAAATAGATTCACTTTGATGTGCTGCATTTGACAGTGTTAAAACTGCCAAACGCCACCGTCGCATCAGCGCTACGAGCGTTTGTCAGCCCCGCTCTCCTCCGTGAGGTTAATCGAGGATAAGCAGGTAACCTATTTACACTGATAAAAGGCTTCTACCTGAATGTGTCGCTTCAGTCGACAGGGCCTGAAGGGGTGAGCGTGCAGACTTTTAGGATTTGTTCTTGTGGATTCTGCCAAGCGCCCGACTTAAAAACACTCATGAATGCATGTAAGGACATTCCTACCTGAAATTCCTGTCTTAATACTTTAAATATTCAGAAACTTATTTAATACTGCAGATAATCCACCCACAAAAGTGTTTTCAACGGTCTTTTCAACAGCAAAGCTTGAAATGGTCGATGTTTACCGATGTAGCGTCAGAGCAGGAGAAGTTGTTCTTGCTGTTTACGTCCCATCCCCTACCAACGGTCAGTGCTTTTTCCTGAAAATGGATGGATTCAGTGACGTTGCGTGGCGTTAAAGGTGTCATTATCAGCAGCTTCGCTGAGTCGTTCAGCCTCTTTTAGCTCATTGCTTTTGGCTTTACAACGACTCAGTTAGACTGGCTGGTGAGAAAGGCTGAACATGTAAAGTCACAACATTTTTCCAAACCTGTATGGAGAATGTAGACAGGTGTTATTGTTATGGCATGTTGTTTTGGAGTTCTTTTTTTCCCCTAGTGGCAAAAAATGAATCAATCTTTATCTGATCTTTAATGTGACGCTTTAGCTCATTAACCAGAACTTAATTGTAGCTACAGCAAATAAGAGAACATCCATCCATTTTGTCAAATAGCATAAAGATTGATAGATTGTGACTCTCACATAAATATACTAAAATCAGACCCAAAGATTCAAAGGGAAAGAAATTTTAACAACAGCATCATGTTTGAAAATCTTCACCAACGCTGCACGACAAATACAAGACTTTTGTGTGAATGTAACAACCATCTCAAGCAAAGTTGGGGGACAAAGAGAGAGTCTAAGAGGGGGATTTCTTTCTTCAATAATTCGATTTTAACGTCAAGAGTGTCTTCTCTGTATCTCAGCATGATCTACACTTAATTCTCCATATCTGGTTCAGACTGAATCCTCTGTGTGTTTTTACATGTCAGGGTGACTTCTGTGTGTGTGTGTGTGTGTGTGTTTTGTATGTAAGAATAAGCAAGATGTTATCTAGTCTGGACATAGAGAGCAAAAGAAAACAAAGAGAAAGCCAGAACGCCATAGGAAAACAAAGGATGAGACTGCAGACCAATAAAACTACACAGAACACCAATACCTTAAATCAATAGACAGAATCTACTCCCTATTTCTCCTTTATTGGATCTGTCTGTGTGGATATGAAACACAACAGTGTGTGTGTGTGTGCGTGTGTGCATCCTGACTGCACTCCTGTGACCAGTGAGGCTTTGGTATGGAGCATTTTCAGGGCACAGCAGTGATATTGAAGCACAGGTCCTTTCTCTGCTCCGCTTGCTCTCCAGTCCTGTCCCGTCGTGTCCTCACTAATAGATACAGCTGATGCAGCCACAAGTGCTGCGAAGCCTTTAGATAACACAACTGTTTTGGACGGCTGTTGACTGGGAGATTCACCTAGCTCACAATCCCCTTTGAGATGGAGATATTTTTCAGATGGATTACTGCAAGTGAGAAAAGACAGAATACTACAGCCTGAGCTAGAACAGAGTTCCCAAACATAGATGTATTAAAAGCAGCAAGATTATATTATATTAGATTAAAATAGATTAGATTAAACTTTATTCTATATTGCGAAGTACAAGTACTGACAGACAAAAGGCAGTGTAGCATCTAACCAGAGGTGCAAAAATCAGTAAAGTGCAGAGTAATGTACATATCTATAGAGACATAACACTGCAGATATACAAATATGTGAAATTAAGATATATGTTGCATTCATGTCCGTTTGTTTTTACATTGACGACATATCAGTCTTCATTTTAGCTTGATAAGATAGGGACACACTGTTTGTTTTGAGGTTTACTTCACAGCTACTTGCTATCACTTGTAATCTGTATTTTCCATTTTATGACACCGCAGGTGACGCAGACACACCTGGCAACCCACACACCTTTCATTGTTCCAGTTCCGATGCTCACGTGCCCACTATTAGAGCTCTTGCAGTGAACAGGTGTGTTTGCGACTATGCAATGCGATGCACTGAGTGTTCTGACACCTTTCTACGGCAGCTCATCTGTTGGATCGGACCACACAGGTCAGCCTTAGTCGTGGCCATCCATGACCCTGTTGCGGGTTCACCACTTTCCCCTCCTTGGACCACTTTTGAAAGACACTGACCACCATAGGTGAGGAACACCCCACAAGAGCTGCAGTTTTGGAGATCTGACCAAGTCATCTAGCCATCACAATTTGGCCCTTGTCAACATTTTTCTGCTTTTAACATCAACTTTGAGGACAAAATGTTTCACTTGCTGCTATCCCATCCACTGACAGGTGCCATGATGACAAGATAATGAGTGTTCATTTCACCTGTCCATGTTCTTGTCATGTTGATAGAGGTACATCTTTAATCAGCAAGCAACAACTTGAACACCTAGAAAGTACACAGACTTTCTGTGGGGGTGTTTCTCTTTGTCCGTTCACTGTTCACGCTACATAACAATGAAATGTCTTTGAAAATGAGCTGATGCATCTCAAGAGACAATATTGCAATTTTCTCAAATATAGATTTCAGCCTGCACTGTTCGGCCCGGACTGTTAGACTCCACAGCTATTCTACCTTTTTGTGACAACTACTCGGTATTAATGGGCGATATCATGCCACTGGGCAGCCACAAGAATAAAAAGCTTGTCCCTCTTGCATTGTTTGTCTGTTGTCCGGCCTACAGCTCGCTCTGTTCACCACTCGTGCAACAATCACATCGACTGAGAAATCAATACAATCCTCCAGAGAGAAAATATAAGACTGAGGTCCTGCCATCTCTCTGTCCTTACTTGTGCAGACCAGGCTGTAGGTGATTGTGACAAGGTAACGTCATCCTCTCTGGAGGATATGAGGGGTGATTAATGCCACACGGAGAGAAGAACGGAGGGGGAGTTGATCATTTGAGCTGCTAAATTTAATAATATATTAAATCGGGCTACATGCAGGATGAACCAGACAGCACATATATAAAGCAAACCCGATGCTCTGCCCTTTTCTTCAGCACGTTTTCAAGCTTTGAAAGTTAGACACAGCTTACAGCAGTTATTATTCACACACTTGAACACACTCTTTGTGTAAAGTGTTTTGAATCATTTTAACCAGTTATCTTGTTATCTAGCTGACCTCA
The DNA here is from genome assembly GCA_036365135.1 of Miichthys miiuy. NCBI lineage: Eukaryota > Metazoa > Chordata > Actinopteri > Sciaenidae > Miichthys > Miichthys miiuy. The sequence continues at coordinate 21,140,752 of CM071613.1, forward strand.
CAGGAAATAGGCTGTTCAGAAAGTAAACCTGCCATTGGCTGCGTTCCTCTATCTGCATGTTCCCATTTTCAAAATACCCATCGCTATGAGAAACAACAACATCTGAGCGAGTAACCTATATGCTGAGATGGCAAGATACCGGCAGCCAATGCTTCTTGACAATGCTCGTAATTCTAAAAGCACCGCAGCGCATCCCTCCGTGGTTGATCTATTTCTTGGAAAGAGGTTTTGTTTTTTTTTCCAGCTTAATTTGATAGTGTAGCTGTAGATGGACGGGATGGGGCGCACGCTCTACCAGGTGAGCCACTGAAGCGGCTGGTCTGATTTTGATGGATGCCGTGACCCGGCCTTCAAGCAGCACAGAGCAGATCGAGCTGGCCTGGAAGTAAGGTACAGAAATGACAAACAGAGTCCATAAACCACATAAACCAAGGAAAAAGGAACAAATCTGAGCAAATTAACAAAGTCTAGCAGGCAAAAAACGCTTTGCTTCTGGAACAGCTAGGGTCGGGTAAGCACCCGTGTGGAGAAGACCCGTGTGAGGAGACCAAAACAGCGTCACAGAGCCGTACGTGTAATTTATGGGTAACTCTAATGATACAAACATAAACAAGATTGCAGCTGTTATCATTTTAGCCATTGTAATGCCAGGACTTGCCTCTCCTTGTGCAAATGTTCAACCAAAACAAGTTCCAACTGCATCCTGGACTTAACACGATTGTGATTGTTTCAAAGAAATACAAACATACAGACAGAGTGATGTTAAGACAGGTCTGATTACGCAACACTGCTAATTGTTGGCTGTTTGACGATCCTGTTCCTGATCCATGAAGACTAAACGGAGATACTGCAAGAGATAGACACTTATTAACAGAGTTTGGAACCTGGATCACCAGAACAAATCCAAGGTAATAAGTCTTGGTGTCGTTCTGGACAGGGACCAAGACCGCATTCTTCCACTTGATAATAAGTCTGCCAAAGTACAATCATTCCTAAAAAAGCAGGATGCTGAGAAGTTGATTCAAATTCCTTACAGAAAGGCCCCAGCCAGGGTTCAAACCAGGAATCTTCCTGCTGCATCAAAATTAGAGACGTGGCATTGGCTACCGGTGCAAAATTTCAAATGCTGCCTGACTGACTTTCTTTGAACTTTCAAAATAATGGCTGCGACACGGCTAACAAAGCTCAAATGTGAGCTCTCATACAGATAGAAAACGAAGCATGGGGGTGGGTCACAATCAACTCGACTGAGAACGTCGCAGTCCTCTGCAAAAGTTTTTGAATGGCAGCCATGTTCAGCCCGTGTCTGGTGTTCAAACAAGAGAGGCGAGGCATCAACCATGCAGCTACTGAATCCTGTCTTATTTAAACTGCTTGACGGCAGCTGGGGCGGCCCATTTTAAGCCTGTGTGTGTGTGTGTGTGTGTGTGTCGTACTCTGAAGTGACAGCGAGCGAGGCAGTCACTCTGCTCCATTCACTCGGAGCAGCAGACAGCAATCTGTTGTCTGGGCATTAAAATTACATGTTGTCATATTTAGAAAAGTGTTTTGCGCTCATATTTGAAGTGAACCATCTGCGCAGTTACTTGCAACTATCAACAATGTGTGTGCACAGGCGTGCGCGCATGTGGTATCACCCTCTGGAGGTTAGTACCACGCACAAAAAGTCCGCTTTAGCAATTTCTAAATAATAAATCACTCAAAAGCGACCACAGTACATTGAGGTACTCCATCTTTGTTGTGCTGTGGCATTAATTACACCTCATACATTATGGAAAAAGAGCCATGTCACATTTAAAGGACTCCACTTGAACTACAACAAAGACTCTGATAGTGATAATTTACTGTTACTCAGTGAAGCCGGTCAAAGTAGCGGTGAGGTAACTGACATTATAGGCTACACTGGGTACACATGTATGTCACCAACCTGCCATTCACACAGCTTTGGAGAGAACCACTGGTGCACACACATAATGTCAGTTTTGGACTTTGGACAACACAACAGCACTGATACAAGTAACAACCAGGCAGATAAGACTTAAACTCCTCAGTCAGACTGGCTGTTGTCGCATGCACATAACAAACTTACTTGAATCTTCCCTGACAGTGCTGGCACTGATCTCCGACCCATCCGTGGTCACACACGCAGGTCCCGTTGATGCACTTCCCTGAAAAACAGTTTTTATCGCAGGATTTGGACACAGAGGAGGCTTCCGCGTGAAGCACGAGATGAAGCATCACAAATATTCCCAGGTATGTTTTCAAAACGTCCCGGGCGCTCCTTTTGGACGACTTCGTCCAGGTGCATAGGTGGATCCCCCCAACATCACCCATGATGATTGACGCGGAGTCTGTGTTCTTGTTGTTTTTGTTGTTGTTGTTTTTTTGTCACAGGAACCAAAGCGTCACCTTTACGCCGTGAGATGATCTGTTGTCATCAGCAGCGGTGTCAGTAGGCTCAGGTAGCCTACCTGTGACGCCTGTGCGGGAAAACAGTAATTACGCACCGTCAGAACATGCCGAGCGGTGTGCGGGGGGAAAGCTGCGGGACAGGACAAAGACATGAAACTTTGATGACAACAGTTTGGTCCTTAGTAACACTGCACACACATTTCCAGTGGAAACGATCCGCTCTGGACGACAAAAACAAGGAAAGCCACGTTAACGCGTTGCGCGGTGCGTCCGCACAAGTCCACCGGATAACTTCCACAGTGGTCAAGGTTCCGATGTAAACACACGACCGTGAACAGATGATCCTGCCTCAACGTCAAAGACTGTAATCCCGGAGATGAGATAAAAAAAACACGGAGCTCGGATGATCGGCCCTCCTGCTGGATGTGCTGTGCTCCAGACAAAGACGTGCTCTCTGCCCGCCCGGGTTTGTTATCAGAAGATGCGACAGTCGCAGCTCTTCTCTCTCTCTCTCTGCTCCGTCTGCTTTCGCTCTCAGGTCCTCACAGCTGGGTCTCTGACGGGGAAACTCCTGCACAAAGCCCCGAGCATGAGCAGTAGGTCCACGCGGTTAAAGGGCCAGTTCCATTTAAAAACGTCAAAGGCATGCAGCAGGCAGGCGCGGACACTGTGCAGAGACAAAGCCTGTGACATTTGTCTGCAGCGGTGCGTTTTACACATGAAGTATTCAGCAGATGTTCAAGACGCACAATAAAAGAAGAAAGCAGCAAAGAAGGATTTATTATTATTATTTTATCAATATGCAGCCAGGGTGCATCAGGAGCTTGATCTAAGGTTTCCATACATAGATATACACATCACAACAATGTGTTGGGTGGGGAGCAGGCTCTTGTAACCTCAGAAATATGTCTGAATGGTGCTGTTTGCTATATATACTCTGGAAAAGACAAACCCATCTCTGTCATAATTTAAAAAAAAATCTTACTCTACATAAAACTATCAGCAAATTATGAAAAAAATTAAATTAAATCAATAATTCCTTTGGTATTTTTGTCATGTACAGATATGCAGTGTTGGTTGTTGGGTTATATGTACAGTGCATTCATGTCAAGTCTCTATTCAATCATGTGATGACATGATATACAGTAATTCAAGCCCAACATAATAACTTTTAGCAGACGGTTGTAGCTCAGGTGGTGAAGCGGTTTGTTTAGTAATAACAGGGTCGGTGGTTCGAGTTCCCGTTGGGTACTGTGCCATCGGTGTGTGTATGAGCGAACTTAGTGTCTTAGTGTTTTGGATTCCTGATGATGCTGTCTGCTATAGACAGCATAAAGAATGGATGGCCATCTTGGCAGTCCTGCATCAGCCGCCCCCCTGGCTAATCTAAAAATTGGCAAAGACTGGCGGTAGACCAGAGGCGGGTTGAATAATGCCTGAGTGCTCAAACAGACCACCTGTAACAGCACCCACCTGTCAATCAAAGCATCCATGCTATTAATTCTGCATAACTTTAAGTCTTAATATAATTTAAACAGGTGAGTTGTATATAAATTCACCCTCAGGGGAAATTAGCTATAGAGAACCAAACTGTTTTTTGTACCAGGCTGTAAACATGTTTATCTCTGCTGTGAAGTTGGACATTTTAACATGGGGACTTATGGAGACTGACTCATTCTGTGGCCAGCCTCAAGTGGAAATTCTTCACTTCACAGCCATGGAGGTTGCTGCTTGGTAACTACCTTAGATCACTGCAAGCATTATTAAAATGCCAAATCCAACATACATTAAAATTCACCACATGACAACAGGAACTAAAAACCACATTTTCTTAACAGATGTAGCTGTTGCTTTTTGTAAGATATAAGAACATTTGACGGTTTCACAAGGCTTGTGTTACAGTAATGGTCAAAAGAATATGTTATGAATAGATATCCTTCACTTTCTTATTGGGGATCGGTAAAGCCTTCTGCAAATAATGCTGCTTGTTTGGATTATCAACGGGGATTTGTTTGATGCAATTCTAAAAACAAAGCATGTCTCAAGACCGGTTTCGGGGTCTTGCACTTCAGCGAGCTTTATCCATGTCTCCAGATTAAAGGTCTTTCGACATCATCTGAAGCAACTCCTAAAACCTTTTGGTAAATAACTATCTCATTATTTTTCTGGGAAACTCAAACACTCGATATTTAGTTTTTCAAGGCTGGGTAAGTATAACTGTAATACCAAAAATCCAATTTTGTCACCCGGTCAACAGAAATATGTTGTCCCTGTCATGCACACCCACTTCCAGAGTTGTTATGAGAAAAGGCTATAACCACAGGGAATGATGGCTAATAAAACTGCAACAAAATGTTAATTTGTACTAGATTGACTGAGTCAATTTGGAGACAGCAGAATATATCAGCATCGAATAAATCCAATTCGAGCGTGGTCCGGTACACTGTATTGTTCAAATATTATCTCATCACCACTCAGAAATAGTAAAGATATGGATGTCTGCAGTGTTGTCTAATGTGTTGCAGAGATCAATCACTGATCAGTGAACATAGACGATAATTACTCGAGCTGGGAAGATTGTCTTTAAATCAGGCACTTTACTTTCTGTTTGCCTGGATGCATTTGAGTTGATCCACAGAGAGATATGACAGGAACATTAAAACCAGACTGACACAGCAGAGGTTTTAATTCCCCAAACCGTCTTTCTGATTTATAACTTTATCTCATTCTGAAGGCTTTAAAGACACAAAGATATTCTTTGGAGCCAAGCGGTACTTTTGGAAAAAAAAAACAAAGCCAAGATTTGCATCTGTGCTCCCGGAGGGCTCACAAAAACATCCAGCGAGCCAGAAGACGATAATCCTCAAACCAAATGATAGACTCGACTCAGGCAAGTTATTACTCTGCTGCAGTGTGATGAGGAGAAGCACGAGGTTTCAGCTCGGGGTATTGATTGCAGAAGTTATATCTGGGCAGAGACCTGGTGTACTGCTAACACATTTTGATGACTTTGTTACCCAATAGTGCTCCAAATCCCAAAAGTTCCTCCCTTATCACTGTTGATGTTCTGAAACACAGCTGTGCAGTTTCCAAACATCTTGGACGAGGACATTTGTACTCATGTTAATGCACTTTTAAACAAAAATGCATTTATTAGTTCAATTATTTTTGCTTACATGTGGGTTTTGGATAATGTTCCACTTATTTAAAGCTCCACTAATCAATCTTTTATCTTAACAATGAATGCCGGGGTCAGACTACAGGATGTTTTTGTCTGTTAACATGGTCACTGTGTCAGATTAGGTGATTATAGACTCATACATTCTCTACATGTTTCTCGCTTCCTCTTTTCAATGACATGCTTGATGTTGCCAAGTACTGGGACCCGGCCTCCGTGAACAACAGAACACAAAGAGATGGTGACCCTGTCCCCTCGCAGCAACAATAAGGTGGAGATGTGCAAGATGTGTCACCAGCCTTCATCCACGCAATCACTCACGTCACTCACGCTGTCGAACCTATGGGCTCAGTACATGGCTTTGCTACTGGCAAAGTGCAGCAATAGTGTGCACGGGTAGGTGGAGCTCCCAGGGCACAGTTATGGCTGCCCATCACTCCACCATCTCTCCACATTTGCATGTCCATAAGCCCTTGGTGTGTGTGTGTGTGGGTGTATCTTGGGCCAATATATGTAAAACCTGGGTGAAAAAAAAAATCCCCTCATTCTGGATTTGCCTTCATTGCCAACATAACATATAACATAACCAGACCTGAAACCAGAAGGTTAGAGATCAGGTCTGGTTCTCCGATTCTGGCTTCTCTGCATTGTCTACCTGTGAAGTCCAGAATATCATTTCTTATACAAAGCTCTTCATGGTCAGGCACCATCATATCTTTAGACTTCAGCTATCAAGCTCTTCTTATGTGACAGACCCTCCTCTCCACATGTAAGAGTAGTCTTAAGATGCTCCTTTTGATAGAGCTAATAGATAGGGGCAGACTCAGGTCAGTCCTGAATCATCTCTTAGTTATGCTGCTGTAGGCCTAGACTGCCGGGGTGACTTATCATGATGCACTGAGCTCTTCTCTTCTTCTCTCCCTCTCCATCTGTACACACTGACGTCCCATAGATGCGTTATTAAGTTAACTTCATCCCCCAGAGTCCTTCTGCTTTCTCACCTCTCACCTGTCTCATGGATCGTGGCTGCTTCCAAATGTAGATCGGCGATAGGTCGAGCCAGCTGCTGCTCGATGTCCACTGCAGATTTGAGTATTATCATTATACTACTATTAGTCGCATCTCCATTAAAGTTTATAGTTATATTTGTTTTTATTGCTGCTGTGCCTCTCTCTCTCTCTCTCTCTGTTGGTGCGGACAGCAAAATGCAGTGTATGGTCTCACGTCAAAGTCACTTTCTCTGAGATAAAGTCGCTGATGATTTGGGGGGGAAAGATAAATGAATGTATCAAGAACGGCCACAGTGACTGCTGACGCTCAGTCTGTTCAGCAAAGCGCGGAGCGAAAGAAGATCCATCTTCATCAGCTGAAATATGAATAAGACTGATTTTATTTTCAAGCCACATTAATCTACAATATTCAAATATTGTATATCCACTTTTATCCGAGAAGCCGTCCTAATCCATTTCACTCACTTCCTGCTTTCCACACAGTTTTGAGTCACATTTAGCTTACCAAATCACTCTGGGTGATTCTTACTTAGATTCTATATTATCTGACTACAGCAGGTATTCTGGCAGCCAGCCACTTCTTCAGGAAACAGCTGGTTTATTGCAGACTCGCTTTTCCTTTATACACCCCTCCTGGGACACACAGCACTACCTCCTGCTCTCCACGGCGCACCTTGCTGCTGCTGCTGACATACACTTCTTTCTTTGCCCTAATTTCTCAGCTCTTTTGCCAGCAACAAGACCATCTGCCTTGCCTCTAAATTAGGGAGAGTATTTATCAAATGTCTTGTGATGGGAATACTGATCTGGGTTCTGCTTCGCCTTGCAAGTCGAGATAAATGACAAGGTCAAGGATACGGAGATATGCACCCTTTCCACATCAATATTCATTAACTAACTGGGAGGGTTATGAAGAGGAAAATGAATTGTTTGTAAGAGTTTGGTGTCACAAGTGTCAGGATAATAAGACACCGTGTCTTTTCTGTCATCTGTAACAAGACAGATTCATTTTTGGTGGTGTGTCTGACTGAATGTGTGTGAATGAATGTGACTCCCGGTCTACTTGTTCTTCAGCCTTTCCTGTTTAAGACAGGCCTGATGGACGCAAGCTGCTGATACATGCCCCTGTGCACAGATCTACTAGTTTAAAGCTCTGAGGGACAGCAAACAGATATTAAACCTCAGCGTTAGCCTGCGGGAAATTGGTTTGGCTTGTTGTTATTCCTGCTGCTTGAGTTGAATTCTATTATGGATCGTTTTTAACCTCCCCCCAAGGGCCAAAGTAAGAATATTGATTGGCTTACACAAAGAACCCACTGTGAGGAAAATGAAAAAAGAAAAAAAAAATAAAGTATATTGATTTTTGACAGTTTGTTTATAATTAAATAGTGGAATAACTAACTGAACCGGAGGGACGTGGATGAATGAGGATTATGAGGATATGCAGAATACTGAGCAGGTATACGTGCAATGTCATCATCATCTTTGTATCCCTGCTCCTATTAATGTCTTTGGCTGCCAGCTGCGTGGTGTTTAATAGTACAGATGTGCCGTAAAACGTGCATGTAGCCATTACGGCCATTTTACTGAGACACACACACACACACAATAAAAACACACACACTTAGATTTAAAGTGAGAGTGCATGATAAGAGGAAGTGGGTGGCGCAGAGGGGGGAAATAAATGAGACTTGATGAAAGATTAGAGTTGAACGTTTTGGGTTGATGTTTGGCGCGCCCTGCTGGTTAATAGCTGCCAATACACTTCCATACATAAAACAAGAATAATAATAATAAATAAATAAATATGGATGAATGTATAACCCCCAACAAATGTATTCCTATGATGTCAGCCTACAAATCTGGATGCAAACCATGACAATAAGAAGTGCTTTTATATACAGGAAAGACTTGATGGAGCTCACTGTCCTACAGGAGACAGAGAGACATGGGATGGGGGCCCTTTCTGAACCTAAACACTAAATCAGCTTCTCCATCAATTGATTGGTCCAGAAAATGTCGACAAATCGTACCAAAAACTTGTTTTGTAAAGTCCTTTGGCCACCAGGACGTAATCAGTTCATCCAAGTGAACATTTCTGGCCAATTCTTAAGAATTTCCCACGTTCCAAGTGTCCACTGGGACAAACCGGTGATGCATAATGAGTAAATGTGAGGGAACAGATACGTACAGAATATTTCTTGTTTGGAGTGATGTATTGCAGTCTTCTTCAGAACCGAGGCGGCGTTATGTCATGACGAGCGTGTTGATAAATCCTTTTATTCTCCTCGATCAAGCTCCAGTAAACCTTTCAGCTTAAGACACGTCCGAATAAAAGCCAGCACACGGCGAAATGTGTCACTTTTACACTTTATTGTTTAAAGTTGTTACAAAAAAGTGTTTGCTGGAAACATTCTTTGCTTTCGCCTTTACAAGCACAAGTAGACTCCGGACAGGAGACGATGATGAAGGAGAAGAAGAAGAAGAAGAAGAAGAAGAGCGAGTGGGAGGAAGCGGGACAGACAGACGGACACGTATGTTTGTGTAAAAACAGGGTTTGACATTAAACAGTACAGAGACGAGAGTGAAGCCCTTACTCACACACTTTATCCACAGAGAGAGACACGGTGCCTCAGAGTCGAGGAAACAAAAACTGGGTGATGGGGAGGCAAGACACCAAACTTTAAATCCAGAATGGACGTTTTTTTTTTTTTATGAGGTATCCTCAGAAGACTTTAGCAGTGTGTGTGTGTGTGTGTGTGTGTAGATGTGACACAGGTCATTGTTTTTCTCCCTGAGGTGAGTTAGTGTGTAGTCCTGCACTGGGGTGATGAAAATAATCTGCGTATGGAGAACTTCACTGTGTGGACAGATGAACACACACAAACTGAAAACAGCATACATACAATCATAAACACATAAATTACAATCTCTCTCTCTCATGCACACACACACACACACACCACTGATACCTGCAGGTGTATACTGATCAGTAAAGCTGCTTCACTGTTGGGAAGTTTCTACAGTTGGAGTGTGTGTCTCGTTCTCGTGCCGCCTAAACTGGACGAACCACAGTGGTGTTGCGGGATGTGTTGCGTGTACGCAGCAGGAGTCTGACTGGGAGAATGTGTGCTTTCACGTCATGTACAAAACATCAGGACTGTCTTCTCTTCACTTGTTGTTCAGTCTCAGTCTGTGCGGTTTTGCTTTTTGCATTGAATATGCTGCTGGCAGTCATTTTCCATCTTAAACACGGCCAGTTTTTTATGGAAGGCAAATGTTTGGATTCCCATTTTTCCGAGCACTTTAAAGTCTTCTGGCTCATTTCTCTGTGTCTTCGTTCAGATTACTTTTAACATATCAAATCTCACATCCAAGAAGTGACGTATGACCCGGGTTAGTTCGGTCACTGTTTCACTGTGACATTCATAATACTGACGTAACTCTTTGGGAGATTTTGTGACGAGTATCGGGGAGGTTTGGTCACTTCTGGTTCAAAATCCTCATATCATCATATGTGTGCGTATTTTTCATGCCTGTTTTTGTCTACTTAAAACAAAGACTTGGATTTTAAAGGTCGCTGAAGGATTTTCCGACCAATGTTGTGACTTCAATGAATAAAACTCCAGGCCTTTCGATGTTGTACACGTCTTTTTAAACCACATACGAATGTACCAGATTCCACTTATGTACAAACATAATCAAGTAGAGCTTGAAATTTAGGTCCCACCACGTTAACTAACTACAGCTGAGTACATTTGTTGGTGGCAGCTGTCATTATAGCTGCTAAAAATATGAAATAATTATTGAAGTCTGTGGTTTGTATCGGGTCAGTCACCTTCATCATGTCGTTCCCCATCTCTACTCTCTCTCGCCTCGTTTCTTGCCATCTTTCTAATGGCTTTCAAATAAAAAATATAAATAAAAATAAACAAAATGATAAATAAGTGCTCTTTTGTCTGACCGCATGGTTTGTGTGGAGCTAAACTAACAAGAAACTCCACACAGAGACGGCGTTAACTAGACGACAGCCATCAGTTTGTTCCTGTTGTTTGGCCACCTGACAGAATTCATGTGAAATGAAACTACGACGCTGTTAATGTCACTCTTTAAAAATGGCAGCTGATAAAAACAATCATCAACCCCTCGTGATCGCCACGAGGGAAGCTTCTAGAATAAATAAACATACAGTTCCTCATCATAGTTTTCAGCAGCCCTGATATTTTGCACTTCAACACACGGATTCAGAAAGCACAAATGAATACACAGCCCTGATGAGTACACACACACACATCCATGAATAAATAACGCATGCGTTCGTGTGCATCAATCCTGAGTCAAACAGCTACACTTGTGTGTGTTTTTTTTCTTGAGTGTGTTCTGTTGCTTCGTGTATCAGGCGGATGGGATTTCGTGCACTTGTTACAATTCGAGTCCACCTGCTCGCTCGTTATGGCTTAACAAATCACGACCGGTTGTTTAAGATCCTGCGGCTTTCAAAATAAAACGCACGTTATGATCAGACGCACCATCACTCGCGGGTGAAGGCGTCTTGCAACGCTGGCTGGAGTGAAAGTTTCCATTTCATTTGAGTGTCTGTTGCTGTTAAAAACAGTCAGCGCGATGTTTTAATGCCAAAAGTTATTAATTAATTCTCATTTTTAAGATTAATACTGATCAGAATACTGCATCTGGTAAGTCCCAAACAGCACTTTGTCATTTTAATAACATCTTTATTTTAGAACACTTTTCATTTTGAACACTAAGAGTGTGTGTGTGTGTGTGTGTGTGTGTGTGTGTGTGTGTGTGTGTGTGTGTGTGTGTGTGCAGGCATGATGTCTGACACTAGCTACATAGCTGGGACTTTTAAAGGGAGGGAGCAGTCGCCCAGGCTGTCTGACGCCTAAAGGACTCAGTTTCCCATAATGCTTTAGGAGGTTTCCGTTCCAAATCTATTGCTTTGAATGTGAAAAGGCCATGGCGAGACTAAAACTGAAGGGTTGACACGCAGAGTGAGAGCACGCTGGGGGGGGGTGTATAAATACGACAAACAGAGCTGAGAGGTGAACATGGGGGGGGGAAGACACAGAACGAAACCCTCAGAACACACCTAGAACTTTAAATCTGATCAACAATATACTGTATTTTCAAATTAAAATGCTAAATAGTATTGAAGTTAGACATAATCTGACAGATAAAGGATGAAGCGTCGGTTCCTGGGCCATAAATAAACATCTTTGTTTAAATTAGCTCTAAGAGATGTACACAGATGTATATTGCAACAATAAACAGGAATAAAAACCGTATGTCTGCGCTACAGCATGTTAGTAACTTTGAAAAATACTGTTGTTGAAAGTTCTTTCCGAGGAACAAACAAAAGGTTTACCCAGCAGTGTTCTTTGTTTGGTTTTTGTGTCTCTGGTTTCACGTGAAAATATAGAAATCTTTGTTGTCATTCATGAAAAAGCAATACAAAGGTCACTTAAATATGAGAAAGAGACAAAAAGTCCAGAAAAAAGTCTATATTTGAACCGCAGAGAAAGGAAAACAAACCAGGGCAGTTCCCCCGTGTTCAATGCCAGGTCCAAACAAAAAAACCTTCCTGCTCTGCCTCGCCCAAAGGATGCTGGGAAGTTGCCCCTGCTAGTCGAGGGGTCCCTGGAAAATGAGTCTGACGTAGCCCTGCTCACCGGACAGCTGTTGGGCACAGAAAGGGCAGGCGGCATGGAAGGTGTGTGTGCCGTGCGGCAGAGGGATCTGACTCCAGAAGGCCGCCGTCTTCTCTGAACAAACGTGGCCGCACGGGTTAAAGGCGTGAGTGGGCGGGGCGGCGTCGACGTAAAATCCTGCCTCGCAGCCCAACCACAGCGGCACGTACGGCCCTTTAGCTCGGCACATGGGGCACTCCCTGTGGCGGCCCTCCCGGCCCTCCCTCTCCTCGCGGTGGTTGCCCCAGTTGTGGTATCCGTGCACGTGGCCACACTGGAGGTAGACCCAGGGCTGCTTCTCGTCCGGCGTGTCCTTGCGACGCATGGAGGGGAAGGCCAGCGTGTTGAAGCCCACGGGGCACTGAGGGCGGGCTGCGTTGATCTCCTGCCGCAGCGCCTCCAGGTGTTTGAGGGTGGGAGTGCGCGCCAGGCCTTCAGCGGTACGCCACAGCAAGGTCGCTCCACAGAGGTCGATGAGAGAGCCGTCGACGAGCTCCTGGCTCTCAGTTTCCACCTGGAGCACAGAGAAGTTGTAGAGATGAGCTGCTGCAGACAACAGTAGTATAAAATATAAATATCAAACAAGATGAAGAGCCACTTTCTCGACTTATTATGGTGCCAGATGTTAGTACAAACAGGGCTGAAGCAGCTTGAGGAACATTTTAAAGAAACGTGATCTGAATTTCTTTACTGCAATCAGTAAAATTGTTTGGAAAACTGGATACCTCTCTTGTTTTTCTCCACTGTATTGTAGTAAAATATATAGATTTCTCTGCATGATCTGTTTCCTCTGCTGTACCAGGAATGACTGTCGGTTGGGAAAGTTGTTAAATGGTTGTATTTCCTATTCTCCTGTGCTAAACACTGTCAATTTTTTTTTAAGTCTTTGCATCTATTCTGAATTGTAAACCGCTTCATGCTCTGAGGCTAAACACGACCTCTGTTTCCTCAGTGGAAGCTCCGGCCTTCGAGAACATACAACACAAAACCAGAGGAAACTGTTAACCTCTTGACGGTGTCAGACAAAAAGTCAGGAGGTCGCCAATGTTTGTACGATTCAAACCATGAAAGTCTGCACGAAATGTCAAAGCTGTCCATCTACAGTGATAGTTGTCGAGACATTTCCTCAACTGACTGACTGAGCCACGCTGCCTGGAGCTCTACTGTTGTGAGTGTTGTTATCTGACAGATAATTATGAATTTATTCATGAAAAGTTCACAAAATAATTAAAGATGCCCATCAAAAGTCCAAAGTTCATCTTCAAATGTCAACAAACCCAAAAATGATTTAAAAAAAGATAAGGAAGGTGATTTTTCAAATATTTCCACTTGGTTTTTGTTTGACTTGTTTTGGATGGATTAACCACACCTCTCACCCAGTGCACGCTGAGCAGGATGAGCAGTTTAGAGACTGGATAGATGGATTGCTGCCTGCTTCAATCATGGGGCAACTGAGGTTTGTAGTACTGATCTGAGCACAGCAGGTGGCAGTGTAGCTCTTTCATTACTCCCTCGGACAGCTGTGCGACGGGGACTGACAGCTGGAGGCAAGATGACATGAGGAAATTGAAAGAACAACAATGACGGAGGGGGGGTTAGGTTTAGGGTTGAGTCTCGGTCAGATGGGAGACAGTGGGAAATTCCACGTTTAGATAACCAGAGGAGAACAGGGCGGAGGGAAAAAACAAGAGGATGGATGTGGGGAAGAAAGCAAGAAAACATAAACTATTTTTAAAAAGTGATACACAGATGAGGGGAGGAGCAGCTCCCAGGGTCTCTGATGAGATCACTCATACTGATGCTGATGTTGAGGTCAGTGCGAGACTCAATCAGCAGCACAACGCTGCCACGGCGTGACATCTCCCCTCCTGGTGACAGTTTTTAACCTTCATTTACCCCGGGGAGGGTTCACTGGGTGCATGCTCTGATGCTGTACCACACACATTCACATCTGCCCAGTAAAACCACAGCCTTTCTACCGCTGGCCAACAAGCTGCTCAACTGGAACGAGTAAGAGTTCAGTGTCTCGCTCGAGGGAAACAGTTGTTGGTGTTCAGATTTTCCCAGCCGCTTTGCAACAACTCGTCTAATCATTAATCGTCGTGTCAGAAAAAAAAAAAAGATGAGAACATGCAAAGGCGTTTTGTCTAATCGATAAATAACCACAGTCAGTATTAACGAGTGCTCGGGGTCAATTCAATACATGTAACGCTCTCACCCTCGACACACACGGTTATCATTTAATTATAAAGAAGCTAATCATTCATCAGCACAAACGTTTTTATTAAACACAGCAGGACACTGTACCCTGCTCATTTATTATACTTTACAACAGCCCCCGCACAGTGGGCATTTGTGTGTGCCTGTGTGTGTGTGTGTGAACTGCACAGATATTCCTAATTACGCTGGCGTCAACCTTGTGTCCATCTGCAGAAGGGCAACCAGCTGCCCTGCTGGCAAGGCCAAGTGAGTCTGTCCAAAAACTGAAACAAACCTGCACGTTATTTATCTTCACAATATGTAAAATATCACCTGCTTTTTTTTCTGCGTTTGCTTTGTTTTTTTGGACAGGCGACATTACGAGCATTTTGAAAACCCCAAAATTCATTCGACGGCACACCTCGGGCACCGATTAGCACACAAACATGTGATAGCTTAGATAGCTTTTTGGCAAACTTGCTGAGACGACTTTTTTCCTCCATTCAATCAGAAAGTCCTTCAGCTGTTAACCTTCACTAACGCAGGTCAGTTATCCCATTTAGAGAGCCGTGTGTGCTTTGCGGAGGCGTTAAGGGGAGAGTGCAGTACACCAGATTACAAAGCTGAAAGAGCTTCGTCTGAAATGACTGTGGAGATCATATTTAGTCATCCGCTTTTGTAGCCAAAAATAACCAGTGTGTTCTTTTGAATCTAGTGTTAAAGTTTTTATAATTAAAGGATGAAAAAAATGCCTCTTTTCGTCTCAGTGGACGGAGTGGTTCGTCTGTGTTTGGTTGACAGTAGCTGGCAGGCTGAGCACCGGCAAGGGAACGAGAGACAACATAAACTGCAGCTTACAATGTGCAGAGTGACGCGTGTTCACGTTTGTAAGTTTGATAATAAGGAGACTTTAGCAGGAAAGCTAATGCATGTTGCTTTAAGTCTGTGGCTCTGTTGTCGTTTTTTCTCAAAGGAGAACACGGGACATTTAATTTACAGAGCAGACAGACGCTATTTCATTCCGGCTGCACTTCAAAGTCTGTATTTTAAACCTCCAATTTGATTCCAGTTTGTCGTTTTACATCTGCGTAGTAGTACTAATACATGCACAGTTCTTCAAAATGTGGCTAAAAGTTTCAAATAATTATCTGTACGACAGCACCGCCATCACCCGGAATGACACTCCACTGAGAGGTCTCCACTCCACAGCTAAGCCCCGTCATGTTCTATCACCGTGCATAATGAAAATAGGCCGACCATCTAAATTGTCAATCGACTGTGAAATTATGAGTGGCTTCTATAGTGGGAGATAATGCACACGCTGTTAACCCCTCTGCATGGTAAAGGTCAGGTGGAGATAAGAGAGCTATTAATTTTTGCAGCGCTAGGGAGGCTTGAAAACAGGTGGGACACCAGATAAAGAGATGCTGAACGTTACAGCTGACTGTGCGCTCGTGGTTGATGATGTGTGGGAGGAAAGATGGACTGAGGAGGAAACAGAGGAGAAAGAAAGAAACAAACACCAAATCACACATCAAATCACACACACACACCATCGACAGCCCAAACCCAATCCGACGAATGCCACAGGTGGCCACGCTGACGAGACAGCTGGAGCGTCGCGATTGGCCGAGAGGCACTGACGTCAGCTGGAGGATCCCCTTACAAGGTCCTGTTACACACAACTTTTGACAGCCGCACCTGTTGTCATGGAGACGGCAGCCGGATAACCTCCTGGTTGATGTTGAGCTCTGACTGACCTCCCGCTGCCTGAGTGACGGGGTCGGTACGCAAGTGTGTGAGAGAGTGCGAGTCGGAGCCAGGGAGCAGAGGATAAAAGAAGGAAGCTGTTTTTGTTGAAAGAGCAGTCGCCTGACCACATTTTTCTGAAAATCAGGTCATCTAGTTGACACTTTGTCCAAGCTTCTATCACTCTCTGCACTGATGTCAAGTGTATAAATAAAAAGTCACTGTGGAATGAGCCCTTTTACATCCACAGAGGAAGTACGCCATGTTTTTACAGAAGCCCAGAATGGACAAACCCAACACTGGCTCTTTTTTGGTAGCCACTGTAGTTTCCAATACAAACTTAGAAGGCAAGGGTGAGACGCCGGGGTGTTCACTTGGTTGCAATCCCCCCCCCCAAAAAAAAAAACCATGTACGCTTCCTGCTCCGCACCAAACAGCCAAAACAGACACTTCTAGCAACGAGCGGGTGAACACAGCGCAGCATTTATCAGCTAAAATGACAGATATTTACCTCAGGTAGGAGTTGGTAGGGACCAAAAACAGGAGTTGTTATGGTAGCATCATAAATGCCTCTGATACCGCCTAAAATGCGGGACTGGGTATCGGTGAGGATGTTGGCCGTGCACCAGTCCAATACGACGGAATATATTAGCACTGAAATGGGAGTTCACCTATTTTTTCCCCAAAGATGGCAAAGTCATGACCCGCTCTACTCTGACTGGCTTGATCCTGATATTCTCACCCTGACCCTAACCTACTTAAAAATGATTGTATGTTAATGTGTTGTTGTTTTCACTGCCCCGTAGTGCCAAAAAAATCAATTATTGTAGATTTAGTTGTGAGTTAACAACACATCCCATAACAACATCATAATGAGATCATCGTCATGTTGTCTTAAAAGATCAGTTGTCACCGTTAAAAAAAACACCAGCTCAGTTCCTTTTCCATTGTTTTCTTGTCTTGGTTTTCTCAAAATACTGAACATGCCCTGACTGTGAAAGACAAAAGCTCCTCAGTTGTTGAATCTGTTTTGAATTTTCTGAAGCACATGAACGCGGTGCTACAGTGCATGCTCTCACCATCTTTCCTCGCTGCTGCGCTGAGCGGGTCTCTCGCAGGGTGAAGACGTTGCCGCAGACGGAGATCTCCCTCCAGACGCCCGGTTTGGAGTCCTGGGTGAAGCCGTTTCGAGGGTGCATCACCAGCACGCCATTGGTGGTCAGCCCGTCCATTTGACCGTCAGACGTCTTCCACTTAGCAGCTTTCTCCTGACAAAACAAATACATTGAGGGGTGTGATCAGGGCGGATGCTTTGTCCTGAATCAAACCGTGTTATTTATATTGGGACGTAGCCAGCTCTCTCAGCATTCAACCCCAAACATCTGAATTCGACAGGGTGTGAAGCACAGGAAGGAGAGCGAGTAGTGGAAAGGTCACTCTTCATTCTCGTTTAGCGGCAGCATTTTGTTGTACACAATAGACTAATGCCAAAATGTTCTTTTGAATTGCTGCAAGAGTCAGTTCCTCTTTTTTTTATAGCGCCTATATATATAATATATATATGTGTGTGTGTGTTGTCCCTCTGCTGTCATTGTGTTTGCTTGATCATAAATGAAAAATACATTAGAAAGCAAAAGCAAACGTGACTGGGGAAAGATTACTAGAAAACAAGCTGACTGACCCTTCTTCCCACTCATATTTTCCTCTTTTTGGTCACATTCAGTGACCTTAGCTCACCCCTAGGAAGATGTTCTTGGAGGAGTCGAAGCCTGCGGCGTAGATGCGTGCGGTGTAAGGTGGCGTGCGCTGGCACTTGATGCGGCAGGCGAAGCGGGAGATGGTGCTCTGGACCGACTGGGTGTCTGCGTTACTCTGGCTGCCTGCCACCGTGTCCGTCACGACAAAGTCTATCGGACTCTCCGTCGATCGACCGATCTAGTGAGGAGACAAGATATCAAGATTAATTAACAACGCATTTAAGACATGGGATGATATAACAATCAATGCCCTCTAGGGAAGTTAGCTGTAAAAGAGAATAAGAACAGGAAAACAGAGATATGAACAATATGGAATCCATTAAAACTGAAATACATTAAAGATAAAAAGGGTGAATAATGACAGAAAACTCATGGTGCAACATTGACTGCATGTACAGCAGATAGATGACATTGGTGACGAGTTTAAGCTGCTCATCAAAAACCCCCTTGAGAACATTTTGTACTATAATGATGGGTGTTTTTCTGCCACTGACAGCTACCCGCATCACCATTTCACCGTAATCACTCTACGGGACGGCCTCCCAGAGTGTTAACGCTGTAATCAAGACAACAGGAACAGGAACAAAACCTTTTGTCCGTGCCTGAGGAAGATGAATGATGTATCGTGGACCTTAAACCTTGAACGCTTGTTTTATGTATTAATAAACAATAGAATCAGTGCAAATCACATTTCAAGAGTTAAGGAGTTAACTCCTTCCCAAAGGAGATCATGTGATGTGATGGAAAGCTCAAGAACAACTACTGGATGGACTTTTTTGGTGAACCAGTTTCCTAAGTCAAGAATGAACTCAAAGCACTTTACAGGACGTATCTCATTCACCCATTCACACACATTCATACACTTATGGCACTGCAGGCCATGCAAGGTGCCAACTGCTGATCAGTTTGAGGAGCTAACCATTCATACACATTCACACACCGATGGCACAGCCTTCGTATCTTAGTGCAGACTGAAGGGGGACCGAACTGCCGATCATCTGATTAGAGGACGACCCATTCTACCTCCGAGCCACAGCCGCCCTGTGACTCTGAAAATGAGTACAAATAACTTGCACTAGCACTAAGGGTTTTAAAAACATCATGATTATCCATGATCGGTGTGTGACAGCTCCTGCTGCTGCTCCTGTGTTGTGCAGACACAGGCATTTTTTCGTCCTACACAGCTGGTCTCAGACCAGGTGTAGTGATTACAAGTTTATTCCACTTGGAGAAATCCAGTGGAAGGAATAAGGACTGGTTGTAAAACTCCAGTCCTGGTGGTAAAAACTGAAGCTTGTTACCTGGAACATGTCTGTATTGCTGTCATGGGTGTACTCCACCACCACCGTCTGGGCTCGAGACAGAGTGTAAGAGATGCTGTGCTGGTCTTTGTTGCTTATGGCCTGATGGAACAGAGGGAAGAAAGAATAGATGAATAAAAAAAAGACACAAGAAAAGACCTTTAGATGCTCTGCAATCAAACCCTTCATTTGAAATACAGATGAGGATCGAACCGGAACATGCTTTACAGCAAAAAACACCCGGGAACATCGGCTCACAGCTCCTTACAGAAAGTGACAGATGCGCATAGGAAGGATGAGAAGAGTGCTATGTCGTCACTTTCTGGACGTGACACAGCCTCAACATTGTTTCAGTCAGTCAGGACTAAGAGGACAATCACTCTTTGAGGCTCTTAAATCACTGCTGCTAAAAGCCTGGACTGTGTAACTCTGGCGTGAGCACTTTGGCCTCCCCCCAGACAAAAATGTTGTGTTTTGAATCCCATTTCCTGGATTTCTAAATACATTTAGGGACTGCGGTAACCAATCCAAAATGACAGGAAATAATTCACTCGGTCGTCACGCCAAACTCTGCCAAAATAGTCAGAAAAACGTATTTAAAAAAGCTGTTTTATTCTGAAAATTCTTTAACCCTTTAACTTTGAGTCGTTGAGTTATTCTATGCAGATCTGTGGTACATTATTGTGGCACACACACGACACACAACAACAAACATATAAGAAATGTGTAAAATAACATGAAGCGTCGGATTCAGTCGGTTTCCCCTTGAAATCACTGAAACAAAAGGCAGCGGAAACACTTCCACTTTTGTCCACAGAGGCCACCAGAATCAACACAAGATTAAAGCTCCCTGTCGGGGCTTTAATTCAACCGTGTTCACTCAACAAACCAAAACCACCTAACCTTTTATACAACACATACAACATACCTGCCATGCTCTGCTGCTTATCACTGGCACGCTCTCCCTGTCTTCCAAAGGCAACTCCACCTCATCTGAGCTCTGATATGAAAGCAGAGTCGAGTTATCCTAACGCTGAGCCCTGACGTTAGAGTGAGCGAGCAGCGAGAGGGACTCTGTTTCTAAAGGGGACTTGTTGTCGAGCTCCATAGGTTAGTAGAAAAATCAGTATTTTGTTTGTAGGATTGCATTTTTTTCCGCTCGTGTTTCACTCGCCACTTGATGTTTGCTGTTTGAATCGGTCGTGTCTGGACAGTTAACTCTAGCTTTGCAAACTTTGTACTTGTTTGTTACTTTGATTTCAGGGCTTCCTAGCAGAAAGCTGCTGTTCGTGTCCTTTGAGCACATCGGCTCAACATACCTGCCCTGCTCTGCGGTTGGCCCCTGCACGGCTCTCCATGTATTCCTTAAAGAACCTAAAAGGCACCTGATCTGAGCTCATCTGATGGTATGAAAGCAGAGTCGAGTTATTCTATTAAGTAAGCAGCGAGAGGGACTCTATACTATACATTGTTGACAGGCACTTGCTGCGGTTTAAGGTGGAATCGTATTCATGCTTACCTAGGTTGATAGGAAAATCAGGATATTTTCTTAAATATCCAGTTTATCAAATTGCCATTTTCCACTTTTAAGGACTACGGTAACAATACAAACATGTACAAAATCTGCATACCTGCCATGCTCTTCTGTTTATCCCTGCCTGGCTCTCCCTGTCTTCCAAAGGCAACTCCACCTCATCTGAGCTCTGATATGAAAGCAGAGTCGAGTTATCCTAACGCTGAGCCCTGACGTTAGAGTGAACTTTTTAATATACTGATGCTGTGGTTTAAGGTAGACTCGTTTTCAAGTTACATGGGTTAGTATGTCCTAAAATATAAAAGTTAGCATGATCAGGCTGTATTACAACCACTTGTTGGAGAAGTAGTTGATGTTGGTTTCAATCGGTCGTGTCTAGATGGTAACCCGAGGTGCTTTGTTGTTTAAAATCTAATCAAACAGGAACTGAAAATCAGTCAACTAAATATAAAAATAAAAATCTGAGCGATTGCTGACTGAGAGTTACTTTACACGGGACCTGCCCAGTTTCCTGGGTGAGAGTCCTGTGTTTGGACTCTTCATCTAGTGGAAACTCCCTTCAACAGCGTCCCTCCCAACATTTGCCGCTCTTTGGACGACATTATCTTCCTGTAAAACAACAAACGCAGTCTTTAGATGTAGATGCGCTTCAAGAAAGAGGAATATTTCAGAGCAACTCCCGGTAAATCAAGTGCTACTTTGCCAGGTCAAGTGTGCTTGTTTGAGAGTTCGCAAATCTATGGTTACCATCTAAACACGGCTGTTTGAATCAGGTTGAACGAGAGTGTGAGTGGGTGCAGTTTCCACATGGTCCTAGTGCGTACAGTTTCTCCTGTTTTTTTCTTTAAATATGATGCGACTGCCATCAGAAAAAGTGCAGCAGACATGTCCCCTGTGCCCGAGAACACAGAGGTGTCCAGAGAATCCATGAAGTGCAGATGTAAAACCAGAAAAGCAAAGCTCCTCTCTCACACACACACACCTTACAATCTCCTGTTCAACACATTTTGGACAATTGTCTTAGACACACAGACATGTGTTTTCCAGGTCGTTGCTAGAAAACACCCAGTTACCTTCCACCTGACCGTTCACATTTGTTTCTCTTACAAACCTCCCGCGTGTTCCAGTTAAACGCTGTGTAAAAACCATTGTTCAGACACCTTCCAGACCAGGACACGGCCTTGTACCTGCTTGTTTTCCTTTTTCTGCTAACTCAGGGAAGCTTTGCTGAACTCTGTCCTTTTCCTGTCGTGTTGATGGGGCGTGTGTGTGTGTGTGTGTGTGTGTGTGTGTGATACTTTAATATCACGGAACAAAAAAGCAAACAGAATTTCACAAAAGCCTTTGGTGGAGCAGCGCAGGTCAAATCCACTGAACAGGGTGTGTTTTATTTGACGTTGTCAGACAAACAAAATCACACACACCTACAAAGATCTGACGCATGTGTCATTTTTTTTATCATCATATATGTTTGTAATACATTTTATGAACACTATAGGCATAAAACTCAATAAATCACCACAAAAAGACGGAAAGAGTCGAAACTGTTGACGTCTAGGGATGCAATGACTGCAACTAAATGATGTGTGTGTGTGTGTGTGTGTGTTTCACCTTGGCTGCCTGTGGAGAGCAGGCGACGTGAACTGTGCTGGGCTTCACCCCGTTTGCCTTCGGCCTTTTGCAAAGTGCAAAGCGGCTTTTACGTCGGCCTCGGTCTCCGTTGGGCAGAGAGCCATTGTACCTGCACATACACACACACACACACACAGAAACATACACATGCACACACAAACATAAACACACACACACACACACAGACATACAGAAAACAATAGGGCATTATTGTCTGAGCAGCTGTATAAAACACTGGAAAAACAATTGTGGAAAACGCTTGAGGCATTTCGGTGCACTCCCTCCATGCCTCTAAGACCATGTTCACGCACGTATGCACACACACACACACACACACACACAAAAGCAGCCTATACTTTTTAATACATGCTTTTTTACAAAAGCACATCATGTCCCATAAACAACAAAGCCCTCCAAACATATCCCCAGAAAGGCTTGAGAAAATAAACACACAGAGACCCATTTATCCTGATACATGGATGAGGAAGGGAGAATAAACAGAGGCGTTCCCGGCAACAGAATGGAGTCTCTGTGACTCCTGACAGCACTTGTGACTGTACTGTTGTGTCTCTGTGAGAGTGTGTGTGTGCATGTCTGAGTAAGTGTGTGTTTGTCTTTATTGCCTTAAAGTGAGAAAACATCCATTATCTCCATTTACCGTTCAGTACATCAACAGTGTGTTTGTGTGTTTTGGGGAACTGATCCGTCTGAGTGCTGAGAAATGGGGCGACGTGGAAGAAAAGGGGTTCGTCTCCCCCCAGAAAAGTAGCATACATAAACACAACATGACAACATTAATATAAACAACAATATTAAGTGATTAGCAGAAGCAAGATTAGTGGAATCGGTGTAGGAATGTAATTAAAAGCCGATGGAGACGGAGAAGCCATTTAAACACTGAATGTTTCCAGGTATAAATGTATGTATATGCGTGCACACATGTTTTAGATAAGCCATTACCAGTGTGAGGTGATATTCCTGCTAACAGAACCACAGCTTTATAAACATTACCACATGCATAAACACCGCTCACTACTTTAACATTGTTATGACATCCAGAAGCCACATGAGTTATGAACTCCTCTGGCTTCTTTGATATACTGCAGCTATACTCTGACTGCAATAGATGCCAACGCGATAACTCAGAAAAACACAGACGTGATCGGAGATTCAATTCCTTCCTTCCTTCCTTGTGATTATCCAGGTTTAAGGTATCTAAATATTAACTAACATGACGTATTCAAACTTTTCAAAGGACAACAATCCAGTGACAAACTCCTGACAACACAGCAACAGCGTGGGTTAACTGTTTTAAACCAGCGCCGCAGACGCGTGTGTAATGTCTGAAAAGTTCGCTGTGACTTCAGCGGCACAGCAGAACCAGCCATGGTGTGCACGACCTCCGCACAGTTGGAACGTGCCTTTGGCCAATCAGACTCTTGAAATGAAACCACCCATTGTACTGAGTCCAGTAAAGACAGCACAGACAGGTTGTAAGGACGCCCAGCCTGCAGCGAAAATGTTTCTCTGAGCGAGCGGATCTGCTGGGATCAAACGACGCTGGGAGGGTTTATGAGTAACCATGGTGAGGGAACAGAGCCACAGCAACGTTTGGGAAGAGTAACCATGGCAAGAGTGTAACCATGGTGAAGTTTAGCCCGTATCCGGAGAGAGGGTAGGGCTGTCTGCCGGCAGTTCAAACCCAGGTTCCCATGGGTAGCAGTAATGTGTGAGCGTACATACATGTCTCCAAATATGCTCAGAACAATGGAAGAAAAGCTAACGGTCAGCAACAAGTTGGTGTGTGTTTATGTGTGTGTGTGTGTGCATGTACAGGTTGTTACAGTGAGGCAGGAAGAATCCGAGTTAGGAAAAAGTTACATACTGTATTCTTCCCACAATAAGCAACGAGCTTGTGTACGAGTGTGCGAGTGCGGCCCCTCCAAACACTAGTAAACCAAAGCTCAGTGTGCAGCAACAAGCTACCATTTATACAGTAAACCTATAAAAACATAAAGACAGGTTGTGGGGGTAATTACGCCTGGCTGAGTCACTCTCTGTGTCTCTGTTTATGTGTGTTAACATTATAAGGTTATTAGACTCGAGGCAGAAGCTGCCAAGTGAAGTTTATTAGTTAAAAGGTTGAAATTAAATGATAAAATAGACGTTATAATGAGCCAAAGTAAACATGCACAGAGTGGACGGAAAGTTGAGATAATGTTTCTTTCAGTGAACTCAGAATTAACGTTATTCCACGCACAGATATGTGAAGATTCAACCCACACACGTGAAAAAAGCATTTGTATAAACATGCATGTGGACACACAATTACTATGTCGATACAGAATCACACACACACACACACACACACACACATATATAGGCAGACAGACAGCGATGGATACGCCTGTAAACAGATCGTCCCCAGAGACGCTGCAGCATTCCTCCGGATTAGGCCATTAGCATCACTGAGCTTCAAACATGGTAATGTTGGACAGGGGTTAGCGAGGAGGTCAGACACAACACTGTCCTGTGTGTCCATTTGGTATTTGCATGTACGAGTCTGTTCTTGGTCGTCGCAGGAGTCTCAGTTTTAATCCGAGCACTTTGTGTCAGGACTGCTGGGAGAAACCAGACGGGTGGAGTTCACCTCAGCTGAGCTGTTCGGTTAGCGCAATCGTGTTCTGCGCTGGCTTACAAGTTATTTACTACAACTGCCCTTCGCTTATAAACTATTACCAATCAAATAAACGCGACTACTGCACATTTTACTCCCAAAGCCCGTGAGTCAATGTCTATTAAACTTGGAGACAGAGGGTATGTCGGCAACGCTTCGAGCTACATCCGAAGACGTGAGCAAGCGGAATCCATTTGTGGTTGTCCTGCTGCTGTTTTTAATACTTTAGTTTGAGAGACCTTTCCTGAATTTGTAGCCACGCCACAACTTAAACATACCCTGGGGGAAAGTTTTGACCGCTACAACCGCAATGGAGCAATGTTTTTACAAGTGATGCCCTTCTTGTTTGTACTGTGCACGGGCGCGGCGAGTGTAGCGATGCACCAACAAAGACGGAGACGGCGGATGATGCTAGGTTTTAAACAGATTTAAGTCGGTGTCGGAATCAAATTGAGCTACAACTGTAGGAGAGTCGGCAGCTTTTTACCATTTAGCCGCGAGTGACGCTGACTTCAGGGGCGTCCTCATGCACAGCAGGGTCCCGAGCAGCCTAATGTTAAAGTAATGGGTTAATTACCACAGACAGTACCCTTTACGATTCTGCTCTCAGCGTGTTAGTAGCTACATTAAAGCTGTGACCGGGCCAAAAGAGCATCCACACTCAGTAGGTCAGAGGACAGAGCAAAGTGTTCACCACACTTGGAGAAGCCTTACTTGCAGCACAGCCTGCGTCTGCTCATGTCAACCAGCAGAAACTGCCCCGATCGACCTTTTAAAAAGAGTGGCCTGACCTCGAGTCGAAAAACTAGGCACGGAAAAAGACGAGCAAGCGGAAAACCCGGATTCTCCCTTGTAAAGCCATGGAATCGCGTTTACTGCTGGCTGCATTTTTCCACTAGGGAAAATTTCCACGGTCGGTCATCTCCCTGACAATACTCGCTCCAGAACAAACCCAGAACAACAAACTGTGAGTCAGCTGTGAAACCAACTGTGTGTCTGAGTGAGACATGAAAAATGTGTGTGTGTGTGTGTGTGTGTGTATATATATATATATATGTGTTGTACGTGCACAAGAAAGTGTGCGTGCAAGGAGTCTTTCCGACATCTGCATTCCTCTGTGGAGTGGGCTGGGACGGGGAGTGGAGTGGAATAGCCCTTTGGGGAATAAACAGGAGATAGACAGATAAAGGAAGTCCTTCACTCAGTCAGTTGTTATTGGAGAAAGTGTGTGTGTGTGTGTGTGTAGTTATATGTCTTCTATGCTGAAGATGCGGGGTGGGGTGGAGGGTTTTTTTTTTTCCTACAGCTGAGTATGTCAAAACAAATCTGTGACGGGAAAGACAGCCAAGGTGTTTACGATGAGCATCCGGTGCTGCTCCTCTCATCTCATCTTGTAATATATCAAGTAATGGAGTCGGTTCATCACATGTTCCAAAAATACTAAATTCAAAGTCTGGCTGAACGTTCCCATCCGTGCGTACTCTCAGTGCACGACCCCGGTGCAACCGGACAAAAATATCACAAATGTTTATGTTGTTTGTCTGGAGTCAACTGACCAATCAAAGAGCCTCTAAATCCTTACTGTGTATTCACTCGGGATGCTCGGCCTTTCACCACAACAATGGCTCTTTTTCTCCTTGTCAACACCGTTTCCGCGCTTCACAAGTTATGGTTGTCTCTTTAATTATAATGTATCATCGTTGGCATATAGTGTAAACAAAAGAACAACACAAAGTCACATCAGATATATGCGCAAAAATGCGTGCCGCGCTGTGTTTAGACTTGTGGATCTCTGTAATTTAGCCTTCACTGCGCCTTAAAGGAGTCCCGTGGAGTTTTCTTATAACAAACATCAATTATGCTTCTATTAAATGTCTCCTATCAAAATACAATGAGGTCTGACGACATGTGTGTCTTCAGTAAATACACCACAAGAACTCAAAGCAGGAAAAGCACACATGGGCCGGACACATTTTCAGGCCCATATGCAGTGAGAGAGGATTCAATCATCAAACACTGGGAGTGTTGGGAACACTGATTGGACCGAGCTAGTACAGCCAACAACTGTGACCAACACGTCCAACAATTATCAGCCGTGACTCATAGATCCAACAATGACTAATGCAGTCAATCAGGGCCAATACACACAGCTCACGCTCAAGCTACACGAAATAGAGAAAATCAAATCGCAAAGCGCTCATATGTGTTCACAACGGAGCTGCTAACATCCACAACAGCTGAACGACGAGGTCCAAACTTTGCTATGAAGCTCTGTAAATCTGAGGGAGGCTGCAGATTGAAGTGACACTTTTCTGCAGGTTCGTTAACACAAATGAGTCCTTTCACATTAGCACACTGTCTTCACGCTGCAACGTGATATTTAAATAAGAATATTGATTATAACCGCTTTAATATCAGCGTTTGAAGATTGTTTCTTATAACAAGAAATTTAAATATTGTATAAAACATACAATTCAATTAAACTGCAGAAATCTGTAACACCAAAACAAGCATCTGATCTGCGTGTCAGCATCTACACAACCATTACTTCTTATAGATTAGATCATCATTTTAGTGACATTATCATTGACACAGTTTAACCTTATTCAACTGATGCAAGTCACCCAGAATACAAACATACACGGTCATTACATTCACAGAGGTATGCTGTGGTTTACTTACCCCAGCACAATGAGCTCTCCATACTTCACTGGCACTTTGGTGGAGGCGGTGGTGGAGATGTTTTCCTGCTCCGGGGAGTACATTGGGCACGGCTGATTGAGGCTTGGTGGAGGAGGTGGTGGTGGTGGTGGTGGTAGAGGAGGAGGAGGAGGAGGAGGAGGAGGAGGTGGTGGAGGAGGAGGAGGAGGAGGGGAGGCGAGATGGGTGAGATCCAGCAGGGCGGTGAGGGAGGCAGGAAGGGGAAGGAGGGGAAGGGAAAGGGGGGAGGTGCCAATCGAATGGAGCACGAGGGGGGAAAGGAGGAGAAGGAAGGGGAAGGGTCAGCTGAGCCTCAGCTCCACCCTCTCATGCTTCATGCGTCCGTCCTTCGCAGCGCCACTTGTGATGCCTACAGAGGGGAAAAAGAATAACACGAATATTAATGTTTGTTTATTTTCACAAGTTGGCCTGGAAGCAGCAGTATTCAAATTCTAATTCAAATTCAGTTTATAGGCAGACATTTAAATGTAGACCTGTTTATCACAGTCTGCCATGGCAACAAAAACCACACTAGATTTTCTGCCTCCTGAAAATCTTCTGTTGAATACTAGGTGTGATTTAACATACGTCTGTACATGTGTCCTGATGTAGGTCATGTTTAAACAGCTCTGCGTGAAAAAGTTCAGCAGGAACGTCCAACAGAAAACTAAACTAAAAGTTAAAAAATGCAGAGTTGTCCGGCAAAGAAGCTGAACGTAGCTCAACTTTTTTAATACAATGCAACACGCGAGATGAAATGACAATGACAATGCCACCGTAATAATCCCCCCTCACGGTATTTTAAGTTGTTGTGCTGAGTTTTGGGGTCTGAAAAGTCTCCAAACTTGTAGATATGTGAGTGTCATGCTTTTGTCAGGGAGCCAGCTGTATGTCGCCACTTGGTCATGGTCCACTACAAAACAAATACAATATGCACCATCGATCGGATTTCGCAATCCCGATCTCCTGATCGCATATTTTACCAAATATTGACCAGCAGGACCTCGACGACATCATGAATCTCTTTCACACTGCACCACAAGACAAAACAAGGAAAACATAACTATCCTTTTAAGCCTTACATAGAGTAAATTTACCCACAATATTTAGCAGCACATTAAATTGCTCAGTAGGTATGAATGCAAAATACATGCCTACAAACTTCAATCTCGCATTTTATTGCAAAGTTTCAGAAAAAAAAGGCCTTTATCAGAACACCAGGGACATGACTAAGGTCGGCAGTACATGTGACTTATTTTTCTTGCTGAGTGAGGTGAGCGTCTGTAAACGCTGACTTCAGAGAATGACTCAAACACACACACACACACACACACAGATAAACGCACACACACACTTCTTTCTAAATACACAGGAAATCACAGCGAGGACCGGAGAAAGAAAGAAAGAAAGAAAGAAAGAAAGAAAGAAAGAAAGAAAGTCTGAGAAAAAGGAGAGGACGGACATCCTGTTACAACAAGCGAAGAAAGTTCTTGTGCGCCCTCGACATGATAGATTTATATTCAACTCAAGGCGCCCTTCTCTCCCACTCACTTGACCCAAAAAACACGATGTAAATATGTTAAGTAATCGTTCAAAACAAGAGCAGAATAGAAACGATAACATCATCACTTCACTTCCTCGCATGAAGCGGAACATTTTCTCCTACAAGTCCCAGAGTGCCTTTCTGCTAAGGGGAGGCAAAACCACACATGAATAAAGCGTAGGTAGTTAAGTGTTTCGCTGGTAAGTGGGGTGTGGGGTCTTTGTTCCTGAACACTCTCACTGAGCACTGAAGAGCAGGAAGGCTGATACAGTCCCCTCAGACTGTGTGGGAGAAGTTCACAGCGAGGCCTTCCAAGTAAATACTTCAGACATAATGTCAGACAGAAGCGTTATTCAGTATGGACGATGGTAATGTTTGCATGGAGCTTAAAAAACGGAGGATAAACCCTGTGTGAGCTACGTACGATGATGTAGTCTATCATCGATATCTTAGAAAATCAGCTGGTTTTCACTGATGCCAAATGTCCCAATGTGAACATGACCTAACGCGTACTGAGATGTTTGTGTTCAGGGAGCATTTCGAAAGTTTACCAGATGTCTCCTGAGTGTCTAGCAACAACTTGGAAAAACTCCCCCTAACAAACAGAAATCATTTTATCACCCATGACAGATGTAGCTTAGCATGGAGACACAGCCTGGCTCCGTCCGCTGGTTATAAAAATCCGCAACAACAAGATCATGAAATAGTTGTCTAAGTTGCATGTTGTTTGTTTAATTTACAGACTAACCTAACAATTGCAGAAATGATCATTCGTGTGTTAATAGATGTCGTTTCAATAGTTTTCTGCGATCGAACAGTATGCACGCCGCAATTCTCAGTACAACGTGTCCGGTGCCAATCTGTCTGACCAGTCTGTCAATCACACCTACAGCCTACATGCTCAGTGGCGTCTCGTAAGGAGGGCACCTCTTAGCAAGCAACTGTAGGTGTACACACACTTACACTCACACACACACACACACAAAAGTTCCCACACAGAAACAGGAAGGAACAGGGTGTTTACATATCTTGTAGGTTGGCCAGTTTTGATGCACTGTGGTTGATCGTGGAGTTTCCAGATTTGGTTTTGTGTAGCCAGAAAGTCTTTACTTAAAAACAATCTGATTTATATCGGAGAGATAAAACGATTCGCACAGCTTATTTGGGTTCATCTGATCTGTTTCGAGGCGCCCTGCCTGCCTATTGAAAACCAGCCTCACACTTGAAGCAGTAACACCTTGACTTATCGCTCACATCCCAATGTCTCGCTCCGAAAGTGTTAGCTTTGTGTTAACAATACATCTGTATTCAGTGCATTACAGCACGACTTCAATACAGCTATGAAACTATAAAAAGCTTCCTCACACAGTGTGAGGATGGAGGTGAAACAGAGGTGGAAAAGTGAAGTGAGGTCGGGGTGGAGGGGAGGTTGTTTATTCTGGATGGATGCAAGAGCAAAATGGACGACTTGGGAGAGCGGGCAAGAAGAAAAGGGAGGTGGAGAAGGCTGTGATCGAACTGCAAAACCGGATGTGAGCCTGAGCCCCACCTGCTCCGCTGGCAGAAGGGGTTAATCCCACACACACGACAGCACTGTCAGCGCATACTAAAACATTAAGCTCTTAACGGTGCGCATGTAAAATCATCTGTGGACACACACGTTCACATGTGCACGCAGCGAGTAGTCAGGGGAGCTGTTAGCAGACTTGCCAAGAATTGATTTTCACCTATGGATCCAGACAGTGAGGACCAAAAGAGAAATAAGTCTCAGTGCGGTGGGTCCAGTTATTGAACACATGTCCAGAGTGCTGAATTATCTTCCTGTCTCGACTTTGCTCTTATCAAAAAAAACAGCAGCTGCCTCTCCAGAGCCCACGCGTATCCGTCATCCTTCAATCACATGTGGTCTTCCTTCTTGCTTTCCTCGGTATAGTTCAAGGACGTCGACTCACTCGGCCCAGTCTTGCTGGAAATAATGTTCATACTGGACCATTATTAAGTGCAGCATCCTTCATGCAAAGCAGCCAAAAGTATGGAGAAGAGTTTGGGGCGGGGTGGTGCACGGAAATGCTCAACATTAGAATTGAACATCAGAGACTAGAGAGGTATTTCCACTGACCTACGGATGGCTGTTTTTATGTTTAAAGCTCCTCTAATTGACGTTTTATATGAAGAATAATGACAGGTGGAGTGGAAGCAGGAAATATTTTGAGTGGCCCGCTTTATTCTCTTTAATTCAACCTTTGTTTTCTCTGCTTAACTCACTTGTTATGTGCTGTGGAAGAACCCGGGTCAACTGTTTAAATGAGGCTTTTATTGAGAAAAAAAAAAAAACATGCATGTTGTCTTTGAGATCACTGATCATTAAAAAGGTTGAGGAATCCGCTCAAGATTGGCATGCCGTGTACACATGTGCTATATGTATGGGCGTGTATATAATTTCTTTTTAACTGTGTGTGTGTGCGTGTGTGTGTCTGACTAAGCGCTCAGCCTGTGCAACTCTGCATGACACAGAGCTCGGTGTGGCTGCATGCCAACTGCTGCTTAGCTACCGAGACACACAGTCCTACAACAATAGATCTAGAGCTCAGTGAGGCTGACTTTGCTGGCCGGGGTCAGGGATTGTAACAGCGTGCTGCTGACAGCAGGAACAGCAACTTCACACTTACAAAAGCCCTCATAAAACTTAACAGCAAGGAGGCACGGACGACACCTGCCATTCCCGCCGGCTGCCAACACATGACAAACAAATGTACATGCACATACTGTCAGTGTTCATGCTAAGAACAGGAAAGCAGGGTGGCGGTTGCACTTCTCTTTTTGAATGCCTAGCCAGCTGAGCCGCAGTGCAACATGTCAAACCTCTTTAGCGTGTGTACATGCCAAAGGGCAACGCATAAGCATGCGCAGGGAAACAGAGCCCGCATCAATCGAACACGGCACACCCGCCGTTAACAGAGTTCTCTGCAGGATTCGAGTCCTGCACGGTGCTTTTGTATTGGTGGGTAATGTTTGAAAAGGCCAAACGGTATCGCAAATCAAAGTGTGACACACTTTCAGGATCACAAAGGCGCAGCTCTGTGGGAACAAACAAATTAACCAGAGGCGGTGTTTCTCGGATGGCAGGACAAGAACCGAAAAATGGGTCAGAAGATGCTTTAACATGGCCGTGGACAAAGAGGAACAAGGAAAAAGGTAGGACCTGATACATAACCAGACAAAAACTACCAGCACTTAAGGCCTTAAGTTATTGGCTCATGTGACATCCCTGAAACCTGCATAACAATACAGCTAATATTATATATAATACCTGTTTTTGTACCTGCAGTGCAGTATGCAAAAAGAGGTATGTGTCACAGCAATAACTATTGTTTTCAATGTTGATTGATTGAGAAATGACTTTCTAAATCAATTTATGTCAGGAAATGGTGGAGAAAATGCTCCCCTGGCATGAGATGGTGTGACCAGTTTACTGCCATGTATGTCTGAGAAAAGCAGGCTGGTAATGTAATAAAAAGTAATAATTCACCAATATATAGTTGCTGATTGTTTCAGCCTTATTCATTCACCTTGAAACCGACTTTAGACTGGACATCACCGACAAACCACGTAGGCAATGAGCTTTTGATATGAACTGTATTGTCAAAAATCCCCGGCTTTACTGGGAACACTGTAAAATAGGACAACAGGCGATTAAAACAAAGCAGAATCAAAAACAGGCCCCGGGGCAGGGACGGCCACAAAGGTTTGATTAGATAGAAAAGAAAACCAGGACCTCCTGCACGGTAACATCTTCATTACTGGAAGTGGTAATGATATCCTCCTGGTGAAGTGGGTCATCAGATCAATAAATAATAACAGATGCCTGGCATACACTCAGGGAGGATGACATGTTTCTGGCTTTCTGAACATGTTGGATCTATTTAATATGAAGCACACCTGCTGCTATGTGGAAAAACAATAACTTGAACTTGTGTCTCAATAAAACACTGATAATCATTTAGAATTCAAACAGTTACACTTTGATTTGATTCCATTTAATGTTCCTACCTCTGGAATTTCCTCACCGTTCTCACCCTGAATGGCATCCTCACGTGTCAGCAAATTGGCGCGGTTTCTGAAATGAGTTTTGAAACCTGCTGATTATGTATTCACTCTTTCTGTTTCACTCAGAGAGCTACCGATATTCTGCCCACTGAGCTAAAACTGGTATCAATAATACAACGCAGGCTGAAAGTGGAACACAGTTTGTGTGTCTGCGAGAGGGAAGAAAAGAGATCATCGTCTCACTGGTGGCTTCTGTGATCTTTGTAAAAGCCCTTCATCAAGAAGGTCATCAGATACCTAAATCATCCCAGTATTACTGTCTTTCACCACATCCTCAAGCGCTCTGAAGCTTCTCACACCTTTCATGTTGGAGCGGATCGCGAGCGAGCGAGAGGCTTTGAGCTCTCCAGCTGTTCCATGCTGAGAAGCAGAAACACACATTTTCTTCAAAAGAAAAAAAAAAAATTCCAAAAGCAGAAAGTCTCTCTCTTCCTCTCCCTCCTCCTCCTCTTCAGTCTTTTCATCTTTGCATCGCTTGTGACAAGATGCTAGACGAGACAAGAGGAGGGGGGCTTTAACATCTCGGTGTTCTGTGTACACAAAACAAATACACTTATGTTGCACCACTGTAGTGTGTGACGTGTCGTTTTCCTGTGTCGTGCCCACAGCTCACTTTACAGAGAGGTGCTCAGTTTTTAACACAACGGTCCCGGGCAGATTAAGTTACACAAGTGCCAAAGCCAAGTCTGCAATCGAAGAGACAGAAGGACACTGAGTAATGTCTGCTGTCAATTATGACTGGGCAGAGCGGGACTTAAAACGGATTACCGACATTCAACTGGCACAGCAGGATGCCACCTGTGAGATGATCCAAAACAGAGGTTTTCAGACTGTAAGTGTGTGTGTGTGAGTGTGGGAGACACGGAGGATGAGACAAAGATAATGCATGGGGAGGAAGGTGCATGGTGCATGCTGGGAAGTTAGTTGCTGTAGTTTGGCTCGCTCGCCAACACGCACTGTGACACAGTTTATGGAGGCAATTAAGCTACTTAAACAGTTAGTGCCTCATCACTGCAATTTGTGTCCAGATTCTGAGTCACGCTGTCGAATCTGAACACGCAGACATTACAGTTTACGACATCCATCGCATAGAAACGTCTATAAATCATAGATAGTCCCAACACCCTTCACCGAGCTCTGCTATTTTGTTTTACACCGACACCACACGTTGTCCTATCTTAGACTTTCACACCTCATTACGATCATTATTGTTCATTACCTCAGTGCCTTTCAGTACATTCCTTCTTCCTGACTTCTTTGTCCTTACATCCACGGGTCAACTGCAAAGAGGAAGCGCTAACGGCTAACTCCTGGTGGTGAAGTGTGATGAAAGACGTTATTCACCTGGAAGGCTCGGGTGCATGTCTCACTGAAAGCAAACATCTGCTCTAATAAAGTGTGTTTGGGCAAGACTGAAGTGAAAATACACCCTCGTGAATGTGAATCAATTAGCCAAACATTCACTGATTCACAAACAAAACATATAAATATATATAACAAAAGCAAAATGTACAGGCACCGTTCAACGATAAAAGACAGCAGTGTTTCCATTACATTGATACATAAGTTCAGTAAAATCTTTGCCACTCCATTGTACAGCTGCTTGCAGCACACTGATTCGCTCAGCCCCTCCTTGCCCCGGCTCCCACTCTCTCAAACTCACACTGACAATGGATCCGTCTGTGAACAGCCTCTCCTCTGCATTCAAGTTATGTCTGAAGGGCCAGCTATACATTAACGCGAGAATACAGCTGAGTTGTTGGGGTTAGAATGCTTTATATAGTTGCTAGCCAACTTTAATCCTTTAACTCTGAAGCTGAATGAAATATTACATACGGTATTACATAATAATTAAAGAAAACATGGGTGTGTCCCCTCTTCCATTATTGCTTTATTCTCATCTCAATCGTCACTTTATTAATCTCACTCTTATAGTACATACTCTCAGGGTCTGTTGCCAGAGCAGATGTCTTGTCTTTTCATGTCTGCAGATGTGTATAATCCTCGAACGTACCAACTAAAGACAAGAAAGTGGTTGGGTAGATGGTAAAGAGGCTACATGTGAAGTTCAGAGCAAACAAGACGAGTACGAGTGGTGAGCATGCTCGGTTGATCTACCTCAAAAGCTTTCTTTGTCAAATTCCCACTACAAGAGGAACTCCGACCCACTTAACCCGTGTCCTGTTTGGAAAGCCGTTGAAGTCTTCCAGCTGAGTGGAAGAGTAAAGGTATATCCACGTGCTTAAACTCATGGCCTCCAGTACGAGCCGCCAAGGGAAAGAGACAATTGCTGCCACAGTAAAACCCCAGTGGAACGGCAGTAAAAAGCTCCCTCGGGAGGAATGACTACAAACTTAAATGTCATTTTTGTCAACACACTTTCGAAAGCTGTTTAACAGATGAAGAAGTCCAAAAACGTCTATGAAACACGGCCCCTTCCTTTTATGACATACCAACTTATGACGGTATGTGACTTGACATGAATAAATATAAGTTTAATGAGAAAATGAAAAACTTCTTTGATGTGGCGCCAGCGAGAGTCGATTAGGGGAACAACTCCACCTTTTGAGACCTTTAATCAGTGAGGGGTGAGGGTACAACCCTCTCCGAGCTGCTTATTCTAACGTCATTAAAAAGGCTCCTGAACTACTACAAAGCAACCTCACTCAGACGCGCCATGAACTAACTTAAAGAGTCGAGTTAAACATCTACAATTAGCCCAAAGTTTATCCAATCATCACACTGAGCTATAACGTTCAGCTTGACGACAACAAGCAGAAAGAACCTCCATGCGAGAGGTGGACAAGGCCACGTCAGTGCCTCGAATCAGAAACCTCAACCTCCTGTGATAAACACCAGCTGCTTGGTGGGGAGAGTCAACTAGGCAGCAAGTCCTCCGCCAGTCAGCCAGCTCACAGACAAAGACCACACAATCCTCGGCTCAAAATTATGAAATGATAGCTCTCTGCCAGATTCCGATTTTTTCATTCGGAAAGGAGTGACCCAGCTTGTCAAGCCTGTGAGCTAAATGTGCCAACTTCCAATAAGTGGATGAGACTAATTGCTACCTCTTCAACTCTTGAGTACGGCTGACATGATGTTTGTTTAAGTGAGAACTCTGAAGAAAACATATTTGGGTAAATTCGATCATGCGAACGTGTTCAGAAAATGTTTGTTTGCCCGTCAGCAGGTGGTTGCCTGGTGGGACAGACAAAATGTGAGGTTCGTTTGTGCAGTTGGCAGGAAGAAAAAAGAAAAATGACAGAATAAAAACAGCCTTATGTATCGCCACATCACTCTTCTGTTTATGGACTTGAAGGAAGGGAAAGAGCTGCGAGATGAAAGGCTTCCTACAGTTTCTTGGAATGTCTTTTATTGTTTTTCCAAATGGTGACTAAACCGGAGCATTATGCAGCGCATCATGCAGGAAGGGAGGACTGTGTCCGACCATAAACCTCATCCTTGTGAGCGGTGCTTGTCTAAAAAACAGTTTAGCCTCTATAACAAGTCAAAGCGTGTGCTAACCCTACAAATGATAGTAAATTAAAGTATTTTTGAGATTTCCGTTTGAGCGTGGGATGCTCTGTGTGTGCGCATGAGCAGGGATTTAATTTGTAATGCAAGTGAAATGCATTTGTGTGGGCGGGAGCTCGTTTTCAGATGCTCCAGTCTGGTCTGGTCCCCAGTGTGTAGAGTTGCACGGTCGGGTCAGTGGAGAGGTATTGGTTTGCACACTGTGAAGATTAGACGCCCGATGACTCGGAAACTGATCTGCGGGGTGGGGTGGAAGGAGGGGAGGAAGCCGGCAAAACCTGACGCCAGATTCTCTTTTCGCTTCTGTCCTCCACTCTGCCTCCGCCTTATCTTTGGTCGAACTTGTCCGATCGATGAACACGAACAGATGGCAACGGCATCGGCAGAACTTGAGAACAAAGATGAGAGAGGACAGGAAGTCATCACCGGTATTTTTGCAGATATTTAAGTGTGTAAGCATGTGAGCTTAGCTCAGGCTTTCTGCATTGACAAATATTTTGGTTATTGCATTTGTGATCGAGACCGCTGCATCACTACGTTACTCTCAACACAGGAACCGCATGAAGCAGATTCATGGTTTTTATCTCCTTCGTCCCATAAAACATTAGCCACCACTGGCTGATAAACGCCATCGGTATTACTTGCTTGTCCTTCATCTTCCACTTTATCAATCCCTCTTTTTTCACCTCACCTCATCAATCACGTCACAATTCTTGGGCTTTGTGAAGAAACTCTGTACACTCAACTAGCACTAGTCGATTGACTTCAATGGATCAAGTGAACATGAGTACGGATTATGACTGATTCTTTCACCTGAAGTAAATATTGGACCCATTTTTCACACACCAAATCTCTTCCTAAGACGTGTTTCTGGCAACACAAATACCTCCTCTCTCTGCTGGTGCTGAATCATTGTGCCTTCATACCGTTTACGGCACGACCCAATCTGCTTTCATCAATCCACGCGATGCAACAGCTTCCAAGCGGGGTTAAAAGGTGACAGCGGCCACTTAAGAGACAGGAAGTGAGTAGCACTTCATATCATTGGCACAGATTGTTATACGTTATCTGTTGCTGCCACAGTGTTTTATCGCGCAGACAGTCATCAGAATGATACGATCAGTTTTATGGTTGATTGAAGACAGTCATCTGCATGCCTCTGCTCACAAAGAACCTAAATCAATGAAAAGACGCACACCAGGAAACCACACAATTTAAAAAAAGAGGATGATTAATGAGGATCATCCTCGTGATGATTGGGAACTACATTTTTCCAGAGAACTGCTGGTTTCCTGCCAAGTTAGCTACATGAAAACTCACACACGCACACTTTTCTCCAAATCTCATATCTGATTTGGCAAATTGCTGGCGTTAATTTTCGAGTCTGCTCACACTCTTTTTCAGTGGTGCGAATTGGATTTCAGAGACAGGGGCTCCGACATGTTTTCCACTTCTGCGCGAACGTAAAGATTTTCACGCGTTTGATTGGACGGCTGTAGCGCTCCGTCTATCTGTGGCTGCTGACGGTTCTTCCAGACTCCAGCGGGACATGATCAGACTCATTCACACACCAGATCACGGTTTCGAAATAAACCCACAGTGCGTGCTGGCACACACAGACCGTTTCCAGCCAGAGGAACGACGAAACCCACAGTAGGCCTTCTGACAGGGAAAATCAATGCTGATTCAACATTACAGAAAATTAATGTAGTGTGAATTATAACTCTTGAAGCTCAGCCGGGTGTACACAGACAGATAAGACAGCATTATCAAGACAAAGCAGAGTGTGATTTCCTCACCGAGCGGCAGCCTATGCAATCATGTGCGCATGATTTAAAGATACCTTCGTTCTGATATTTTATTGATTACCCCGAAGCTCAACACATGCTAGACCAAGAGCACAGGAACATTTCTGTCTAGCCATAGACGTGCCCGACGCTTCTCTGCTCCAAAGTGATTTACAGAGTCAGCGTGTCGATGCACATATGAAGTCCCAATTCCCTGCCCACTCAGAGTCAGGCCTGCACTTCTCATGTTCAATCGTCCCTGGAGGTTTTCACTAGTGTGTGTCTGTGTGTGTGTGTGGTCCAATATTTACACCAAGATGGATGGGAAAGCACTATATGCCAGAATCACATGAGCCCCCGTGACACACTGCTGCTTTAGAAGAAGAAAGAGAAATAATGGACACACACACACACACACACAGCAGATGGACATGTTAGAGGACGCTGGAGACAAAAGGTGGTAGTTCACATTTAACTTGTCCTAATCAGCCTCCTCAAAACACTCAAGCCAGGGAGCACACACACTTTGTCGGACAGAGTCTAAATCCCAAAGATATCCAATTTTCTGTCACTATTTTGACAATCGTTTGATTGTTTCAGTCATCTTTTAAGCGATAAGAGCAAAAACTCTCTGGTTCCTGCTTCTTTTATGTGAGGATTTGTTGCTTTTCTTCATTTAAATGACACTAAACTGATTGATCTTTGTGTCTGGGAAGAAGACAGTGAAGATATTAGCTCCAAAAAATCTGATGGAAAATCTCCTTAGATGCATGTTAGATTAATCGATTATCACAATAGCTGTTGATTCATTTTCTGTCAATCAGTCCAGTCATCACATTTACCCCCCGCTGAACTTCATGGCCGAGGATGATCTGATTGCCACCGTATCTGTCTTCACTGGGTCAGACTTTGTTTTGTTTGTCTGAATCATGAGAGCTGAGCAGCTCTGCGACTCGCTCGAGATGAAAGAGTTTGCCAAATGCCATAACTGTAAATGTGAATAAACAAACTGTGTGATGAACAACCTAGCACACATGCTTTCTAACATGGCAAATAAAAAATTCATTAGCTTCAGCCCATCTGTCTTTTTTCCTTTTCCTTTTTTTTTATAACCCTTTTCTACGGAAACATATTACAAGACATCCACACTCTGTGGTGTCTGGGCTCTCTGGAGTAACCATTAGCCCACACTGGAGAGCTTATAAACTGGTACACAGAGCAGACCACTTCCCCATATGATGTTACCAACACAGTGAGTCTGCACAGACACTGCAGTGGGCAATATTAAGCGACGCTGAGCTGCTCTCGTAGCTGTGACTATGACGGAAAAAAGGAGTAGTCGGTAACAAGGCAGATTAGAATAATCCACTTGGGCCCAAAGCCAACCACTTGACCTGAGGAAGCGTTGCCACAACAATACTCACACTCATCGGCTATAAACAGCAAGGCATGAAATATGTGGAGCGGGTCAGGAAAAGGACTTGAACATTAGAAACAAGGTGAGGAATGTAAACCCGAGCTGCGTCGTTGAAAGCAGACGTGAACATAGTGAAGATGGCATCAAACGCCATCGGGCCTCATACTTAACAAAAGCAACACATTAGGACGAATGCTGAAATGTCCTGTAAACATTCCCTAAGCTGCGGAAAAGCCAACACATATCACACCTCTCTGAACAATTTCAAGCGTGAACATCAGATGTCACCCAAAGCAGCGATCCCTTTAAGAAAAATACACACTTTTAACTTCAGAAGTATGCACACAGGACCGGCTCTTTCCTAGTGCACGACAGCACCATTCACACCTCCGCCATTCACTCCTAAAACAGCAGACTGGAGCCGGACCCTTCGGCGCCAAACTCCTGCTGAGAATTAAATTAACTCATCAAAACAAAACTACTGGTTGCTCTGGAGGCCTCGAAAGAGACTGGCATCTCCAAAGAATCCAGGATGCAGGATCACTCCCACGAAAAAAACAGTGTCCTCAGTTTGAGCCAGAGTCCCTGCACGGCTGGACTCGCGTCCAGGGTCCGCCTGTTTGGAGGCTCAGTGGACTAAAATACATGCGAGGTCCTCGTTTCCCTGTGAAAAAAAAAAAAAAAGGTAAATCTGACTCACAAGAAATGTGTCATGTCATCCCAAAGTTTCCTTCTTTCCGATGTTCCCCATGCTGTCTAATAAAATCATTTTAGGAAGGGTATTTAAAAAACTGGTGGTTCCTGTTTTTGTTTTTTTTTTCCTGTGAATAACCTTTGAAATATGCATGTGAATCAGACATCCCAAAATCTAATTAAGGCTGCCTTAAATTAAAAAGAATTAGAATATTTTGTGTGAGGAGTGGAAGAAATGCATCTCAAATAAGGGCCTCATGAGATTTCATGTTACATGTTATATAATTTACAGCAAAGACTACTTCAAGCTAAGACTAGGCCTACTGTTCATTACCTATTTATCACTTACAAGCATGTTAAAGGTCCAGTGTGTAAGATTTAGTGACGCCTAGCAGTGAAGTTGCAGATTGCGACCAAATAAATGCTCCCCACGCCTCGTCCTCTTCTTCAAAGCATGTAGGAAAAACTCAAAATCAGTGTTTGGATTGTCTGCTCAGGGCTACTGTACAAAAATGGCGGCTCAACATGGCGGACTCCGTAGAAGCGGACCCACTCTCTATGTAGATATAAAGGGCTCATTTTAAGACAACAAAAACACAATGATTCTTATTTTTTGGTGATTATATACACATGAAAACATACTAATAAATATTATAATCATTTCGGGCCAATAGATCCTTCTAGATCTTACACACCAGACCTTTAAGGCATGGTCAACTGGAGGCTTACCGTTTTTTTATTTTGGTTGTTTTATTGGTTAAATCTGGTTTTAAAAAGAGTAAAACTAATAGGACTGTGCCACAAAAACACGTGAATAAACATGTGGTTATTATTGAATGGGGAGTTGCCAAACAAGGTGAGTAACTGTTTCTTTCATTGGAATTTTGAACGCTCACGTGTATATATAACTGGAAAAGGCTCAAAGTTACTGTGACTGTTTGTTTCTGTGATGTTTTGTCCATTTTTTTTCAGTTTCCAAGGGCCGGTCTGCTGCCTGTGCTTTGTCAGAGCAGCATACTGGTTTTCCTGTAAGCGGCACTGGGAGGAGGCTAACCGATGACAGAAGGTAGGGGGAAGAAATAGAAGGGCCAGCGTTCGGATTACAGCCTCATCAATGATTCAGTGGGAAGAACACGGACCGGCGTACGTATGCACACGGGGCGACAAACAGCCCCGTTGGTGGACGTGCAACAAGGCACAAGTCCACTACACGTGTACGGTGTGCATGCAAAACTGTGACATGTGTGCAGTCGTGCACACAAGGACATACTGTACACAGGCCTATCATGTAAATGCACACACACACACACACACACCCACCAACTGCTTGTACAGCGAAGTGTCATCTCCTGATTGTACACAGCACACAAAGTGACCTTCCTAGAAGCATGGTGCAGCAGAAGAGTGTGTGTAAGGATCAGTGTGTGTGTGTGTGTGAGCTCGTGATTCATTTATCTAGATTCAGCGCAGAGGAGAAAATTACAGATCATACTTAAATTGCCGTAATTCACTTGAATACATATTTATGAAATTTGCAAACCGCTTTGTAGCACTGCATAATTTAAAGAGCTAACGAAAGCGCTCAATGAAACATCATTACTGCAAGGTGCCATCGAGGTTCAACATATGTCATCCTGTAGTGTGGATTGTGGAGGGACGGGTTACAAACGCTGAGTTTGAACACTGAGGCGGCGATGCTTCGTTTCCTCACGGCACATATTCTCTGAAGCGCTCTGCTTTCTGTCGCTCCAACCAGTTTATGTTTGTTTGACAAATGAATAATGACACGTGTCGCTGTCATACACGTTGTTTAATCGGAGCGGTCTGTAAAACTATGTCAAAATAAAAGCTCTTCGTTATCCTGAGGATAAATAGTCGGGATGGAAGTATGAAATAAGCTAAACTAAAAGTCATTATTCCAGTAACATCAGGGGGGGAAAATGTTTTCTACAGTTGCGTGCTTGAGGCTGATTCATGTTTCCGTTCCCCATCCGTTCCTGTTTGGGTCCTTGCGCTGTTGATGACGGTTGTCTATGTAGGTCTAATTGCGCTGCACCTGGTCATAGTTTGTAATCATTAGCCTCTTGTCCAGACGAATGAGACAAGCTGGTGCTCAGTGCTGCGAGCGCTCAGGCTTCAGTTGGGGCGAGTTTGGGTTCTGGCACTGCTTCCACTTCAGACTTCTGGCTCTATCTCCTGGACTTTTTTTTAAAATAAAACAGACTTAAGGTTTCTGGAAATAAGTGGAACTTAACGTTTATCTTCGGTCTAAACAACAGTTACACATGTTACATAATGAATCGCATTTAAGAATGAACAATTCCACTTGTGTTTCACATCTCAGCAACCGTCTGCTGTTGCTGCGTTGATCACAAGGACCCTCCAGACGTTGATTACTTAATGGATTTTCAGCAACTACTGCCCGGTCATTCCTTGCACTCACACAGAAACGAGCAGCCTCGACAAGCTGAACTCTCGACCGCTTTGTGTGTATGTGAGGATGCACACAGGAGCTCGTTTGAGACAGGAAGGTTGGAAAGTGAAGCAGGAAACGGCAATCATGCACGATGAGAAGGGAGTCGTTAATTACAAGTCTGCGTGTATGAGAATATGTGTCTGCAAGTGTGCGTGTGAAAAAGAGAAGGTGCCGAATTATATCAGTAGTTTCAGCTGCAGTCGCATAGTATGTACTATACAGCAAGGAAACCGCAGAGATGGTATCACACACACACACACACACACACACACAAAACGTTCTTTCTTTCAAGTTTTACGTAACCTCAAGAGAACTTTCAGTTCCTGCTTGTAAAAATGAAGGATTCTGGTCGCATAGAGGGAAATGACGGTCTTCTTTGGAACAGGGTAAGATTTCCGTCTGGGCAGAGGTGTTTAACACGCCCAAAACTGAAAAATTAAGAAAGCCGTTTGCCATTTTCAGGTGGCCAAACCATTCAAAAGTGGGAAATAAACACCTCCTGACAGCCTTTCCTGTTTTTGGTGTTACAATACATCCTTTCAGTATCTACATCACAATGTATGTGCAACTGTCACACTGCAAAGGATGCAAGCAGATAGACAGAAAATGAAAACTGGCTCACCTCATAAAGTTCCTGCAATGGAGCACATCGGGTTTCTTTAATCGAACTTAATCTGACATGCAGATAAAAACAAATGAAAATAAGTAACAAGAAGGACACCGAGTAAAATGTTCAAGAACATCTGCTTCTGCCATTAGTCAGAGGAGGGTTGTAATTAATGATTCTTTTCATGATCCGTTAAAAGTATTAGGTGCGGTCTCGGATTGTCCAATCGACAGCGTGTCAGTTTACAATGATTTAAAACAGAGAAAAGAAGCAATTCATCACGATGGAAATGGAGCTGGGACCAGCCACTTAAAGTGGAAACAGACAAACTCTTTAACGTCCCCTCTAGCGTTTCCAAGCGGTATTATTGTTTGAGCCGCTGTAGCAAAAACTGGATCGCTTCCTGTTTTCCTCAGAGCCGAGCCCCGTGAAGAAATGATCA
Source organism: Miichthys miiuy (assembly GCA_036365135.1). Taxonomy (NCBI): domain Eukaryota; kingdom Metazoa; phylum Chordata; class Actinopteri; family Sciaenidae; genus Miichthys; species Miichthys miiuy. Next base: position 21,185,215 of record CM071613.1, read on the forward strand.
ACAGCACTTTGGAAAGAAGAGAGAGGGACGACTCGCCGAAGAGGTACATTCAAAGTGTCAAAACGCCGTATGGAATGTTGGGAACAAGGAGATGCTATTGTAATGACGTGTGTTGTGTAGCAATAACACAGTCTGAGTATTTCTTCAAACAAGGAGCTACAGCATGTACGATGGGGGAGAGTAATGCTAACGCTGGAAGAAAACAGAAGAAAAAGCACAAGTTTGTTCATCATTTCTCATAAATTGAGCCTTATGAGGCTTACAGTGAACCAATAAACACGGAAATGGTGTCATATTATACAGCCGATCAACATTTCCCTCGTAATGATAAGTTAAAGCAAAAACAGTTGTGTAAAAGGAACAAAAAAAAGGCCGACACTTGCAAGTATTTTGGAGCTGCGGAGGTTAAAAAGCACATGCAAGTGGTGAAATTACGCAATTTGTTTCATCTCACGATGTTTACTGCGCAAACAGAATAAAATATTGCACTGTTATTAGTTTTTTCCCCTGACATGTTGCAGCTCTTCATGTGTCAGCACATCTCTGACGTTAACAGACTTTTTTTTTTTCCCCTGCGGACTCCACCAAACATCTACAAATAAGGATTCTATTCATGACTTCAGCTGGCTTACCGTTAAAGTAATAAAGTCGCCAAATAGGACTGTGAACTCCTCAACAGCTTTTTTTTTTTTTTTTTTTTAAAAAGGTGCTGAACAGCCTCACTATGTGTCAGGTCCCCCCCGCCTCCCTCCATTACTTTTCTGACTCAGGTATTGGCAGCAGGGGGGAGAGAGAGAGAGAGAGGCCTCGGTGTTACTTTCAGTGACGTAGAAGCAAAGTGGGAAAACAGACAAACACAAAGTGAATACGTGTGGAAGATAAATAAAAGAGACAGTGAGAGAAATTGGTGGGTTTTTTTTTACAGAACAAAACAGGCGACCGCTCTCTTCCCTGCGCTCAAACATACTACCGAAATAGCTCCTTAAATAAATAATAAATGATCTCCCCGGAAGAGCCAGATAAAGACAGATGTGTTATGAAGAGGGCAGGCGCTCGCAGGGAGAGAAAGGACTACGCATTATTGTACACTCTGCATTCAGCAGTAGTGCAGGTGGTGCGTACTCTGCCCATGTGCTTTGAGTCATCTTTCATCATGCACTCCTGACGTGTGTGTAGACGCCGTTACTCTGAAGATTCAGGGCTTACGTTGAACTGATTTTGTTTACATAATTCATATGATAATGTAGGTGTGTGGTGACCTATGGGTAAAGTACAGTAACAGAAGGGAAATGGAGGGTTGGTGGTGTTTGTTTTTCTCATTAATGAATTCAGACAGTACCTTTGCTCAAGGCTAAAGGATATGCTATGGGGTTTAAGCTATTTCCTCTGATTTCCAAAGGCTAACCTAACTAGCCTTTTTAGTCAGCAGACAGTGGCCAGAGCCGTGACGCCCGGTGCAGTGCGAGAAGAGGCGAGGAGGTGTCTGAGCTACCTGAAAACGTTACATCTTAACGTGACAAAGAGGGCACTTATTCCAGAGTCCACTTCAGGAACATGTGGAGATATGGGGAAAACCAAAAGTTTCTGGTCATCTATCAGACTCTGAGCTCACAGGCACACCCCAAACACACACAACCACTGCGTACTTTGCTAGCCAGTCACCGCTAACATCTGTGCAGTCGGTACACTGGCTGTTCGGGGTGAATAAATACAGATCTGAGGTCAATTAATGACTTCCTATCAGCAAAAAAAAAAGGTTGTGAACTTAATAGATTTATCCTTGATCCCCCCTACAACAGAGGAGCCAATAATTTAGCACGAATGCCTTGTTAGCAAACATATGACAAGAGGGAGAGTGTCAGAGATCTGTACAGAGCACACGCTCAAGCTCAAGCAACACTATGGAAAAACGCTGGTGGTTTAATGCCCCCTCCCTCCTCTTTCCTTCCCTACCTTGCAGAAACAAGGCTATAAAAACGTGCCCACTGTCTGACCCACTTTCCATGACAGACGTAATCTCCCTCCGCAAACTTCAGCCCATCAGCGAGTAAGCCGGACCGAGAGAGAGAGAGAGGACAGAATGCCAAGCTCTTCACACACAGTGGGGGGAAAAGCTGCTACTCAGCTGCGCCGAAGATTACACCCGAGGATCCCTGCTGAGCTCAGCGACCCTCCCTGATGAAACTACGCGGCGCGAGCACGTGCACGCTAAGAGATAAATGCAAGCGCTTTATCGAAACAAAAAGTCTCCTCTCGTCACGAACATGCTGTACACATCATTAAGGTTTAATGGGGTGCAAACGCACACAGCCGTTTGGGCATGTTGTTGATTTGACTCTCAGACATACTCACTCAACGCTTACAGCTTTTTATCTGCTTCCACACTGAAACAAAAGGAGGTTTCAACTTTGCTTAGTCTTTAACTATTCCTTTTTCGCTCACAGGTTTGTGGCCTGAAATTGATCACCACCCTAAAATAACTTGAAAGATATGTATTAGGGGCATTAAAGGGTGGGGACGAGGGGGTGGGGGTGTTACATGATGTGCTATGTTGCTACGAGGATTTGGAAGGAAGTCGCAGAGACGCTCAGACGCAGATTTAGAATTTTTCCATCCTAAAAAAAAGTTATAAATGCGACCATAATGATGCGATTGAATCTAATCTTTAATAATCTCGTCATTTAGACTCACAGGAAGAACTTTTACAATTCAGTCACAGTGTCTTAAAAGAGTTTCGTGGTTCAAAACTTGCTCAGCCTAAACGAGACGACACAAAACCTTTAATTCAAATAAAAAATAACGGATGAGTTGAGTTACTTTTGAGGCTTTTTCCTGCTCCTGGACAGAAGTGATACAGCATCCAGACCAGGCCGAGACAGGGAGGCCTCTCTGTGTCCCCACAGACCAGGTTACTAAGGATACGGGCAGCACTGAGCCTCCATTAAGACATCAGAGCTCTCTCTGCACTCCCGTCTGACACCATCGGCTCCGGTTTCCTCACTGAAACTGAGACTCTAAACCGTGCTGGAGAACGAACACACACACACACACACACACACCGTCCAGGCAGGCAACACACCCAATACAAATGTGCAAACACAAGAGTGTATATGCAACACACTCCCCTGTTACGCAGCAAACACTGTATCCCGAGCACTTCACGCTGGAAGTTATCACCATTTATAGGACTGTGAGAATGCAGACTTTAAATAGTCTGCACTAAAATATAATAAAGGTTCTTCGGCCTTCCTTGTAACGGGGTAACACTGCTTCAGCAGGTGTCGGTGTTGCAACTCGACCCTTTGTTTAGTTCATTACACCAGATCCAGCTCACTGTTATAGACCTGATATGGATCCAAACACTTCAGTGTAGCCTGAAACACTTTATGTTATGTTTGCAAGAAGTTGATGAATCTCAAACAGATGGAGCTGTGACAGAGCGCATAGCATGCACATGGTTTCTGCTGTATGTCTGCTGCGCTGCGTGACCGTCGATCTATGGGTTTTTTTTTTTAACCTTTTAACACTTAGAATTATAATTTCATACACCCACACTTTGTTTACAATTTTCTCCGGTGTTTAACTTTCACACCTTGTTCTCAACCAGCTGCTTTGCTTATGGAGCAGTTGCAGGATTTAAAACGCAAATACAACCAAGTACCACCGTGATGACGGACATTAAAATACAATAACTCTAATTCAGCTACGGACAGTTAACACAGGTTTATTTATTGTTGATGACTAAAGAAGCAGAAAAGAGGAAAAAGGGCACTTCTCTTCCTAATATTTCCCTTTAAGAGCCATGATTACAGTGTTCTTTTAATCTTTCATTTCACCTCTGCTGACTGTCTTGCAGTCACGTTTTAGCTCGTAGCAAATCGTGCACGCATGTGTCTGTCCTGTGCGTGGTCGTGACTACGTAGCAAGCTCAATTTTGTAATATTTTGATAGTGTAATCTGTTTTTGTCCACATACCTCGAGAGGGAGGCTACCAGCAGTGCTACATGTACCATAGTGTGACAACCAAATGCAGAGTTTCAGTTTGCATCTACAGATCGGGCCTTCGTTGGGTTGGATCATGGGTGAAGTTACTGAACGAAAAAAAAAAACTTCCTGATTCATCAACACACTGACAAGCAGACAATGGGATTAAGACCCTGGGCATCCTGGTTGAGGAGCAGATGGAGTTAATGCACGTCTGTCTCTACTGTGACGTTTCCAACACGGGGAAGGGAAGCCAGCGAGATCCCTATCAGCAACCCAACTTATCACATCACTGCTCACCAGTAAGAGAGAGAGAGAGAGAAAGACAAGCATGGAGAGGAAGGAGGGAGGGAGAGATGGGAGATGGAGAAAGAGAGGAGGGACGAGGGAAGGGAAGTCATTAACTGGCAATCAAGCTTTAGTAATGGCAAGAGTCCGTGCATTTGCTTAATTCCTTATCAGGCAATGTTCCCTTTCAACCCCGCTCCCTCCCCGTCGACTCTGTGACAGGTCAGCATGTAGACTGGAAGTGATGTAAACTAATACCTCTATCTCACACACACACACACACACACACACACACACACACACACACACAGTCACTACCAACCACAAGCTTTACCTTCTTCTGATTTCCACTGAGATAAAGACAGTCAAAACAGGTGCATGAGTGTGTGTGTGTGTGTGTGTGTGCGTGCAGACAACTTGACAAAGATCAGTACTTTGCAGCTGCAGCAGCACTCACAATAATAGCTCTGTCATGACTTACCTGTTAAGTGCATTGACTTGATTTAAATGAGGTAATGCGGCCATAATAAATAATCAGTTCGCGGCGCTCAGAGCGGTCGACATGGACAAAGCGGATGACGGTTAATAAAGCAACAAGGGAGCAAGGCTAGATTTAGCCTATTAACGTTACGCCCTGTCGCTATTAAGCGAAGTCAGGTGTCTTGTAAACGTGTACTCACTGTGATATAAATGATGAAGTCCTTGTATTGTCTTCGGTGTGGCTGACTGAGCTGCTAGCTTCTCCACCACCACCACCACCTCCACCAGCTGCTGCTGCTGCCTGGCTTTCCCCAACTTGCTGATGCTAGCTAAGCTAGCTCCACCGGCATCAAAAAAACAAAACAAAACAAAACAAAAAAACAGGAGATTTGCTGTTAATTTCTCCTCCTCTGTGCGGCTTTAACACAAAATAAATAATAAAAAATATCTATATACGAGCCGATAACGGTTGGCGTTATTTAAAGCTCCTCTTTCCTGGAGTTGTGAGTTACAAACGCTCACCGTAAGACGAAATATCCGCGGTGTTTTGTTTTTTTATTGTAAGTGACAGCCTCTCCGCGGTGCGCTGTCCTTTGTTGTGAGCATCTCAACGTAAACACAGAGCCGAGCTGGTCTGCCCGTCCCCTGCCTGGCTGCCTGTGTTGAGCGTACGTACGCCGGAGGAGGAGACCCACGTCACCGCAAAGCATTCTGGGGCTTGTTGTTTTTTATCGCACTGCTTAAGCCCTCGAGCTCAAATAGGTGTTTTTTTGTTGTTTTTTTATACCGGAACTAATGTTCTTTTATTTTTATGACAATATTCTTATTATATGAATTAAAATAAATTATTATTATTATTTTGAATTTTCAACAGCCTTGTGAAATAATTGGCAATAATATTGAAATCTTTAACTGACAAAACAGCATCTAACATAAATCAACAAGATAGAACAGAATAGATACTTTATTGATTCCTCAAGGGGAAATTCTTTTTTTCACTCACAAGTTTTTACATGCATTTTACCCGAAATTGGCAAAGCAGTGCCCAGGAGGTGAACTGCACCTCTCCAGTTACCAGTCCACCCTCCATACTTTGGTCCACGCTGGACCGGTTCCCAAGCCAAGTCCCTACAGGCTGAGCTACTATAGCTGACTATAAGTAAATAAATAAAGAAAAGACAAATTGGGATATGCAGACAGGTGATACATACATTTTCATTGGTGCATCACCTGGAAATAAGAAACATTGTGTTTTTGTTACCTTAACAAAAACATAATGAACTGTTTTCAGATTTTTTACAAACCAAACAATCAATAAATTGATTGATGGAGACAATAATAAGCAGACTGATCCATAATGAAAATAACCATTGGTTGCACTCCTGTACAAAATGAGCTCCACCTCTACCAAGCACAACATTAAAATCCTGCTTTTAAATGAATTCATGATAATAATCCATTTTCCTTAAGCGCTTATCCTTATTCCAGCTGGCATTGGGCAAGAGGCGGGGTACGCCATGTACAAGTCACCAGTTCAGTGCAAAGTAAATACTATGATGTAGAAATACTCTTTTAAAGTAAATGATCTGCTTTTATTTGAGTAAAGAGGAGCCGATATTGTCGTAAAGTTGAAATGTTCACTTGGTCCCTTTCAGAGTGCTAAGTTATGATACATTACTGTATCAGCAGTAGGTTATGCAGTGTATATTGTACTAGTTTATACTCTATCAATGCTAACTTATTGTACATTTTGGATATAGTGTGATATTTCAGTTTGCAAAGGAGTCACTACATCTGTCAAATAAATGTAGTCGACTGATTATCTGAACGTTTCCAAAAAAGTAGAAATACAAACACAAAAAACTAAACACAAGGCTACAGTACTTGAGCACTTTCTATGATCTGTCACCCACATGGAGTGTTTTGATTTGACACACAGCAGACGGAGACATGAACTCACCTTGAACACCGGCGAGACCTTCAGCGGTTCCTCCGTTTGATTGCCTCCATGTTGAACTTTGATGTCAACGTGTGAGATTCAAGCTCCACGGACACACGTAACTCTCTCTCCCTCATATTCCCCTTTCATGCTGCTTTCATTCAAAACACCTGGCATACCATGAGTGCTTACACTTTCAGCCTGAGTGGACTGAGTGGCTTTCTAGAGTTGTTTCTGTCTGTGTTGCTGCCACCTCCATCTTTATATTTATCTCCACAATGTGTGTGGGTGCTTTCCAAGAAATGATTTTCAAAAAAAACTTAAATAATGGGAAGGTTTACCTATCTGGTTCAAAATGTATAATTTTTATCCAAAATAGTACATACAAGAGCTGGCCTCCAGCATACATAAGAAACAGACTTATACAATATGTGGATCTGGATATAGCAAGGTCACGTCATCCAAAAGATGCAGAGATGAATGTTTATGTTATTTTCTATAAATAATAAAACTAGAAAGAAATAAGTAGTAAGTAAAGTTTAGTAACACAAATTCTGAGTTTGCATCAGAAACACAGACAGTGAAAGACAACTGTATCATAGATATGGCTCAAGTTTTTTCAAAATATCCACTTAATGTTAGAAAATCCTCAAAAATGTCCTTTAATCCAGACCTGGATCTAAATCCACACACCCTAATCAAGACATGTTCTAACCATAAGGGCTTCACCCTGTACAAGCCCAACAGTCAGATTCTTGACTTGCACCTGTTGCACAGGTATAACAAACAAATCAAGTTTAATAAACTGTTTAAATCCAGAAGAAAGACTGCCCTGCAGGGCGCCTGCTGGCCTGGTGGTTAAAGGTAACCTTGGTTTGATTACAGCCGGAGACTTGTGTCGCGTGTTTCCTGTCTGTCTATCGCATTGTCAATCCCCAATAAAAGACCTTTTTTAATTTAAGATTCACCCCAAAAAATGAATGAAAATAATGTGATTTCGCCATCACAGCAGATCACATTAGATATCTTTATTAATTCAGGTGAAACTGGTTTGTTGGCCCGTGTACTGTTGAGTTAGACAGCTTCCAGCAGACGACATACAAAAGACTGCCACAAGAGCAGTAACAGTAGCATGCATATATTCAAAGAAGCTCACACAGCCACTAAATTAGAAAACATGTGAGAGTATTTGACATAATCAGTCATTTAATGAATAAAAGGCTGGCCATTAATGATGCACCTGGAACAGATCAAACAGGCAATAAATAGAAAGTGAAACCTTAAAACTGCAATAGCAACAAATAGTAAATAAAACCTTTAAAACTGAGTCAAGAGTGCAACAAATATTTCAGAAAACGTGCAAGTATCGGATGGCATTGAGACGTTTCACAGCTGTGGGCACAGAGGACTAAATTATTCATATAAAGTGACATTTCACTTGAGAAGTGAATCCGTCCCAGATGTGGAGCAAGCAGCAACACTGCAATAGAGCTCCAGCTGTGTGTATATGATTTCTGGAAGATCCATTTCAACAGCAAACCTCCAGTTTGTGAGATGATGTCTTTGTGTGTATATATACTGGGTTTGAGTGGGAGACAACTCCTTCGATGTGAGAATGAGTGGAAAACTCCGGTGAGGCCAAGAACTGATTAAATAGAACTTCCATCCCCGGTAATAACACACACACACACACACACACACACACACGCATGCATATGCACACAGAGACAGGCTTATTTTTATGCTGCTGAGATGCTGTAAAACACACACTTAACATTTGGTAATAAAATACACGCCTGCTGCTATACTGGACACCAGAAGTGAGTAGTGGGCGTGAAGTTGAAGTGTTTTTCAAAAAGCTGCAGACACTGAAAGAAGACTCATAAGGAGCCATGTGTGCCTGCACATATGCACACACGCACACCTCCTTGCACACACCTTACATAATCTTTGCACACATTTTAATCTGTGTTTGAGTCCTCCTGTTTACGTCGCTATGGTTACAAGGCCAACACCTCTCCTGGACGGCTGTAAGCAGCAGACACACCTTCCTTTGACTTCACGGTTGAAGGCCCTGCAGCCAGTTCACTTCACTCCTGATGGATGTTTTGACAAGTGCTTCTCTTTCCAAAAGCCAATGAGCTGCACTTCTGTGTGAAGCGTCAGGAAATTATGAAAACACACACGCGCACACACACACATATGGTAAAGTGTGGTAAAGTTTTTTTGCAAAGTTTAGGGCATTTTAACTCAAAGTAGAATAAAACATATAAAAGTGCTATAAAAATAGTAAAATACACAAGTGAAAAGAGCCTTAAATGATTTAAAATTAATTATAAACACACGGAAAATATAAAACACAAGATTACAAATGATGAAAGTTAAAAATATTTCAAAAAGCTATATAAAAAATGTTGTTTTCCATGTGCACCACATGAATTCCACCAAGCTGCGGTGCAGTGAAAGTAACGTGAACTTTGATTTTATATGCCTACAAAAAACAAGTTGTTAGTAACACTATAACAAGTTAATTTGTGTTTTTATATCGTGATTTTCAAGGTGCTTCATAGAACATTTAAACTGAATTGTAACCTATTCAGGATATTGTGTCATCATTTTCTATTCCTGAAACGACGACGAGATAATCTCAAGGATCTGAAGAGGCGTGTAGTGTGCAGAAGTCTGCAGTGAAGCTAAATATTATTATCAAAGATTGAAATCAGCCTCTAAATTGTAATCATAGACGTAGAAACAAAGTCGCTTGGCTCGCGTTTACATTAAAACATCTGCTGCTGCATTCTGATTGAAGAGTTGCTTCTGCAGAAGATATAAAAAAAAAGAGTTTGGGACTTTGATGTGTCTTTCTTGCAGCAGAGTTTCCTTCCAAAAATGCCACACCCTGATTGATTTTTTTTAGCTCATTATCATGCTTTTAAGGCAGCAGGTCATTGCAGTTTTTGAGTTTGACAAGACGTTTGTCTTCATCTATGACCTCGGGTTTATGAGACAGTTTGTTCAGCAAGGAGAACAAAAAAAATAGAAATTTTTAAGCTCTAAATTGCTGCTACTTGAAAAAAAAAGAAAAACAGGGATTAAAATAGCTCATATTCTCATCTTTTCAACAGCTAAAGTCCTATTTTGGCATCAAGCTCCTCGCTCGCAGTCACATAAACAGATCTGTTTTTGCCCTGACTTACTTAACTTGATACATTTCCTGAATATGATGTAAGTGCCCCTAAAGCTCAACAAAAGCTCCCATGTGATGCTGACAGTGGACAAACTGTGTGGGATTGCACTATAAGGGCAGACTGTTCTCAGCAAGCATTTTATTCTTTGTTGTTGTTGTGCGATAAGACCAAAACATAGCAACAGCTGGGCTGCGTTCAGCTGCACAAGGGAGTCAGGAGGGCTGCGCAGAGAAGTCTTCACTGGTGTGACAGGATTATGTGATAGAAACATGCTGTGCTCATGCGTAGCCAAATATTAAATAACACTACTGTCCCGTGTTTGAGGGGCTGAGCGCAGCACTGTTGTCATGCTGCCATGGTGACAGTAACCATGCACTGGATAATGTTTACAGAATGTTTAGCATATCACAAAGCAGGCACATAGGGTGACTGGACCAGATGAATCAAATGTGTGTGTGTGTGTGTGCGTGTGTGTGCTGGCATTGCAACACTGAGCACATTTTTAACTGACAGACTTTGTTGTTTTGTGTGTCCATGTGTCCTACATTCTGCATTTGATTAACAAACTAAAGCCAATCGCTCATATTGTGGATGGATGTACTGTACTGTGTGGCTGCTTCATTCCCCATCTGAAAATATTCTAACTTTACAGCAACATTTCTGTGTGCCGGTGAGAAAGTTTTAAAGTTCTGCATTAGTTCCAGTGTCCTGTGTTGTTTTGTAGTAAACTAAATAGAAGGACACATGGCAACAGCATTTCTTAATCTTTTCTCATAAGATTTCAAAATACCAGCACCTGCCTGCCTGAATCATAAGACACAGGCCTACAACTGATATTTGGCAACCCTGAACATATCTAGGTTGTAAACTGGTTATGAGAAGATAAACATGCCAAGACAAGAGGCAGACCAACTGGCAAGATGTTTTTTCCATCTCAGCTGGCAGCAGTTGGTCGCCCAGCTGGCTGTGCAGCGAGGACGAGGCTGGATCTCAAAACTAGCCCCAAAGCTGCTGGATAAAGTGTGCAAAATTAAACAACTGCAAAGCATTTATACAAAGCACAATGCCTTTATTTATAGCTGTTTGGAGCACGCTGGCTCCATAATGACTGTTATTATCTGAGCATTAGTAGCTAGCAGTTTATTTGCAAAAACATACATTTGTAGATGTTTAGAAAAGCAGCGATACAAGATTTGATATTGGATGTCAATGATGTATCACTTGGTTCACTATTTTGGTTCAGACTGCCATGAAACTTTGCATAGATATTCATGGTGCCCAGATGATGAATCCTATTAACTTTGGTATCCTGAAGTCTCCTGTGGTGACACCAGCAGGTCAAATGTTGTACTTTTTCAGTGAAATTTGATGGAGTAGATCTACATTTTGTAGACGTTCATGCCCAGATGTTCCCAGATGTCAACATTTTAGACAGATTTGTGGACCTGTCGTGAGATTTGAACATGTTTTTGTTTTTTTAACCTAAAACACACATTGAATTTGAATCGCATCTGCGGGTGGATGAGGAGAAACTCAAGACTACATCTGTTATTTTAAAGCCCAACAAACTGTTTTGGAATTGGAAAAACTGATAGCTCTAAAGTCAAACTTCTCCCACATGCAGAAACAACGGGTTCAAATCTCACAAGAGTTCTGCAAATTTAGGGTTTCCATCCAGACACGACACTTTGCATTAACAATGTGAGCATCTTAGCCTGCTAATGTTAGCATTTAGCTTTAACTGCACACTACAATTTGCATTCACAGTTAGATTTAGGGTTTTGACCAGGGTTTCACATTGTACCCTGAAGCCCCCAGTGCCGTTATGCCTTTGTGTATTTGATCCTGTACAGAGATAGCATGTTATTCATGTGATATATGATATATGGCAAAACTGTAACTTTGTGACTTAATTTTATTACTTGCAAATCACTCTTTCAGATGATTCAAACAGAAGCAAACACACCCACAGACAATCGCCCTCAGCAGTTCAGTCTCCTCTACAGTACAGTGACGGTGACATTTTACATCTGGCATCCTGCTGATCACCTGAAGATCAAACACCATCAGCTGGACCTTTAGGGAGCTGTCTCTCTGTAATTATGATAGTGATGTAGAGACTAACTGAAAAAGGGTGGGAAAGCTCTAACAGACTGCAGTTGGGGGAGCAGCGCAAAGCAGATACAGCGGTATCGGCTGTAGCCAGGACGTAACAGAAAGAAGCTCTGGAATTGGACAAGGTGCTTAAAATCCTGAGACTTGGTTAATATTGGAAAGTGAAATCATCAACTATTTTCATGTCTCTTGAGTTTTTCAGTGTCAAATAGCCTAAATGTAACTGTAGATTATGAGCAAGAGAGGAATTAATATCCCCTAGTGTAATTCCAGAACATGGCTGAATGTAAATCACACGATAATACTTCTAATAATACATCTGTCTCATAGTAGCTTCGTATTGGCTGCCTATTATCTTTTAAATAGAAGGCAGGCAGTGTAGATCGCTGGATGAAGCACCAAATACACTACACATTTCTTCCGAAGTTCTCTGCCTCAGTTAAGTTCATCTTGTCTTATTTCTTCTAGGTTTGTACTGAGGATTATCGTTAACATTCTTCATGCTGGTATTATTTTCTTCAAAAGGGGAAGTCATGTCTGTCTGTAGTTCTCCCAGTTGAAGGGATGAAATCACCGCTCATTTGCCACGAAGGATCTGCAGACTATACTACTGTACATACGACTCTTCTTATTTAGAGCCCCTTCGTTAGCTTGGACAGCAGTTCATTTCATTTCACGCTGAGGTCAAGTACAGCAGGCTTTCAAGAACAATAAAGAATGGAACATTTTGTAAATATAATCACATGACGTGTTGCAAAATGATTAGAGGAAATGTAAACCAGATGTAGACAGCTGTAAATTGGGTTTAACTCTAAACGTTACTGGAAGTCTCCTTTAAATAAAGTTTGAGCAACGTTTCAACATCTGGATCAGTTTCATCAGTTAGCCCGAACGCTCCTCTAACATGTTTGATTAATCATCTTGACATTTGACTCACATGATTACAATTTAATGGAGCATTTTGCACATTCTGTCCATATCATGTCACATATATTGTGACTCATTTGCATGTAGCAGGAGTATACAGTATAGTCCTACGAGACTTTGGGTGTCATTGCATGTAATTACAGAGTCACTGACTGTAATTAGGTAGGGTGTCGTCACTAAGCTCACCAACCACTGTAATTGGTCGTGGATAGACACCCAGACTCTCTCATTTCACACTAAACTAAAGGAGCGTTTTAATAGCAGCCTGTCAGTAAGGTCGTTATCTTTTTTTCCAGTGGTTACATTACGAGGTGTACGATGGCCTTATTTGAAATGTTATACTCCGAGCTGCATGACAGTGTACAGACGATGATCAACGGTTAACACACACAAAAGAAAACTGCTTTTCACATGAGGCCCGAAGACACACGTGTATGTTTGAAACAAATACCCCGGGGCATTGCTCGCTGGAAATAAGTTGTTTCTTGTGGAGCTTCTGTTGATGTACATACAATATGTTTCAGGTCACAAGACTCCAAGAGTTTCCTGATTGAAATGGTAATCGTGGGTTTATTGGAGAGGAGATGAGAAGGCAGGAGTGCATGTGACGAGTCTGAAGGGAGTTCGGATAGCTGTTGGAAACTAGCATGCTCCTCATGCTCCACGGGGGGGGGAAGTCATCTGAGACACTTACTGTAAGAACACACTGTATGTTCAGTAGACTCATGTGCACGCACTCTGCGTACATATTCAAGGATTCAAGGAAATCTACTTGAAATTCTTATTGTTATTCTAATACAGAAGCAATTGAATTGATCCTACTAAAAAGTATTTTCTGCATCCAAAGTTCATCCGATCTCCAAAACTTTAAAAGACGTATCACAGAACCACGCCGCCGTACTCCAGATGCCAATGTGTATTACTCCCCATCTGAAAATAGTCCCCAACAAATGTACTTTTATTTCTAAGTATTTTTTTTTTTTTTTGCAAATGAAGCTGTATGTTTGTGACTTGTTTAGAAAGCAACTGCGGTTGTGGCCGACTGCCACAGACAGGAAACTATGAAGAGGCGGACTAACATGTTGTTGGCAGACATGTTGAGAAAAATAAAAATACAGAACAATGACAGACTTGTCTAATGTACTTGACAGCAAACCAAATATAGTGATGATGCAAGTGAAAGACAAACAATGTTGACATCGAAAGTTCATTCGACTTTTGAAAAGAGACGTTGCACATGAAGTACTTCTTGTCCATGTTTTCTTAAACGAACTGCAAAATGTTCATTTCAATCTATTTAGATTTGACCTTAAAACTTTTAATAAATCAAGTTTTGCTCGTTTTGATAGCGTTTGATCTCATTTTTTAAAACTTTGCACAGACACAGTTTTACCGCACACATCCAAGAGCAGGCACAAACATGCACACTTTACTACACAAATAAGTTTAAATGCATTTAATTCATACAAACAGCAGCATGCACATAACCCTCAGAAAACGTGAAAATAGCCCACGTGTAGTACATGAGAAGGCGTACGCGCACAAGCAGCTCAACTAGTCAGGTAAAGATAGAAATTCTCCTGAAGGCAGAGGGGGTCATCATCATCACCGTGGTAACAGGCAACACAGTGATGCAAGCATGCATGATGTCATTGAATAAATCGTCCATGGCCTGCGGGTGTTTTTGTAACCACGGGGATTGTGGGGGCTTTTTTGTACTTTTTGTATTGAGTAAAATCTGGCAGGACTCTTTAAACGCAGAACAACGAGACAGAGGGAGGATTTCTCAACGAGGTTTATTGTTTCAAAACACATGAATAATAGAACTTCATCAAAGCGGGTCTGCTATCACAGTGCATACATGTCACAACACAGGAGTGTAAATGCTTAACATGCCCTTTGGGGAGAGACAGCGGAGGTAGTCGACTGGAGTTTTGGAGCAGAGTGGAAATTCTGGCAACACAGACTTTAATAACATGTTTATATGAATCTCAATATTCCAATATTAACCAGTCAAAAATCTGTTGCATACAGTTCTGATTTACTTAAACTGATGAGTATTAAAGAAGGACATATTACAGTTTCAGCTGTTGATGAATGGACTTGCCCCAAACATTTGGAAAGGCATTAATAAATATCACTTATGAAGACTTTAACACTAGCACAAACTGAGACAATCTTCTTCTTTAGGACTGTGTGGCTGAGGTTTGATTGGATTTGATTGACGGTGCGCAGAAATATTGTGCCATCACCTTTTGCCAAGTGTCCCACCCACTTCAAACCACAGACCAAACAACAGAGACATAAATCACACAGAGAGCAGGGAGGCATCCTTAGTCATTCATGAGACATCGCTATGCAGCATTATAGGTGCAAAAAAGAGAGTGGAATAGTTTAATAGTTTAACATGTAATCAGCTTATTTGAAATAGTTTCTTCAGTAGTAAAATTGCAGGTTATGTGAAGCTTGTGAAATACTTTGTAATCTTTGATTTCCAACTGGTGAGAGAACTTGTAAAGAACCAAAATTAGTACGTGACAATCATACGCAGTTTTCAGCAATAATATCCCGATAGTCAAGAGATTGTCAGAAAAAAAGTGAACTCACATTATAACCAAATATTGTCCATACTTTCACATAAACGGTACCGATTTTTGTCAGAGATTGTCCACCATTTTAAACCCATTTTATTAAGGTACATTATTGTGTGATGGGGATCGAGGCACGGAGGTGATCCCACCAGGATTCAGGATCTTCAGCTTTCTGTCGAGGTAAGACTATAAACAGAGCGATATAGCCTCACAGTTTGGCAAAAATACACTTGAGCGTGTTGGTGTCATCTGAACATGATGAAAATCTGTTTGTATAGGAGCCTAATTCCTACCAAACAAAGCACGCAATGTCCCTTAAAATATGCGACAGGAACACTGACGAATGTACAGCAGAGCGACAGCAGAGCGACAGCAGATTTACAGCGCAGCGGGCTCTCTCGTAAAGATTCAACATCTAAAATCACACACGGCATAGTGTACATACATCGTTACCATTAGATCATGACGTAATCCAGAGCAAACCAATCAGAGTGATTTACAGTCACTTACATTAATTATTTATCCTGTTAATGGACACATCAATTCTTCATCACATTATTATAACTGGTATTAGCAGCACTGCAACACATAGCATCATCGCAAGGAGATAGAGGGAACATCCACAACACATCTAAACATGACACATGCTGGTTTATGTGTTTAGTTCCTGCAGATGAACCGGGTAAAGCATCTGCTAATGAAAGAATATGCAGATTTATTAGGCATGCGTCCAGATGAATGTAAACAGTTTCAAATCTTTCTGAGATTGGCACGACATGTGATGCTGGACTGAGACAAAGGTTCTCAATTCCGAAGAAGTAATTTGACATTTTTTGGAAATACTGCCATCAGCATTCTTGCTGAAAGTTAGATGATGAGATTCGTGCCACTGTAAAGTGTGTACGGAGCTAAAATCAGCAGCCAGTTAACTTAGCTTAGCATAAAGACTGGAAACAGGGGGAAACAGCTAGCCTACCATCACCTCTAAAACTGACGTGTTGTGGTCTGCAGGTGTTTATTGCTGGATTGTTTCTTGGCTGGGACTGGTGACTTTGTGGACAAGAAAAAGTGAGCTTTGGAGGTGCTGGTGCACAAAAATTGTCACCTTTGGACACGGCTGGGCGTGTAGCTGTTTGCACCTGTTTCCAGTCTTTATGCTAAGCTAAGCTAACTGGCTGTGGCTTCATGGCTACCACACAAACTTTAAGGTGGTTTTGATCTTCTCATCCAGCTTTTGGTAAGAAAGCGAATAAGCTTATTTCCCAAAATGTAGAACTACTCCTTTAAAGGTGGAACGCATTTGGTCAAGTCTGCGAGCTAATTCGAGAGCAATATGAGTAAAATGCAAAGAAATGAACCGGATATGACATATTATCAACAGAGTACTGTTAAACCGTTCTAGTAATTAGCCTTTCCAACACTATCAACCATTATTTCAACATGTTTTTTGTTTCTTTATGCTGTAAATACACCTCATAATCTAAAAACAAAATAATAATTCTATTGTATCTTTAAAAAATATTCAATAATGCAAAGTCAAAGTACCCTAAAGAGTTATTTTAAAATGTACCTAACTTTATTACTGTGCACAAACTCAGTCCTTTGTTTCCCCATCGCTTCTACTCTTACTCCAGTCACCTACAACAATTCATAGATAACATAATAGATTTCATATTTATTCCTCATTTTAGGATTTTCCCTTTTCCCTCACTGCCGACACCACAGCATCCCACAAGGCACATCTTAGCATTACTCCTGTGTGCTTTTATTCTGTGTTATTGATGGTGGAGGTATAAAATATGAGCAGTTTGAAACTTTTGTGTAAAAAAAAAAAAAGTATAATATGTTTTGCATGGATGCAGATGGCTTGAAGAGCGTGACACACCTGACCTGTGAGAAAAATCTATCCAATGGCCTCCACTCTGTCCAGCAAAGTGAAGTCAAAAATAATGATACAGTACCGATACTTTCCCATCACCAATGTTAAAACCCCTCACAGGAGATGCAGGCACAACACACAAGTCACGGAGGACACCATCAACCTAAACTTAGAACAACGCCGACGGTGAGCACCTGGTAACACTTCCTCTTCCTGTCACACATCCGACAGGACGTAAACTTAAACAAGCAAGCAACTAGAGAAGATATTGTCATTGTGGAAAGCCACATTTTCCTGGACAATACGAAGCCATCAACCTTTTCTGTCATAACACAACCTAACAAAACAATCCTCTCCTCAGTTTGTCTGCTTGCAAAGCAACCGGAAAAAAAAAAAAAAAAATTCACATTTTCTTGTTGTGCTGACTCCTTTTCGGACAATTTTAAAGTTCACAATTACACGCAAAATTTTCTATAACGAAATTTAAGGTAGACAACAAACACTTTATGGAAAAAAAAAAAACATTGTCCTACAGTTATATTCTGTATATTCACCACCAAATCTCTCTGTTAGTATTAAGACCAAGGGCAAACAGAAATAAAAAGTGACCCTGAGTTGGCACATGGCCCATTTCTGGGGGTGAAGTTTCAACAAGCTGCACATAGAAATGAAAAAAAAAAAAAACCTTCACTCTATCCCCATTTAACAGATATTCTCATATTGTGCATGTGCTTATTCTGTCTTGTGTTCTACATGCAGCATTTTGAAATTTCACTCACGCTTGAACAGGCCAAAGCAACTGTTGCAGGATCAGGCAGCTGACTGGTGTAATTGTGTGTGTGCGAGACAGATCATTTGGAGGAGGGAGACTGATGCATCAACTTCATCAGTCTATTAAATCACAGTGACCCTTCCCTCCTCCTGCTCTCGTCTGTCACAGTACATCCAGATACAGGAGGCCCAGGTGGAGGCGTTGGCTCCTGGGCTTTACCTGACGGCTCTGTCCCCCCACCCACATTGTGAAGGTTCTCTGGGGGCGAGGCTGTCACGTCCTCAGCTTTAAGATGACCGTCGCCAGGATGAGGAAGAAAGTGTTCCAGCCCAGGGTGACCGCGAAGCCTCGCCACACCATCATCTGAGATAGGTCCCAACCTGTTGGAAGGTTTTATGTTTATACTCAGAAAACCAGCATGAAAACCCAACAATGCCCCAGTAACCACTTCATATTATCTGTATACAAGCTTATCCAGGCTGTAGTGAATGCACATAACACGCGTGATGCGACATCACATTTAATTTCATCCCCCAAACTGGCTGTCGACTCCTGCCTGCGTCTCATCTTCCACTGCACCTCCACGATAAGGTTTTTCAAACAGGAAATGGCTCCTCTCGGACTTCCTGTGTTTAGCGTGTATCATGTAACATGGAGCGAGCTCAGGGCTGTCGTCGGGTCTCATTGTTGAGAGACGATGAGGTCAAATAGAGAAGGAGAAAGATCGGGAGATAGAGTGAAACCACTATCCCTTACAGTCCAGGAAGCCGAGTTACACAGGACCCAGAGCTGATTAATGATTTACACCACTGGCTGATACACCGCTACGGTGTGTGTACAAATCTGAGCCATGTGCATGCGTCTGACCCGAACACATGCTTACTATACACCAGGAACCTAAACATTATGAAACCGATGAGTGTTGTGTAACGTGCGAATACATTACCTCTGTACATGATACAGCGGAGAGCTTCTGAGGCGTAGGTCTGAGGAAGAGCCAGGCTGATGTAGCGGAGAGGATAGGGGATACACTCCACGGGCCAGATGATACCTAGAGTACGAGACAGATTGGGTATTGTGTAAGACGTCATTTAAACCTGCTGTTAAGTGTTGATCTGGATGCTTTCTCATAATACAGCACTGAAACAATCCCTGATTTCTCTTGTGGTGATCTTTCTCTTAGACCATCCAAAGAAGGGATAAACATTACATGAGGTTAAACTTCCAATCTTGAAACTTGAAAACAACTCCACCACAAGTTCCATTTAGCAGCTGCTCTCGAGGATTCAATCACATCACATGATCATCCGCAGATGGAGTTTGCCCGGCTGCCATTTCCGTTTTTGCTCTGGGCACTTTGAGGGCTTCTGACTTAAAAGCTGAGGTTCAAAGACGAAGATCATGTGGTATGATCGAAAGTCCCAAGAGCAACTACTAAATGGATCTTGTGGTGAGATTTTAAGGTCAAGAAAAGAAGCTTTGAACCTGGACACACTTCTGCAAATTTGATCCCATGACAGCCGGGCAAACTCCATCTGCTGATGGAAATCATTTGATACGATCAATGGGGAGATTAACACCGCCAAATGGCCGATGTTTGAAAGAAGCGCAGCAAAAGTTGCTTCTTGGAAGGTAGATAAAATATTATAAAGTTCCCTCTAGGGTGCTCTTCCAGTGTAATATAGGCTACATGCTAGAAAGAGGTTTGAAATGTGAGATTGTGTACAAACAAGTTAAACTGATCCAGCAAGGCCTACCGCTGAGGATGAGGTTGGGGTAGAAGATGCCCAGGGCGGCCTGGTTGGCACTCTGCTCGTCGTCGATTCCGGCTGAGATGACGAGGCCAAACGAGATGCCGGTGACGCCCTGCAGCACGATCAGAATTATGACCAGCACCAACGAGCCTTCATTCGGCATCTACAGAGGAGACAGACAAACAAAAGATGGTGGTAGAAGAGTGAGAAAAGATAACAAAGCTGCTGTGGACCTAAAATAAGAATAAAAGGAAAAAGAGTGAGATTAAAGAGGATTAAAGGCATTTGCAGTCGTTATTTTTACGTGCACAAACTATAAATGACCCTAAATATAAAAAATACAACATTAAAACCAACTTTTTAGAACGTTCTTGCAAATACAGGCTTTCCCCTCTTATTAAAGGATAAGTGTCTCTCGCCTTTTTGGAGTTTTAAAGGGAGCGGTAGTAAATCTGATTTTGCCTCAAGTGATGTCACTTGAGTCAGCATCAGTTGGCGCTGAAGACTATGAGTTTGAAAATGAGAAAAATCTGCAGGCATGGAGTTTGAAACTATTGAGTTTAGCCTGTCTGCATGAGGCTAGTGGCTTGAGGCTACGTTAGCCGGGACCGGTCTGAATGTTTGACCAAACTGTTGGCGGTCGAGATGTAGATGTGTTTTATCAAGATAGAAGAAAAGTATTCGATATAAAAGATTTTCTGGTTCTGCTGCATCGAATTTAAACCTTTTTTAAACCCGCTGCGAGTCTGTAAATATTATGGAGTCCTTTGCTAAGTCAGTGAAGTACTCTTTTAAGGAACATGAGAACAGATGAGAAGATAACATCAAGAAAAATGGAGACTGAGATAAAAGGGAACGAGGGAGAAACCAGCAGAGACATAAACTCTCTCTCTCTCTCTCTCTCTGATGTTCTGCACTGATCTTCAGCCAAAAATACTACAAGAAATGAGAAGAAGTGTCACAACTGATTAAGTTTGGGGGGGGGAGCGTAAGCAGAGCAGAGGCGCTGCACGAGACATCAAACTATTCAAAACCAAATAAAAACAGAAAGAAGTCCCAGGTCAGAAGATTCAAGGTGAAAACTCTCCTGACCTGAGTAGAAACTGCAGGCATTTGTAAGACTAGTGTGTGTGTGTGTGTGTGTGCACTTGTCCTCGGTGTGTTAAGACACTATCCGTCTCCCCTGACAACGTGCAAAAATAGACCTGCACAGAGAGGCCACATGACTACCCGGTTGCCACAGCAATCAAGGGCTGTTGTCGTGGCGATCCCACAGTGATCCCTGGATACGGCCAACGCAGGAAGTGATTTATGCAGTGGTGGTCTCTTTGGACTTCAGCACCTTAATTAACACACACATGAATGCTCACGCACACACACACACACACACGCACACAAACACACATTTGACAGACAGAGACGAGAGCACACACCCATAAAAAGCATGTGCCTGCATGGACTCGACACACAGATACAGACACCAAAACACACACACACACACACAAACGCTATCTATCCTCTCTTGTCTGAGTGACTTCTGCCTGTATTGATCGCATACACATGTCTATTGGAAATCAATGATGAACAGTGTGCTCACGTTTCCACTGGTTTGTGGTTCTCACAGTCAACCTGACCCCGCTGACCTTCACAGTCTGTGGACTCACACGAGATTCATTTCACATGTTTCATTTACATAAAATAATCTACTGATACCTGGAAAATAAAGCTCTGTTTAATGCTTAAAGTAAATTATTATTAACCTAATTACGACTCTATAATGTACTGCAGGTTAAGTCAGATCTTTGTAGCAAAAATGCAAATGAGCATGGTAATAGACCCGCTTAGGTTTATGACACATTAACCTTCAACATGTCAAACTCTCCACAAACCAAATCATATTAGGAATGCAGCGACCTTTTTTTGGAGCATCCGGCTCCTTTAATGAGCTCTCAGAAGAAATGGCTTCAAACAGCGACTTTGGTACTTAGAATAGAACAGGAAATCACATCATCACGTGCGTCTGTGTTGAGACTCCAGCCTCACTTTGACGTTAATTGACAGTGTTGTGGTCTCAGTGAGGATGAAGCAGCATTGATCCTGTGGCCTGTCTTTGCAAACAGGTATTGGCATTACAATGAAGAGCAAACGATCAGAGACACAAACACAGCGAGGCGAATGTGTACCTGTGTGTGTCTGTGATGCTTCAAAGTAAAGATAAAAGATCAAAAATATATATATAATCAAACAATTATTTAGGCCTTTATTTCTCTTGGTTGTTTAATTACTTATTCTATATTTCCCCGTGTCGCTTCCTTCCCCGCGGATCTTATTTTCGCTGCTGCACAGACCCCGTCTCCCGATCAATAAAGTCTCATCTCATCTGAAGAGCGCGTGTTTGTTTGTGTTTGTGTTTCGCCGGCGTCTGCTTTATTGCCTGTGTCAGGAGGACGAACCTTGAAGACGAGCAGGATGAAGAGGAGCAGCAGGATGATCTGGAAGCTGATGACAAACAGCTGAGAGAAGAGGTGAGCCAGCATCGTCTCCAGGGAGCTCACGCCTGGTAGAGAGACAAAGACACAGAAACGATGTTTTATTATCTACGTAAGCTTTGATATCAAAAGTATCACTAACACAGGTTCATTCAGTCTCGTCTGAATCTAACTGGCTACCATGAATAATTCATTAAACGTTTGATAATTACAAAACTTCCTAGTAAATCTATAAAATCAATAATTCATAATGAGTAAAAACAAAATAACTCCCTCATTGTGTCTGCTTCTTGCTGCTAAATGTCATCTTTATGTCCTCCTTTATGATCATATTACGCCATCTACTGGTCATATCAAGTTATCAAGTATCAAATTACCCTTACATGATGCACAAATGGGATTTACGTTATATCACAAATGTTTTATTAACCACAATCGAAACATTAAAATAAAACTACAGATTAAGAGCATGCACGATGTCCTAAAAACTTCCAAATCAACCAGAAAGTGTCATAAAATATGAACTTATGGAAGATGTCAGTGTACAACAAATACAGTGCAGTACTGATTCTCATATGAGACTATTGTTGCTCTTGTAATACAACGTAAACTGTATGAATTGAATGAAGAAAGACGCGTGTTCTTTTAATACACTTCTTGACTTAATGTTCCTGCACACAGTGAACGCACAACAACCCCAAAACCTGCTCGGAATAAGTAAATATAGCAGCAGTAAAGGAAATGGGGTGCTGTTCTCGTGTTCGCGTGACACTGTGAACTTCGACCTCTCACCTGCGACCCAGCATCTGTCCAAAAGCCCCTCCTTCCTCTCCAGGACAAAGGAGAGAGCCGTCAGACCCACGGCCAGGTAGAAGGTGATACTGGAGGGTCAGAGAGGAAGAGGAAGAAGAGAAGGGTTCAGTGAAAGTTTGTCGTGTATATAAAGAAATGTCTTGCTAATAATCAATCCAAATCCAACATGCATTTTAATAATGCAAACTAATAAAACAAACTTTACAAAAGGAAGTGCATGAAGATTTTAGAGTCAGTTGAGTTTGGTTGAACTTCTCTAATACTGGTAGCTACAGTACTGTACCAGCCCACTTCATACTGACCTGAGAACAGCTCCCGGTGTCACAAATGTAGTGAAGTCTGTGTTTTGGCTGCCATAGATCGGCTCTTCAAACTGCAAGACGACAGCAACAAAGACATTAAAATAACTGAATTATAAATAATGCAGCATCAGCAGAAAAACACTGACAATTAAAGCTACACATACAGCATTCATCTCTTTTTTTTATACATTTCTATGATGTTATTTATTATCCAGTTTTTACCTTTATTGGCAGGTCGGCCAGGTACGACATACTGCCCAACTTATAATTGACAAAAGCCTGCAAACAGAGGACAGAGTTAATATTTATTGTGATGTTTATTATTATTATCATCAACTTTCAGCGTAACCACGGTGCTGATGATTAAAAATCTGTAATTAGATTACAACAAAATTAGTTTTTGTTTGGCATGATGTAACACATAATAGTAGAAACCAGTTAAGTGGCTTTAACATCAGCTGTACTAGTATAATCTGTACTGAAGCACACGTGTCAGTTTATACAGTGACATCCTGCAGGGTGTTAGACGTCTTTGCATTATCTGGACGTGCTGAATGATTTCTGATCATATCTCCTTGAAAAATGACAACATGACGTGAGAATATTTATACGAGGCTCCAGTTGGCTACAAAGCTCATTTGTTTATACCTGAAAGGCCTCATGGAGTTTCTTCTGCAGCATTATGGCAATTTGTTGATCTAGACAAAAGAGAAACAGCAATGATTCACAACAGATGATAACTGTGTAATGCACTGTGTTATTGACTGTATTTCCACTGTGATTCTGTATATTCATAAATATCTTTGGGGTATTTTAGGACCTAGACGGTATATTGTAAGGAAATATAAGACAGATGTGAAGAATATGTCAAAATGTCAATAGTACAAGAAGAAATCTGACAATTTAATGACAATAACTCAGTTCAAATGTAATAAAATTGCACACTTTCAGCAAAAAGACAAAAGTTTTTGCATCTTACTTGTCTGGTCCAGCCAGACGTGTACTGATCCTCCATCAACCACCTCTTTAGAAACCTGCCGCTGCATCATCCTGTAAAATCATGGAGACATGGTCATAATCTGAAAAACCTCCCCGGGATTACAAATATATATTCAGCAGTCAGCAACAATCAATAAGACTTGGAATGCAAACACGACGCTGAAGATGCAGATATTCTGAATATGAGCATAACGTAAGCTTCTTACAGGTGCATTACAAAACAGATAACTAGACAGAGACGTAGCAGAGTAGATTAGCCTGTGGCCTTTTTAGGTATATTATAAGTCATACAATTTAAGAAAGGGAACTTTGTTCATGAGGTGAAGCCCGACCTAGAGTTACTTCCTGATTTAGTAGACATTGGTTTTAATTGTTTTCTGTCTTGCTTCCCTGATTTCCTTCCTAATCCTCACCAAGTCAAGGGTTCGTCTCTGCAGGACATTTACACGTTGACAGACGTACTTGCATGCGAATGGCGTTTATGGAGTAAAGCTGTTTGTTTTTTTAAATTAACTTCTTTAAATTTAATCAATGAGAATACTTCCTGTGTTTTATATTTCAAACATTGTGCTTCATCTAAATAAAAATAGTTCCTCTCACCTCACTTCTAATGCCTTGTCGACACAATGATTAATAGACCTGCTGTGTCAGCCAGGATAGAACAATTAAGATTATTTTGAAGTCACCACAAGTGCGATTGAAAGAGCGTTTGATTGGTTGATGCTAAGCTGGGAAGTGCCAGGTATGTTTGGGACAGGAAGGACCAGACTATCTAGCCAGGCATCACACACACACTGTGATTCACACCTAAACAACAACTCATGCCCTTTGCCCTCCAGGGTTGACTCATCCTCACATGATAGCAACTCACACTCTTCACACATAAACACACTCTTTCTGTGTGTGTTTATGTGTGTCAAAGATAGAGACACTCTGAACAACTGAAACTATGTGTATCTTAGACATCTGCATCTCAGACAATTCAAAATAGATTCTAGTTCCGTTATTTTTCTTTTACTTTAAACTTGAGTCTGCTTTCAGACAGCGTGAAATCCTTCACCCCTTCACCCAGTCTTAATGTTGTTATGCTTGAGAGTAATAAACCTTTATCCTGATCTCCTTTATTGGCATTTAAAAGCAGCAAATCACTTCATAAATGGCTTTTATCACAATATAATGCAGTGGTAAGCAGATATAAAGAGGTATTTATCGATGCATTTGCCAACAGTTATAACTCCTCACACGAATAATCCATAACTGGTGTATGGACAGCTCGTGAATGATTCAGAAAACAGCAATATAGCTTATATATCTATATATATAATCATAATTAAAATATATGTATAATATGTGTTATTATTCCTTTATTAACTGTTCATACACATGAACAAATCATTCACCGTGTGAAGATATGAGTACAGCTTAGTTGCGTTAAAAAGCATTTATTATCTGTTTATATACATGACCATTGTGTAGGATTTGGTGACATCTAGCAGTGTTGTTGCAGATTGCAACCCCCTCCACTCACCCTCGTGTTCTAAGCATGAAGGAGAAACTACAGTGGCCAGTGATAAAGCTAAATAATAATAAAAACATGTAAATAGAGCCCTGAAATCTTAGTTCTACAAATCAACGTGTCATTGAGCAAGACACTAAACCCCTAATGGCTCCAAAAATGTGTTCATTCATGAGGAACAAGAATTTAGAAGCATAGGCCGTGGCTACTCAAGCACAATGGGGGGCTACAAGCTAAAAGCTGTTAGCATGCTTATGTTGAGTAGGTATGGATCTCAGTTTAGTCTGTAAGCATGCTAACATTTGCTAATTAGCTCTAAAAACAAAGTATGGCTGAGGCTGCGGATATTTCATTATAAATGAAGGTATTGGACAAATAATATTTCACCTGATGGTGGCGCCATACGGAAAGTCATGTGATCACCAAATTTCCTCTAATTTATCCTTGGGGAACATGAATGGGTGTACCAAATTTCATAACAGTCCATCCAATAGTTGTTGAGATATTTCAATCTGGACCAAAATGTTGGGGACCGACCAGCCATTGACAACCCTACAGCCGTGATGCTCGTGTGGCCAAAAATAAAGTTCCCTGTGTAATGCATCATCATCCGTAATAATGTATCCCCCCATTTTTAAGACCTGTAATGTTAGTTCATGTCACTTTTTTTTTCTTTACTTGTGCAGTTTGGTTTAATGCATGTAGGAGCATGGAAGGAGGTTTTATTTAAGGAAGCTTTACCTTGCTACTGTCGCCAAGTGTTTACTCATGGTGGGAATTGTTGAGTTTGTGTAAATACTATTACAAACAGTCCAGTCTGGACCTGCTCTATATGGAAGGTGTCAACTTTTTGACACTATATAAATCAGACTGAATTGTATTATATGGTTCAGTAAAAAGTAGAAAGCTAAATACATTTGTAACGTGAAATGGTTAAAATATGTGTGCCTTG
This sequence comes from Miichthys miiuy, assembly GCA_036365135.1. NCBI lineage: Eukaryota > Metazoa > Chordata > Actinopteri > Sciaenidae > Miichthys > Miichthys miiuy. The sequence goes on from CM071613.1 coordinate 21,212,203, forward strand.
AGTGTCTCTGCAGCTGGAATGCTGTCCGTGCGTCACAATGGAATTACGATGGAGCCGGTCTGCCTTTTTTGTGGGTTTTGTATGACCAAACATCCCTTTGACGCACACAAACAATATTTTTTTAATCAGCACTGGCACTGCAGGTGCCTAACATCATCATCATCAAGAAAAGGAAAGTTTGGGAGCAAAAACAAAGTGTCACCACAGGGGGAAAGCAAAGGCAACACCGATACACAGCAAGGGTCTAAATCATGTTAGACATGTTGAGGCTTGTCAAGTTACAAACAGGTCAGACTATAGCTCGTGGCACTTCATTTTGAAAGGTCGTCACAAAGAGTCATTCACGCTCACGCACAAACTTGCAAAGCAGCACGTACAAAAAGGGAAACAAAGTGATGGGACACACTTGTTGTTATTGGTGTTTGTTTGGTGTTCGTCACGTGTCAGTGTCCTTTGGAAACAGTCGGCGCTACTTGCAGCAGTTCTGACTTGTGTTTTCTGTATTTGCAGCGCGCCGAGCTCTCGGGCCGCCGTAGTTTTCTTAAATCTGTGCTCAGAGTTTGTTTTTCGACACTCATCGAGTATCTCTTTAGTGTCTGAGCCGTACTCTGAACACTGTTGCCAACTTGGTGCTTTTTGAGGCTGACTTCATCAACCTCTTAGGACCACATCGACAAATCTAAACCTCATGAGCAACAAGTGACACGCAGTTTCTACTTTACACCAATGTTTAACCAACCAGAAATAAGAATATGAACACAAACGCTTGAAGCTTTAGTGGATTTGTGTGAAATTCTTCCATGACACAAGTCAGAGCTCAAAGTTACAGCGAAGGTAGCCACACAAGTATGAATCCTCTTTGATTTGTCCTTCATTTCAGCGTTTATCAACTGTCATAACATTCCAGTGACGGCTCTCTTGCCCCACAAGGATATAAAAATGAATGTATGTGCATGTTATCTATGTTTTCCTACGTATGTAGACACATTTCGTCTGTTGCTGATGTTGGCAGGCGACTCCAGTTTCTCTCACCTTTTTGTCAGGTAGCTGGTGAAGTTCTTGCCAAAGCCGATGACACCCCAGTACTCTCCGTCATAGATCCCATCAAAAGCTTCCGTATGGGACAAGGGCACCTATGGATATATATAAAAAACAGACATAATAAATATTTATCACACAACTTTTGACCTTACTTATTCAAAGTTTCTAATATTTGTTGTTTCACTGGAGCTGTTGGGGTTGTTTGTTTTGCTCAAGAAGATTTTAGTGACAGAGAAGGGAAATATTTCTTATGTACTTATTTAACTGAACGCCACTTTACTGTATCTGCGGAGTGGGTTTGGGTTTGGTAGTTCCTGTTTTATGGTAAAAGAGTCTTTCCTCTGGGTTACTTTACTTCCTGTCTGTCTTTTTCCCACCTGTTTTCTGTCACCTGGGTTTAACTACTTAACCAGTTCAGTTGGGTTTAGTTGCTTGGACTCCTTAGCCTCTGGACTAATTTGTGTTTACCTGCCTCTTCAGGGAGTTTGTTCACTCAACCTAATCATCTGCATTTGGGTTCATGCCCTGAAATAAACCGGAACGATCTGTGTGTGTTTTATCCAGTATATTGAAAGATTCAGGGTGACACAAGGAACCAAACTTTTACTTTCCTCAAAGACGGAAGTGAAACAGGCTGGTGACTTTGTTTCTAGATTACACCATTTCAGATACACAACAGTCCCTCTGAGCTATGTGACATTTTCAATGAGCCACAAAACATATAATATGATATGAAATGATATATGAAGTCACAACCAGCCATGCAAGAAGGAGGCATTATACTTAATCAATAACAGAAAATAATCAGAAACTACTGACAGTTTTACAATAAATATATCGGCCAGAAAAAAACCTTTAGAAATACAGAAACTACCCAGTTCCTCTTTGGTCGTGACACACAAACATGAGAACAGCAGATGACTGATGTGTATTAATATCAAAATCTCCCTCGGTCAAATAAATACCTGGTACACACTGGAGTTGTCCAGGAAGGACAGCAGTGTGTGACTGAAAGCGGAGGGAGACGTCTCGTTGTTCACCACAGCAACTTGGATCCCCTTTGGGTCTCCTCCAACACACAAACAGATCAGAGAGACCTGGATGACGGGCAGCAAGAACTGGAAACACAACGAGCTGCGAACACATGGGAGAGGGTCAGAAAAGCGCCTCTGCTATCAATCATTAGATATTACAATTAAAAACTATTAATGGCAACACACCCTGGCATTCTCTTCATCCGCACCATCGTTTTGATCATCAAGGCGGCGATGTTTCTCCACTTCGGCATCATGTGTCGGGCTCGTACTTTCCAGTCCGCTGAACATATACAACAAGTACACACTCCAACAGTTACTCCAGTGGTTCAATGTACGTTTACCCAAGTACTGTACTTTAGTGCAAATGGAAGGTACTTAACGCAGGCCATCTATACTGAGAAAAGACCAAGACTTTGGGGGGTTGATATCAATTCAAGGTCAAGACCAAGGCCAATAAAGGTAGCTAATATGTTGCAAGGCTGACTCGGTAAACATTACATTGCAGAATTTACGCACTGTGTCTACTTTTTTTTACTGCAGATAAACTCAATCCACAACTGAATACATGACACAACCCATGGGCAATTTAGGAATATCCCTGCAGTTGTGGTCTTGACTGGTCTTGAAATAATATTCCTCTTTGTCTGAGACCGAGGCAAGACCAAGTACAGAAGGGGTCGTTTCTGAGACGAGACCGAAACCTTCAAAAAGAGGTATTGAGACTGGACCACACAGTCTCAAGTCTAATGTTACTGTCCACTTTTACTTCACTACATTTCAAAGACAGACATTGTACTTTTTATCTGAAAGCTTCAGTTACTTTACAAATGAAGGTCTTTTGCACACAAAACATTTTTGAAACATTCTCACATGTGAGGATTTGCTTCTTTTTGAGCAAAACAAAACATTGTGAAGGTTTCTGCATAATTGTGACGGCATTTCTGACCAGTCTCAGAATTTTTAAAAAACCAAACAATCAATCGATTAATGGAGAAAACATTAAGCAGAATGGAAATAATCATTAGTTTCAGTCATGCAGGGACAGGTTATACTGATTATACTGACACACTAGTAACATTTACACTTAGAGTGTGATATTAATGTGATAAGGCTGAATCAGTGAGAAAACAGGAATATGTGTGTGCCAATATCTGTGTTTCACAACCAACATGATGAATTGCACAAAAAGATAAACTGATCATCGGTTGAACAGAAATAAGATCAGTCCTGCAGTTTCCAAACAGTACCTGAATATTTGGGAATCTCCTCTGCAGCTCCCGGACCGACCGCGAGAATTGGCCGACTCTCGTCCCGCCCGCTCTCGAACGATTGGCTGTTCACCAGCGGCCCACTCTGCGGACTGGACCCTTGTTTGGAGCAGATCTGGTCCGACGTCTCACACAGCTGTAGGAAGGCACGCTCCAGGGTCTGCAGCAGGAGATAAAGTGGGTGAAGACTACCAACATACATAACAAATATGGTCAAGATTTTAGCCCTGAGGCTTTGTTTTTGTTGGTATGATGAGACATAAAAAAAGGTCTTCTCATTTCCTTCAAGATGTATCTTGTTCTGCTTTATAACTTGTACTACTAAATATAAAACACCTTGAATCGCCGTTGTTTATGATGAAGTGTGCTATCCTCCTTCTTGCTGCCATGAACTTCCTCCCTGCCCTGACTACTAGCTCCATGCATCCCCCAAGAGTACTCACTGTTGCACTGTGTTGCTTCATGACTGCGTCTGGAGGACCTTCAGCCAGCAAACAGCCATTCCTCATGAGACCAACCTGGAGAAAGAGTGTAGGAGTCGTGTTACCTGCACATAAATCATAACTTCAATTCCAATCCATATCCACCCCCCTCGAAACAATTTAGAGTTCCCAAGTCAGAAGGAATAACTTAAATATTTAATTCTAAAATAAGACAATACATTTCATTGCTTTGCAGTCGCTGTCTTTGTCATGTTAAATGTTTCACATCTATTATGAAACATAGACAAACATGGCTGTATCTGCTACTGGAAATCCAAACCTTGTGATTGTGTCATGAAACAAACACCACTCATGCCTGTTGTGCAACTTCTTTAATTTCTTTCCTGTGTGTACGAGTGGTAAAATAATCTGTTCAAACTCTTCAGTGGGTCAAACACTACATAAACTATAATTTGCAGGTGCTATGTGATCAAAGTCTACTTATCGTACCACACTGAGAGCGATTGATGAAACAACAATGGAGCAAGTTGACACGACCTTGCTAAGCTCATTTCTTGGCAGTGCGATGACGCATTGTTGTACCGTGTGCTTATTCAGCTGACATAGTTCTGCCAATGTTTAACAGCCACAAAGGCAGAAATAAATCACCAAATCCACCTCCTTCTACCTCAGTTGGTGTGATCTTCTTCCACCCAACAATCACTCAAAAGCAGAGTGAACTAGCTGAGCGGTCAGACTGGTTTCTGTGCAGCTGTAGCGAGACTAAAATGACCTTGGACCTTGTTTTTGTGCAGTTTGAGGAAAAGTTTGAGTTATGCACTTTACACAGAAACCTCAAAGCCAAATGGGCACGTCTACGTGTTCACACTGGAGTTCAAGCAATGTGGGGTATTTAAAGACTGATACTGATTTTTTCAAGTCACTAACAGAAATATTTTACCTTAATATCAGAGCACGACAAAAACTACCCTAGAAAAGCTTCTTAAACAGCCTTTAAACCATCATGGGACAAGAAATTTCTCCGTTGAAACCCACACTGATGAATTTTCTTTCAGTTAGCAGCTCTCTAAGACACAATACATCTGCCAAATGGTGCATGAAGCTGTAAAATTATCAATTTAAAATAGTTATTTTACTAAAAGCAATTTAAAAATGTTTTTCATACTTTTATGCACTCATTTCAGGTGATATCTCCAATTTATTGAATTTATCAGCCTTGTATATGACCATTCACACATAAACCACAGAGGTACACAAAGCATCTGTGGAGAGGAGGCTATTTGTTCAGCCTCACGGCAAATATTTCAGCTTTTTTTTGACTGGAACAAGGCGGCGGGTGATTATTGTTCAACAAAAGAGAAGTGAAGTTTTAGCTTTCAGACTTTCACCTTTGCATGTTTCCTGAAATTAGAGAAAATTCTGAGAAAATAAAAGACCATGTGCTCTCAACGGAATAGTGCAGCAGCTTAGCATAAAGTTGCAGTGGCAAAAGGCTTTTTTAATCCTCAACATCGTATGGTTTTAACTTTCCTGTTTGTGTAGCGACGTTTTGGGGGTGTTACTGACCATCAGCAGCTAGTTAAGTCCCATCCTCACAATGAATCTGCAAACTCACGCAAGCCAGTGGCTAACATTCGCAAACCACACCTTTTTCTTGGTGGGAAAGCATCAATCTATCTATTTAACTCTCAGGGGGGGAAGCCTAATATGCAGAACAAACTTGCACCAGTAAAGCAATCGGTTTTATGGACTTCATGTACAAAGAAGATTACTGTTGATACAATGTCTGAACTCGTGAAATGACTGGATTTATGCTAAACCAAGCATTAATTTGACGAGCAGTGAAGGTGACATGGCTAAATGTAGTGGAAAAATGTGGGGTTGTAGGCTTACTGTGTGTCCTTTGTACCATGTGAGGCCCTGCTAGAAGCTACTAATTCAGACTGAAATCTATGACTGTGACAAATGAAACCGGAAAATAACGGCTCTCTGGTGACTGTCCTTATAAATGTCTGTTTGTGTCTGCATTTGTATGTTTTGCTGGATTGGGTTCAGACTATATAAAGTTCACCAGCTGCAAAGGTACAAATCAGTCATTTGATCTAATCCAGCATGATCACACGATAAACATCTTACTGTGAACAAACTCCATGAAAAGACTAAAACCAACAAAGTGTTACTCCACGTGTCAACATTCTCAGACTTCACTAATGTATCTGTGCCACTTTGTGAACTACTGAAGATCTTTAAAAAACACTTCCTAAAACAGCTGGGCACTGTAGATTTTAAGAAACGTTTCTCGCACTGGTTTAGTGAGTTTTTGCAGCAGCAGCAGGACTGTGTTCATGCTCATCATTATGTCATAAAATGTCATCTAGTGCAACAGTGTGGCTCATTGAGGTGCTTTTAATACATCAGGCTTTGTATACGCAGACAATACTTCAATTCAATGTTGGTTTATTAAAGCAACATTATGTAAGATTTGGTATTTCTTTGTGATTTGATATCTATCCCCAGTTTCAGACTGTAATTCACTTACACACCGTTGTCATATATATGGACAACTGTACACATACATTTGTTATCAAAAGATTAGCCAGTCAGTGGTATGTTACACCCTTCCTACAGTAGATATGGTACCCAGATCAACCAAGTTACACAATGCAAGAACAAGTGTACGGGGTGCAGAGTGGGAATGGCAGAGACACCATTCACCCTGTTACATGTCAGCGTAGCATCAAAATGACTTTGAAGGTGTTTTTATAGGTAGAAAAGTTTCATAATGTTGCTTTAGTAAAAAGAAAAATATAGACTATCACCAGGCTTATCCTTTAAACTCTTTTAGAAACCAGAAAACAAACTATAACTTTAATTATAACTAAAAACATGAGCAAACTTTTTGTTTTGTCAGTAAAATCTGAACTAAAGAGACGAGAGAGCTTCCATACAACCTCTATGAAAAAAAATGTATTTACTCTCATTCAATGAGAGTTTTTGTCCCTCCTGTCAAAGCTAATAAAGGATAAACTTCATTTAACATGTTGGCACATAGCAGAAATCAATGGACTCTTTGTTATTCGATGAAGGGGCGAAACATGAGGACCCGTGTGGATGCTTCGTTCTATTGGCTGTGCAGCAGTCTTCTTGAATACTGTTTTGCTTGTTTATGCTTGATTTGTCCTTGTGTGTTTATGCACATGTATGTCTGTGTGTGTGTGTGTGTGTGTGTGTGTGTATCCATGCACGTATGAATTATCTCACCACATTGGCTTGCCTGGCCTCCTCTATGTAATGTGTAGTGATGATGACCGAGACTTTCCCCGTCTTTACAATCTCCACGAGATGTTGCCAGATCCTGGAAAGAAGACAGGAGAAACCAAATAAATGACATAACACTTGACTCGCTTGTTAATAGGTTTTTCCTAAAATTGTAATCTGGAAAAGCTCACGGCCACTTCGCCAGCGTGCCAACTGTCTGGTCTGATAAAGCACAGTGGTACTGGAGGGATGACAGCACGCTCTAAGGTCTCCAAACTTGCTTTTCCAGAACATATGTAGAAATGTTATTGTCAATTCTCTCCCACATGCACGACGCGTACAGTCATGCAGAAGTTGCGAAGATGTAATTGGGCGGCATTGTTCATCTTTTGCAACATTAAGGTTAAAAGAAGTAGATATAGTAAGTATGTTAACAAGTGGAGGGAGGGAGTGTTGAGACAAACGTGCTATTTTAACATTTTCTCGCACTGGCACTGGTCTTTTCCTTGTGTCTATTAATATTCTATATACTCTATATATAATATCTAATATTAATATCCAAGAATGCATTACAGCTTCATGATGCAATTTTACAAACTTGTTAAGCTGGTTCTGCTCATTAAAATGTCTAATTTCTCTTTATTTCCCACCATACGTCTGACTCCTACAGTAGTTTTGAATAAATATAAAAAGTCACTGCTTCTAATCTGTCAAACTCTTCACCCCACTACTAAATACCTTTAATGTTGTCACATTAAGATTTTGATGTTTTATTTTGTCATGATTCTGCGGGTCTTCTGGTGAGTTCACTGCTGTCTGAATATATTCTGTCAATGTGTGTGTTACATACTTCGATCTGAGCACAGGGTCCACTCCGACCGTCGGTTCGTCCAGGATGAGCAGCTCTGGATTCTGAAGCAGAGCCGCTCCCAGAGACACCCGTCGCCTCTGACCCCCACTGTCAAACACACACAGGAAACAACAAGAGATGACAAAGATGAATCTTCTCCCACATTCCTAAATGTTTTGCAACTGATGCCGCTCACTGCTGAGGGAGGCGGCGGGGAATCCTGCAAGACGAACCTGCCTGACAACACGGAGGAAAACAACAAGACCTAAGGGAGGGAAGTCGGGAGGAAGAAGGAATCTCGACAAAATTACCTAATTTTATTGATATAATTTTAAAAAAAAACAACATTTTTTACATTTTTAATTAATCCCGAAATTAGCTGATTGATATTCTGTTCGATTAGAGACTTGTTAAAATGACTCATATGAAGCAGAAACAGACGAAGAGAATGCGTGGCACGCGGTGTGTTTATTCATACCAGGAATAACTTTCATATTATGCATCGAGAACAGTTTCAACAACCTGTGTGTCAAACAAAGCTGCAGAAAAGCAGGTGAGGAAAAGCCTGCTGCAATGATCCCAACGCCAACAGACAAGGTCAAGTTCATTTAAACAACGAATCCACTTTAAGAAATTACCAGTCGGAGTTTTAGTTGCAGCTCAGTAACATGACAGGCTGTTACGCCACAGATGACATGATAAATATTACATGAGCGGCTAATGAAAGCTGGTGTGAGGGGCCTCTTTGGGAACAGAAGGGTCTTTGTAAAGACTCAGGGAGGTGAAGCAACTGTTGGAACAAGAGATGCTGAGTATTGTTCTTATCATCTTCTTCAGTAACAAACATCAGCGTCTGAGAGATTTCAACCACATTATCAGTTTATTTCTTCCTCTCCAGCTGAAAAAATGAAGTGACATCAAAAATAACTCAACGATTAAAGCAGAAATACTATTCTATTTTTGATTTGATTGTGTCCTTTTACGGCATGGGAACGAGGCTTCTTCATCTGTGGAAAATGCTGATAAAATGTGAGCTGATAGAGGTTCAGTTGAGCAAGAAGTTTTTCTTGAGAAGCCACGGTACGAGCTGCCAAAAGCAGCCGGAAGTTGTCAAAAAACTGATCAGACAAGATTCTGCAGGTATAATAATTTGTTTAGTGGGACAATAAACATGCTGCACACTTAGCTGCCAGTCAGGTCACTGGTTAAATGTCAAATGTTGATGTCTAATGTTGCTAAGATCTTGTGTGCAAAGCACAAAGAGGACATACATGATGTTTCCTTATATGAAACTTTGAAGGACTCAGTTGGACTTTTGCCTCCACGGCTACATAAAAGCATGCAAACCCGTGCTGCCAGATTGGGCGGATTGGATTGATAGTTTCTGTTATTTTAAGAAAACCATCACACACACCCCCCATTACAGACCTAATAAAAAAAAAAAACGTTATGGTATTGTTGTATATATCAATGTCAGACGAACTCCTGAATGGAATAAAACATTTTGCTATTTTCATGACGATTGTGCAGGTCTGAAACTCGACCTGCCATCAGTGAAATCAAACATAACAGTCCGTGCATGGCGTGAATATTCAGCAAAGTTAATGTTACAGTAAGCGTTCTCTCGTTATTCGACCTTTGCTCGTCTCCTTACCAGACAAAGTTTTATAATACAATATTGTTTTATGGGCACTGGGTTTACAACCTGTGGCAGAGAGAGCGATCATGTCTGTGCACTTGTGCACATTCATTTCGGTAATTCAGGGTTCAAAGTCCATCGGTATCTGTAGACAGCTGTAAAAACACATTTGCCTCGCTTCATCGCCTGATTGTGATCGATCGGTTTCAGCTCACCACACCTGAATCCTCTCGCCAAGGTTAATACGACTGTATCGATATCCAACCTAAACTAACTGAAAATGTTCCAAGTCTACCTGCAGCCTCTTGTCCAACACACACAGTATTATGTTGCCACATTTGAGATGCAGATTAAACTCACACATGTGTTTTTTTTACCTGAGATTTCGGACCAGACTGTGCTTCTGAGGTAGATCCAAAAAGTCAATGAGGAAATCCATGCGTGCCCGGGTTTCCTTCGACGTCAGGCCATGGATTAGGCCAAAGAAGGTCAAGGTGTCTTTGATGGTGAACTCGTTGTATAACGCCAGATCCTGTGAAACACAAGACAATATTTTAAAAGCCTGTGTGTGTGTGTGTGTGGGCGCCAAGTTACTGCAGCTTTTCGGTCCCCACATGGACCTACATCATGCACCGGACTTCACCCTGCAAAGATACGCATGTGGATCGAAATGTAGCAACCAAAGAACTGAAGTAATAAGATGAGAGAAGCATCAGATAACGTGCACACCTCTTCACTGATACATCTGTGGCTTCCACATTTCACATCTTAAACATGAGACAACACTGTCCAGTGAATACATGAACATAGTTCATAGAAAATGTTCCAATTTAATGCCGACACAACGTCTGACAATGCTTTTTAGGATACCTTCCACTGAGGAATATCGCGTGTTTCTAAGAGAAATCTTTTTGTCACCAAAGAAAAGAAGCCAAACTTATCAAATGCTAAACATAAGAACCTGTAAAAGAACTTTATCCAAATAAAGGGACACATTACAAGTGGTACCAGAGAAGTATTTGGGTCAATACCTAGCCCAGATCTGAAGATATCTCTCCCATCGTTCCAAATTATTCTACCAAAGATAAACTCTGTTACTTCATCCTGCAGATCTCTTTCTGCACTGCTGCCTCCTGAGCAGACATTAGACTTCTGTCGCTGAAAGGATTACTGCCCACGTTTCTTGAGAAAACATTTAATCTTGTAGCATTAAGGTCTTAAATAACAGTCCATGTACACATTTTTCTGTAAAATCAAATAAATATCACCTGTTATTTATTGCTAGTATCTCTGTTATTGCGTAAGCCAAGTTTACCCCAGCGGTACAACAGTTGCACCTCAGGGAACACACGAGGTGTCACGTTTCTTCCTCCCTGGGTCACAGATCAATTCCTACAGGGACCGATGCTGATGCTACAGGTTACACACAGGAGGTCAACTACCATGCGTGTTATCTCAGCCTCATCAGATATCCAGTCTGACAGTAATGAGACACACACTCAGGTACAGGTCACTGACTGCAACAAAGGCCAATTTAAAGAAGCCCTTGAAGCAAGGCACTTAGTTCGCTATTTATGGGTGTAATGAGCAGCTCCTTGGTGTGAAGGGAAGCGTCGGTGGGAAAATTAAGGTTTAAACGTGCAGCTGAGCGGCTGAGGAATTAGTGCTGACAGAAAAGGAAGGAATTTGACAGTGAATCTGGTTTTTAAAAAGCAAAAATCGAAGACAATTTAACACTTTTTCAACTCTTTTTAAACCTAAAATGAATTTAAGACAACATGAACAGGGACATGTCATGGTAAAAGCCTTGAATTGGCATAAATTATGCAGGCCTGATTACAGTTTGTATGCATGTAATACACACTTTTAAGGTGCATTAAAGATGCGGTGTTTACCTGCGGCATGTATCCGATCTTCTTCCCTGGCACGTCATGACCAGGGAACGCAGGTGGCTTCCCCAACACACTGATGTGACCCCGCGAGATTTTCAGAGTTCCCACGATGCATTTGAGAAGTGTGGTCTTCCCACATCCACTGGGCCCCAAAGGCCATAACTGCAACACAGGATCGAGAGCATTTTAGATCAAACTAGCGGGCTCTCTAGAGAGTTTATGTTTACTTATCCTCTGCTTTTAGAGCAAGACTTTCCTTTCTGACACACAATCACACCGTTTGACATCGTCCTTAGCTAACTGGCCACTGGCTCCAGAAGCATACTTAGCCCACAGACATGAGAGTGCTATTGATCTTCTCTTCTAACTCTCAGCGAGCTGCTTAACAGATTCCTTCTTGTGCAGTCGAAAAACATTTTCAGTAGTCTGAGGAACTAATGGGAAATACTCAAAACAACAACATGTACATCGTCGGTAGAGTTATTTTTGTGTCATGGTCTTTCTCTTCCTCTGTAAACTTCCTCTTTTTTATTTTCTCATTTAAAAAAAATAATAACCGCCAGAAAAGGCAACATAACGCAAGTGTTTGTTGAGCTTGTAAGAGATCAAAATATCGCATGCACAATGCACACAAACACTGCCATTTTCAGGTGTAACGTTACGTCAGCTTTGTTATTCAGCACATTTCCAACCTCGCAGAAAAGTGAGAAAGCTTGTTGTCCTCGTCTACTTTCTGCGCACATGTGAGCGATGCGCGGAAAACAAAAAACTGTTTCTAACTCAAGGTTTTTGTTTTTCTTCTCAATCTTCCTCATCTTGTTTGTCGCTTAAGGAATCCAGGTATGTGTGAGAAAAGTGATCCCGGAACATGATAACCTACATAAATCCTCTCTTATGAAGCTCACGTTCTCTTCTACTCAAAGGGTAGTAATAGGAAGGTTTCAGCAGCCAATCAAAGAACATTTACTGACAGCAGGAAATTGAGATTTTGAGCAGTCAGAGGATACATGATGAGAAGAAGGCGAGTAGACTGGCTGAAGAATGCTAGCCTCATTTGCATGATGACAACACATCTGCTGACTTGGAGGAAATGGACAAGTCCATTGATGGTGGAGATGTAAGGCTGTTTCCGCTCTAATAAGACTAATGGTTTAGATGTCTTGTCAATCAGCCATGAGTCAGTATGTTGCACTTACATATGTCCCTGTGGTACAATCAGGTTGAGGTTGTTGAGGACCTTCAGTTTCCCGTATGACCGGCACACATCTCGACACCGGATTGCAGAGTCCTCCTGTCCAGCAGGCAGAGAAGCCTCCAGATCAGCCGTCATGTTCCCCTCCTTTAGCTGGAAGAGAGGACAATACTTTGTTATCATTTACAATATATCATAATCACAAATGCACATACTTGTAGTAGGTGCTCTGGGTCCGTTGAGCTCCTTTTAAGACCAGATGCCGGGCAGTTTAAGATCTATCTTTAGAGTTAAATCAACTACTGAACCTGAAATATTGTTTGCAGTTATGAATTAATGTATTTCAGTAATGCAATCATACGTACACTCTTCCTCCATGATGTAGGAGGAAATATCAGTTTTAATGAAAGAGGCTTGTAAAATGTCGATCCGGGGGAGTTTGTTGTGTTTTTTTTTCTAAGAACTTTTTAAGATGTGGAGTAAAGTCTGGCCATAAACAGATCAGACGATTTACAACCAGGTCTTTGAGATCACGATATACTAAAAAGTCGACTGACGTCCTGTCACATTTCTGCATTTGCATGTGTATAAGTCCTTTGTGTGCGTGTTCTTTAAGTGGTTTCATTGTAATACAGCCATTACTGAAATATGAAGAAGAACAGCCTCTTTCTTTCTCACTTTGTCTCACTTGACAGTGCCACGATTGTTACACCTGTTTCTCCCAGATGAGATGATAAATCAGACGTATTTGCCTCAAACGCTCATAAAAAAATCATAGAATGAAGTTAATTAGTTATCTAGGTCGACCCATCCTGTCCTGTCTGGGGGTGTGTAATCGGCTCCACGGACCTCCACGTGGGCAATCAACATGAGCCTAACAGATGACACCCATCTTCCACCTCCATCTACATCTATTCACCTGCCCTTAACATCAAAGTCCCCTCCATTAAACCTTCAAATTAAAAATCGTTGCAGCATTAAGTTAATTTCACTGTCATGGTTTTTGTCCCTGAAGTGTAATACAACAATGACTGAAATATATCGTCTCCCAAATCACCTGCCTGTTCCAGACGTTAGATCACAGTCACATTTACCTCAGCCAGAGGCAAAATCAGCTTTATTAGCCAAGTATTTCTACGCATACAAGGAATTTGGAGGAGTCCCCCTTTTATTTTGTAATCCCACATAGGAAGGACCTTCTATTCATATTAAATTAACTGTTAAAATGCACAAAACAACCTGTTAGACAAGAATGAGACATCTTTTTAACTCATTTGTAACATGTTGCCGTGACACCTGTCCCACCCACCACCACTAGAGAAATGTGTTGTGGGACTGTGTCTGTTTTTGTGAAAACACTGATGATTTCATCTGTGTTATAGGTTTATATATATGCACACATGTATTTTTCACTACAAAACCTTCATAATGAAGCACATTTCTCACTTCAGCTGTACTGAACATGCATCAAAGTCTCATCTCGTGTAATATACTGTATTGAATTAAAAATATGCATTCAAGTGGTGTAAAACTTGCTTAACCCTGCTGACTACAATAAGAAATTTGCCTCCTGATTAAGATTTATTTCTGCAGAAGTTTGTAGGAGTGGCGGTGCTTTAAAAAAAAAGGCTTTACTGCAAGCAGCTGAAAGAAAATGCAGGCTGGATTAGTCTTTTTTCAAGAATGCAAGACGGGGAAACTTGTTCTTCGTGCTTTTTAACCCAAAAATTGGAGATGAATTTCACTTCTGGCTCAACAACATACGGAGACAACGCTCTCATACTCCTGATAGTTTCTTTGCCTCTTGTCAAGCTTCTGCAGATAAAGTATTTGGGTCGGAAAAAACAATCCTTTGCCCAGTAATCTTTAATAACGGCCTTCTTTGGTGGGTTTCCCTCGGTCTCTAACTAACTCCCTCCTTTAATCCAGCAATCTCTCTTTTTTCCAGTGAGGAGATTAGGGAAATTGCATTGCATAATCTGAAGCATTTTGTTGGCCTACAGCCCACGTCTGCAAAAATATACACAGACTTGTGTGAATAACCCTGCAGTGACAGGAGGTTCTGATCAAATTAGCTGATTTTAAATCCATCTGAGATAAACGCTTTTTAAAATAAAGATAAACTCAGCTGCAGAGTGGCAGCAAATGTCAACTTGATGGAAGATAAGGCAGCAATCTGTGCAAACACTCACCCACGAGAGAAGACAGAGGCGAAAGGGAGAAATGGAAAGGATGAAGAGTGGCTGATGAGTGAGTCCTCAGACTGAAGACAACAACTAAAGAGCATGTGAACATCAGCTGACACAAACATAATCAGTGAATACAAAGTGGAAGAACAGGTTCAGTTCAGCCCAGCAGGTGGAGAACGGATGCTTTCCTTAGAAGGATACTACCTATCACACACACATGCACACACCCCCTTCTCCACAGCTTGCAACAGGTGGTTTTACTCACACAATGTGTGTTTTATCTCTAATAATAATAATAATAATAATATAAAGAGTCTTTTACTTGCAGCCACACTGATGAAGAGGCCTATAATTAGATCTGCATTGTGCTTCTGCAGCCTCTTCTGTTGGACCCTCGTCTCCGATAAAGACCTCAATCAGGCCCAAACAAAGCCTCTCCTGTCGTTCATGTTTGGCTCTGTTGACCAGGAAAAAGAAAAAAGAAAGAAAAAAATTCCTACCTTTGCTTGCCAAGTTGTTGCCAACTTGCGTCACAGCCAAGTGGAAGAGAACGGGCTTGACAGGCGCGCATAAATCTCTCCGGATTCGGCACAAACGAGGCGAGTGAGACGCAAACTGTTCAAGAATGGCCACTGTCGGGCTATTTATACGTGGAGCCTGTTGTAGCCTGCATGCATCGACCGGCGAGCTGCTGCACTTTCACTTCTCCCTTTTTACACCGGCGCTTCGCGCATGATCTTTGCAGCAGCGGCAGCAGCAGCAGCAGCAGCAGCAGCAGTGCGGTGCGCGGCACTTCTCCCATGTCCTGCCTCCGTTTTCTAAACGATAAAGCTCATCCTCCATCCCTCTGAATCTAAACTGCTCGGTGCACAAAAACCAAATAACAGAAATGTTTGCGGGTGATGCATCGGTGCGCATCCTGCAGACTTGCTGCAGCGGAGCGTTATAAGGCCTGCTGTAAAGGGGGGATGGACTCAATCCTGAATGTCTTTTTTTTTTTTTACCTCTCTCACACACACGCAAAGAGAGCATTCCTAAATGATCCAAAGGCATCTCTTACCCGCTCCTCCATCTCGGTGCAGTCTGCAGGACCAGTCGTCGCATCATCCAGAGCGGCAGCCTCCGAGTCCATGGCAGCAGAGGCAGCAGCAGCAGGGAGGGAGAAGGGCGGACCGGACAGCCGGTTGGGTCTCTGCAAGGAGAGACAGCGAAAGAGAGGGAGGGAGTGAGGGAGGGAGGAGAGAGAGGTGGATGGATGCGCTATAACACTTTCTATAGTGAAGTTGGACCAACTGTTCTCTCTGCCAGTCAAAAGCAATGTTGGATTTTGGAGGATTCATCATTTGCTCATCTGTAGGCTGGAATGTAATGTACCCACCTGTACTGCAAACATCTTTTTTTTTATTTCATTAAAAAACAGCAACGGTGACATTTTTAATGTTTTGTGCCTTTGACTGTGAAACTGATCTGAAAACACATCTTGATTTACTGACTGAGTCTGCAGTCATCTCACTCAGCAGAGCTTCCTTCACCTTCAGTATTATGCCAGATGTCTTGTTTGGTTGCATTTCTCCTTTTCTTCCTGCAGGTTTGAAGATGCATCAGGCTGGTTCATCTTCTGAGAGCTAAAACGTTCCCGCTCTTCCATCCTATGCACGTCTGACATTTCTTCTCTCGTCAAAACTCTGCAAAAGGAGATTTCTGCACAAATGATGTGGGTGTTATATTTAAGATATGGTTTGGGATCATTGTGTAGTTTCCAGAGAAGCCACAAGATGGAAGCACAACACAAGAGACTCAACACAAACAGGCGAGGCCTTAAATCACTGATGTTTACAGGAGGAAAGCAACTATTTACTCAAGTATTGACCTGTTAACTGATTTAAACAGTTACAGTCTTTAGTACAGGCTTAATTTGTACAACAGTGTAGCTTAAAATAGCAGCAACGTGGTGGATTAAATGGCATGCACATGGTGCAGGTAGCAGTTAATCCTGGGTTAATGAACAGTCAGATCAGTTCAGTACCTGTAATCAATCTGAACAACTTTTACTGCCAGCCTAACCAGGATGGTTTACAGCATTGAAATCCTCCATGAACTATAGAAACACACAGGTAAAACACTACAGGTAGAGTGAGTAAGGTGCTAGGATATTCAGATCCATTAAATAATGCCATACAGTTTAGAGGACTGAAAAAGCTCATTGTTTTCGCTCCATCGAGCCCAAAGGTTCTCTAAAAAACCAAAAATAACTTCTTTAAAACTGAAAAACATCAAGAGAGGAAATACAAAGATCCCCGTCCTCTGCCTGAACAGAGAAACAAAAGACTCACATTCGGTTTAGCGTGTTATTTCACTGGTGAAGTACAAGCTGCTGCTGTGAAATGCTTTTGAGAGTCTAGAGATGCAATGAGGTGTTTGTGTCTGCGTGTGATGAAGACAAACAGGCATCAGTGACATCCATTATTGTAATTAAGTCAAAGATAAGCAGCATGTAGTTGGGTAAATTGCCTATTATTGTGAGGGGAAAATTGGTGTTATTGGACATGACTGTCCAACTATGTATATGCATGAAACTTAAGCTTCTTATTCATTTATGCAAGTCTGTGGGTTATTTTTTATAAATCAGATTTATTATTATTATAAATCACTTCTTGATGGTAGACGTATGAATGTCTCTGACTTGTCAGCACTCAAACTTTAAAGCTTCAAACACTATTTTTTATCTTAATTTGAGCAGAGAGCACGATGCCGCTGCTGCCATGAGGTGTGCTTTTTGAAAACATGTCTTCTTGCTTGTTAACACAACCCTAATGAGATTGTTTATTGTAATTTAATGTACTGATACCCAGGATTTAGTTTTTTAACTGACTGATGCATCAGAAGTCATTTAAACTTGTAATGCTTGTAAATATCCACAGAGGGGCAGGATGGACCAGTTAAAGTTAAACCAGCCAGAGAGCAAGGGGGGGTTGTTTGCATACACAGGAATGGACTGATGGAGGGAGAAAAGGGAGGAGTGTGTGTGCTTGTAAAAGTCAATGAAAAGGAGACAATGTGAATGAGACAAACCAATTAATGTCCCAGGCTCACAAACTGCTCTATTTATAGCTATTTTTAGCTCGCTGTGGCCTCAGAGGCCTACAGTATTGTTTAATCATTCAAAAGTATTGAGTGTGCACACTTTGGACAATTAGGCCAAAGACCCAGTGTGTCACCTTTAAACTGAACAGGCGACACATGAGAGCACCAGTCTGGAGTTAAAAGTTATTCTCAGGATTTAACTTCCAATTTGGAATTTTTTTTGTAAAAGTCCAAAGAGCTCGTCGCCTAATTGGTTGAAGGGTTGAGGGAAATCTGTCTGATTAGCCTTCTCCAACAGACGGGGATTAAGCTTTTCGTCTGTAATTATTATAAAGTATACGTCAGCAGATATCCACCCATTTCAGACAGACAGTGGAGCGTACAGGGGATGTCCTGCTAGAGCTGTGCTCTCTTGTCAGGCCCGGTCAGACGTGGAGACCCGAGGAACAGGAATAACCTTCCTGAGTCAGTGCCACGACGCTGACACACCACCGCACTCCCCGGCAGGGCTGCCTCTGCTGCTCGATAATAAGCATCCTATGCTATTCTGCTCAAGATGGCGGTGCAGGCAGTGGAAAAGGACGGAATAGTGAGTATTTTTGGAGGTTCACGGGGGATCGGGGCTGAGGGTAAGACGTGTTGCCGTTTATTTTCTGCGCATATCGACCTGCGGATTTGATTTAGCGCACCGTTATGTTGATTATCCGGCGCTTATTGTAAATGCCGAGCGCCGTGCCGTGCGCAGCGCATTTCAGAGCGCAAGGCGACTCCTCTTTCATCTGTGGCCGGGGAGGAAATCCAATATGTTTGTGGTGAACTAATATCGGCGGTGTGCGCTCACCTAGGCCGGCGCTCTGTATGTGCGCATCGTTACGCATCGATGGTGCGAGTTTATGTTCCTATTTCTTAATCTCGCATGGCACACGACAGGATCCCCGATAGCAACATGACAGGTCTGCTGCTGCTCCTGCCGCTGCCACCTCGTCATTGTTGGGAACAGCCGCATGCAAGGCCACACTGTGTGTATTTCTTAATAAAACAGGCCTGCAGCCTCGTGCTGGGTGTTTTAACCTGAGCCAGGCCGGTTTATATCTTACCTGACAGAGCGATAAATGACAGTTTGCATCCTGTGTCTTTTGTCACTGGTGTTGAAGAATGTGGAAGATGACCACCTGAACGACTCGCTGGGGAACCCCGGCCTCATCTCACCTGACAAGGAGGATTTATCACGTCTCCTGGTATGAAAGATGCCTTAATGCTCAAGTCTTAAGTCTTCCTGTTTGATTCTCGCTTCGGGCTATGCGTTTGAATCATTTCAATGTACTTTGCATAGACTGTGCCATTCAGCGGGCGCATCCGGGGCGGCATGCGGCCAGGGAAGAAGATCATAGTGATGGGCATCGTCGACCTGGAGCCAGACAGGTAAGATAACACTTAACAATGCATGCACACACACCTTATCTGGAGTCTAGCTTTATCTCACCTATTTTATGTCACGCATATGCACGCATGAGTGATTTTAGTGATTTGCTTTTTTGTTTCTTAGGCCAGTCAGACTTGCACAGCCACTCCAGGACACACTGAGTAATGCGTGGGCAGCCAGGGAGAATGGTGGCTTCTTAAGTATGCAGAGACAGGGCGTTTCCTAACCAGTAGGGAGAAGAAAAAGAAAAAAAGGGGGGGAAAGAGGAAAAATAAAGAGCCAGTGAGGCAGGCTTGTTTGGGTGTGTCCTCACCCTACATGGAAACTTGTGTCAAAAATTGGAAGAACACTTCTTCCATGAGCTCATCATGTTCGGTGGCTGCTGCTGGCACAGTTTTAGTGCCAAAGTTCATGTGAATGTCTTTTGCTCCGGGGCTCAAAATACACAGCTGTTTTCCTTTTTGTTGCAAGTTTGTCACCGTAATCACTCCCACAAAGATGATTGTACGTAAACAGTTTAGTTGAAGGGGGGGGCGCAAAGCAGGGATTATGTATAATTAACGCACAATTGGTTTGGTCCTACAGCAGCAGCAGAATTATGCATTATGACTTATCCCCAGATTATTAGTGGACTCATATGTTGCCTGTCTGACCCCTCAATCCTTTGTTTCCATCCCCCTCCCGCCCCCTCGACAGCTTTGACGTGAGTCTGACCTGCGGCCGTGATTCAGAGAAAGAGGAGCACCCGTATGACGTGGCCCTGAAACTCACCGCCCGCTTCACTGACCGTCAGTTCCTGCGCGGCGCCCGCATCTCTGGGAAATGGATGGGAGAGGAGGCATCCACCGCCTACTTTCCCTTCATTCCTGATCAGCCTTTTAGGGTAAAGATCCTATTTTTGTATCCATCACAAATTCACATGGGACGTGGTTCTGGTTGTTGAGTCTTGGCTGGTTCTTGTAGAACTTGTTTTTTTCTGTGAGAAGTGTGGGATGCTCTGTTTTCATCCGGCATCCTTCTCCTCCAGACCTGTTCTTCATTATCACGGTTACACTTACAGTTGGATCCTATTTCCTCTGCATCATATTTGGCCATTGGTTCGATGCTTTCATTGACTCTATTTCAACAAGTCGAGTCCCCAGTGAAATTATATGATCTAAACCAGCTCATATCAAAGTCAAAACAAAGGTCAATCTAGTCAGCAAGTCAGCATGTTTTCTTATTTGTTTGGTGCTTTGTGGACTGATGTTAGCTCAGCAGATCAATGTTGAACCCGGACAGAGTGCAACAAAATCTAACAGATCTTTACCACAGAAAGTTTAAATGGCACATGTGATGTTACCATGGCAAGTTAAATGTTATCATCACCAAAGGACATACAACCCATTGATTTAAATCCTTTTGGTTTAAATAGGGAAATCCTCCATAAAATACTGAAGGCCGAGGTATGTTTGAAAGGTTCTTTAAGCTTGTACGATGTGTTTGTCCACGTCAGAAGGCTGAAGTGTTTTCATAGCTGTTATGCGGCGCCAAAGGACAACATACGGTGCCAAAACACAGGACAGAAGAGTGTAAAGAAGTCAGTGCAAGAATGTAGAAACTAAACAAAGCTGGACGAGTCGCGATAACCGCTCAAACTGCGATAGCATACGCGCATTACTCTGGACACTCAGCCAATTTCTGCTGAAGAAGATGAGTAGCAGTAAAGAGTGCTGAAACATGTGATCAGGGTGTTTCCCTTTTTTTTTTTAAAATCGTGTTGACAACTTTGCAAACAGTCAACTGTCAGAGAAATAATCACGTTGCAACAGAGACGTTAACAGGAAATGTTTTCCATACTACATCACATCCATCCACTGTAAATACAGGCTGTGTCCTCTGTAGTGGTCTGTTAAATGCATTAGGGGCGGCATCAGCTGTTTGTGTGTTGAAGTGGGGGGTTGAGCAGCAGCAGCAGCAGCAGCACATATGTACAGTGAGTAATTCTCATAAGACCTGAGGACTTGTCAGCGTTGTAATCATTCATTCCGCTCTGATAAATCTCAATATGCGCATGAATAATGCATGTGGTGTTTGACTAAAAATATGTGATGACGTGCTTCAATTTAAAAAAAAAAGTCAAACAAGCAGCCTGCTAAAAGTAAGAAGCTTCAGTGCCATTGTGTTCTGAGACTGCTTAAGACACAATGACTGCCATGTCTGGCCTATTTTTAGAGGTGATCCCTGCGGCTGCTTATGTAATGTCAGCTCTCTGATAAAGTGTCATTGTTTGTGGTCGGAGCGTGACCAAGCGGGTCAGCACAGTCATGACTGTCAAAAGCTGGGGGCTGAAGATTAAGCCTTGTCTTGCTTAGATTGCTTCCAACAAACTGCCTCATGAATTTTGGCGGCATGTGGACAGACACATGATGTGCTGTGGTTTCATGGAAACAATCCTCCCTCAGGAAGAAGGATCACACCTACGAGCGCGTTTTTTCTTTGGACGGAGACGTTCACACTGCTGTGTTTTTTTTTATCTTTTGACTTGTTCAGGTTCAGAGTGAGCGACTGCGGAAGTGACATGAACTCACGATTTATTAGACGGCGTCGTGGTGGTTTGGTAGACGTTACATGACGTTTTAAAGCGGATATTAAACAGATTGTGATTTGTTATGTAATAGACTCTACAAGCAGGATTAACGGTTCAAATGTGAACAACCATTAAACTCATAAAACTGTTTCTTGACCGCAGACCAAGTTAGCGACTAGTGGAGCTTTTAGCAGCTAAATAGTCTGATATTTTTCCTCAGGAGTTGGTGGTGAAATGAGGAACTGTTCTTCTGATTTGCTGTGTTTACAGCTTGTTAGGCTTCCCTCGATTGACCCGAGAGAATCGATTAGTTCAGGTTTAATATTTTTCTTTCCTTCTCTAAATGATACAAATTAAAGTAACACAGTCGGTGCTTTCATTATTGCAGTAAAGTATCCTTTTCATGTACTTTTACACTGGTTATAAATGACTTTAGCCGGATGAGTCTTCAGACAAGCTGCTGTAGACTTTAAAGGTCCGGGGTGTTGGATTTAGGCTGCTCTATTTACAGAATATGCCAGAATATATTTGAATATAATTTTTCAATGAGTGTATAATCACCTACATTTAGTTATATCTACAGAAGTCACACATCCGCCATCATGTTTCCACAGTAGCCCATATTTCAACTTTGGTTTGCAGATCTAACCAATAAGATGTAATGCTGTTTCTCTGTGTACAGTCTTTGTGCTAAGCTAACTGGCTGTAGCTTCAATATTAACTGTACAAGTTTATCATCTAAAGCGGTTAAGCGTATTAAATATCAAACTGTTCCTTTAAGTGCTTGTCTACATTGCACTTTTCTGGAGTTTGATGCTTCTCTCTGCTAATGTCTTTGCCTGTATGGGCTAATAATAAATTGTAAATGTATCTTGCTTAATCTCAATTTACATTATTGATGATTTGCGTCATCTGATCTACTCTTTTTTTTTTTTTTCCTCCCTCTTTTTGTTCTCCATCTTTATTCTGTCCTCCCTCCCTACAGATTGAGATCCACTGCGAGCACCAGAGGTTCCGGATATTCGTGGATGGACATCAGCTCTTTGACTTTTATCACAAAGTAAAATCTTTGCCCTCAATCGACACAGTACGGATACAAGGAGATCTACAGATCACCAAGCTCGGCTAACTTCTCTCGCTCTTCCTGCTCTACAAGTCGTGTGCGAAGCAAGGACTTGATCACAGATGACCACACATATGCGCCTGTTAACGTCATCATCCATAACCCGTCGTGCAACACTGCAGCTGCAAAGCAACTGGAAAAAAAAAAGGCTCCGGTGGTGACAAGTTACAGTTCTTCTGCTCCATTTTCACTCACTTCTCTCCGTTCCTTTCTTTTTTTAAATCAGGATCTGATATGACGATGCTTTGAGGATGAATGTGTTTGCTCCATTTTCAGGGTTTTCTCTTTGTAGCCCCAGTTTTGTCAGATCAGGGATCTCACAGCTTATTAATAGCACATTCATTTTTTTATGTTGAATCCTTTTGAGGGATGCTGAGATAGAGGCAGGCGTGGAGTACCTTCAAGGACAGATGTTATATAAACCAGTTACTCAGGAAAAAATATTGAAACTGTTGCTTATGAGTAAAAAAAAAAAAATCTCCAATTTTGGTTTTTAATTCTGCAAATCTTCCAAAACCTTTTGGATAAACTGGAAACATGCATGTAAAAGCAGTAAAATGCTGCAGTATTTGACCTGAGCAGTGTTAATATGTTCAATCTGAGCCCTGACGAACTCCCACAAGGGCAGAAACATCAATTTTCATATCAGATAAAACTGGTTTTAAAGCAAAACATTGCAGGATTGTTTGACGCTTTCAGATTTTATTACACTCAGCACAGCTGGGGATGTATTTACTGCTGCAGTTGTAGCCTAAAACTCGATCTCCTGACCACAATAGAGCACCTTGTTTTCTCCGTGCAGATGTATCTCCAACTCCATAAGGCACTTCCACCCTCCCAGGCCTCCCTTGGGTTTATCCCAGTTGTCATGGTAACACGCCGCAGTCTCACCGACCTAAATACCCAAAAATGAGGATTATATCATGACGAGATGAATCAGAACGCAAACACACACGTACACCGTGTGTGTTTGATAGTTTTACTGATCACTGCAGTCCGCTCTCTGTTTACTCTGGCAGGGAGAATTTGAGAAATGGCTTTTTAAAATGAGTGAAAATTTTGGCTCTCTTCTGTCACACTCACAGAACACACGTTCTTCGTGCAAACCTCATCCAAACTAATATGCAACTTGGTCAAACTTCGGTACATATTTAGGAGAAGCCGTGCTGTGCGCAGGCGTTTGCTGAACTCAAACTAAAAACCCTTCAGTTGCATTTAGTCAGCTAGTTGCAAGCAGAGTGAGATCCTGGTGGTATTTTGAATGTATAGTATTCATGTTTCTATAGTAGCATAGAAGATATAGTGATGCACAGAAATGATTACTTAATGTCACAGTTTTTTTGACCGTTTGGTTGGTGCTGTTCTAGTCCATTCTCAGTTCTACAGTATGTCTTATGTGTTTTATGGCGTTAGTGTTTCCTGAATCATTCCACGTCAGTGTCTTGACCACACTGAAGCAGATAGACGTTAAAAATCAGTCACATCTTTGTTTAACGGAGCCAGCAGGTTTTTAATAAGTCTTACAAATACAGTTGTGTCTTACATGCATCACATGGTTTTGTCTCTATAACACGATGTCTTCTCCTTCGCCGAGGCGGTTCTAATAAATACACAGTAATAGAAGATGTTATCTAAGGAAAACTCACAGTACAATAAGTATGTGTTAAGTTTACACCTCCTACAGTATCAGTTGAACACGTAGCGTAAAACTAGGAAAGAGTTTAACTGCATAGATTTCTGGGTACAACTTTCTACGGTAATAAAGGGTTTATAAGATGATTAATCAATATTATTTAGTTCATAGATCAGTTGTAAGCTATTAATGAGAACAACTTTTTGGTTGCCAGGTCGTGTATTAGGTAATAATGCAGTTATTAATCTTGTTAACCAGCTAATAAACCATCAGTTCTGCATCTATCCTTCAGTTGTTTTAACCTGCCAACCCCAAAGTTGTTCCAGTTAATGTCTTATATTTATATGATCTATAAAATGTTTATTAACCATTAATAAAGTAATTACTTACAACTTAGAACTCCTTTATAACTCCCTAAAGGGCGAGTTATTAGAAATAAATAGATGAAAACTTGACTTTGAAGCTTTGATCGTCTTTGGAGGCAGATGTTACAGCTTAGTTCATGTCAAACAGAAAACTGAATGCATGCTTTTAATGCTGTGTCATGGTTCGGATTCCAGTTTTTGAGCAGCTCGAGTCAGCACAGTGTAAAAAAACAAAAACAAAGTAGTTACGCTGCACAGAAGTCAGATTAAGATTTTGACGTTTTTACACTTGATCTTTAGCTAATGACGGTTTCCCCATCGCCCTTTGCTGCTGTGATTTTTGGAGTAAGCCATGACATCTGTGCAGAGCAGTTGTTGCACTGACTTCACTGCAGGGCACTCTGTAATTGATGCTCACGCTAATGAAGCTTCCTTCTAGATTTCTGAGCTTTGTTTTACATCTCATCCACATTCACACGCGAGCTGCAGCTGTGTGCGGCATCCATCAGAATACAGAGAGGTTGCTCTCCATACATACATACATACATGCATGCACTGAGTACTTGTTAGCTCCTTTTAACATAGCAATAAGATCTGTGCTCCGGAGCAGAACTTGTTTTCTCCTGGTCGGTCAGTTGGCGAGCTGGTTTATTTCAGACACAAACAGGAAATGAGTACAGTCAGAAAGGAAGTGAGCCAGTGAGATGCATCATTACTCCAGTGTTACATAAGAACAAATGTGTAGAAATAATGTGTAATTGTGTTTGACAGGGTGTGTTTTTGGATACCGTGTACTTTCTATTAACTGGTGACCATCCATTTGTGATGCTACAGCTGTAATAACATGTTGGAAAGAATATGACCATAACTCGGCAGTGTGTTTCATGGATGTGGAAACTAGACGTGTGTGTTTTTAAGTTTGTTTTTCGGCTCCTTAGCTGTCACACAAGGAGCCTCGCTGGCAGCAGTTAACGGCATCGATGGCGGTAGGGCTGTTGCTAGGAATTATGGGGGAGGGAGACGAACAATTCAAGACTTCCTGAATTAAAGGGCTCGAACCAGGGAGTGTTTTCTGTGTGTGTGTGTTTGTGTGTGCAGGGAGAGCTGAGCTGTGTGTGCACAGTGTAACTCTGCATGAGCAAGTTGTTTTGTTTTTTTTCCTTTAGTGTTGTGTGTTTTCTAGCTGTGTATGAGCACAGTATGTTTTTAGGTTTTCTGCACAGTTGGATGTGGTGCAGGTACATGACGAGCTAACGGTACTTGAGCTTACTTATTTGGTACTGGTGCACTTTAAAATATTTTTTTTAAAAGGCGGTGGTGTCCACTTAAGGGACTCACAACTGCTTGGTATTCCAGTAAAATAATACAGTTTGGGTACATGTGCTTAGAAAACCTCAATATATATTGTGTTTCTTCCTGAATTATTAACTACAACAGGTCCCCGTTTCTGATCTCCTAATGATCCCACGTCTTTTGAAGAACAATTCTTGCTCTTGTTCTTCAGCCCTTTAAAAAAAAAAAAAAAAAAAGCAGCTGAATGTTACTCTCTTCCTGATTGTAATCGGATGAAATACCCAGGTGTTCATATTCACCTCGATTATTTAGGATCCACTCTTCATAAAAATAGACCACCTGTCCTATCCTCGGTTAAAAATCGAGAGCGTGTGATGAAAGAGAAACAGTTTATTTGACCCACGTCTTTATGCTCCTCTCGTTCGTTTTTTTTTTGGACTTTGGATGTACATATTTATGAACGTGGCCTCTCGTGGCTTCATTTTTTTACACGAGAGATACCAAGCAGAAAGCATTTTGTTGTGCATGTAAGCTAGTACCTGGCATTTTGTATACATGAAAGACTGAGGTGTTATATTGCCAGTTCTTTTTTGCTCCAGTCAAGCATGCTCCTTTCTTTCTTTCTTTTTACATCTGGGCCTGTTTCAACGACAGATTTCCCCTCGTAGTTGCATTTGCTTTTCCTTTGATCTGTTTACCTTTTTGTAGCCTAGGATTCCAGTTTAGTGCTTCCCAAATTCCAATCTACAAACTTTAGGATGCACAAATCAAGATTACGTATTAAAGTATCTAAATCAAGTTTTACCCCCCAGAACTTTTAACAAGTAGAACAACCCACCGACTTTCTAAAAAGTGCTAAAACATTCTCATGACTTTTGTGAGAACGACCACATCATGATGTCCATTTACAGTATGAAGTGTCCTCTGAGTAGAAGTAGGCTGACCTGTTGCTAATGTATTGTGTGATTGTACAATCATTATCATTTCTATTTATTACGGTGTAACCAGCAGGGTTGTGTGTGGTAACGTCATACCTACTGTATTGGTAATGTACTATTTTATGCTGTTTATATGAAGGCATCTTGAAAAGGTTTTTTTTTATAATGAGTGTTTCTGGGCTCTGACGTGTACAAACGTTACATATTGTACTTTCCTGTGTGACATGGGGGAAATGTGTGAAGTATTGGGTCATTTTATTTTTACTGCTAAACAAGTTTAATCATTTTAATTTGAGTGTTTTCTGGGATGTACCAAGTCTGAGGATCACCGGGGGGTGTTGGCTGTTGTGACTCTTGAGCTTACCAAGCATCATGTTGGCCCCCTCTGTTGGCTGTTTTTCAGCTGAGCAGCTTTTCATGACGAGCAGAAACAGGAGCACTTGCATTTACGACATGCTGCAAATTCCCAAAATATCCTGAGATGACCCTGATTTTTTTTTTTTTTTTTGTCTCATTGACAATGTGCACTGGACCAGTGTTTAGATGAAGACAGTACATTCCACCATTGTGTTATAAACCTCTTCAAATGTTTTTTTTCTTCTTCTTCTTCTCCCTATGCTTTTGTAAAAAACAGCTACTTTGCAAACCAATAAACTTCTCATCTTGGAAATGTTCTTATTCCCTCATGCTCAACACTGAATATTCACCCAGACATGAAATAAAACCGGTAGCTACATCCCTGATGATCTGATGTGTGTCTAAGTTTTTACTGAGGGAGTTAATTAAATAAATTCATCACTAGTGGCAGGAAGTCATCTGAGGTCAGCTCAGAACAAAGTGGGTAATTGCTCCCATCTTGTTTTATTTATTTATATTTTTGAAGAGTTAATAAATTCCTACACTTTATGAAATGTTAAAGCTTTAATTCAACTTTACTTTAGACTTTTTTTGTCAAGTGTGTGCGAGTGTCCATTTAATGTGGAACCTGTTGGAGGCAGTGATGCAACATTAAACATGCTGCAAACAACAAAATGAGACAAGGAGGATGAGATGATAATAATGGTGAACTGAATCAGAATAAGGGGATGAAGAGGTGGAGGAGGAGGAGGAGGAGAAAGGGGCATGAGATGTTGATTATGGTGGTAGACTTTGTATTCTTACTGTATATGTTCAGTTTCAAGATTTACTTTGCTTCTTCCAGCGGGTGTGGAATGCAAACAAAGAATTTCTTCTTTGTGAAATATCACATTTTCTCCTCCTCCAGACATCCTCCAGCATGTCAGAGATACTCCGGGTTTCCAGCGCAGAGCGGCTGATCTCGATCTCTGCATGAGTGCCTTTACTTTTAAAGTACATTTTGAATGTAATAATAAATGAAAGGTGAATATTCCAGAAAGAAAGTGTTGCATCTTTAATATATTCAAATGAAATTAGGAAGTGAAGGCAGAGTGGCATCTGGCAAGAGTTTTCATCCACACCTGGCAGGCAGCTGCAAAGGAAATTTTAATGATGCAAAAGAAAAAGTTGAATTCCTACTTCCTGTCAGTTCATAACAGATATAATATTTAGGTCATGGACTTTCATCAGCCTTCAAATCAAACAAAAACATCTTTATACAAGAATCAGGCAGCAACACACAACCGAAGGAGAGACACATGACAAACACCTGAGAAAATGATAATTTAACAATTTAAAAAACATCTTTAAAATAATGCCAGTAAACAGAATATAAAGTGACTTTATCAACAAAAGTCAAAATGGTGCAAAAGGGACAATAACCAGTCCAAGTCTCATATTAAAACTTAAAATATCTTCATAACCTTAAAGAAAAACAAATCATTCCAAAAAGAACACGTTAAAAATGAAAAATGACTGACAGGAAAATGACAGAAAGGAAAAACAGCATATTTGTATTCCAGAGTAAAGTTGAGTAAATCACAAAATCTGAGTCACTAAATGTTCTTTCATGTTTAACAGATGCTCCCAAAGTCTCTGAAGAAAAGAGTCCCTCTCAGCAGGAGTGAAATCCCAACATGGAGCCGCAGCAGAGCCGAGATCAATTATTCCTGCAGATCAAAGAGGAAGAAGTGATCACAGCGACGCCAGAGGCTGCTCCCTCCGACTGAGTGAAAATTTTTTAGAATGAAACAGAAGGAACCGCCAACTGTCAGGCACCTTCATCAGACTGCTCTGCTGCTGCACGTGCAGATAAAAAAGAAGAAGAGTGGAAGCCAAGACATGACTCCAGCTCATAGCAGCCATGAAGCCTTCCGGAGTACCTCGGCAACGTCTGTGGAAACATATTTGAGATCATCTGATCATTTATGATTTCAAACTGAAGTCAAGTCACTCTTTTTATAAAGATGCTGACCTTGTAAAACCTGTGACGAGAGAGCCACGCTGGAGAGAGACCTCTTCAGTGCAACCCACTCTGGAGAGAGACCATACAAGTGTCCGCGTGTCTACCTGTGTTCATAAGGAAATCCATACAGGACAGAAACCCCACTGTTGTAGCCATTCAGTGTCTGAGATATCAGAGCTAACACAGTAAACAAAAGTTGTCTTCAGCTCTGTGGTGGCTAAACTTATTTTTTTCAGCCTGTATCAGCTGTTTAAGTCATTTTCTTGCTGTTAATAGTTGATGTTGTCTCTGCTGTTAAGATAAGGAAAGGCAGGAAATCACAAGCTGGAGCCATCAAAGTGTTTGGAAATTTCAACTTTCATCGACTGACTGATCGACTCATCCACTCATCGTTTCAGCTCTCGTAGTTTTTATGTTGAATTTATTTGTTTGTTCTGGAATTTTTAGAATAGAAATTCATCCGTGTTTGCATGTGCATAAATCAGCTATTATTAAAAGGATGTATTAAAACAAAGCCTACCACATCCAAGGTTATACCGAATCAAGGTTAAGAAAGAAAAGGCTGGCTTTAAAAATAGGCTGATTAAGATATTTTATGGCATCAGGGACAAATGATCGTCTATAGATAGTTTTCTTTGCACGGGGGACGTTCCACTTTTCCCCATGAGGACTGTAGCTGAAGGCGGTGATTTAAGGGATGGCTGTGATCATCTAATATTTTGCCACTTAAGCGTAGGACTACTCTGTCATTGTGGTAGGGCAATTAATCTTGTTTGCAGTCTGTAACTGCCCAATTATACTTAATACTTAAACAGTTATATTTAATATAATTGTGTTGCTTTTGCTTCAAAATTAGCATATTACAGATATTATCTATAGCATACAAGTGCCAACAAGAATTTTGGGAGAATACTTTTTTTTCCTTTTATTTATTGAGGCTGAACTTGCAGCTTGGGGGCCCCTGGTGGCTGCAGGGCCCTATGCATCTGCATAGTCCGCATATAGCAAGAAACGGCCCTGCCTCAAACAGTTTTCTGGTGGTCAGTAGTGGTGTGTCATTCGTGAACGCATTGTTCAGTTTGAACTAATCTTTTACATGACTCGGGAGTAATGAGTAGTCTCAGTGAGTGATTTGTTCATTTCCATGCAGTACGTTCCCTCGCCACATGGCAGCTGCACCAGCTCAGTCAGGACAGGAAACAGAAATTATCAAACTGTTAAGGAAAGGAGCTTCACTGCTTCCTTTAGTATCTCCTTTAGCATAGGATACACCGGACCATCCTTTACGAAAGGAAAGGAATTAATGCCGCCCCACAATTCCTTGCGGCAGCGACAAAAAAATCGGCGCACCGTTCAGTCATTCACAACCAGAAAACATTAACACCGCGGTCATCTTCTCCTAACTCCTTATGACCTCTCCTTCACATCTTTCCTTGACCTTGTGACGTTTTCCATTGAGGTCAAGGAAAAGTGGTTAGGAAAGGACTTAGGAGCTAATTTTTTTTTTGACTATTTGACCATACCCTGAGTCTCTCGTTCATTTGTCACAGCTCAGCCACAGGCCTGTGTGACGAGCAGTGTGCACAGCGGTTGGTTCATACAGATTGGTTCATTTGTCACGTTTACGTTGGTTCATACAGATTGGTTCATTTTGCACTAGTGAATGAACGAAATGACTCAAAAAAAAGATTAGTTCAATTTACCGTCCAAGAGTAAGTGATCAGATTCAGTAAAAAGACTCGAACTTCCCAACACTGGCGGTCTGTACTTCGGGACTACTTTTTCCCGTGTGCGCATGCGCATTCCGTGTACGCGGCGGACGCCAATTACGTTGCGCGGAAGTAAAGTTCATCAGCGGTGCTTTGTTTGGAAAGAAGTGGAGGCAAAGAGTCGAAATAAAAGAGGAATAAAGAGGAATAAATAATGTCCTGCTGTGCCACTGGATGCAGGAATAGATATGCCAACGCAGAAGGCCTTCATTTCTACAGAATACCGTCGGCTGTTACGCCGTTTGACGCCGAGCGCAGACGGCTGTGGTTAGAAGCCATCAACCGGGAAGACTGGACGGATGAGTTCAACAGCTATGACGCCATCCGGAACGCTCGAATCTGCAGCGCTCACTTCGTGTCAGGCAAGCTTCACCGACTGTTCATCACACACACACACACACACACACACACACACACACACAGACTGCAGGACTTAGCCGTTAGCAGCATTCCCAGAGAGATGTCTATAACGGTGAACACGGCTAACTGACGTTAGCAACATTAGCATGTAAACAAAACAAGTAGCATGTAGGCTACATGGTTTAGCTACAACACCACTCACCACTCAATGAATGAATAAATAATGTGAATAAAATAGAATGCCTTTATTGTCATTATGCAATGCATAACGACATTTAAGTGCCATCTTCAGTGCACTTCAAACAAATAAAACAGATAAAAGGGAGAAATACATAGTGTATATAACATAGTATAAAACATAAATAAAACATAGTATAAAGGGAGAAATACATAGTATATAACATAGTATAAAACATAAATAAAACATAGTATAAAACACAGATGAAAGGGAGAAATACATAGTATATAACATAGTATAAAACATAAATAAAACATAGTATAAAGGGAGAAATACATAGTATATAACATAGTATAAAACATAAATAAAACATAGTATAAAGGTAGAAATACATAGTATATAACATAGTATAAAACATAAATAAAACATAGTACATAACAGGGGTCCCCTTGGACAAGAGACAAACAGAACAGAGACCCCCACATGTGTCACATTTTAAGCCTGGCTTATAATAACTTTTATATTTACTTTAGTCACCTTTTATTTCACCTTATTATCCTATTTATATGCTGGGTTATTAGCCTATATGTGTTTATGATTCAGGTATAATGGAATCATTCATAAATTATATATAAATAGTAATAGTTTCTGTCCAAAGTAGCTTTTTGTTGCATATTAATGCTTGCAGTTTACTTGTCTGGAGTGCTTTCCTTTCTGCAACCGTGCAGCTGGCAAACCATACACAGATGCTGAATGTTGGGATGCTCTGTAGAAGGACACGAGCAGCTTTTGGGAGAGGTGGTTCTTCCAGAGGATCCTCAGGAAGTAGTCATGTTATATTTGTGCTATGGCTTTTATATGACTCAGCACTAACTAATAATTGGTACCACGTAATCTCATTGCTGTCCTACAGGAAAGTCATCCCTGGATCCAGAAAGTCCAGACTTTGTTCCCACATTGTTCTGGCAGAGTGAGCGTAAGAAGACCCCGAAGAAAAGAGACAGGTAACCTCCTCTGATTGGCTATAATTTTGATCTTATGAAATAGTTGCGGTACGGCTTAACTAATGTTTCTTGGTCGTTGTTTGTTTAGGAAGAAAAAGAAGGTGACAGCAGCCGTGGAGCCGACAACAGACTCTCAACAGCAGCCGGACTCTCAAATGTGGCTTTTTACGAGTAAGAGTTTCACACATGGGATCCTCCTTCAGTGATAATACAAAACACTTTACGTATACAGTTCGGTCTAGACCTTGTTTACAGAGATCTAACAATTCCCACCAGGAGCAAGCACTTGCCGACGGTGGCAAGGGAAAACTACCTTTTAACAGGCAGAAACCTCGAGCAGAGCCGAGCTCGTGGTGGGCGGCCATCTGCCGCGACCAGTTGAGTTAGGCTGCATTCAGACAGGAACCAGTTTTTGTTTTTTTATTGGACAGCTGGAGTATTATTGGACTATAGAGACAGTCAAGAGGGAAGTATGAAGTCTGTGAATGAGGAATAATGTCAACAAATCAAACCAAGGTAGCTACAACGTCTGACAACAATGTCTAAAGTCTATAAATCATTTCATGTTTGGCGAATTGAAAACACATCTTACTTGCACTTGTAGAGATATATTTATGTTGGATATTACTGTTTTTTAACAGGTTATATGTCCTCTCTGTCCTTCAGACAATTCAGTCCCTGAGGATCTGCTCCCGTCATTGCAGCAATATGGCATTAAGGTGGAACAGATCGAAGACTACCCACAGATCAAGGAGGAGCAGGTGGATCAGTGCATCAGTCCAGACGTGGAGGCTGATACTTCCAACAATGCTGAAGTCAGACTTCCCAAATCGGAACCGACCAGCGACTGCGAGCTCTTCCCGTCTTACGCCTCCGTAACTGTGACCCTAAATGAAGACGACGAAGACGATGAAAGCGATGGCTCGTCGCCGCCTCCTCATCAGAGTCATAGCGTTGAAGTCTTTATGGAACTGGAACAGCCTCCGAGAGACGAAAAGTCTTGCCGTTTTTGCGGTAAAAGATTTAAGAGGGACTCTTTTCTCATAAGGCACGTAGAAAGGAGTCACAAAGGGCAGAAAGCATTTAAATGCCTGAAGTGCAACAAGGAGTTTGACCAAAGGAACCATCTAATTCTGCATGTACGAATTCACACAGGTGAGAAGCCCTTCAGCTGTGATTTCTGTGACAAAACCTTCAGTCAGAACTCAAGTCGTATTGTTCACATGAGGGTGCATACTGGGGAGAAACCATATTATTGTGCTAAATGTGGCAAAAGTTTTGCCTCGAGCAGTCATTTCAAATTTTGCAAAATGAAGAAGGAATTCGAAAGCGCACCAGAAAAGGTGAACACAGACGAGAATCCCAAAGAGGAGGAGAAGACCTTTAAATGCTCCGAGTGCAGCAAGATGTTTAGGCTGAAGCAGCAGCTCATTCTGCATCAGAGAGTTCACACCGGCGAAAAACCCTTCCGCTGCAATCTATGCAGCAAAACATTCAGTCAGAGTTCCAGTCGAATGGTTCACATGAGGGTGCACACCGGAGAGAAACCCTATCTTTGCAAGAATTGTGGCAAGAGGTTCGCCAGTAGAAAACATCTGAAATTGTGCACGGTGACGAAGAAGAGCAAAACGAAGTCCTTTCACTGCACGACGTGCGGCAGATTCTTTCACACGGAGATAGACCTGAACGTGCACATGCAGGTTCACGAGTCGTGGAAACGACACATGAGCGAGAAACTGCAAGAACAGGAGTGAGTAGAGGGAAAACAAACTACGTGACACCAAATGTTTCGGTGAAGCGAGTATTTAGGAATGGTCTGTTTCAACTGCAGTCGCTCACAAAAGCAATATATACTTGTAGATGTGTGACATTTACCTGAATAAAACTATTCACCAGTTTACGTGGATACACTTTAAAATATTGGGATGTGTCAGTTATGATTTGAACTGACGTACAACTGAGATCGTGTCTTCAACAGTGATACGGTATGCTGGATTTACAAGCCTTACGTTTCGGCTTGTATCACACTCCGACATAAACAATAGACCTCTTTCACAGCAGCCGTTTTGACATGAAGAAGTAGTATTAGGAGGGTAAACACGGGTGTTACCAATGATGCTAATTAAGCTTCCACTTTATTCAGGTCGTGAGAGAGTGAGGGTGCTGCTGTCGTGCATGTCGGCTCACTTGGAAACGCCTCCGTTAACCCTACAGTGTCACGTCAAACTAGCAGCTGTGGCCATGTGTGGAGGAGGGATCTCCCTCTAGAGCTCCTCTCTCCCCAAGCTACTTTCATTTTTAAAACAAGAGTTATTCCCGTTGTGCTAATACAATGTCTAAAACTTGTTGTGCTGTATCACAATTTGTTTAAAACATCAATAAAATATTGTTTTTTTTATATACTTTGTCCATTTATTTTTGTTTTGCACCATAAGAAGGAAAGACTAAAATGCACGTAGGTGTGAATGTGAGTGTGAATGGTTGTTTGTCAACCGTGTACCAGTTTTCTGATCATCATGTTGGGTTCCTGCTGAAATAAATAATAGCTTTGCAATAATTGCTCGTACCATGAAGCAGAAAGTTTTAAGGATTTGAAAGAAAGGTTTAGACTGAGGGCTGAAGATTTATTTATGTGATATTACAGCTGCACATACAGTTATTTAAAGTGTGGTGGCCTGCACTTTTATAGTTTTACAGTTCTCATTAACAAAACCAACTGTCAGTGAGGTTTGCCTACATTGACTTGTCTCTGTTACACGGTGGCTGTGTGCATGTGAAGCCCGTAGAGATGCACATGAATTCATAGTAAATCATTATCTATGCGCACAAGATAATAAATTGTGCATCTGCAAGTCTGTTTTGAGGACTACTTTTTGTTTCTGCGCATGTATACGCCGACTCTCATGCAGGTTACGGAAGTTGTTCTGACAAACTTCATCCACAAGCAGGACTGCAACAGTGCAAGTAGTAAGGTAGAAGAATAACATCAGTGTACATGTTTAACATGAGGCAGTGTGCAGACTATGCCTCCCTCCTGCGCTGTGAAGACGTGCAGGAATAAAGCAGAGCCTGGCGCTGCTCTGTCCTTTCACCGCCTTCCAGTTAGTGATGGGAAGTTCGGTTCTTTTAGGAGTCAGATCATTTGACTCAGCAAGAAGAGCCGGCTCTTTCGGCTCCCAAACGGCTCTTCAGTTTAACACTTATACCTTTCATAATGCAGACAAATTTAGCACCGTTTTGACTTATGATTTGTATGTGTACACATATATCATATATATATATTTAATACATCTTTTGTACTGAAGTATTCAAAAGTAAAAATTACATTTTCAAAATTTTTGAAATAGTTCCAAATGCTTTTTCTTTTTCTACTATCACTCACGTACCGGAGCCGGCTCCCATCGTTCACTTAAAAGAGCCGGCTCGTTCACAACCAACACATCACTAATGCTTACCACAAGTACTGAAAAATCAGTTATAGAAGGGCACATTACAGATACATAGCCACTGTACACAACAAAAATTGAAGTATGAAAAAAGAACAAAAATGAGATTCACATCTCATTTTTGAAAACACAATCTCAGTTCTAACTTGTATGTAACTGCAGTGAGGTCATTTAGGGCAGTTTAATTGTTCTTCACCATCAGGGTGAAGAAACATTAGTGCCGTTTCAGGAAGCAGCATTAGTGAAGACTCTCTTACACCTGTAAACCATGTATCAAAGAGCATAGTCAAGGTTTACTGAATGTCAGACAAAACTATCTAAATTTACCATTTTTATGCACTGACATAATGTGTAGGCTAATCTCTGTTTCCATCCATCCATCCATCCATCCACGATCAATAACCACTTATCCTCTGCAGGGTCGTGTGGGGCTGGAGCGAATCCCAGTTTAACCTAAAAAAATCAGTATGATGCTTGGACACAGGATCAATGAATACTTATCTCCATAACTTGTGATGTGATTGGTTTAAAAAAATAATGTGTCCAGATTCTACCACCTATTCATTTTATTCACCTGTTGCCATGGTGAATTGAGGTTAGTCAACTCTGAAACAAGGCCCAGATGTAGTGAGGTAACTTAATTGAATTCATTTTTATATTTATTTGTATTTATAAATATTTATTTGTGGTACATTTCAACAAGGCAATTCAGACTGCTTTACATGAAACATAAAGGCAGCTCAGTATTTCAGTTTTATCCAAGGAACTGCTGAGTATTCAACTGAATTTCAAGAAATGTACAAATATCTTGCTTCTCTAAGAGATTGCAGTTGACAGAAACCATAAATACTGGATGCATGTTTTATTTATTTATTCTCACATGATATGACTTTTTCTACAACCTTTTTCTCTTTGGACTCTTGTTCGTGCAGTTTCCCGCTGATGTGTCGTTTCCATGACTCGTGGACCTCCATGTGAACCTTCAGGTCTGAATCTGTGTGAAAGGTTCGGCCACACGTTGTGCAGCGGAAAGACTTGTTTGTGCTTTTGTCTCGTGTCCCCGTGCACAGTTTAAGATGGTGGCTACTGGCAAACCTCTTACCACATTTCTTGCAAAAATAAGGTTTCTCTCCGGTATGCTGTCTCATGTGAACAACGCGATTAGAGTTCTGAGTGAATGTTTTGCTGCAGAAATCACAGCTGAAGGGTTTTTCCCCGGTGTGAACTCTGGCATGCAGAACAAGCTGGTGCTTTTGATTAAACTCCTTGTTGCACTCGAAGCATTTAAAGGCCTTCTCCTCTTTGTGATTCTCATCTGTGTTCCCTTTTTCTGGTGCGCTGATTTTGAACTCGTGATTTTGAACTTTGCAAAATTTAAAATGATTGCTCGTGGCAAAACTTTTGCCACACTTAGCACAATAATATGGTTTCTCCCCAGTATGCACCCTCATGTGAGCGAGGCGACTTGAGTTCTGAACAAACATTTTATTACAGAAATCACAGCTGAAGGGCTTCTCACCTGTGTGAATTCTTACATGCAGAATGAGATGGTGCCTCTGTTCAAACACCTTGTTGCACTCCAGGCATTTAAATGCTTTCTGCCCTTTGTGACTCCTTTCTACGTGCCTTATGAGAACAGAGTCCCTCTTAAATCTTTTACCGCAAAAACGGCAAGACTTTTCGTCTCTCGGAGGCTGTTCCAGTTCCATAAAGACTTCAACGCTATGACTCTGATGAGGAGGCGGCGACGAGCCATCGCTTTCATCGTCTTCGTCGTCTTCATTTAGGGTCACAGTTACGGAGGCGTAAGACGGGAAGAGCTCGCAGTCGCTGGTCGGTTCCGATTTGGGAAGTCTGACTTCAGCGTTGTTGGAAGTATCAGCCTCCACGTCTGGACTGATGCACTGATCCACCTGCTCCTCTTTGACCTGCGGGTACTCTTCGATCTGTTCCACCTTAATGTCACATTGCTGCAATGACGGGAGCAGATCCTCAGAGACCGGCTTGGTGTCTGAAGGACAGAGAGGAGAAATGTGTCAACTTGCACACGTGGGATTTGGAAAACTTAAACCTTCAGCACTTTTAAAAAATATAGATTTTAACAACAGTAACCCAGAAATGCACAAAACAGGACATTTTACAGCTGCAGACTAAATTTGATACTACTCTCTGGTGACTGAAACTGAATGGTCATCAGCTGAAGAAGTGGATGTGCTTTCAACAAGATTGAACCAGTTAGACACAGACACAAGTTATCCTGCAAAGAAGAGTATTTTATATGAGATAAAATATGTCTGGAGATGTACAGTAAGAACTTTATGTTATGTTATGTAGACAATATAACCGGTTTGACCTTTGTTGCACGTGCTACAACCACCCTCTATCTTTATCCATGTGTTTTGTACGTCTCTATACTTGTAAGTGTCTAATAAAAGCCAAAAATTAGTCCCTACTCTTCAGGTCTTACCTTGAGGTGAATGAGAATCCAATGAAGCATCCTTAATCCTGTCATTTTCTGGAACCTGCAAGACAAAACAAGTCATGGAACATCTGAGGCGTGAGAATCTATCCAACCAGGCTTCAAGCTACTTACTTGTGTCTGAACCACAGTGGTTCCAATCAATCAGCATCCTAGGTGGAACTACTGACAGCTATGGCATGAACTACGACTGTGTTTTAACGCTAGGTGTGTGTGTGACAACCAAGCGGCAACCTCTGTGGCTGTGAGGTGAAGCCAACTCTGAGGTGCCAAAAACTGCAGTTTTTTAAATGTCCACTTGAGGCTGGCTACAGAACAAGTCAGTCTCCATAAGCCCCCATGTTGAAATGTCCAACTTCACAGCAGAAATAAACATTACATTAAAGGCCCAGTGTGTAACATTTAGGACGATCTATTGGCAGGAATGAAATACAATATTTTTTAAATATGTTTTAATTTGTGCATAAACACCTGAAAATAACAATTGTTGTGTTTTCGTTGCCTTAAAATGAGTCTGCCATTGTTGTTTTCAGTTCTCAGGTACATGTTGTCACCATAAACTGTATAAAACATGGACGTCGTATCCGTGTCGTCATCCATAAGTTTCTGAAGCTCAGAGTGTGGTGGCTACATTAGTCAATTGATTGTTAAATTGATTTAATTGTTTTAACAATTATAACAACAATAATAGTCACAAGTCACCCAGCCATCCGTCCAAATCTTTAAATGATTAAAAATACACTACAATTATTTAAAACATATTTAAAAAGCAGCTTTTAACACTGAAGTGAAGCTGAAACCATGAAATGTTTTACATGTAACATTTGCCAATTAATAATCAAAATGAATCCATTTAATTCTTCATGTTTTATTAGGTAACTAGTAATCAAGGCTGTCTGACACATATAGTGAAGTAATAAGTAACTTCAGATGTGATGAAAAAAGTATAAACTGGCATGAAAAGAAAATACTCAAGTAAAATACTTGAGTAGTCTGCCTACTTTTTGTTTTGTAATGCCGCTTGATAATAAAATCTTTATAAATTAACATGCATACGTTTTATTAAATAAATATAATTAATATCGACACTCACCTGCGTTACTTTTGTTTGTAACGTGCACGGGGACACGGTAACGGTCGGGACAGCCGTCGCCGTCAGGAAACGGTGCATCGTGTCGGTCCTCGGCTGTCCGTTAACCGTGTAGTCCTCCGGGACAAAATGCTCTGAACACACTATGCATTTCTTCAGCTCTGCCACGGGAGTGTTTACGTCGATGTCCAGGGCAGAGAGCCATAGTTTGAGCCGCTCGGGTTCTCTCACTGGAAGGCGGTGAAAGGACAGAGCAGCGCCAGGCTCTGCTTTATTCCTGCACGTCTTCACAGCGCAGGAGGGAGGCATAGTCTGCACACTGCCTCATGTTAAACATGTACACTGACGTTATTCTTCTACCTTACTACTTGCACTGTTGCAGTCCTGCTTGTGGATGAAGTTTGTCAGAACAACTTCCGTGTAACGTAACCTGCATGAGCGTCGGCGTATACATGCGCAGAAATAGAGAAAGTAGTCCTCAAAACACAGACTTGCGGATGCACAATTTATTATCTTGTGCGCACAGATAATGATTTAATATGAATTCATGTGCATCTCTACGGGCTTCACATGCACACAGCCACCGTGTAACAGAGACAAGTCAATGTAGGCAAGCCTCACTGACAGTTGGTTTTGTTAATGAGAACTGTAAAACTATAAAAGTGCAGGCCACCACACTTTAAATAACTGTATGTGCAGCTGTAATATCACATAAATAAATCTTCAGCCCTCAGTCTAAACCTTTCTTTCTCCATTCTTTCAAATCCTTGAAACTTTCTGCTTCATGGTACGAGCAATTATTGCAAAGCTATTATTTATTTCAGTGGTTGCAGCAGGAACCCAACATGATGATCAGAAAACTGGTACACGGTTGACAAACAACCATTCACACCTACGTGCATTTTAGTCTTTCCTTCTTATGGTGCAAAACAAAAATAAATCGACAAAGTATATAAAAAAAACAATATTTTATTGATGTTTTAAACAAATTGTGATACAGCACAACAAGTTTTAGACATTGTATTAGCACAATGGGAATAACTCTTGTTTTAAAAATGAAAGTAGCTTGGGGAGAGAGGAGCTCTAGAGGGAGATCCCTCCTCCACAGACAGCAGCACCCTCACTCTGTTCGACCTGAATAAAGTGGAAGCTTAATTAGCATCATTGGTAACACCCGTGTTTACCCTCCTAATACTACTTCTTCATGTCAAAACGGCTGCTGTAGTTGTACGTCAGTTCAAATCATAACTGACACATCCCAATATTTTAAAGTGTATCCACGTAAACTGGTGAATAGTTTTATTCAGGTAAATGTCACACATCTACAAGTATATATTGCTTTTGTGAGCGACTGCAGTTGAAACAGGCCATTCCTAAATACTCGCTTCACCGAAACATTTGGTGTCACGTAGTTTGTTTTCCCTCTACTCACTCCTGTTCTTGCAGTTTCTCGCTCAAGTGTCGTTTCCACGACTCGTGAACCTGAATGTGCACGTTCAGGTTTACCTCCGTGTGAAAGAATCTGCCGCACGTCGTGCAGTGAAAGGACTTCTCTTTGGGATTCTCGTCTGTGTTCACCTTTTCTGATGCGCTTTCAAATTTTTCCTTCATTCTGCAAAATTTG
This sequence comes from Miichthys miiuy, assembly GCA_036365135.1. NCBI lineage: Eukaryota > Metazoa > Chordata > Actinopteri > Sciaenidae > Miichthys > Miichthys miiuy. The sequence continues at coordinate 21,253,752 of CM071613.1, forward strand.
AAATGACTGCTCGAGGCAAAACTTTTGCCACATTTAGCACAATAATATGGTTTCTCCCCAGTATGCACCCTCATGTGAACAATACGACTTGAGTTCTGAGTGAACGTTTTCTCACAGAAATCACAGCTGAAGGGCTTCTCACCTGTGTGAATTCTTACATGCATAATTAGATGGTGCCTCTGGTCAAACACCTTGTTGCACTTCAGGCATTTAAACGCTTTCTGCCCTTTGTGACTCCTTTCTACGTGCCTTATGAGAAAAGAGTCCCTCTTAAATGTTTTACCGCAAAAACGGCAAGACCTTTCATCTCTTGGAGGCTGTTCCAGTTCCAGTTCCATACAGACTTCAACACTATGACTCTGATCCTCCTTGGAGTCATAGTATAGAAGCGACGAGCCATCGCTTTCATTTACACTCAGAGTTACAGCAGCGGAAGATGGGAAGAGATCAAAGTCAGTGGTTGGCTTTGATTTGGGAAGTCTGACTTGAGCATTGTTGGAAGTATCAGCCTCCACGTCTGGACTGGTGCACTGATCCATCTGCTCCTCTTTGACCTGTGGGTACTCCTGGATCTGTTCCACCTTAACGTCTGAAGGACAGAGAGAAGGAACTGTGTCAACTTGCACAAGTTGGATTTGGACCTGCTGAGAGACAAGGGGCTCATTTTTCACCACAGTGGGAAGCTGGTCTGGATGCTGGGAAGGCAAAATCTCCATAGAGACCGACTGGATGTCTAAAAGACAGAGAACACACATGATATAACCTGTTAGACAACCCAGCAATATCAAACACAAATATATATGTACAAGTAAGATGTGTCTTAGTCAGATGCTTTCAATGCACCAAATGTGACAGAATCAGCTTTTACACAGCCGTTACAGTTGTTTATTATTTATCTATTATTAAATTAAATGTCACTTTGTGCTGTAAAAGCATGAAAAGAGCTCCAGGGGATGTAGTACTCCTTCAGTTAACTCTTAAAAAAAGACAAAGGACATTGTTTACAATCATAGAGCTAAATATTTGTGGAAATACCGTGATTCTAAAATATATATTGAGGTATTTTTTTAATATACAGTTGTTTGTTATATATCCTGCACCAGAAAATGTAATAAATGAAGTTGGAAAGTACAATATGGGCTCAAAGGACGCTTTAACTGTCTACACCACCTAACAACAATAGCTGTAGGCTTTCAACGAGTTGGCTGCCATGTCGGTGTTGCGGTTTAAAGAGCGACCGTGTTAACTGGCGACCTTCTGCAATTGAAAACAGGAAGAGGAAGCAAATAAGACCTCGGATACAAATCAGTTGTTTGTTTGTTTTTAAAGATATTTTGACGGTATTTAAAAAACGAAACAAAGACACATTCACAAAGGATGCTAACTATCTACACCACCTAGGGTTAGCTGGCATGCCAGTGTTGCGGTTTAACGAGCGACCGTGTTGTCTGGCGACCTTCTGAGGTTGCCGTAGTTCAGACAGCCGTTGAAAACAGGAAGAGAATACAAATAAGACCTCAAATACGAACCGGAGATCTTTGTTATTTAAAATATGGTGACTTTAATGTCAAAAAACGAAACAAAGACACATTCACAAGGACCCATCTTTCTGTTTTCTACGACAGCAGCCGGACGCAGCCAGCTAACGGTCACCAGTTAACACGGTCGCTCGTTAAACCGAAACACCGGCTACATGCTACATCCATGTCGCCACACAAACCTGCTCTGAACAGCATCACCTCCGGTTTTAAAACGGTCAGCTGCTCGAGCTGCTTTCTCAGCTGGATGATTTCTGTCCTGGAGCGGACAACTTCATCCTGATACTCTGCTATCGTCTTTTCAACAAGTCCAAAGATCTCCTCGGCAGCCGCAGCCAGTCGCTCGTTGACGAGCAGTCTGAGCAGCTGCGTCCCCGCCATGATTGGATGGTTGGAGCACCGGCTTGTTGAGCGCGTTCGTTGATTTGCAAGAACTCCAAGTCGGAAGTCCGTTTTAAAAAATGTACTTGAGAATTGAAGAATGAAAAGTACATGTACATGGACTCTCTTCGTTCTGGAAATAACAGTTCACTGACTGCCTAACTTACAAGTAAACATAGTTTTGTATGAGAATGTGCTGCTATCTTATTGGTCTAGAGGTGTCGAAGGGGAGGAGCCGTGGTTTAAGAAGCTCCCCGTGATTGGTCCATCTCAATGTCCGTCCTCTGCTCCGGTCTCCAATCAGAGAAGAGATTAGAACTTTGTTTCACAAACAAAGGTAGATGAGTTTGATATTATGTCTAACAGGTGTTGTGAAAATTTCTCTGCAGTTGGTGAAGAATGAATGAAATAGAGACTTCTGCTGGCCAACAAGATTTTATTTTCTCGGCCCCTCCAGGAAGTGTTTTCACACTATTTTGTCTGTTGCAGGTATTGGCGCCGACCCCCGGTTGGTATGTTTTACACCTGAGGTATCCTGCAGGATCTTGTATTTAGGTGTAAAGTTGAGTATAGGCATCACATTGTGGGCCGTGGGAAAGAGATCCGTCTACAAAAACAACTAAATCAGGCTTAGTTAATGGAGTTTCTTGTAGATCCAGTCTTGGGGAGCAGACCTGTTGGAGGATGGCAACACAGTTATGTTCTTGTCTTATCTGGTGTGTGATGTGTGGTACAATGCAGATCCTCTGGTGTCATGACATCTATTGTAGCTGTTAAAACTGTTTTTCTAGCTAAAGTAAGAAGCTCAGAGGCAGTTGATGGCTGCAATTTCCGTTGATATGCATATTGCAGGTCTGGGGTGTGGTGAACAAAAGAGTGTGAAAAATGTTGCTCCAGATCGGATATTCTGTGAACTTTGACACCTTCTGGGGTTGAGATCAGACAAAGGCCTAATTTGCACATCAAGTCCCTGCTAGGGATGCACCGATTGTGATTCTGGGCCGATACCGATACCGATGTTTAAAATAACAACTTGGCCGATGCCGATGTTTTTCTTTTGTTATTTATTCCCTTTGTGCCACGGAAACATTACTGAACTGTCTTAAAAGTCTTTTAGCTCTTCATCATACTATCCTTGAATGAGCACAAATTCAATCAGACAAATTTATGAAACAAAAACAACCTTTAATGTCATTGTTTTAACGTTTAATATAACCTTAATTCACATGACAAGTTCTTTTCTGAAAAATAGCTTTCAAAACTCCTCTTAGATTTTTGTATAGCTAACTAATCAATGAAAAGATTTTTTCAGTACTTACATTGCCCAACAAAATGATTTGAGTGGTTTTAGCCTGATAAACAAAAGCTTACTCAATGAGTAGGTTTACATAAAAACTACACTACTGTCTCTCAGTCTGTGACTTTTCCTAAATATATGTGTTTGATGGCTTTCAAAGCTTACAACGTATTCATGCCATATAATCATCGGTGAGTGTCATCTTTATTTGCCGATGGCAGTTAAGGAGGCGAATATCGGCCGATACCGATGTTCAGCCGATGCATCGGTGCATCCCTAGTCCCTGCCCATCAGGTTAATGGGACAGTAATGTTCTCTCTAATTGTTTGACCTGATGAACCAACAGAGTGCACATAATCTCCACTCATTGTTGGTTTTGTGGTGAGTTCTAAAACTTTCATCACAGAATGTGTGGCTTCTGCAATGGTCAATGTATGTTGTGGGAACTTCTTGAAATGATTAGATGTGTACTGAACATATGTTAAAACAATTGCATATCTATTGTCTGAATACTAATCTGCTCAGTATGTGTGTGTTTCTATATCTGAAAACATTCTTTTTTGACCTTCCGTATTTTCAAATTTTTCTTACAGAAACCTTCTTTTTCCTTCAGTTTTTCTTCTAATATTAATAATTGGATGGCATCAACTTCTTTGGGACTCCAGCTTCACAGACCTCCAACAAGACACAGCAACAGAAATTGGGTTTTCAAAAGGGCCCCATACCTCTTTTAATTTGGATTCTCAGCCGCTGGTGTGTTCTTGGTCTGCAAAGAGGAGTTTCCATGGAAGTATGTTCCATCCACCCAATTTTAAAGAAAATAAATTTAAATGTCAATATTTCAGTGCTCACCAGGTGAATTTCGCTGAATTACGTTCGTGGAAATCCCAGCGGCGACGATCCGGGGCGTAGTCTGCACACTGCCTCATGTTAAAGATCTATACTGATGTTATTCTTCTACCTTACTACTTGCACTGTTGCAGTCCTGCTTGTGGATGAAGTTTGTCAAAACAACTTGCGTGTAACCTGCACGAGAGTTGGCGTATACATGCGCAGAAACAGAAAAAGTAGTCCTCAAAACAGACGGATGCACAATTTATTATCTTGTGCGCACAGATAATGATTTACTATGAATTCATGTGCATCTCTACGGGCTTCACATGCACACAGCCACTGTGTAACAGAGACAACTCAATGTAGCCAAGCCTCACTGACAGTTGGTTTTGTTAATGAGAACTGTAAAACTATAAAAGTGCAAGCCACCACACTTTAAATAACTCTATGTGCAGCTGTAATATCACATAAATAAATCTTTAGCCCTCAGTCTAAACCTTTCTTTCTCCATTCTTTCAAATCCTTGAAACTTTCTGCTTCATGGTACGAGCAATTATTGCAAAGCTATTATTTATTTCAGTGGTTGCAGCAGGAACCCAACATGATGATCAGAAAATTGGTACACGGTTGACAAACAACCATTCACACTCACATTCACACCTACGTGCATTTTAGTCTTTCCTTCTTATGGTGCGAAACAAAAACAAATGGACAAAGTATATATAAAAAAAACAATATTTTATTGATGTTTTAAACAAATTGTGATACGGCACAACAAGTTTTAGACATTGTATTAGCACAATGGGAATAACTCTTGTTTTAAAAATGAAAGTAGCTTGGGGAGAGAGGAGCTCTAGAGGGAGATCCCTCCTCCACAGACAGCAGCACCCTCACTCTGTTCGACCTGAATAAAGTGGAAGCTTAATTAGCATCATTGGTAACACCCGTGTTTACCCTCCTAATACTACTTCTTCATGTCAAAACGGCTGCTGTGAAAGAGGTCTACTGTTTATGTCGGAGTGTGATACAAGCGAACGTAAGGCTTGTAAATCCAGCATACCGTATCACTGTTGAAGACACGATCTCAGTTGTACGTCAGTTCAAATCATAACTGACACATCCCAATATTTTAAAGTGTATCCACGTAAACTGGTGAATAGTTTTATTCAGGTAAATGTCACACATCTACAAGTATATATTGCTTTTGTGAGCGACTGCAGTTGAAACAGACCATTCCTAAATACTCGCTTCACCGAAACATTTGGTGTCACGTAGTTTGTTTTCCCTCTACTCACTCCTGTTCTTGCAGTTTCTCGCTCATGTGTCGTTTCCACGACTCGTGAACCTGCATGTGCACGTTCAGGTCTATCTCCGTGTGAAAGAATCTGCCGCACGTCGTGCAGTGAAAGGACTTCGTTTTGCTCTTCTTCGTCACCGTGCACATTAACAGATGTGTTCTGGTGGCAAACCTCTTGCCACAATTCTTGCAAAGATAGGGTTTCTCTCCGGTGTGCACCCTCATGTGAACCGTTAGACTGGAACGCTGACTGAATGCTTTGCTGCATACATCACAGCTGTAGGGTTTTTCGCCGGTGTGAACTCTCTGATGCAGAATGAGGTGCTGCTTCAGCCTAAACATCTTGCTGCAGTCAGAGCATTTAAAGGTCTTCTCCTCTTTGGGATTCTTGTCTGTGTTCACCTTTTCTGGTGCGCTTTTGAATTTTTCCTTCATTTTGCAAAATTTGAAATGATTGCTCGAGGCAAAACTTTTGCCACATTTAGCACAATAATATGGTTTCTCCCCAGTATGCTGTCTCATGTGAACAGTACGACTTGAGTTCTGAGTGAACGTTTTCTCACAGAAATCACAGCTGAAGGGCTTCTCACCTGTGTGAATTCTCACATGCAGAGTGAGCAGGCGCCTCTGTTCAAACACCTTGTTGCACTTCAGGCATTTAAACGCTTTCTGCCCTTTGTGACTCCTTTCTACGTGCCTTATGAGAGCAGAGTCGCTCATAAATGTATCACTGCAAAAACGGCAAGACTTCTCATCTCTTGGAGGCTGTTCCAGTTCCACTTCCACAAAGACTTCAACGCTATGACTCTGATCCTCTTGGAGTCACAGCATAGCACCGACGAGCCATTGCTTTCATCCTGTTTGTTATCTATGCCTTCATTTACACTCACAGTTACAGCAGCGGAAGACGGGAAGAGATCAAAGTCAGTGGTTGGCTTTGATTTGGGAAGTCTGACTTGAGCATTGTTGGAAGTATCAGCCTCCACGTCTGGACTGGTGCACTGATCCATCTGCTCCTCTTTGACCTGTGGGTACTCCTGGATCTGTTCCGCTTTAACGTCTGAAGGACAGAGAGGAGGAACTGTGTCAACTTGCACACGTGGGATTTGGACCTGCTGAGAGACAAGGGGCTCATTTTTCACCACAGTGGGAAGCTGGTCTGGATGCTGGGAAGGCAAAATCTCCATAGAGACCGACTGGATGTCTAAAAGACAGAGAACACACATGATATAACCTGTTAGACAACCCGGCAATATTAAACACAAATATATATATGTACAAGTACAAGTAAGATGTGTCTTAGTCAGATGCTTTCAATGCACCAAATGTGACAGAATCGGCTTTTACACAGCCGTTACAGTTGTTTATTATTTATCTATTATTAAATTAAATGTCACTTTGTGCTGTAAAAGCATGAAAAGAGCTCCAGGGGATGTAGTACTCCTTCAGTTAACTCTTAAAAAAAGACAAAGGACATTGTTTACAATCATAGAGCTAAATATTTGTGGAAATACCGTGATTCTAAAATATATATTGAGGTATTTTTTTAATATACAGTTGTTTGTTATATATCCTGCACCAGAAAATGTAATAAATGAAGTTGGAAAGTACAATATGGGCTCAAAGAATGCTTTAATTGTCTACACCACCTAACAACAATAGCTGTAGGCTTTCAATGGGTTTGCTGCCATGTCGGTGTTGCGGTTCAAAGAGCGACCGTGTTAACTGGCGACCTTCTGCAATTGAAAACAGGAAGAGGAAGCAAATAAGACCTCGAATACAAATCAGTTGTTTGTTTTTAAAGATATTTTGACGATATTTAAAAAAAAGAAACAAAGACACATTCACAAGGACTAATCTTTCTGTTTTCTACGACAGCCACAAACTCATTCGGCTGACGGTCACCAGTTAACACGGTCGCTCGTTAAACCGAAACACCGGCTACATGCTACATCCATGTCGCCACACAAACCTGCTCTGAACAGCACCACCTCCGGTTTTAAAACGGTCAGCTGCTCGAGCTGCTTTCTCAGCTGGATGATTTCTGTCCTGGAGCGGACAACTTCATCCTGATACTCTGCTATCGTCTTTTCAACAAGTCCAAAGATCTCCTCGGCAGCCGCAGCCAGTCGCTCGTTGACCAGCAGTCTGAGCAGCTGCGTCCCCGCCATGGATGGATGGATGGATGGATGGATGGATGGAGCACCGGCTTGTTAAGCGCATTCGTTGATTTGCAAGAAGTCGAAAGTCCGTTTTAAAAAATCTACTTGAGCACTGAAGAATGAAAAGCACATGTACATGGACTCTCTTTGTTCTGGAAACAACAGTTCACTGACTCTAAGAGTGAGCGAGTTGCTGCAGTCCAAAAAGAAGTGCCTAACTTATAAATAAACATAGTTTTGTATGAGAATGTGCTGCTATCTTATTGGTCTAGAGGTGTCAAAGGGGGGTGACGCTGTTGGAACAGACTCCTCCGCGGCAGCAGGGGGCGCTGGTGACAATAAATCCTGTTTGTTATGAAGTTGAACTGGAAGCAGGAAGTGACATTTTCGTTCGTTTTTTTTGTCAGCTCTTAATTTTGAACACTGCAGAGTTTATTTTAATTTAAAGTCCGCGTGTCGCCCTCCACATTTAAGCCGGTGCTCCATCCATCCATCCATGGCGGGGACGCAGCTGCTCAGACTGCTGGTCAACGAGCGACTGGCTGCGGCTGCCGAGGAGATCTTTGGACTTGTTGAAAAGACGATAGCAGAGTATCAGGATGAAGTTGTCCGCTCCAGGACAGAAATCATCCAGCTGAGAAAGCAGCTCGAGCAGCTGACCGTTTTAAAACCGGAGGTGGTGCTGTTCAGAGCAGGTTTGTGTGGCAACATGGATGTAGCATGTAGCCGGTGTTTCGGTTTAACGAGCGACCGTGTTAACTGGTGACCGTCAGCCGGACGAGTCTGTGGCTGTCGTAGAAAACAGAAAGATAGGTCCTTGTGAATGTCTTTGTTTCGTTTTTTTTAATACCGTCACATCCCTTTGCTGCTTAGGTGCAAAGTTGAGTCTAGGCATCACAATTTACAAAGACAAAAGGACCTCGTATCTTATGTTAAGAAGGGGAGGTGGCTGAAGCAAAGAAATTGAATTTACTATTACAGACACATCTTACTTCTACTTGTACATATATATATTTGTGTTTGATATTGCCGGGTTGTCTAACAGGTTATATCATATGTGTTCTCTGTCTTTCAGACATCCAGTCGGTCCATGAGGAGATTTTGCCTTCCCAGCAGCCAGACCAGCTTCCCCCTGTGGGGAGAAATGAGCCCCTTGACTCTCAGCAGGTCCAAATCCCACGTGTGCAAGTTGACACAGTTCCTCCTCTCTGTCCTTCAGACACCAAGCCGGACTCTGAGGATCTGCTCCCGTCATTGCAGCAGTGTGACATTAAGGCGGAACAGATCCAAGAGTACCCACAGGTCAAAGAGGAGCAGGTGGATCAGTGCATCAGCCCAGACGTGGAGGCTGATACTTCCAACAATGCTGAAGTCAGACTTCCCAAATCAGAGCCGACCACTGACTTTGATCTCTTCCCGTCTTCCGCTGCTGTAACTGTGAGTGTAAATGAAAGCATAGGTGACAAACAGGATGAAAGCGATGGCTCGTCGCTTCTATGCTATGACTCCGAGGAGGATCAGAGTCATAGTGTTGAAGTCTTTGTGGAACTGGAACAGCCTCTAAGAGATGAAAGGTCTTGCCGTTTTTGTGGTAAAAGATTTACTAAAGACTCGTGTCTTATTAGGCACGTAGAAAGGAGTCACAAAGGGCAGAAAGCATTTAAATGCCAGGAGTGCAACGAGGAGTTTGAACAGAGGCACCAGCTCGGTCTGCATGTGAGAATTCACACGGGTGAGAAGAACTTCAGCTGTGATTTCTGTGAGAAAACATTCACTCAGAACTCTGATCGTAGTGTTCACATGAGACAGCATACTGGGGAGAAAGCATGTTTTTGTGCTAAATGTGGCAAAAGTTGTGCAGAACAAGTGCAGAACAAGTGCAAAATCACGCCCGAAAAAGCAAACAAAGAGGAGAAGGCCTTTAAATGCTTCGAGTGCAACAAGGAGTTTCATCTAAAGCACCATCTTATTATGCATGCCAGAGTTCACACCGGGGAAAAACCCTTCAGCTGTGATTTCTGTGAGAAAACATTCACTCAGAACTCTAATCGCATTGTTCACATGAGACAGCATACCGGAGAGAGACCGTATTCGTGTAACAAATGTGGTAAGAGGTTTGCCAGCAGCCACCATCTTAGACTGTGCGCGGGGACACGAGACAAAAGGGCAAACGGGTCCACTTCGACTACACACCGCTGCAGGGTGTGTAGTCGAATCTTCCACTCCGATTCAGACCTGAAGGTTCACATGGAGGTCCACGAGTCATGGAAGCGACACGTCAGCGGGAAACTGCAGAAAAAACGTCATTGATCGTGGATGGATGGATAGAGACTGAGCTTATGCATTATGTCAGTGCATAAAGATGTAGACTTGTCTGACGTTCAGTAAACCATGACTATGCACTCTGATGCACCTTCACTCACGCTGCTTTCTGGAAACGACACTGGAGCTGAATGTTTCTTCACCCTGATCGTGAAGAACAGCCCTACACTACCTCACAAGTTAGAACTGATCAAATCTATTTTTTCCCACAGAAAAGCAAAAATGATGCTTGACGATGTTCATTTCTTTATGTGGTTTTGATACGCTCGGATAACGAGTCCTGAACCTCTTCAAAGTTCTTCATCTTGGGGAAAAGTGTTTGAGATGTTTGTCTGGCCAGAGGCACACAGCTGAGTGAGTATGTGGTCAGGGAAGCAACACATCATGTGAATATGAAAATCGGATTACAAGCCTTTTACTGTGAAGGTTGTTGCTGGCTGGGTCCGGAGCCCTCGGTCATGTGTGTTGTGGAGAAACCGCTGAAGTCAAAGGTTAATGGTGAGGTCAGGAGGGAAGAAAGTGTTCAGGAGCCTCTGATGTCTTATGCTGTAATATTTATTGAAGCTTGGCCAAGGAGAATTAGAGACACTCTCAAAGTACATCAGAAGTGCCTGAGTCGATCTCACATTCTGCCCAACTGATGCTGGTGGTCAGACTTTAAACCCCTACAGATGACGCCCAGAACTAGTCAAAGAGAATGTCTTTACCCATGTTAGTGTTACTGTCAGCACATTCTAGCCTGGAGACACTGTTGTCTGTTTATGTTAAAGAAACGTCAACGGCAAGCTAAAGCCAAACAATTACAACTGCCGAGGAGGACCTCAAGGCCACATGTGACCCCATAGAACACACACACATACACACACATATATATACATAGATAGTTATACAAATAACCACATCTTCCAAAGAAGCTATGCCAAAGAAGGTTCTTTCTGTTCTTTTTCATACTTAATAATGTAAATGTGTAATTTATGTTGTGTACAGTGCCTAAGTATTTCTAATGTGCCCATCTATAACTGTTTTTTCAGTGTTTGTAGTATGTATGAAATAAAACAGACTCCTCCGCGGCAGCAGGGGGCGCTGGTGACAATAAATCCTGTTTGTTATGAAGTTGAACTGGAAGCATGAAGTGACATTATCGTCCGTTTTTTTTGTCAGCTCTTAATTTTGAACACTGCAGAGTTTATTTTAATTTAAAGTCCACGTGTCGCCCTCCACATTTAAGCCGGTGCTCCATCCATCCATGGCGGGGACGCAGCTGCTCAGACTGCTCGTCAACGAGCGACTGGCTGCGGCTGCCGAGGAGATCTTTGGACTTGTTGAAAAGACGATAGCAGAGTATCAGGATGAAGTTGTCCGCTCCAGGACAGAAATCATCCAGCTGAGAAAGCAGCTCGAGCAGCTGACCGTTTTAAAACCGGAGGTGATGCTGTTCAGAGCAGGTTTGTGTGGCAACATGGATGTAGCATGTAGCCGGTGTTTCGGTTTAACGAGCGACCGTGTTAACTGGTGACCGTTAGCCGGATGCGTCTGGCGGCTGTCGTAGAAAACAGAAAGGTCCTTGTGAATGTATCTTTGTTTTGTTTTTTGATATTAAAGTCACAATATCTTAAATAACAAAAATCTCCGGTTCGTATTTGAGGTCTTATTTGCTTTCTCTTCCTGTTTTCAACGGCTGTCTGAACTACGGCAACCTCAGAAGGTCGCCAGATAACACGGTCGCTCGTTAAACCGCAACACTGGCATGCCAGCTAACCCTAGGTGGTGTAGATAGTTAGCATCCTTTGAGCCCATATTGTATTTTCCAACTTTATTTATTACATTTTCTGGTGCAGTATATATAACAAACAACTGTATATATTAAAAAAATTCAATACCGCAATATGTATTTTAAAATCACAGTATTTCCACAAATATTTAGCTTACTACACCCCCTGGAGCTCTTTTCGTGCTTTTACAGCTCAAATGACATTTCATTAAATAATAAGTAAATAATAAACACATTTTTAAGAAGTTCCCTCTTGACTTGTACCTTTTATTCCAAAACAAAACGTGTCTCCTGCTTACTTTAGGTGGTAATTTTAATACTATAGTTATAATACTCTCTTCATGTGACATCTCATCCAGGTGTGGAATTAGTTTTCTACTTTGTTACTTTTCTATATATCATAATTTAGGGCATCAGTAGAGTTTGCCTTAATTTTTTGCACTGGAACAAATATAAAAACACTTTCCCTTAAATTACAGGAGGGCATGACAGAATATCAGAAAGATGGTATAAGTTTAAATCACCTTCATGAACAGGACTTAAACTTAACAGGTTATATCATATGTGTTCTCTGTGTTTTAGACATCCAGTCGGTCTCTGAGGAGATTTTGCCTTCCCATGAGCCAGACCAGCTTCCCATTGTGGAGAAAAATAAGAGCCTTGACTCTCAGCAGGTCAAAGAGGAGCAGGTGGATCTCTGTATCACTCCTCACCTGGAGGATGATTCTTCCAAGGATGTAAAATTCAAACTTACAGAAACAGAAACAACAACTCAGACAGACTGCCAGCTGTGCCCGACTTTCAGCACTATAACTGTGACATTGAATGAAGACGGTGAATGGAATGATTTTGATGACTCATCCTCTTGCGGTCCGAGTCACAGCGACGCTGCTTTCACGCAGCAGGAACAAGCCCAGAGGGAAGAAAAGGCTTGCCGTGTCTGCAGCAAGAAGTTTTACAGGGACTCTGACCTGATGAGACACATGGATGAGATTCACACGGGAGAGAAGCCCTTTAAATGCCCCGAATGTGACAAGGAGTTTTCTCGTAGGGACCACATGGCTGTTCATTTAAGGATTCACACAGGTGAAAAACCACACAAGTGTCCTTTCTGTACGAAATCCTTCTCTCAAAGTTCAAATCTCAACGTTCACTTGAGGAAGCACACAGGGGAGAAGCCTTATTTTTGCGAAACGTGCGGCAAAATGGTCGCTCACAGCTATCATCTGAAAATGTGTAGTATGATGAAGAACAACGGGGAGAGGTCATATGGCTGTTTGGTTTGTGGTAAAAAATTTCACACAGCTTCAAATCTGCTGATCCATAAGAAGGTGCATGATGCCAGGAAACCCTACATGAATTGACATTTGTCTGACGTCATTTATTTGTTGTTCATTATTTAAATCTCTGAACAAATCTAAACTGTAGATTTTGATTGAGAGAAAGTTCACAATGTACAAAAGGCAGTATCGCAATAAAAGCAATTACAACTCCAAGTTCATAATGACGATAAAGAACTTTTTGTGACGCTTGTCTAGTTCATTATTTCTGAATTTTTTTCAAATAAGGTACATATCAGGTTGGCAGAGTTCCTGGAAATCCTGGAAAACCTGGAAAATTTTCATGAAAAATGAGAGAAAAAGTTAAATATCCTTGAAAATGTTGCATTCAAATTATTTTTTTTAACATTTTCTTTAAATTTTCTACTACTATTTGTGTCAGTGGCATTCAGGTAGCAATAGATAATAAGAAAAAAGGATACATTTTATTTACATAACACTTGCCAAGCATAAAGCACTTTCCAAATAACACAAAATAAAATGATGGAATACTATAAAAAATATAAATAGATAATTTAACCAAAGGTAAAATACACTGAGAGGTCGTGGTAGTAATAGTAGTGACATTAAAACATCCAGACGTTATGCCTCTAGACTGAAATGTTCATATTACACCTTTGAATCACCTTTACAGAGAGAAACATTATTGTAGATTATTAAAAAGATCCATGATATGCAATTACCATAGCAGACAACAGACACATTGATTACTTATCTGCTCTGTCACGCTGAGATGAACCACACTATTGATAGCAGCACACAGACTGTAACCGACTGTGTGTCTAGATTACCAGATGATAGACAGATTCATATTCGACTAAATGAAATGTTCTAGTACTGCTACTGCTACTAATAACTGTAAAAAATCATAACATAACAGTAAAAAAGCAGAATAAACCGTTTTAAGTTGAGGTGTAGGATCAACTCTCCCCAGTAGGGGGTGCTGTTGTAACTACATTAAAGATCGTCTATTTTGTGAAAGAGCCTCTCACTGGTAGTCCCCCCCCCTATCTGCTCTTCGCTATAAGTAACCACACTACCTGAAAACAGCACACAGTGAGAGCTCTTCGCCTTTTTTCCCACCCGTCCCCCCCCGTTCGTTTGATACTTATGGAGGATGATGACAGAGGATGGAGAGCTCGAGGCTGCGGCACTGATAAGACGAGAAGAAGTAATAACGAGACGGAGAAGTGACTGAGTGTCGGTAAATAAATAAATAATAACGGTCGCTTTGTGTCGTTAGCCGGCCGTTAGAGCCGTTTAAATAGAATGTCAGCGGTTGGTTGGCTTTTAACGGATAAGCTAGCTTTGAGCTAAATAATAGTGGCTGCACTAAGCTAGTGTGAGCTAATCAGTTGTGTTGTAACAAGATAGCAGATGTCGGTTTGTGTATTTTAAACCTAACCTAACATAGCTAGCTTTATATATATATATTATTGTATATATATATGTGTGTGTGTGTGTGTGTTTACATGGCGTCACATTTAAATGTCCATGTCATGGCATGACACCTGTCCGTCCACAGGAATGTGGAGGAGAAAATGGCACAAACGGCCACTCCTAAAGCCAAATATTCATGCTGGTCTGTTGTGTAATTAGGCATGTTGGGTACATAACACAAGCTTTAATCCCTGGTCCTGAAGTGGGCTGCTGCAGGCTTTGAACTGTCCGTCTAAAGTAGCACAAAGCCGCGGATAATGTTTCCTGTATCAGGTAACTGGCTCTGAATACTGGATGATACTTTTTTTTCCACTCCAGGATCAGCACCGGAGTCAAAGAGCTGCAGGGTGATAGATCAGTTAGATGTGATGATTGTTTTTTAAGAGACACACACAAAAAAAAGAGGATATGTGGAACAATCATGTGTGCAGGTTCCTCTATTTTTAACTGAATCAAGTGTCCACGCTGTAAACAAAAACCTGCATATTGATGCATCGGGTTAGATACGATAGACTTTTACTGCTGGTGTTGGTGACAGAGCTCCTTCTTCTACATGGAGATGTTTAAGTCTCATGCAGGAGGTGAGAGGAGTTGTTCATGATGGATGTCAGCTTCGCCTAACCCACTTCCTCTGTGGAGTCGACGGGGGCAGTCCAGGACAGAGTCAGACCTCCTGACCAGTTTGTTTGAGTCTTTGTCTGTCCCTCTCCGTGCAGACGAGTGCACAGAAGATTTCAGATGCCACAAGTGTCATAGAAGGTCATATATCATTTATATAAGATAAGATAGACTTTATTGATTGAAATAGTGCTTTGGTAATCAAATATTACGTTTTTAGTGTGGTGCTCTCCAATTTAAAGATCCAGTGTGTAAGATTTAGGGGACCCCAAAGAATGAGATTGTGGGTACAAGCGGCTCCTTCGCGCTAGGAAGGAGAGGGTAAAACGAGGTGGTTGCAATCCACAACTACACCACTAGATGCCACTAAATCCCACACACTGCTCCTGATAATATCATGAACATTTCTCTGTTAACACACACAACCGAGAAAGCCGTTGTCCATGACGCTCCTCTTCCTCTGCTTTTCACTTTTATTTTCTCAGGTGCATGAGGCCTTCAGGTCCTGCTAGGAGAACCCATGGAGCCAGACATCATGCCCTTGCACCCCTCCACCCCCCCTCCACTGGACGATGACGGCGATGGGGAGACGGAATCAGACGAGGACGAGTTCGGGGACTTTGGGGGATTCTCTCACGGGGTGTCCTGTTCGCCTCTTAGCTTTGCCGATTCTACCGATTCATCATCCAGCCTCAGGCAGCCTTCTTCCACCATAAAACCAGCCACTCATCAACCCAACAGCAGCTTTAATCACCCAGTTAAACAATCCCAACCCACATCCGCTGTGAACTCGGGGTCCGACGGGGGCCAGATAGACGTGGAAGGGAAGGATCATAGTGCTGAATCGTGTGTACACCTCACGAATGGGTACTCTGAAAAAGACCACAACTCTGAGCGGAGCGACATAGCCTCTGCAGTGGGTGTTTGTTCTCCCAGGGAAGAAACAGGGTTCGCTGATTTCACTGTGTTTACAGAGCAGGCAGCACATCCCTGGTGCTGTGGCTTCACTCCCTTGGACAGCACGGAGCAATGGGATGGCAAAGCTGCAGGGACAAACTCTTCCAACAGACTGGGTGATGTAGAACAGGAGGTTATCATGGACTCTGAGCCCAGACCTTATTGTGCATATAAGGCAAAAGAAAACGTTAGCACTACGGTTGAGCACTGTGAGAAAAGAGATGTAGCACCCGTGCTGCCATCTCGGGGCTGTGGTCAGCCTCAGGAAGCTGCAGAAGCTTTGGAGTTTCCAGCTGAAGAGGGGTCTGGGGACAGTCAGAGGGAAAGGAGGCACAGTTTGAACTCTGTACAAACCACAGACGTGCAGGAGGATGGAGACTCAGACGAAGACAGAGAAGATCAAGAAATGAGCTTCTCCAATGCGCCCCAAACATTCAGCGTGTATGAGTCTGCTTCAGAGGACCTGCCGTCTTTCTGTGATGATTTGTCATTCGAGGGTCCGTCTGTGGAAGTGGAACCGAATGTTTCATCTCTAGCTTCAGAGGATCAAACCGACTGGGACCAGACTGATGACGATGAGGAAGAACAGGGAAACTTTGTCAGCAGCGACAGCACGACAAATCTCAAGTCTAAGGCGGAGAAGGGTTTTCATTACCGCGACCAATCTGCGACTCAGGAAATTTCTGCTACCTCCAACCAGCCACAATCTGGAACACACACAGAAGACAACTTTGAAGACTTCAAAGACTGTAGTTCTGAGCATCAAGAGGACCAAGGACACGTCCAAATAGCTGATGCAGGAGTGCAGAGTCTAGGAAACCTCCCACCGAGTGACAGCTTTGCAGATTTCTGCTCAGCGCCCACGCAAGAGGATGGAGAGGTGACGTGGGCAGAGTTCAAAGACCCGAGGGCTCAGGAGGAGGAAAGAACTTGGACGCAGTTCAGAGAGCAAGTCAGCAGCCTGCAGACTGACAGAAGCACTGAGGAGGAGGACAGGGAAGGGCAATGTGGGGTTTCCAGGAGGAACAGCGGTCAGGTGGGAGACATTTAGCTAAACACTGACTTTGCTGTGGTTGCTCTTGATGTTGGGGATTAATACTCACGTCCAAAGTTATGAGTTGTTTTCAAAAATAGAAACTTTTAGGGCTTGTCAAAAGATTTACAAAGTAAACCATCTCTCATCTCTGCTTTCTGACTAGGTGTCACTCTCCTGCCGTGTCCAGCAGCTTCTCCTGCTCAGTTTTCCAGAGGTGGAGGTCCCAGCTGTGGGTGGTGAGGAGGGAGGAGGAGGAGGTGATCAGCCTTGGTGCTCTGTTTCACACCCAGCACCTACCTGAGAGCGAAGAGGAGGAGGAGATGCCAGAGCCCTGTCCCAGAGCTCAGTGGTGAGGATGACTTCCTGGCAACGGTGGTAGTGATGACTGTGGATAAATCTGTTTTATATAAATGTTTCAAATGATTACAACACACAGTAGTGAAGCATTTCCATGAATCAACAGAAAATATGTGCAAAATATGTTACAATGGATTCAGGATTCAGTGGGGCACGTGGTGGCCACACCAGGACCTCCACAGTGCAGTTGGACTCCAGTTTCAGTGGGGAGGTTCACATACAAACAGGACTCTGCTCAGGTGCCTTGGTATGGACACGAAGAACATTGTGAGTCTGGCAAAACATCATTATTATCAGTAGACGTGTTTCCATCAAAATACTCAGTTATAATGATGATGATGAAAGAGTGTTTTCACACTTGCTTGAGGTGGAAACCCTTTTTCTGAATAAGGTCTGATGCAGCAAACATTTTGCTCTGATCAGCTCATGATCATGATACAGATCTGATATTACCTTCCTCGCATTGACACATGAAACAAACAGAAATGTCTGATTTCTGTCGTGTTTCCTGCATTGTTTTTCACCGCTACCCTTTAAATGACATCATCTTGTTGCATCCTTTATTCTGGTTTTCCGACTGGAGAATTGGCACCACCTACTGTCTGTCTCATGAACCAACTCCTAATATTCTCATAACAGTAGTGAATGAAAACCAGCATTCATCCTGTTTAAGGCCGTTTGTTCGTTGTCTTTGCCTTTTTCGAAGGTGTTCATTGGCCAGAAGAAGCAGCCAGTGGCTGTGCCTGCTTTTGCATCCGGACTGGTGAGTCAACTGTAGGATGTGAAATAAAATAACCCAACCTTAACGGGAAGGAGAGGCATTATAACGGTGTAAGATTTCAGGTTTTAGTGGTAACAAAGTTCCTCTTGCTGGTCCTGTTGTTCCATACCTTGTTTTATCCTCAGGGAATGCTAGAGCCCACCAAAGACTCTGTGCCAGCTGTCTGTTCTGCAGGACACACAGCGGTCACAGTACTTCCACCTCCAGGACCCCGGGAAACACCGATCCCCTCAACAGATTCAACGCGGGTAAAGACCTATTACAGCTGTATTATATTAACTAGAGCTACTGTGTGGATTAGATGTAGACGCGTATGTTACTGATCTCAAAATTAAGCTCGCTACTCTGTTTAAATGCTGTTTCCTTCTCTCTGTGAAGGAGGCGCTTCCCTCCAGCCAGACGGACTGGAGCAGCCGTGGCCTTAGCAGCTCTCAGGACGGTACGTCCCCTCGCCGAGCCCCTCACTTCTGGGGCCGGAAGTAGACTACAGTTACAGCCATCCCCTACCTGGCTTCTTCTTTTCAGCCAAAAAACATTTGAGAGTTTACTCTGGAATCCCCTGGACTCTTCCTCACTTCCTCCAGGGCATGTTCTGCTTCTTTTAATTTTTACGCCGTGTTTCCCCTCTGTTCATTCAGCAGTGTTTTGTGATTTAAATGGATTTCCTCGCTTGAATAACAAAAGAATTGACCCAGTGTTCAGAAACAATGTTGTCTCAAGAACACTTTAAGAGATGTACCATCCAACAGACCCAAAACTGGGACTCAAAGTACGACAGATGTGCAGCCAAACAAACATTACCCGTCAGTCACATTTGTTCCAGAACAATAAAAGGGGAAACACTGTATTTCTGTATTGGCTTCCCTTTTCTCCCCCCCCACCCTTCAGCTACTCTAGTGTCCCGTCTTTAACTGCTGCCACCTTTTTTACAGAGAATTTATCTCAGTATTTATCAGTTGTTACAGGGAAGCATGTGGTGTCTATGTTGAAGTGGTAACACCTGACATGGGTAAAGGCTACCGAAAACAAGATGTGCATACTTTTATTGTGCTACTTGATGATTCTGAAGTTGTTTTTAAATCTAAACACTGATCTAAATATGAGGAGCATGGTCATAATATGTGCCATGTTGATTTCCTGGATGTGTTTGTCTAAAGAACCATTTCCTTGAATTTATTGGTGGCTGCTCTTCTCTTTAATACAGCATGATATATAACAAACTTAGACTGACTCTGTGTGTCTGACAGTATTGTCAGGATTTTGGCTTTATCGGTTTATGGTCTCCTCCGGTTATGTCAGACACCTTTTGGAGAAGAAAAGAGAGAACTCAAAGAAAAATAACACAGATAATCAAGAGTCATTCTTTGCTCAGACAAAAACAATTAATAAGAATCTGATTTAGATCAGAAGTGTTTAGTGTTTGCACAGAAAATTAATCAGAGAATTTGGAGCCTCACAAACGTCAGTGTCAGAATTCAGATAAAATCGCAAAACGTGATTTAATAACTAGTTTGTTGATGCATTAAACAAACAACAAGACTCAACAGAAGAACGCACGTGTTCCTCCTCCATTATGTTTTGAGCTCTTTCGATCCATCCACATCAACTCAAACAAGACCAATGTTCAGCGATTACAGAGCAGTGTTGTAATAGTGTGGTATGTGCAGCAGAGGGCGGTGTATTCTCTGTAGGTGGTGCAGCAAAAAAGGTCAAAACACATACTGTTGGAACAACTTGAAGCCAAACCGTACAATCAGTCACTACTAAAGGATATGCACTTCACGTATTTAAGAAAACTTCTAGATTTGAATTGTTTTTTCACATGATGATCTGTCTGTTGGGTTTTGGTTTATTCTCTGAGGTCGACATGCAGAAAGAAAAGCATCTTAAACTTGACTTCACAATTAAAACAGAAGAAATATTGGCGACTGAGCTAAACGTAAAACTGCAGTTGTGATTATTTATGCTGATTTTATTGGGTTATTGGGGACGCTTATACTGTATGAGCATGCTGAATAGGACAGAGGAGTGTTTATTAAAATCCACTTGTCAATATTTCATTAGCAGTGTTTCTACAGCAACTTTCTGTAACTGCAGTTACAGTTTCATGAGTTGTGCCTTTTATGCCAGCAATTCTTTTTTTAAAAGGTACTTTCTGTTTCCAAATGTGAACTTGTGTTTGGACCTATAGTTTGATTGACAAAAATCTGCTTGTTTGTTTGTTTTTGTCTTCTTTTGCTGAAATCCAGATTTAATGCACTGCAATAAGGACTTGTAGGAAATCCTTGTAAATACTGAAATAAATCAGTTGATCCTTTCTGCTCCGTTTGGCCTCTTTTCCCACAGCCTTCCTCTCTTTTGGAAGCTGGATCACTTTCCTCCGTGGTTTGAATGCAAAGTTGGAGTATTCAAACAAAAAAACGCGGCATGCTGAGATTTGGCGTCAGTTTGTTTTCCCTCACAACACGAATGATATTAAACTGTTAAACTGTGGGACTGCAAAAAGAAATGTTTCAGTGGCCTCATGCTAGTTGCTGGCTTGGATATTTCCTGGTTAAAGGGCCTCTGAATCTGTATATATATAGATATATATCTATAAAAATTTAGACAACAGCATCTTTGCATGTCTTTGCTGAGCTTTGTTTGCCGTGTCCGTCCTCCCACTGCTTCTGTAAAAGGAGAAACGCTCACTCACGCTCTTTTTATGAATAAGAAATCAATCTCACCCATTCCTCCTCACCCCACAACAATCCTCAGCCACCGTCTCCCCTTGTTAGCGCAGGCTGCTCTGCTCTAAACCTGGATTGCTTTGGTCCTGAGGAGGAGAGCAGATCCCGCAGCAGAAGCAGCAGCAGCAACAGCAGCCGTAGCAACAGTCCACCTCCAGGTCAGCGTGTGAAACAGCAGAAATGTAGATTTTAAAGTCATTCATGAGGTTTATGTTATATGAAGCGGCTACAGTGTTGCCGAAACTCATTGGGCGCTTTGTCCTTTTTATAACATGGTTGGTGTGTGTTTGTTATACACACACTCACACGTGAAGGAGTTGACCGTGAGCTGTACGAGTTGACCATCAGCAAAGTGGAACCCAGCACTAACAGCAGCCACGTGGAGGACACTCTGAATCGCCTGATGTCCTCAGCAGAGAAGATCAGCACTTCAGTCCGGTTAGCTCAGTTATAACATATTTATATACTTTGAATCAAAGTCACACACAAGCTCCTCGTACTGTATTAATAATGCAACATCTTGTCTTGTGTCTTTATCAGGAAACCTCAGCGGATGAAGAGCTGAGTGAGGAGGCTGGCAGGGTGATCTCTAAACTGCCCAACCTGTCTTTCATGCGGGCCAAGGTCCTCATGTTCCCGAGCGTCCTCGTACCCAGAGAGTGCATTCCTCCAGAAATACAGTGTGATTTAAACTGAACACTTTAACACAAGATTCAAACACCTCCATAGGCGTGAACGATTATAAGGAACTGGGACGCTGTGGACTAAATCAGCGCTTTGGTCAAAATACTCCACCTGCTGGATACTTTCAGTCTTTAGCCTAAAGATGATGGATGATATCTTCATATTTATCAAGTCATGCATTCATTTCAGTGTGTAATAACCTGTGCAAAGACGCAGGTCTGCAGTTTGAATCATTTACATCAAGTATTACGCCTCTTAAAGTTGAGTGTTGGAGTTCATTTTGGTTTAAACTTGCACATATTTATTCACTTTAATTATCCTGTGTCTTGTATTTATTTTTATTATAGAACGTGTCAGCTTATTTTTAACGTAAAACTATGACAGACGGATGTTATAAGGTATGACATGGGAGATGAAAGAATGTAAGTGAAGTGGCCTTCATGAAAATGTTTTAAATATGAATGATTATTTTGCTTATTTTTGAACATAAAAAAAAAAAGTTGAATTTTTAAAGATTAAAGATAAGTTAAATCTCGTGGTTGTTGAGTGTCAGCCTACAAACACAAACAACAACAACAAACTATATTGTTTCACAGCCCATGTGAGAGTGATTTCAGTTGGCCGGTTTGAAGCTCTGCAAAATAAAACAACTCAAACTTTAGGACGTCTCTCATATTTATTGTTATTATTTCTCCAGCAGCAACACACAGATCTCTGCATAGTTTACACACATCCATACATTTATTAATGTGCTGATCAATAGATAGATGGCAAATCAAAATGATTTTCAGCCAGATTAGAGGCTTTGCACTTGTCTCACAGGTCTCACACCAAGACGTTGCACTTCTTTTTGCATGTTGCATGCTGAAATTGCTTTATTGCACACAAGAGCTAACAGGAAAAGCAACTTTCTAGCAATGCAATAGGTCAATGCATTTGTTGTGGTTGTAAAATAATAATTAAAAAGGATTTGAGGTGAGAGGTTTGAAGCTGAGCATGTATCTTGGAGGGAGTGACTGTCATTTGAACGGCTCCGTCCGTCTCGCACCGGATGAGCACCCTTCCCTTCCTCCTCTGCTCGGCCGGGTTTGGTGTGTCTTCCTTCCGGCTTGCCAGAAGAAAGTTGAGGGAGGTTCAGCGGCTACTGGGCTTTTTACATAATGGACAGCCAGGGAAGGAAAGTGGTAGTCTGTGACAATGGGACCGGGGTAAGTTTAACCGTGTTATCAATCCTCGGCTTGCTTTTGTACACGGCGCCGTTATGTCGAACGATTTTTACTGAAACAGGAAGTGGCTAGCGTTAACTGGGTTGGGTGAGCTAGCTGGCCTGTTAGCCAAAAGCTAATTTTCATTCATCCGGACCTGACACGGAAACAGCGGGTAGGGTGGGTGTGAATGTGAGGACACAAGCTGAATAAACCCCTCTGGCTATCGCTGTCACACCGACATAACCTCTCAAATTAAAAAAAAGACGAGTAACGGCTCATTTGCTACCAACGGTTACTAAGCTATGGCTAGTTAGCATGCTAGTTAGCTGCTAGCATTTAACAGCTGGCTGCTTTGGGCTGTCTGGCAGCTGCGTTAGCTATTTCAGTGATTTGCAAATGATACATTAACGTACATTTAGTTTAATTATGACAGTTGGTAGCTTTATACGGATACCTAACAGTCGGCTAGGCCGTGTCAGGTTAATTGAGGAACCACCTTCGTGTTTTCCTGTGCAGCAGCAGCAACTTCCCGGATAGAAATGTCACATAACTAGCGGTTAGTAAGGTCTAAAAAGGCCGCATAGTTTGCCCACTTATGCACTCATCCTGACTCAGCTCTGTTTTTATATATCCACCGGATAACACAGATCAGTGCTTTAAACGGGGCTGTCAAACAGTTGAGGAGATTGTGGGTGTGTGACGTGACGAAATAGTCCTCAATAAAGTGGGAAATAGCATAATAATGATCCAATCTGCACTATTAAAGAGGCATTTTGTGGCTCTTATATTGGCTCATTTAATAGTCCACTAAACTGAATGTTCAAATGACAGCCACTCCCTCCAAGATACACGCTCTCACCTCAAATCCTTATTATTATTATTATTATTATTATTAGTATTAGTATTAGTATTGACTTATTGCATTGCTAGAAAGTTGGTTTTCCTGGTCGCTCTTGTGTGCAATAAAGCAATTTCAGCATGCAACATGCAAAAAGAAGTGCAGCGTCTTGGTGTGAGACCTGTGAGACAAGTGCAAAGCCTCTAATCTGGCTGAAAATGATCATTTTGATTTGCTAGAACAGTATGGATAGCAGAAGAATAAAAAGGTCTATTGATCAGCACATGAATAAATGTATGGATGTGAGTAAACTATGCAGAGATCTGTGTGTTGCTGCTGCAGAAATCTTGCGGATGCAAAGGGTGAAAAATCAAGACAGATGACGTCCTGAAGCTGAAATCACTCTCATGGGCTGTGAAACAATATTGTTTGTCGTAAGGCTGACCCTCAACAACCACGAGATTTCACTTTGAAATTTTAATCTTCAAAATAGTCCGCTAAACCGGTGGATTTGTGGCACTTCACTTTCAAGCTGCTGCTGTGGTCTGTAGACAAAACGACCCAAAAACCCCATCCTGCAAAAACATTACACTTTGCTGATCTGTGTTTATGTTTGAGGCTAGCACAGGTAGCTCTGCTTCATTTGTACTGAAGGTACTTTCTTTCTGTCAGCAGTCAAAGAGGATGTTGGCTCAGCAAGTTAGTGACTCATAAGGCTTTTTTGAGACACATTTAAAAAAAAAAAAAAACCTGTCAGGGGTGAAGTGAGAAGTTAAGAGGAAGTGAGACGAGTTCGAACGACATTTTTAGACCTCTGATATCATGCTGATTTACATCACAATCTGGCTGTGAAATCTTTGCACCTATAGCTGCAAAACAAGGTGAAATTCAACCGAATTCCTGAGCTGTGCGCACTGATTCTTAAAGTTTACTTGAAGCGGTTAAACACGGGTCGGTCGTGTTTGAATTTACCGGCGGTGCTTTCATTTTTAGTCACTTGTGGTCAGATACAAATGCAGAAAAATCGTGCAACTGTGAACACTGAACCCGACCTATTAGTGTGTGTGTGTATGTCATGTGTGCAACAAGTCTTGCTTTAAAGTACACAGTGTGTTGCAGCATTAAAACTCGAATCTAAGGGTGAATGTGTCGGTGTGAGCTTTGCACAATGTTGTCGTCACATCAGTGTTTGAGATGTTGTCATCATCACACAGCTCAGATCTTTTCCCGGTCCTAAAGACGAGCTTACAGTTGAGTGATTCAGCCCTCTGAGCTCATGTAACCCAAGTCATTCGACCTGATTCACCTTTATGTCCACGCAGCGCTTATGACTGCCTCTCTGGCTAAATGTGCATACATTGGTGGTTGTCTAAGCAGTCTAAATGCTAGTTAAACCCGCTGCACCGCACGGTTTATCTCCTCATCATTACTTTGATGTATTTCCTCATCACTTCTCTGGTTTTCTTGTCTCTCTTTCATACAGTTTGTCAAGTGTGGCTATGCAGGCTCCAACTTCCCAGAGCACATCTTCCCTGCGCTTGTTGGGAGGCCCATCATCCGCTCGACGGCCAAAGTCGGAAACATCGAGATCAAGGTAAGAACGGGACCGCCTGACGTTTTTGTTTGACCGGAAAGTCTTTCAAGATTTCCAGGGCGAACCCTCGTCAGGGAAACGCGATAAGAACGAAACAAGAGTGAAAAGTCAAGATATAAAACAGTCAATATTGAAGCCACAGTCTGATTTCACTCAAGAAATCTGGTATCGTTTTGTAGTGAGCTCTATCTTGAGTGTTTCCACTGCAAAAATCCTTTAGCGTGAAGCCTATCTTTATCTTTCTCCTGTTCTTTCCAACTCTTTTGTTTATTCATCTTTTTTTTTTTTTAATATCTACCTTCCTCTTCCTCCATGTTTTGTCCCCCCCCAACGATGAAGTAGAATGCCCAGAAGATGGTAAGTTCAGGTTGGTGTGTGTGCCTCCTGTTCTTGCCTGCTCCGGAGAGTTGTGTCATGTTTTTTGGCCTCGACCTGAAAAATTAAGCTTTCTTTCTTTCTTTGTGTTTTCTTCATTTGTTTTTTCACTCACACATTGTTTAACATCCTAATTAGTTTTTATCTTTAAGGTGTTGAGTTTGAGTGTTATTGGGCCCAAATGAGTGTCGGGGAGTCAGATTGATGTGCATTAATGCACTCCTCTCCCCAGGCTTGAACGGTGTTGCAGAAATGGCCGTGATGAATCATAGGCCAGCTGTTATCGATGGAGTGCTAAAAGAGATTTTGGACCCATTCCATTTTCACAGTCTCTGATCTGCTGGTGCATCCTGACAGCGACGCCCCTCCTTCAATCCGGCTGCTATTTAAGGACTGTAATAATCACAGCTAAAAACTTTAAATGTCAGCTGCAGCCAGAGCGCTTGTTGTGTGTCTCGCATCGCATTTCCTGTTTTGATGCCGCAAACGTGTCTTTATTTAAGGAATGTCCAGTTCGGAGCATTTGCCTGATAATCTTTACAAATGCAGAGGAAGTGTCCAAACTTGAGGAAGCATGGCAGACAGCTGAAAGTTGAAGACGGAAGCACATCTGTTTTCTTTTCCTTTTTTTTTTTTTTTTATTGAGACCACATGGAGGCGATGCCTGTGACTGGTACTTTGTTAATGCCAAAGCACACAGGATGAACCCATAAAATGGCTGCCTTCAGTGGGCTTTTGATGTCTCCAAATGGAACGTGAGATGCTTGACTGTGTGGCTAACACTGAGCTCTAACCCAGCGGTTGTTTACATTGCCAGGCTGCCTTGCATGCAGCTAGTTGAATGGTACTAAAACAAGTGGTTTACTGTAGCTAGAGGGAAACACAAGTGTTTCCAGGTGGAGATGCATGGAAAATGATGGCTTGTTGTGCATGCTGGGTAACTGCGTCTTCAAGATGAAGCGTGAGGACATGGATACATCTGTCGTCATCCGACAGGTGACTTGTCTTCGAAGCTTGATGATCCAGTTAATCTGATTTCATGAGACCCGCAGGCCAAGGTGGCAACCGATTTTATTGCCTAATCCAGTCCTCAGTTCTCGTCCCAGTGACTGACTGATCCAAACTGGGTCTCAGACGTTGAGAGCCACATTGCAGATCTTCTAAATGTTTATCCGCGTTGACCTTTGACCTTTCTCCCTCCAGGACCTGATGGTGGGGGACGAGGCCAGCGAGCTGCGCTCCATGCTGGAGGTCAACTACCCGATGGAGAACGGCATCGTCAGGAACTGGGATGACATGAAGCACCTGTGGGACTACACCTTCGGCCCAGAGAAGCTCAACATCGACTCCCGCAACTGCAAGATCCTGCTGACCGAGCCCCCCATGAACCCCACCAAGAACCGCGAAAAATCATCGAGGTATGTTTCAACTTATTTCTGCGTGTGTTCAGATTAAAGATGGGAAACTTTCAGTTTTGCAATTCAAAAGGTTTCACGTTGATCCTCCTTCTGTCTATTGATGATGGATCACTTCCTTGTTTTTGACCGTTGATAGAGAACCGTCCTCACACTCAACTCACTGTTATTCTCTTGAGGGGATTTCATGGTGCTTTGGTGAGCGTTCAGTCTATAAATGGTGCAGATCTCCTTTTCCTGCTTAGTTGCCGTTGGTTTAAGTCACAGTGAAAGCCTGACACTACAACACTACTTCACTGACTGTAAGAGACAGAAACACTGTGTGTGTAGTGGAGCCTTTATAGTCACAAAACAGTGATGATTTATAGTGAAATCGTTTCAAGTTCTCATCATTAGTTGTCAAATACTAAAAACTAAAAACTATACCACATTTTGTGAAGAAGAAAAAAAGTCTAAATCCTGACTTCAGCTTCTCGGTTGTGAATATTTTCTGGTTTCGACGACAGTAAACTGAATATCTTCTGGGTTGTGGACAGAACAAGACATCTGAGGACACCGCATGGGGCTTTGAGAAACAGTGGTCAACATTTTTCACAATTTTCTGACAATTTATGGCCCAAACTTCTATCGACTATTCGATAAAATGTTTACAGATTAATCGATTATAAACATACTTACTAACTTGCTTACTGTTTGGTGTCTTCTGGCTTCCCCTGCAGGTGATGTTTGAGACCTACCAGTTTTCAGGCGTCTACATTGCTATTCAAGCTGTGCTGACACTGTATGCTCAAGGTAAGAAGACACACACACACACACATGCTACATGTTTAATCACCCGCAAATTTATTTTTTATGATTTACCCTGACACCAGCATTATATGTCCTGTTTTATGGTTAGTCATTTATGAGTAGCTCAGTAGCTCAGAGACAAGTGTTTAATTTGAATTTAGGTAATAATCTTGTGTGGCAGTATTTACCCACCACACCTTTGTCAAATAGTTTGTGCAAAGATTTGTTAGACTACTCAGACGCCAGATATAATATTCTCTGCGCCAGAAAGTCTAGATAATCACATGAACTCATCGCAAAGTTTCAGTGACATTATCTGAATGTTCTGATGTCAAACCGTGCGGTGCTTCAAGCTGCATCAGGTGAACTATTTGCACCCACGAGCAGTCCGTCCTACCATTATGTCCGAGTTTATTACCAACTTGTGAGCCGTTATTAGCAGTTAATTGTTACATTACGTGTCTTATCTTTCCAGCTTTTGTGTGTTTACTCAGCCAACAAGGCTAACAATCAGTAGACCAGAGCACACACTGGATAAAACCTAGAAACAAACACACCTATATTGGTAGAATTGTAGATTATTAACTGTAGTGAGTGTGTGCGTGTGTGTTTTTTAGGCCTTCTGACCGGTGTGGTGGTGGACTCTGGTGACGGCGTGACACACATCTGTCCAGTGTATGAGGGCTTTAGCCTGCCCCACCTGACGAGACGCCTGGACATTGCAGGCAGGGACATCACCCGCTACCTCATCAAGGTATCCAGTCAGCCCAGACAGAGCGACAGAGAACAACAAGAAACTTGTAGGCTCTATGAATGTGTCATTTTAATTGGACTGCTCTTCAGATGAATTGTTTGGTAGTCTTAATACTTTTTTAGGAAGTGAAAACGAGCATCATCTCCTTTGTTAAAGGATGTAATTAAAGACTTAGCTCTAGCAGTGCCACTAGTTCCTGTTTTTAAATGAACATATCAAAAGGTGTCAGTGAATCACCTTCTTTCTGCTTCTTCCTTCCCGTCCCCGTGTCCTCTTTCTCCTTCTCTGGGCGCAGTTGTTGTTGTTGAGGGGTTACGCCTTCAACCACTCCGCAGACTTTGAGACGGTACGCATGATGAAGGAGAAGCTGTGCTACGTGGGCTACAACATCGAGCAGGAGCAGAAGCTGGCGCTGGAGACCACCGTGCTGGTGGAGTCATACACGGTAGATACTGACAAGGAGTACCGCGTGTACGGCATCACAGACACTCTATTAAATACTCGGGGGAGGAAGTTGAGTATGTGGTTTCTCGTACCTGTTTGTGAGAGTTGTTTCACAAAGTTGTTCAACTGCTGCCGAGCTCCGTTATGTAACCCAGTGTTTGTGGTTGTCATTTCACTAGGTGTGCAGACACAGTAGCCAGTGTGCAGCCAGTCTTAAACAGGTTGCTGCCCTCACATGGACACTTTGTGCATCAAACAAGGAGGAAAGGAACATGACAAATCTTTAAATAAAGATCCAAAGAGGGAAGATATTATAGATCATTTCTCCATATTAAACTCCGACCTGTCTCCCTTTGGATGATGGTGGTGGTCCAGTATTTTTGGACATACTGGTTGATAAATAGGTTGTAAAACGATAATAAAAAATCTCTTATTCTTTATAAGTCTTAAGTCAGAAGTCAGTTCAGACACAGTGAGTCTGAATGTGAGCCTAAAGAGGACCCAGAACATTTTCGGGAAACTGTTTTGTTGGACGCATTAAGCTGTTTTTTTTTAGGTTGGACATTTTTACATATAGCAGCAACATATTTCCAGCCCTCAGGGTGGTTTTGTTTTGTTTATTTTTTTGTTTTAAATATGTAAAATGAGTTCTTTTTATGCGCCCCACACGCACACAAGTTTCACATTTCTGCTTAAAAATAGCACCGTAGAAAGAATCCCCCCTCGAAGGGTTTGTTATTCAAAAGCGGCAGTATTTTGAAGTAATCAAAACTTAACGGGTAACTAAATCTGTTTCTGCGCTGAGCTAAGTAGACTACCACATGCCCATTGTTGGCTTCGTTGTTGGCCGTTCCAGGACAGGGCAGTGCTGCTGACTAACTGTTTTCTCTGGGACTCAAACATATGGGGGTGCAGCGCTCCTTCCACCAGGCTTGCTTTTCTTTCCAAGTCCCTTTTCCCCTCCAGAGGGGGGAACCACAGAATCTAAACGCAGGTCCTGAAGGTCTGTGTTACTGCACGCCTTAGCGAGCACATGTTGTGTCTCAGAGCTCACTGACCATGAGTGTTTGGGTTAGTGTAGGCGACTGTGTGTGTGTGTGTGTGTGTGCGCGCGTGTGTAGGTGTGTGAACATGTATGTGTAAGTATCGTTTTGCGTGCCGAAACAAGGAGGGCAATGTAACTGTGGCCGAAGGGCCCTGAACTGTGCGTTACATCATTTCCTGTGCAGCCACTTTGCGGCGGTGGCTGGGCTCCACTTCCTCCCACTGCCCTCGGCTGAATGAAGCCTTTTTATAGTCACACACACATTCACTCTGCCCAGTTTGGAGTCTGCACTCTCTGTGCTTTAACTCGCTGTACGGTATTATCAGAGTCTTGTAGGAGTTTATTTCCAAGCTATAGTAAACACACATGAAATGTCTTTCACCGTGTTCATTGAGTAGTTATGACTTCCCACAAACAACCGTTGAACAGTATCATTCTCGATTCTTGCGTTCAGAATTTATGACTCTCCGTTGAGTCATACATTAAATCCTACCTCCTCGGTGGTGTCATATTTTCTTTTTCCCCTTCTCTTTTCATCTCATCCCTCCTACACATGTCCAGCTGCCAGATGGTCGTGTGATCAAGGTGGGAGGAGAGCGATTCGAGGCCCCGGAGGCTCTGTTCCAGCCCCACCTCATCAACGTGGAGGGTGTCGGAGTGGCTGAGCTCCTCTTCAACACCATCCAGGCGGCCGATATCGACACCAGGTGAGGCCAACGAAAGCGTGCGGATGCTCGATAAAGATGGATATCGTCAGAGGAGCACACACACACACACACACACACACACAGACAGATATGCAAAAATGATGCAAAAATGATGGCGTCAGCACAGCAGAGCTCTCATTGATGCACTACAAGGGTTTGGACGTTAAACTAAATATTTCTCACAAAGCAGAAGTCTGTATGAAAATTAACCTTTGGGCATGCAAACGAGCAGAAAGATCCAGAAGCGTATGCTTGGAAACGCGATACTTCATCATTTTATACCTGCTGTAATAGAATTCATTGAGGTAATTAAATCTGCAGTGTCTTTTAAAACAAGTCTTGTGGACACAACGTGCTAAAAGTCCGTCCTCTCAGTCCTGTTCTCACCTTCTCTCTGTCTTCCCGTCATCAGGCCCGAGTTCTACAAACACATCGTGTTATCAGGAGGATCCACCATGTACCCCGGCCTGCCCTCTCGGCTCGAGAGGGAACTCAAGCAGCTGTACCTGGAGCGCGTGCTCAAGGGAGACGTGGACAAGCTTTCGGTGAGATATCAGGCCCCCCTCCCCCTGCGTAACACCTCATTTCTCAACTCTGCCGATTTAGGTGAAGAGCGTCATGGAAGGACTCTTGAGCTAAAACCGTCCGGATGTGGTTTACAGTGTGACTGGCTTTGAAAACAGGCCATACGACATTAATTTGAGCTCAAATTAGAACTCGATTAGTGTCAGTTGCGCTGCGGCTAATGCAGTCTAAAAAAAAAAAAACTGTAAGAGTTCATTGAACATTCAGAAGTCTGTCTTTCCTGCAGCAGACCTTTTGAGTTGGTGTGAATTAGTATTTCCAGCTGATTCTCCTGGGTTTGTTTAAGTTGGGCTGGGTGGAGTTTCCCACATGTGAGAGAGCAGTAAAGTGCAGGAAAGGTGCAACAACAACCACAGGGAACATATTTGAGTGCGTGAACGGTGACTGACACCTGACAGTATCTCCTTTGTCTCACAGTCCTGACACATCAAACACCTTGAATTATGTGCAGTTAGTGCTTGAACCGCGTTCACCTCGAACTCATCCATATGTACTCAGATGTACGTAGTGTGCACAGCCCACCACCAGGTGGTGCCAGAGATTAACAGACCTTCTTTAAACTTGCACAGAGCATTTTAGTTACAACATATGTGGGGTTGACTTCCCCAATGATAAATATTTGTTTTGGAGGAATATCACTACATTACATTTCCACGCCAGTATCCCAAAGACATCGATGATTTTACACAGAACTATCTTGTAAACAAAACAAAAGTCTTCAGATGACTCAGAAGTTTAAAAGCAACTCATTATGTGCTTTACTCTCGTGCCCGCAACTGCAGCCGATTTCTTCGACTGTTTATCTGTTTTTGGAAGTGAAGTCTTAACATGTAGCGATCGTGTTTTTCACGTATATCCTCCGTGAAAACGTCCTCAAGTGTGTGTGTGCAGTCTGTAACGAGACTCAAATATTTTTATACCAAAACACTTTGTTGGCCTGAGAGATGGCTGTTTTTAAAAAAGGTTGTAGTTTACTCTTTCATTGAGAGCAGTGGCTGTGGTCAGCCTGAATTCATGTTGGTCACAATGGATTCCACTGTTGACAAGGTTTTACAGCGAGGAGAAGAGGTAACAAAACAAACTCTCTAAACCCTTCCTGTTGCATATTCCTGTTTTCTGCAGTCCAAATGTGGCTAAATCCACCGCCTCCCATTCGCAGCTTGCACCTTCTGGCTGTTTGTTTGTTGCTCGCAACTACATTTACACAGCAAGACACGTGAGCAACCGACGGAAGCTTGTGTCTTTTCGCCCTATTTGGTGAAAATATGAATGTTTGGAGCGCACTGAGCATACAGACACAGCAGAGCGGAGGTGGATTATGTGGCAGGAGAGGTTTGAGAAGTTTGTATTGATGTTTTGATACTCGTGCCACCATATAAAGCTTTACTAATAAATATTTTAGATTATTAAAGGGTCAAATGACTGAAATGTGTCACAAACACAGGGAATTTGTCTGTTCACCACGCAGCTGTCTTCATATATTTTCTCTCAGCAGTTGGAGGAGACCAAAACAGAGCTAAAGGAGAGTGAATGTTAGACTTGCATTAATTAAAACTTCTCCAGATCAATGCTGACATTACTAATATTACGTAATGTCTGCCAAATGAAACGGCCAAATTCTTGTTCTGTTTTTTGACTGACACCGCAAGCAGCCTGTGTCAGTCGACCTCGAGCTGGAACAGAAACAGCCTAAAGAATCCGGTTGATTTTTCAAAAAAAAAAAAAACACCCTGTGCAAACGTCCGAACGGCCAAAAGGGAAACAAATTAACTATGTAGTATATTTGAATATTTAGAAGCACACAAACCAGGAAAAATGTCCAGATCTGAGCAAGTTAACAGTCTGGCAGGCAAAACGCTTCTCAAACGCTCCACTGGTGGAGTCGCGTAGAGAACGAACCAAAACAGCGCCGCGGCTGTGACACGACGGAGATGCTCACGGCTTGTTACATCCTAAATATTTGATTTCAAAATGCTACATACGCTAATAATATCCTCATACAAAGAATCCCAAATCGGTATGACACATTTAAAATGATACGTGCAAACTACAAAAACATCAAAACACGTTTTAGTTAGTTTGGTTTCAGTTACGATGCCGCGTAATGAAATGAAATGTACAAACAGCAGCGTTTAAATCAGTTGGCAGCAGATTGCAGGCTGTCGGGAGATGTTGTACACCTATAAGCTGAACGTGTGATTGTTTCGACACCTGAGGCTGTCTACTTCTGGATTTTTTTAGTTGGCACCATCAGACCTGCAGCAAACAATATCTCTATACCGCTAGCTACAGTAGCCAGGAAGCTCATTTTATTATGGTTGTTGATTTTAGCTAAAACAAATATGTACTTTAATTATTTGTAATTGGTCGTCCCAGCCATTCATTTTCTGCCACTTATCTGGGTCATTTAATTACTTCATTGAGAGTTATTGTTTTACACCGCTGGGAAAAACTGTGATATGATAAATGATGTTACTAATTTCTACTAATTATAGATCATTTTGTCCTGCTGATCTTCCATTGTACTTCCACATTCTGGACTCCGGAAGCTCGATGTAGTCGAGACTGAAACTGTAAAATCAGCTTCACGCTGATCAGAAAAATCATTGCTGAGCCGAGAAAGGCCAAACATTCAGACACGTCATCATAAACGTCTTCTCATGCGTCTCTGTGTCCCCTTGTCTTGTAGAAATTTAAGATCCGGATCGAGGATCCTCCCAG
Source organism: Miichthys miiuy (assembly GCA_036365135.1). Classification (NCBI taxonomy): domain Eukaryota; kingdom Metazoa; phylum Chordata; class Actinopteri; family Sciaenidae; genus Miichthys; species Miichthys miiuy. The sequence continues at coordinate 21,287,771 of CM071613.1, forward strand.
GCGAAAGCACATGGTGTTCCTGGGCGGAGCCGTGCTGGCCGACATCATGAAGGACAAGGACAACTTCTGGCTGACCCGGGAGGAGTACCAGGAGAAAGGAGTCCGCGTGCTGGAAAAACTTGGAGTCACCGTCAGATAAAGCACTGGACGGACAGACCACACACACACACACACACACACACATACATACATACATACATACACACATACATACATGGCATACACACATTTCCCCCTCGCCCACATTGCAGAGTATATATCTATTTATCCCTCCTCTTCTCTCTTTCGGCTCTCCTCAAACATCAGAAGGAATTGAGCCGTCACCTCCCCGCTCTCCTCCTCCTCTCTCCTCTCTGCCTCTCTTCTCTCCTGGTCTGGGATTGGCTCACACTTTTTTCCTCGCAACCCCCCCCCGAGAACCAACTCCCTGTTTGCAGATTTACACTGAAACCTCTCCTTTTACTCAAACTACGAATTGAAGGGTTGACGTCGCCCTGCCGTGTGTGTGTGTGTGTGTGTGTGTGTTTCGGAGTCTCATCGAGGTCGGGTGGAGAAGGTTAAAAATCAGGTGCGGTTGATGTCAATAAGTTTGGCCGTGAATGAAATTCGGCGGGTAAACACGGCGGCGAGCGTTTCAGAAAGTTCAGTCTCCTCCCTTGATTAAACGTCTGGAGGGGATGAATCGATGCAAATTTTCTCAGCAACTCGTAAGCGTCTAATATCACAATCAGGGTCCACCACAAACAGCCACGGGCCGCTTTCAGCATCTGTTCCAGGCGAGCGAGAACTGATCACATTTTTATGTCGGTTTTTATAAATGATATCATGACTTTTCTTTTCTGGGAGAGGGATTACTTTTTGTTTTTTTGCTTTTCCTCTTTCTGTTGGATGTATGAGTTTCGGTTTATATCGTTTTTTTTTTTTTTTCTTTTGTTGCTGTGCACTACTACCATTGTAAATGGAGTGTATTGTGGTAACAGAAGTTCCTCCATGTTTTTATGAAGAATTGATGGTTGATTTATAAAGGGACAAATACACAAAGAACAGCCCCTGAGCTTGACATCGGGTGTGTGTGTGTGTGTGTGTGTGACGGTACTTAGGGGGGTTTGTGGGTGGTGAGACAATGATAGGATGTGTGTGTGCGTGCGTGTGTGTGTGCGTGCGTGTTGGGTAGGGATGATACTTATTTGTTCTTCATCAGACAGCCTCGCCACTGCCTCCTCCTCCTCCTCCTCCTCCTCTTTCTCTCTCTCTCGGTGTGAATCTCGAGCTGAATGAACGGGTGCGAGCAGTTGTAGCTATATTACAGACTGTGACGACGCCATAGCACCTCACCTGTCGTATTCCTTCAGATCCGCCGAAGAGCAGGAGGCAGTCGCGGGCTGACGGTGAGACGCAGAGCACCGCAAAACTGGGAAAATAAACGGTATTTCATGGATGTGGAAAACGCTGTCGTTCTCCAGTTTTTCACCCCCAACGGTCGACTTAATGATTACTGGAGGCACTTCTATTTTAAGTATGATAAATGTGTATATTTTTTTTTTTTCTCCTCTTACGTCTATCCAGTGCCAAGTGCAGTTAATGTTAACTGGATCTCATGTTTTTAATGTCTTTCTTTTTGTCACTGTTTGTTTTTATTTTCCTGTAATGTTCATAGCATAACTGCCTAACGCTGATTTAAATAAAGAAAAGTGATTTATAAGGATGTTCGTGTGGCAGCTCCTTTTTGTTGTACGGCTGCAGATAACCATTGATTTATTTCTCGACTAATTAATTTGATGTTTAGTCTTCATCTTCAGAGAGACCAACAGTCCAAACCTCAAAGATACTCCGCTCACAGCTACATGAAACACACACAAAAGCGGTACATTCTCATGGTTGAGAGCGCGGCGCCAGTGAATATTTCACATTTCTGCTTGGAAAAAATGACTGAAACTGTTGACTGATGATCGAAATAGCGGCCAATTAGTCATTTCATTTCTCAAAATCAATCATTTATCTGGTTCACAGTCTATAATGTTGAACATTCCCAGTCCCGTAGGAAAGACTGGGAAAAACATCAGCTGTGCACCAGCTGTACGTCTATACTTTATTCAGTTTTTTTGTTGCCGTGTATACAGATGAGTCTTGTTGCCCTGGTAACATCGTCTATCTCTATGACACCGATCAGTCAAACAAAAGTGTGAAAGTTCATCACTCTTGAGTTTCACTCTTGAGTTTCACAAAAACTAGGTCCACTTACAAGCTTCCAGCTCTGCCGCATGGTCGAGCAGCTGTTCTGTTTTCATCTTATAGCACCTTCAGGACTTCTAATCCATCGTGTCCTTAAAGTAATGTGTGTGTTTCAGTATAGTTGAAAGCTGTAGAAGAAGCTGGGGTTGTTTTGTCAGTCAGAAATACAAAATATCTTACAAAGCCACGTCCTACTTGTTGACATGCTGCCAGTCAGTTATGAGTCATCTTCAGGCCGAGAGGAACAAATCAATAAAAATCACAAAACAGACTTCCACACAGAGCTGTGTCATCTTAGTGTCTGCTAATCGTTAAGCTTTAAAACAACACATTTCTTCTCTTTGTTCAATTCGTAAACTTCAGCTCGACCTCACTGCTGCAGCCTCACCTGGTCTGGTATGAGCAGAAGCTAATGGTGGCTAATGTTGGCAACCTTCAGTCCTTCTGCTGAGCTGACAGTACTGAGTTTCTTTGCTGGCTTTATGACTTTTCTCCATGTTTTGGCATTCACTATTAGTTGGCTGAAATGTGCATCACTGTAGAGTACTAAAATACATGTGCAGCGGCGTATTTCCTTCCAGCTCTGCAGCGAAAACTACTTTTGTTACTGTCATCAGCCGAGAAAATAATGTCTGTTTTCTGGTTTTTACTTACTGGAAGTCTTGATATCAAACAACATGACAATTATCTTTCTTGATTTTCTTTAATAATAAATAAAATGGTTTAGAAAATGGATTAAAAATACTTTAAGTTTCTGTATTTTTGTGATCTAATCTGCAGATTATTGTCTTGAATAAGTGATTAATAATTTAGGCCACCTAACATGAGAAAGCTGTGACAAAAGTGCTTTTCCTTGAGCTCAGTGTGGCGTCTTTTTTTGTCCGTTCAACGGCCCCAAACCCAGAATATATTCAGTTTATTATGATGTCTAATAAAAGACAAGAAAAGGCAGAAAACTCTCATTTGAAAACCATCAAATGTTTGACGTTTGCTCTAAAAATAGTTGACCAGCTCTAGACTTTTGCAGAGAGCTGGAGGGCAGATTAGATGGGTATGATAGATAAACTGCGCGTCCAGAGGAGAGGATGGAGGTATGAAGGTGACTCTGACGCTCAGGCGCACAGGCCAGAAGGAGGAAGAGGAAATGGAACAGTGGCAGAGGACTGGCGCCACCAGAGGAAGAGGCTCTCTTTCCGTGCCTGAAATAAAGATCTCACCCAGACTCTTCCGGCCTTGTTCCATTTTAATCCCTCGACTCTTGCCACTTCCCTCTTAACCCTGAACTGTTACCTCTGAAGCGCCGTTTGAAGTTTCCTCCCCATCGGAGCATCACCGGTCTCAACAGAGGTTGGGAAGTAACTCAGGACGTTTACTAAAAATACTTTGGTGCAGTTTTAATGAAGGACTGGTGCTTTGCCTTTACTACAGAAAGAAATACTCTCTTGTTACTCTTTAATTCTGTTTTTTCTCTCAACAGTATCAACTTAGACTTGTAGAAGTGCTCGCACTAAAAGCATTACTACTAGATGGACCCTGTGAGGAGATTGTTTTCTCAAGAGTTTTAGAGTAATTTAACAGAAGAAGAAGAAGAACACAAGAGTACATTTCACAGCTAAAACATGATTCACTTTTTTGGTGACAAAAAAATGACTTAATTTGTCAGATTTTTAAGTTGCTTTTGCACAAACCCTTATCAGCTAAAACATTTTCCACAGGGTGGGAGTAGAGGGATGTTTTTTTCTTCAGTAGTCCTGCACGGTTTATCTCAGGTGCAAGGGTTTTTGAACTCAAGTCAGGCAATGCTTAAACAATTATCTGGCTCCTTGTAATCTTTACTTCTGCAACATCTCAGCTCACTGTGGGATTATCAGCCTTACTGAAGCCTTACAGAGAAACACAACAGGCTGAAACGTTTGCAAAAGTAGCATTCAAAATGTAGGACCAAAATCTGAGTCGCACGGAGGAAAAACATCAAAATTCTCTGAAATCTTTTGAACATAAGACCACAGCACTGGTTCGGGACAAGCCACCCATTCCTGTAAACTTCACTGGGAAGTGAGCGCCGGTGCTTTGTGCACCCAGAAAGGGGCCACGCTGACCCCATTACACGAGCAGATATCTTAAATGTTTGCACATGTGGACTGTGATGCTGTTTGCAGCCGTTGAGCTGCTTAGCAGGCCCCCAAAAGCCCTCGGGGACCGTCTTTTTCTTCTCTTTTCTCCCTCCTCCTCCCCTCTCTCTCTCTCGCGCTCCATCATTATCGCCCACATGCTTTTCCAGAGACATCCTGAGTGAAACAGCTCGACGTCCTCGATGGCTATCACATGTTCCCGCTGAGGAGGGAGGCAGCAGGGGAAAGACATCTTGAGGAGAATGAAACAGGCTGTACTAGGCCCAGCTTATTTTCTTTGTGCTTCCTTTCATTAAATACTTCACAAAGAGTTTTGTGCATCGGACTATTTTTTTTTTAACTTTAAAAGAAACTTCAGGCCTCATCATGAAGTCTCGGTTGACATCCATCTGCCTAGCAATTTTACATGTCTCTATAGATTCTGCATAGTTTAAGGACTTCATATGAAGCTTCAAACTATCTGTTGAATGTTTACGAGTCTGCGCTTGTTCAAAATAGACCTTCAGTAAACTATTTTAGATACCAAAGTCCCCTAAAAATGCAATTAATTATACGTACAACAACTATCGTACAGTTGCTTTGCTGCAGGACTTGATGCCCACATGAGAATGCTACGTTAGGACGCCATTTTGTAGACGCTTATGCCCTCCTACCAACTTTTTCTTCACCACCACCACGTCAACACTGACTTTTTCCAATACTTTCCAATCTATTATGGCCTGATTATGACTTTGTTTTTTATTGCTAATTGGCAAATGTGGGCATAACACAGCAAAACCGAGATGTTGAACATGGTAAGCGTACGATACGTGCACGTCAGCTTTAGTTTAGGCAGTTTAGTTCAAGTAGCAGAGCCTCACAGAGGTGCTAGCGTCCTCTTTTTATGGATTTCTTTTTACATTTGAATCTTCATAATTTTGACACATTCTCCTCATTACACATTATTGAGCCTACAATTTGAATCACTGACAGAACATGGAGCAGCAGAAGAAGCTGGAAAAAAAAAGGAAATGCACGTTTTATAGTAGATGGGCACGGTTACGGGGAAGCGCCTTTATTCTGAGAGTCAAATTAAGCAGCGGACTCGTGTGTAGTTTCACTGTTTTCTCTCATTTTATTGGAGGCGGAAGGTAAGACACACATTTCACTTTTGTTTTCTCACAGACCTGACCACCCTTCAGTATCTACAAAGTACTTCCTGTTCCTTCTCAAAAGCAAGAGCTACATCCATCGTACATGTTAGAAACAGTTATTTAAAAACAAAAAAACAAAAACAAAATAGAAATAAAAATGTACAACATACACTTGATATATATAATATAATTTTTGCTCTTTTTTTTTTTACAGAGGTAAAAATACTAAGCGTAAAAAATGGGTCTAATTCATTACAGGGAGTCGTTTCTTTAATTTGTCAAATTTAAATACACAAGGAGATAAAGAGGATGCGTTCAGGCACTTGTAAATGGCTCTGACATGTGAGAACACACTCAAACACCAGGCGAGGCAGAGAAAAAAGATTTAACACTGACACACACACACACACAAGCTCACACATACACACTCTTTCCAATCTGATTGGCCCTGTCCCCGATACATCACATCATCGAAGGATCTGATTATACTGGATAGGTGTTGGTAATGTGATAGCATATTCAGCTGATCCCAGTAGCTTTGGATCAAGGGGGCAGGAGAGGGGAAAGGGATGTGGGATAAACACACACACACACACACACACACACACACACAAGGACGTACGTACTGGTACACAGGACAGGATGTATGAAACAGACACAACCAGGGAAGGAAAAAGGACATCCTCAGGCATTCTGCATTTCGACTACAGTAAGTGACATTTCCTTGGCAAAACAATCAGGGATGGATGTTTGTTTCCAGAACTTCAGCTGTTTTTTGGACTCCTGTTCTTTTCCAATGGGACCACACTGATGTCCTGCTTCTTCTTTATTTATTTATTTATTATTTTTAAAAGCTTATTGTCTTCCCAGTCACATCCCCAACGCTGCCATCATCAACCAGGCTTACTAGACGAAGCAGAAAAGCACCCGAGCGCCGCCGCCAGTTTAGTGTTGTGCTGTCAAGTGTGAGGGTGTGATTGGCTGGCCGAAGTGTCACTCAAACAACAGGCGACACAGGCAGGCGAGGACAGTGTTTTTGTTGAGTTTGTACATCGACACACCTACTGTGACAAAGTGAGCTGTTGTCAGACGTCTGGCGTTACTCTTTGCCGGCACTGATAATGTACCAACTCTGGCATGGAGAGGCGGGAAAATTTAAAAAAAAAAGAGGAATAGCACATGCCAGTCACATGTAAGTGTGGTTTCAGCACGTGGCTCTCTGTTAATCTACCAAACAAACAAAAACTTTTGGCTTTAAACGAAGAGTTTGACATTTTGGGAAACACTTGTATTTACTTTCTTTGCTGGAAAACAACTGGCCTGTCCAAAGATGACAAAACAAACAAAAAAAAAACACCTGGCCAAGAAATAATCCGGCACACAACATCCTGTAAAACCACAACGTGTAACCACATATAACAACATATAACATGTTAGTCAGTGAGCTTTAGAGGTGCTGGCAGGTGGATTTTGTTACTTCTGGACAAAGCCTGTCATAAATGTGTGTGAAATAATGCTCACTGCATTGCTGTAGTGACATGCAACATGTCAAAAAGTCATCCACGCTTATGTTTTTGCAGAGGTTTTATACTAATTTTCACTAGTAGGGAGATTTTAACGGCTATATTTGTTTTTTTAAAAACACATTTTTGTGGGAAGATTGGAAGTTTTAAATCTTTTTTTGTTTGTTATGATTTTTGCTGTTCCACAATGTGACTGGTGGGCTCCATTGGCAAGAGGAGACAGAGAGAGAGAGAGAGAGAGAGGGGGCGTAAAAAAGGGGAGCTGATTGTACATCGCAAGCAAACCGGAGTCCTTATTTTACAGACTTGACGAGAACTTTTTTTTTTTTTTGGAACTTTTTTTTATTACAAAAATAGTTTAAACTAAGTTTAAAAGAGTGTGAGGCTGATTGCTGGGAGCCGTAGCCACGCTTTTTTTCTTATTATAGCAGACATCTTCAGAGGGACGGAGGAGGGTGGGTGACGCTTTGGAGCGACACTCCACATTTTAAGGCATAACGGGCACCAACTTTTAGCGGTATCTCTGATTGATTTTTTTCAGTCCTCGACGTGAGACACGGACTGCTGACTTGAGGTTCTTGCAGAAAATGAGGAAATCAGAGCCTTAAAAATCTCACACACACACACACACACACACACACACACACCGCTTTCGAGTGCATGTTAAGTAAAATAAGCCAAAAGACTGACTGGTATTCTAAGACCGGACGGGTTCCTCGTTTAGGTGATAGTTTAGGCACTGTTTGAAATGAGCAGGGAGACGGATGCTAGGACATCGTAGCATTTGACTTAGTGTATCACATCCCAGCACCCTTTTTTTTTGTTTTTTTTGCTGGTAGATCAATTCAGTGAGAAAATAAATTAGGATAAAAACACAAATCTTTGGGATATTAGAAGATCAAGATGAGTACCACATTTGTCTCGGTGAACAAAGAAGATGTCGAAGGTGGATGTAGGCTATATACACACACACACACACACACACGAGCTTTACTAGAAGCTGCAGTACACACAACAAAAAGGCCTCGGCGCACATTGTAAGCATGCACATATACCTCACACACACACACACACACACACACTCACACACACACGCAAAGAGGTGTAGTGTCTGATTTCTCTTGTAGCTGGAGTTGAGCTGAGCGGGCCTGATATTGGAATAGAATATAAACAAAATGGCCACGCGTACATCAAAAGAAGGAGAGAGAGAGAGAGAGAGAGAGAGAGAGAGAACAAAGAAACAATTCAAGTTCTTTGACGCCGAGTCAGTGTACAAAGTATAAAGTACCTGCATATGTGATACATGACATATAGGTCAGCTATAAAAAAAAAAAAAAAAGGCCCCCTGAAAAAAACGAGTGCTCTCTCTCTCACTAGAAACAGAGCATGAAATGGCCACATGGAGAGCTGAGAGAACTGTCTGCCGTAAGGGGGAGCTTATCTTCCCAGGCCGTTCAGAAAATGCACCAACTGTTTTTTTTTTTTTTTTTGGCTTATTTCAGTGTCTGGAATTTGTCGAGAAACCCAGAGAAACCAAGGCAAGAGAGCGAGCGGCCTTGACCACTTGTCCCCTTCTGTGCATCCCCCCCCACCCCATCCTTCCCTTTCCCTGTGCTTGCGTTGGGTTTTTTTTAGGTGTTCTGTCATTTCCTCCGAGAGGTTTTTTTTTTTACAAGCGCGTCTGCTCAGCTCAGGGCCTTGTGTCGGCCCCCGCAGCAGCCGCACCGGAGCCCCGCCCGGTGGCAAGCGTGGAGAGGCGGGTAGAGGCAGAGGCAGGGCGCCACGAGAGACAGGCCGAGCAGAGCTAACCAGCGTCGGCCTCCTCCGCTGCCTTCACCCCCGTCACAGGAGCAGGGGTCCGAGTAGTCCCCCTCTGGGTCTGACATGCAGTGATAGAGCATGGTGTCTGCCAGCCACATGCAGCTCACCCGCCGGATGCACGCCCGCACAGGGTCCGGTGCATCCTGACACCGGCCTCTCCGGTTGTCAGAGATGTAAAAGGCCTCGCCACAGTGCTCGCACTGAGCCCGCTCCACCCCGTCCTCCTTTCGCCCTTTCCCTCCGTTGGTGGACGGGAAGGAGCTCGGGAGGAAAGAAAGGGGCTGGGAGGACACCACAGAAGAAAATCCTTGGCGGTACGAGCTGCCGTGGCCCTTGCTGACTAAGGGTCCAATGGCGGGGTCAGAGTCTGAGGGCGACAGGGCCGGTGCGAGCGGATAGGTGTAGTCGTGCTTCTGCGCCTCCGTCTTGGCAAAGTGGACGTAGGACTCGTCCATTTGGATGAACTTGTCACGCACTGTGGCGTGGCGGTAGTCCTCATAGCCCGTGAGCCAAGGGCGATCCGACTGGCGTCCATGAAGGCGCTCGGTGGTTCGCTCCCAGCTGCGCTCCCGAGGGTTGATGCGGACGATTTCCTCATCCTCCTGGAAGGTGACGTGACGGGGAAGCCGAGACAACGGCTGAAGAGAAAGACAGAATGAAACTTAAACACTGCTGGCAGCGATCGACAGACAACAGACAATTACTTTTATTTAAAATCCATGACAACAGTTTCAGAAAAACAGTCTCATCAGACACCTGGTCCTCCACTCTCTTGGCATCACTACAGGATATAACTAGACCGTCTCACCTGGTCCATGAAGTAGTGGTCTGAGAGCCGGTAGGGGTCGTGGAGGTCGTGGCGATGTCCCAGCATGCACTTGTGTCTCTGCGGAAGGGGCGAGGACTCGAACGGCTGCAGAGAGCTCTCCAGTTTCTGGGAGGAGGAGTTGGATGAGCTGTCTGTGGTGTTCTGAAGGGACAAACAAACACAGGATGCCGGGCTGAGAGCTGCACTCCAATTGGACACACCAAACAAATAGTTAGTGCGGAGAGGACGCCACGATTGGACAAACAAAAACAGGAAGGCCATGGCGCAGTTCTGATTGGGAAAACAGGAAGTGAGAGCTCTGTTTTTCGTGCCACTTGATCCACATTTGGATCACTGTGTGCGAGTTTAACTTCTACTAACAACATCCGCTGTACATCCCTGACAGGCGCTGATAAAAACACTGAAATAAACCTAAAATCCACTCACACACGGGGAGAAAATATGTTACCTGTTAATAACATTTGTGCTTTATAAAAGGTTACCGTGGTGACGTACGAGTCTAGTGATGTCAATGCATTTGGCGAGGACTGGTAGTCAAATAAGTCCCACAGGTACTGTGTGCTGTATTTGAATATGCAGTAAGAACTGTGATGCACTTCATATGACCCGTGAAGGCAACAATACTTTGTGTATCCTCACTGATAGAAATGGCGTGGACAAAATATTAGAAACAGCTCAGTAAGTCCACAAAAGTCGCTAAAACGCCCAGGTGAATCAACATCAAACCTCCGGTTTTTAACCTCTTAAGCCGGGCAACAAAAAGCATGAAACGCTGTGCTAATACAGCCATATTGCACATTAAATTAAACAGGAGAAACTCTGCTACAAGCACATATAAGTCATATTTACACACACCAAACACAACTTCAACGGCAAGCAAATTAATGATCAAATATCAAAATCTGTATAGCCTCATAAAGTCAACCCACTCACCGCATTTCCGTTGCTAGTGCTCTGACGATTCATGCTACGCAGACAAACGATATGTCATGTGAACGCTGAGACTGTGACGATTCCAACAGTTACCATTAGTGTCGCTCTATTAAGAAAACTCCAGCTGCCAAAGAATATTTATTTATTTATTTATTATGACACCAAAATGACTGCGTCATTTTTGAGCCTATAAAAAGAGGTCGGGGCTTAAGAGGTTGAGAAATTCACCTTCCTGAAGGTAGGATTTAGGAAGGTAAGTGCACCTCATGAGTGTATAGTGCCTTCTTCTACAAACCAGGTCTGCAAAATGACGTGATTGACAAGTAAATCCTCACGTTAGAAACGCTTGAACAAGAGAATAACTAAGATGAATCGATAAAAAAAAAAAAAAAGTTTCAGCACTAAAACAAAAACCCACACCTGGTGAGTCTTCTTCATTGTCTGACAGGTTGGAGAGGATTTTTCATGCTCGAGATAAAGATCGCAGCATTAGGAAACCACAGTTTTCACAGTATCACCTTTTTGGCCTCTCACCCTCCCTCTTCACCGGCTTCTTTCTCCCCCCACAACAACAACCTGTCCTTCTCCCCTCAATCTCACTTTCTACACATTCCATCTTTCCTTCTCTCTTTTCCACCACTCTGTTTGTATGTGTGTGTGTGTGTGTGTGTGTGTGTGTGAACAGTATCCTGTCCCCTTTCCGCTAAAGGCTGTCAGGGCTCCGCTCCAACTCAAACCTTGGCCAGACACTAGACAGTCGGGCCGCTGCCGTGTAGCGCGCCCAGACAGACAGACAGACAGACAGACAGACAGACAGATTTCAGACAGGCACACTGGAGGCCAGTCTCTCTCTGTGAGGCGTCGCAATGTACCAGCTGACAGGCAGGTCGTGAGGACTCCTGTCTCATCATGCATGCGCCTTTGCACGGAGACATTCATGATGCATTTGAACCCGATGAAAAGGGTGCAGAGGAGAGTCACTGGTTTCTTTTTTAGCATCTAAGCGATGAGTAGATTGTTTTTATGAATAACGTGCAGGAGAAATGCTTAACCTGACGATGAAAATCAAAGTTGTGTTTAAAAAATAATAATAAAAAACACTCTGCATTTGTTTATTCTTGCTTTGAGTTTCAAATGGCTAGTCCCCAGAAGTCAACAGAGCCACAGAAACTTGTATCAAAGGTCAACAAGCTTGTCCGCCAAAGAAAAGTTTGGCCGTGGCTGAAGCTCAGAGCGGCTATGAGATTTCTGCGCTTCCTTTTTTCCGTGCTGATGTGATTTCATTCCATGAAAAAAAAAACTATTCCAACTGACAAGCACAAAACAGATGAGAAGTTTGATTCCAGCTTTTCAAATGTTCCCAGATTCGACACTGAATCCCAGATTGCTCTTAATATACCGTCTGCTTATGATGCAACAGGACTCCACAGCCGTACTAGCAACTCTGTACGGCTGTACTTAGGCTGCGTTATCATGCTTGTGTTTGCATTTAGCCAAAAGCAAAGGTTCAGGAAATGTTGTGGGATCACCAGAGTCAGCAGGATTAATCATCTGGCGACCATGAACGCGTACACCAAATTTAAATAAATGTCAGTCTGCACTAAAGTTGCGGACGAACGAGTTGACAGAGCGACCGTCACTTGTCACTTTAGACCAAAAAATAGCCTCGAAACAGTGCCACGAAAATAGTTGCATCAAGCATCGGGGTCAGTAGGAGGCTCTGAATTTTAATATTTCCCGAGCTTTGACATCTTTGTCGCTTGTCGTCCAACCTACAATCCACCCCAACTATAATTCCTGCAGCGTAAATCGAAGCAAACCTTTCTCCAACTTTATACAGTTAAAAGTTTCAACCCATGTGTCAAAATCTGGCACTCCAACAAGCTCCAAAAACCAACGCTATGAATTATTTGCCAGAGTTATATGACCCAGATCTGATGTGTGTGTGTGTGTGTGTGTCTGTCTGTCTGTCTGTCTGCTGAAGCTATCCCTATTATATCCTGCTCCCCACATGGATACCGCCATGCTGAGAATTTCCCCCAGCTTTCTTACAAAGCCCTCAGAGCAGCCGGCCAAAAATAACATAACATGCTGCCTCTGCTCCGAGCCCCGCCCCCCTGGAGAAGACATTACTGGGGGTGGGGGGGAAGAGAGAGAGGGAGAGAGGGAGAGAGGAGGAGCTGATATGGTTTAAAACCAGTCCGACTCTGGCCTCCACGGCTGCAACTAATTCAAAACACAGACCAGACTTTCTGCTGCAAGCTTGAACTGCTCCAGAGGACAGAGAGATGAAGAGGAGTTGAGTGGGAGAGTTTATATTTCTGGACATCCTCCCTCTATATATTCTGGCCCAAGGCTGGACAGAGGGCATTTCAAGTTATTTTCTGACACAAAACATGTCCCGACTCAAAGCTCAGGAGAATTCATCCTTCAACAGGCCCGTCTCGCTCTCCTGGGATGAGCCCAGAATTGCTTCAATAGCCTTCGCTCCCCCTGTTGTGAATGAGCCAAAATAGAGACAGAGGAGAGAGGAGACGTGCTGAAGGGAGGGACAGAGGAAGGGTTGGGTTAAGTTTAGGTTTGGCGAACGAGGAATAATTTAGGGAAGTATGTCCATCCTAGCTCTCCCCAGCCCCACCGCCGCCGCCACCCACCCCCATCGTCCCCTCAAAGGCTGTAAATCTGTGGCAGCATTTCGCCCTGTCCACGACTGCCCGCCTCGCAAACTCTGCCGCCACTGCTAACTTTAGGAAAGGTCATTAGCACAGGCTCAGCAAGCAGTACAGAACCCATCAATGTGTCCCACAGTTATTAACATGTGGTTTTAGTGCCATTTTAAATTTGACAGTCTGGTGGTTATTCACGGGACAAGATGAGGTTTCTTTAAGTCCCATTAGGAAAAAAAGTGAAATAAGCCGTGTGTTGACAGTGCACGGTTTGGTTTCTCTGTAGAGGATTGGAGGACTATGACCAACTGACAGTGGCGTCACCTGGCAGTCATTGCGTACCTGTTGCCGATCATTTCTGTAATTTCTAGACCCGACCGCTCCCTGCATCTTTCCATTGACCTTCTCTTGGTGGAGTTCATGCACGTAGCACATGCATACATTCATGATTAATTATGTGCTAAAATGTGATGACAAGATAGTAAGCAGAGGTAAAATGAACACTGTAATCATGACTCCAAATGGGAAATATTAAGTGCGGATCAGGAGTACCCTTTTTTACGCCAGATGACATCTGGATCTTGGACCGGTTCCATTCAGGATTCAACAATAAATAATCACTGTGAATCTGTTCAACACATGACATGTACGGAAGCCAACAATTGTTTGAAACATTCAAAAAGAGACATTTACGTTTGACCATAACCAATCCGAACCTGCCCCGAAAAACCTTGGTCAGGTTCGTACCTTGTTGGGATCAGTCTGGTCTCGTCTCAAACAGCAGAAGAAGAAGAAGAAGAGAGCTTGCTGACTGCCTATTGAATTATTGCAGATCAGCAATTTAACCTGTTTAATGTGTGTGAGAACACTCAGCACTGACTCCATCAGTGCAGCGCTAGCTTCGGCTTTATCAGACACGTATAATGAGACAGTTTAAACATAGACTCGGGAGAAATGGTAGGCTAGATTTTGTTTTGCCTTTCCTATGTGGTTTTTGGATTACAAATACAGACTACAAGGCTAGTAATTCCTCTCATGCAGGAGAGAAATGCATGTGCAGGTCTGCTTGCTGTTAGCTGTAATTTTAAAAAAATTCAAAAGGAGACATCATGAGACAATTGAAATATTTCTTCAGTTAGTCTTTGTTGGTGTGTCAGGTCCACTAGACCACATCCCTCCGCTTAAAACTAGAAACATGGACGCTATCTCACTGTTTGTTTTATTATGAGCTTCTTAAACTGAGCAGCTGAGTCTGAGTCGGTGTGAATACGGCTGCTTTTTTTTTTTTAAACGGCTGGAGTTGTTGAACTGAAAGCTTCCACTTTCCTGAAAACCTGATGCTCCATTTCAGCCATCGCTCCACCCTCTTGACAGCCCCCTCCACCTCCACCCTCCGCCCTCCACCCCTCCTCGTGTGTTTGTATGCGTCTCTGTGGTGGCTGTACACTCCCAGCAGAGCACCTATTAGTCTTGGCCCTTACAGACAGCTCGAGTCAAAGATGAACCACGAGGCACTTCCTCTCGTAAATCACCGGGCCCTGCACTAAGCTGGGAAACAGCTGCTAGCTGCTAGTTTGGTGGCGACTCTCTTTTTCAACTGGGAGGGTGGGTGGAGGTGGAGGAGGTGGTGGAGGAGGAGGAGGAGGGTCACCAGGAGAGAGCGAGGTGGTGGGATACAGGAAGTGACCTTGTGACCTTCCCTGCTGCTCCTGGCGTCAGGTTACAGAGCGTGGGGAGGGGTCCTTCATGCTAACTTAAGGTAGAGAGGCCCTGACACACAAACAACACACACATACTTCATGTATTGTGGCAGGTATATGTGACAGGGATTTAAATACTTTCTGCTCGACGGAAGAAACAAAGTTTGGAGATTACTTTGGGGGGGATGCAGGAGGAGGAACTAGAAGGATGCGTATTTTCTTTGCAATGACGAATCCTAAGAGCGTTTAGATGCAGATTGGACATGTTGACAAGTACTGACACAGTCTGACATCTAAGAGCAGTCATGGTAACATTCACTGGAGTCTATACCGTACAGCCAACAACGCAGGGTGCTGTGTGTTAAGAGAGAAAATCTAATGCCGGAGGCTTGCATGTTTGCGTGTTTATGCTCTTGGATCTGTTAACTGGCCTGGATTGTATTAAGCAAACCCCACCAACGCAGCCCCGTGATTTGGGAGAGTTCTTGGCGAATTGAACCTTTGAATAACATCCTGGTGCTGCCCGCTGCGGCGCTAACTCAAACCCCAAAGCGGGAAATTTGAGAGGAGTTTAACTTAACTTTAACTGATCTACCTGGACCTGAATGGGAGGAACTATGTGTGGAAACACATGAGTCAGAAAACGTGTCCTTCAGACTACCATGACACCCCATTTTTTTAGCACATAGATGAGGTATCGGGTTAGTTTATGAATGTAGGAAACACACTTACAGTAAAGACGTCGTCGTCACCCAGCTCGCCCTCGTTCTGGAGTGCTGTAGAGGACGTGGTGGAGCCTACAGAGAAGAAAGGAGGTGAGGGTTACCCTGAATACACTTGAATCATGTTTTAGAGCTTATCTATAACTGGACAATGTGGCACAGCGTACCTTCAGCCAGGTCCTCGATGGCTTTCCGCACCCCCCTATCGAACGCCCTGGCGTCAGCTGGACTCTGAAAGGACAGGCCACATTTCCTGTCCTCCACCTTCCAATGGTGAAACGTGGGCGTTGCTATGGTGTACACAAGGTCCTTCCTCAGCGGACACTCCAGGATCACCTGTTTGTCCGACACATATCCATCTATATTTTCCATATCTTATCCTTAAATGAACTTTTGATATGCTTTCGTTCGGGGTTTGTGTTTTACCTGTTTGTCTCGAAGACGCTCACCACGGATGAGGAACTGGGAAAAGCTGGAGGCTGGCACGGGTGCCAGCTCTGTTGGCATGAGACGGCACACGCCAACCCTGGTCAGAGCTCCCCCGTCCTGGGCCAACCAGCCACCGCTCGAGTCGTCCCGCGTCATCACCACCGCTTTCACACGCACGATGTAGCTGTCACTGGATAGAGAAAGAGGATGAATTATTAGAACGGTAAATGAAATGTATATGTCTTTATATGAGTATATAGCGGGATGGGGCTTGTTTGATATCAAATAATTTCAACTGCATGCGTTTAAGATGACTAATATGAACAATAATGAACACGCGAGAACTTGCAGGTTAATGAAATAACTTCAGAGGCAGCAGCCTTTTAAAAGGTCAAACCAAACATTAAAATAAATAACGTAAAAGTTTCAGACTCTTTCCGTATCTGTGGTCAGAGAGGAAGTGCAGTCAGAGTCCAGGTTAAACCAGATATTTTATATCAAAGCTTGAAACTCACATGACACACACAAAAAAGTTCCATCACCACCACGCCATGTACGATTAAATCTAGGTCTTACCATATCTAACATGCCACCAGTTGAATTTCCTGTATTTCTTTATGCTTAACTAGATACCGCATGTCATTTACGTGAAACTCCAATCAGCTCAAGATGTCTCAATCAACACTGGAGGAGCAATATCTGCGTTACTCATCCCATTTTGACTGCATGCTCACATGATGTCAACACCTGAACCCTTACACTTTATCATTTGCACAATCACCCAGGCATCAATGGGAATTCTTACTTCGGCTTTATCAGACACGTAAAACCAAACCAAATCTAAGTATCAGTGCATGGTTTGTGGATTCTTGGTATTAATACAGAGAGCAAAACAAAAAACAAAAGAATGATGAATGCATGAGAACACCACGCGGAGAGGTGAAAATGTAGATTTAAGCCCCAGAACACATATTTTCCATGAAATACAAAAACCTTTTAAGCAACCAACATTCTTCCTCAGCTCCTCAACTTTAATAAATAAAATGACTATCCCGTGAACTCAAACTAATCTTAATTTTCCTGGCAAGAGTCTCAGAGTGTGTTAATGCCACAGCAGTTTATTATAAGAGTTGGATTTACACAGTGGCAGAATGTTTGAGGGCGTCTCAAGTCACGACTTTGCCTGGTCCTCGCTGTGCTGAGGTGGGAGGTGTGTGCACTGGGACAAGTCAGCATGAATGCACGCGCGCACACACACACACACACACACACACACACACACACACACACACACACATACATACATATATACAATTTTGTGAGATGAAATTAAACCGATAACATTCAGAAATATGACTGTTTGCTAATTAAATTGATCATGAGACAAGATGAGACACAATCTGCATGGCAGACCACCTCAGATAATCCCATGATCATTTTTTAAAAATGATGTGGCCTAATAATAATAATAATAATAATAATAATAATAATAATAATAATAATAATAGTAGCGATGTCTCTAGTTCTGGTTGAATGTTATACCTTATTCTCTCTCCCTCTCCCAGCATTTCTTGTCTACATCCGTACTGTCACTACGATATAAACACAAAATGATAAATAAAGAAGTCCCATATTGAGAAGAATCACAACATATGTGACATTTTGTGAAAAGGTGAAGCATCTCCACTTCAAACCATCAAAGAAATCATCAATTTGGGTCACCATTTGTCATCAATTTAGAAGATTTTCTAAATTCTACCTATAAGATATTCAAAGACGATCTTGTATGTTTCATAAATGTGAGGATCTGCTTCTTTCCTCTGTTTTATATTGTTGTAAATATCTTTGGGGTTTGGACTGTTGATAAAAAAAAGCAACGTGAAGTCACTACTTTGGCTCTGGTGGTCATTCTTCATTGTTTTCTGATGTTTTACAGACACATTTTTAATCATTTAATCAAAAAAAATATAAATCAAAAACAGATGAATTGATGTTGAAAATTATCAATAGTTGCAACCTCCAGTCAGTCACTAAACTGGAATGACCTGATTTCATCTACACAGCAGTCAAGTTTGTGTACGTGCTGCAGAAGACGTGGTCAGACACACATCATACAGATAATGCAGCTACAGTTTAGTCTATACAGCAGAACAGCACAATGCATGACAAAAAAACTCCCCTGTGCAGTCACCACTGGAGTCGTCAGTGCTTCTAACAGGAGACAATGCAATGGAGTTTGAATGGTAAAATACAAGACATTCTCAGGCATTAGCATGACAGCCACCACCCTCACAGGGACACAATGAACACGGTCACAATCCACATGAATGATCTGACAATAACAGGATGTACCTCTGTGTATTCCACACGCTGCACTGTGTGTGTGTGTGTGTGTGTGTGTGTGTGGGAGAGGGACGGAGAGAAAGAAAAACATAGAAAGAGAGAAAGAGGGAGGGAGGGAGAAAGAGGGACAGAGTGGGAGTGAATGAGAGAGGTGTTGTTATATAATTAGCTTACAGACAGTCTCGGGGATTTGATGTACACAGACACACACACACACTCATATTCTCTCTCACACACACACACACACACACACACACACACACACACACATACACAGGTGGCAAAACTGGTTCACCAGCTCCCGCCCACACACATTCATAAAACTGACTGAATGACAGACTGACTGGGTGACAGCAGACAGCTCGTACAGAAAAGCAACTACAGATTCACCCACAAGGTTTACACTTTAGTGTAAACACACACACACACACACACATATAAAATTACACTTTTCCATTAAGACATTAAGGGGTTTCTTGTGTAAGTGTGCTGAATAAAACCTTACCTTAGTGAGTATTTACAGAGAATTAAAAGGATTAGAGATTGAGTATTGACCGTAAGACAACAAGTACAAAAGTAAAATTGTTATTGGCAGACTGCAGCTTTCGTGTCATGTTGGCAGCTATCATTTTATTTGTCTTGTCAAACCACAACGGGCGGAGGCAGATAGTCATTCAGTTTCTACTTAGCCACGTGGGAAACTTGAATGGCAACAAAGGAAATAATAGAAACAGAAAAACAGCAAAGCCAATGATCTATTTATATTACAATTAGTTCATGATCTTGGAAGCTCGTTCAAGTGGCTGCATTGAATATGAAAGGCCAGCTAGGCTCCTGGTGACTTTATAATAAACTGCTGTTACATGTTAGACTGGCACATTTCTGGGTAGCTTTTCTGGATCTGGATAGGTTAGATCCTGACAAATGATTAAAAATTGTGGCTAGTTATTCAGATAAATGACCCCAATTTTCAAATATTCGCGTTTGCCGCATGTGTGTACGTATTATGTCTGAATGATGTTGGCGTTAGTTAGGTTTGCGAACCACTTAGCTTTGTCTGGCAACAAATAATGTAACCAGAGACCACTAAACAGACGTTGCACTCTTGTTGGAAGTCATAGTTTGGATGTAGGATTCGTGCTGGTACACACAGTTGCACAGTGAAATGACATAAACCGACGTTATTTGACTGTAGGGCAGCTGCGATGCTCAAAACCATTTTTGCATGCAAATCCAAACTGCTGCTTTTATATCAAAAGTATCACATGACTCGAACACATGTACGACACATTCACGTACGGATCCACACATCCAGTCCACCCGCATACAGAAATAACACCGAATTCTGTGCTATATAAGCACATGTACTTTAAGATACACGATACCGGCTATCAGCTCTCTGAGATGAACTTGTCACATTTTGGGCTGTCTTGTGACCCATGTACAGAGCCCCGTCTGCCGACAGGCCCTATAATCTGTGGTTGGAACACACAGACAGCCACAACCAGCAGCAACGCGCTACTTTAATACACTTGGGAGTGACCACACATTCTGGCACAAATACACACACACATACATTTGGGAACTGTGAATCTAATTCTGTCCACACGAATGCGGCACGAGGTACCGATGCTGAAAAAGGACTGTGACGCCCACTTTAAGAAAAGGTGGTGGATAAACTATTTATAATCAACTATTTGTGTGGAATTCATATACACCAACTTTAACTTTATACACACTTTTTTCCCCCCCAAACATTAATATTTGACTGAAAAAACACCGTGCTCATGCACTGAGGCTGTGCTTTGTTTCAAGGCTGCACGCAAACTCTCTTTTAGGTGGGATGAGGATGTAAAATGTCAAAAGCGGAGTGATGACTCAGTTTAGTAGGAAGATATGGTGGAAGTCAACACCTCACTGATAAGAAAAGAGCAGGTAGTTCATGCATCACATCCTTTATTAATTTAATATGAGCTGTTGCCATCAGGTCAAAGGTGCAGGGTGTGTCTTCCATCTCAAGAAAGGCAACCAAATGTTTTGCGCAACCTCCTATACCGCAATATATTGTTGGCTGTTGGTGGTCAATGACTTGTGATTTTTTTTTTTGTGTGTGTGTGTGTGTCTTTAGGACACATTTCTGATTTACTGCCAGCTGACTTCCTCCCACCGTGACTCACAAGCTCCTCCAGCTAGTGTAGGCGCCATTCAGTATAATAATATGAAGTTTGAGTTTACAGTGCAGCGAGTATCGTGGCAATCCCTCACAGCACTAAATTAAACAGTCAGGTGCGCAAACATACCAACAGTTTTTTATTGAGCACGCTGCAGCTATCGCCTTCTCTTCACTTACAGATGTAAAAAAGTATTTTTATGTTCAAAGTTAGAACATAAAACAAGTAAGAAAGAGTATAATTTAGCGCTGTTACTAATCATATGTTAGTTAAATCGTGTTTTTTGACCACTTGGGGGCAGCAAAACCAAGCCGCAAACACAACACTGACATATTACCACCTTGTAAAGCTGATAAAGCGAACTTCATTACTTCATCTTGGCCGTAATGTGAAAACTATATCATCTACTGTAGCCGACACTTGCTACATTATCCAAAATTAGCCATGACTGCCTCCCTGTGCTCTGTAAATGAAGTACAAACACTTCTATATCACAAAATCGCCTTAGTTTCTGTGTTTCATATAGTTATTGCAGCACATTATATACTTTTTATTTCTATACCTGGTCCACACCTCACAAACAAATCCGTATCATACTGAGGAAATGAGCTGTGGGTGGAGTACACACCTGTAGATTTTCTGCCAAGTCCTATTTCTTGCTTTTGTTTATCTGCCTGTAAGCCATGTCAGCAGCCACATTAAGTCCATATTACCTCAAAATTATAGCCGATACAAAGACATTTTAGACGTATACTATTAGGAATGCTATTTGGTGATCCGGGCCTTGCAAAGAACTGACGTGGTCTGTGAGTAATAATATTGCAATAAAGCAGTAAAGGGGACTGGGAAGCCGTCTGGTTATCAGGTCAGGAATCCAGCTCATGTGTGACAGATAAAAAGGCCAGTGAGGGCAGCCCAGCCATGTGTGATAAGGGCGGCTATACTTCCTCTGATAAGGAATGACTGGCCGCACCTCTGCCTGATCAACAGAACCACACACACACACACACCCCCGCACAGGGTCCGGCTGGCTCTGTCGACACACACACACCGCATGTCTGCAGTGATCAGGAAGTGACTGAAAGGTGCTTCTCAAACCAAGATTAGTTGTTTATTCGTTTGTACTTTTAATGCACTGACTGTGTCCCACAGCACGAGCTAACACTCCTGGACACACAGCTACGCAACACGTAGTGCAGAAACATATATTTCATTAAATATATTTAATTTATTAAAGTGAAAATACAAACCATGTGCAGGTCAGAGCTCCTCAAATGTGAAGATTGTGCTGATTTTCTCTAATATCTCTGGATTTGTTAGCATGTGTAAGGCCTTACACCTTACACTAGGCCTTATAGTTCACACGAAATGTGAGTTTTGCTTTTTTCAATGTATTTCTGATTGAAATGGGGTGCCAGATTTTGTATAGCAAAGTGCAATGAGCTGGTCTCATGACAAAGTAAGATGAATTATATAAAAGTCATACAGTTATGATATTTTAGATGCATGCAACGTTTAGCCAACAGCGTTCATTCAGATTTTCATTTAAATGTGAGGATGTAAAAAGAGAAGAACAGAGAGAGTCACGGGGTGAGGCGAGTTCATTCACAACTATTGACACTGGAGGCTCCTGAGGGGAAGTGTGATCGGCTTTCTGTCATCAGCCGTAGTTACATGAACGCTCACATGTCCGGGCAGCTGAAGACTCATGCTGCTGGTGTGAGAGTGTGTCAGTTGACATGACAGGGAGGTCACTAATATGCAGAGGAACGTTAATGGATAACATCCCATACCCAACCGACCAATCGCAATCCGAGTTCAGACCCATTCATGATAATTATATAGCGCGACGCAGTTATTGGTTTTAAAAATAGATGAAAAATGTTCTCAGCGCTACCATATAGAAGAAAAAAACTTGCAATATGTTCATTAATCATACATATTTAAACTAAACTGACACTCAAATCATATGGATATATGGACAAAAAGCATGCTACAAGCATGATAGTGTGATCTTTCGTCCAAAAACAATTAGGGTAGCTGCACTTTAAGGTCATTTAGCAGCCCCTTCATCTCAGTCACAGTGGAAACCATTCTTAAAATAAGCTGATTGGTTCTAAACCTATTAAAAGCAACTGGAAAGCCAACCAAGACCCTCTGTAATGCTTCATATCCTCTTATGCTGAGTTAGGCTTAACCGCTTTGGGTCAAATGTAAGTGTTGAAGGGGTTTACTATCGACATCTGTCAAAATGTCAACCTTTGTGTGTTTGATCAGGTAGGACTGCAGTTTACATAAACTGTCAGGTGTCAAAGGTTTATCTTGTAATTGGATGGCCTGCGGTCCAGCTCCAGGGCACCGAACCAACTGAAAACGATTTGCATAATGAACACAAGGAAGTCTGTTCTCTTAGGGCTTCCCTAGTCTAAATATGCCTGTATATTTACCACTACACATGACAGGCTGCAACGTTTCCTGCTGCTATTTGTGGTTAGTTTTAAATAGCCTGTAGTCTTTCTCCATTAGAAGTTGTAAGGATAGCTTTAATTTGATGTTAAAATGAAAACATGCCGTTTCCAAGAAGCATCCGTTTGTCTGCGAATCTCTGCAGTTTCTCACAACTGTGAACCCTTTTGTGTAGAAGAGATCACTGAAAGTCTGAGTAAAACTCTTTAGCCTGTGCAGCAAAACAGTTTCACATACTGTCATCAGGCACCAAACCGAACTAGGTGAACTTTAAAATATGACCTTCAAAATCATCTCCTTTACTTTAGCTGTCTACCGTGGAGAAAAATTGGCATCGCTGAGAGATAAATCATAAAAGCTTTTCAGACAGATCAGAACAGATAATCAGACAGAGTGGGCCGGTTACTGAAGAAGTTCACCGAGGCCATTCACTGCAGAGCTGAAAAGACTTTCAGTAACACGGATTGTTGTGTACTTGGTGTGACACCCTGAATGAAGTGAATGAAAACTCAAGCTATGATAATCTTGGTCATCCAGTCAGCTGATGAGCAGAGATTAGTAAAAAAAAAAAAAAAAAAAAAAAAAAAAAACAGGCAAACAATCTGGGTCCATTGTTCAGTCTCCAGATATAAACAGCTCAGGCCATTATATAAAGGCTCCGGATAGCAGCCAGTGATGAGCTGCTGCTCTGTAAAACACAGGAAATACTGTGAACAAGGATCCGTTCCACATGATGTGCGTGTGTGTGTGTGTGTGTACAGAGAGAGACAGAGAAAATGCAAAAGGGTCTGCAAAGGAAGTTCATTTGTAGATATGAAACGTGTTGATATTCTTTGTTTGTGCACTTGAGTGTGATACGTTACCGCCGTTATATGTTATGCTAAGTATCTGTGGATCTATATACATCATGACGTGGACTTTATATTTATCCAAATATATCCATTCATGTCATATATTTCTTTTTGTTCTTTCTCAATGCTGCTGCCCCTTTCATTTTTTTTTAAACGATGTGATCACTTGGCCTACGACATAATACGAAGATGTATGTAAACTGCTAAAAATAAACCCCTCTCAGCATCTCTTTCCACGCTGTCTTAAGAAGTGTTACATTATGTACTATTTTAATAGTGCATGCAAATTATTGTACGCATGCTCGATAGCCAAAAATAGACTATGATAATAGGAAAGCAGTCTAAAAAACATCAACAGGAAATGTCAGGTTTCAGACAGTCAGAAAAACAACACTATCTACAGCACTAGCAGCCTTAATAAAGCAGAATGCAATGTAGCTCCAACACACACACACACACACACACACATACATACATATCAAGTCTCACTTTTTGAACCCTTTCCACACACAATATTCAGCACATCCAGGTCCTGTAGCTTGTTGTATTGTGGAAAATAAGAGACAAGGCCGGTTAAAGGAAAGTTACATGAAAGATTAATTTTGAACACACACACCTAGTTTTACAACCGTGTGAGAGGTTTTGTTAAAGGGTTATTCCTCCACAATATCTATAATTTATCATCATTTGTTCTGCCAATCACGCATTGTATTGGGGATGAACTTTTCCACTGTGCCGAAATTCCACACCTGTCTTGTTTATTATAGTCTCGACTCAATATCAAATGTTGCTAATGTAGAGAAATATGTGTGAAGAACAGAACAGTCCCGCTGAGGGAACATGCAGACCTGCTAACTCCTCGCTGCTGTGTTTGCCAGTTGATGAGTCCTTTTTGTTCGGGGATGGATTATATTTCATTGCTACGTTGACCTTAGCTGAATGTCACCGGGCATCTCCTGTCCAATACTGACTGTGCACATGCTGACCCTACAGCTGCACAACACACCAGATCAATACATCCTTCTCTGTGGTGTGTGTGTGTGCGTGTGTGCAAAAAGAGATCTTGTACTTCTATAAAAAGGTAATAAATGTCCTCAGAAGGACAGGGAAAGAGGGACATCCTCTAAATTGAGGACATGATGGCTATGGGGTTATAGTTTACTTTAGGACACGTAGTCAATAAAAGCAAACAGAACATGTGTGTGCGTGCGTCTAATCACATTGGCCGCTGATAGGAAAACTGACACATCAAATCCGATTGCTCCATTGAGCAGGTGAGGCATTCAGATGTGTGCATGTGACTCAATCTCCACAGCATACATCAGCAGAAAAAAAACAGTCCACCACTGCTAAAGTACAGACATAAAATTAAACCACTCAGAAAGTAAGAAAGGTAGCGTGATATCTAACCTTTGACACGGGCTACGTGATCAGAAGAAAAGCTACACTGCTGCGCTGCTTTTAAAAATGTGTAAAAGGTGTGTCTTTTATTTTCTGACCCTGCCTTAAATCTCATAAAGGGCTTTTATTCTGATAAGAAAACCACAATACACAAACTAGCAGATAACTGCACAATGATTCATTTCCTTTCAGTAACAGGACAATAAACACTTTTGTGTGGCGCTGCATAGTAGAAGCAAAAGGTTGCTGTCATAACTGAAATGTACTGCACAATGCGAAATGAACAGCGATACATTAACCTAACTATGTGCTAACGCTGCAGCTAAAATTAATGTAAACATTATGTCAGGTGGTCCTTTAGCATTAGGACATTACAGTAACTCATGGATACTTTAAAACATCGCAGTTCAATAAGGCTTAAAATACTCTTCTGTGAAGCGATCATAGGCTTTTAACTGTTAGCTGGCCTACAGCTAAGTGACATGAGTCAAACAGGCCAATGATAGATGATTGTGTTAAATGCATATAAATAAAGTGGCCACAGATATGCAGCTGTTGGACATTTTGGGGCTGCTCAATCTGGATATTAGTGAGCCAATGAGAGTGGGGAAAAGAGATAAACTGACATCTATTAGTCAAGAGGTGTGTATATTAGCATCAGTGCTTATGAAAATGAATATACGGTGTAGATACTAGCATTTGCATGTATTAAACTTCGACTTGTAGAAGAGTAAAGTTTAACAAAACTCTGGTAAACTTAAAATGTATTTATATCCTGTACCTTTCATGCAAACATGCAGCCCACGGTGCTTCACGTAGCAAATAAAAATAGAAATAGACAACAATGAATAGAATGTAGCAGAATAGATAATACATAAATAAAATAAAAGCCCCCAAAAAGGGTTAGAACTATTGTTTTCTATTTTTATTCACGCCTTTAACCAGGGTAAAAATGATGAGTGACCCACTATGACATGTTCTAGGCCAGGGGTTCCCAAACTTTTCAGCCCGCGACCCCCCGAAAACAACAGCACCAGTGATTTGTGATTTATCCTTGTTACATGTCGTAATGTTTTGCACGATACTAATAGACCTTGGCTATAATATTGTTTTGTTACAATTAATAAAAAATAAAATATGCTATTTCTAAACGTTTTTAAATTTTAAATAGCGACCCCCCCCTCTTGCTGCCTCGCGACCCCCAGTGGGCCCCAAACCCGCTTTGGGAACCAGTGTCCTAGGCTAATAAAATCCACTGCTTGCACGTTTTATTAGCACAATGTGACTTTTATATAGTATTAATGGTCACTCTATGGAAAGCTTTTATTTTACTGAATTCTTCTCAAAAGCTTTTATTTTGCTAACCGGAAGGTCCTTTTTTTTTTTAAACTTACGTTGTGGGCGTGGCCTCAATTTGCACATCACGCCATGAGAAAATAACCCCCACCCGACGTCATCACCATAGAAACGCTTCCTTCCGGAAGTGAAGGGCAGTTGAGAATTCAGGGTCAGTGAGTGTTTATTCAGAAATATATGAGTCAGAAACGAGGCCATAAAGATGTGGCTACTGTCATGTTCAAACACACGAGAGGCTCAAACTGGGGCTCGGTTTCTGTTCACCCCCCCCCCACCCCGTGCGCGTGTGTGTGTCCAAACAGGCTTTTGTAGAGCCGAGTACGGCCAGCAGGCATGAATGGGGACGCGCTGAAGGTTAGAGGGCTTTTATGAATGAGCCGGCGTCACGCCACAGCAGCGCAAACATCCCCTACGGTGCCCTTCGCCCTTCCACCCCCACGACAGAGATCTGCAAGGCAGGCATTCCTACCGAGCACGGCCCCGTGTAGTCTGACACACACACACACAGAGAAGTTGTCGATATGTGCTGAAGGAATTATAGAAAAAAAAGGCAGCCAGTTATTTAGATTTAGGTCGTGGCATGCTTGCTCATTTGCATTTAAGCCTTAAAGATATTTTGGCAAAAGCTCGCCTGCATACCTACATTGAAAATTATAATCTCCCTGCTAGTCTATTCGTGTTGGTTTAAACAAATACACGCGCCGTGCCCACCTGCCCAGCTTTTCAGCATGATTCAGACTAAGCTACGGGTTCATTCTCGGTAAAGCTAATTTTAAAGCTTCAAGCGCTTCCATATAGGCCTTGTGGAGTGCCGTATAAACAGGTCCGTGGGGCCTACACATTGCACGGCTTCTATATCGGCTACATTTGCGCAACAGCACGACCCACACTGGGTCCGTGCGTCAAACACAAAACGGGGCAGACACAAGCGTAAAAAGAGGCTCGACTGGAAGAGAGACAGACGCGTATTTTTCTCTCTCTCTCTTTCTGGCAAGTCGTCGTTTACAATCGGTACTTTTATGAATGGAGCGCGGTAGGCTATGCAAATGAGGGCGATTGAGAAAGAGATGGCGGATGAGGCATATCGGATATCTCATATCCTGTGAGACTCCCCCCCCTCCTGCCTCCCTCCCTCCTTCCTCCTCCTTCGGTTGGAAGCAAACATACAGATGTGGCCAAACAACGAGGCGAAATTACCTCTGTAAACGCCTGTCGGGTTTTTTCCCCCCCATTTTTTTTTTTTTGACTGAACAACGCACAACCAAAGAGGTGCGTGAGCTCGCTGCTGGTTAGTGTATTTATAAAAGGTGTAACTTCGGGGCGTGTTTGAGTTTCTAAGTTACGCTGCAACAGGGCCTGCTGCTCTCTCTCTCTCTCTCTCTCTCTCTCTCTCGCTTCAGATCCTTTCAGAAAATGTTTCCGATCCACCCACGCTTATTCCCCTCCTCCTCCTCCTACTCCTCTTCTTCTTTCTCTCTTTGCCTTCTCAAGACCAGTCTACACCAAAAAGGTGGGGGCCCTGAAAAAAAAAAACCCTCTCTTCTACAAGCACTGTCAATGCATTGCTTTACAGGGATCGAGTTAATAATAATAATACAAAAATAATACAAAAAATATTAATGCACAACATATATAAAAGCCAGCTTTGTGAGGAGAGTGTGCACATTCCACCAAGTTGTCCTAATCATCTCCAACTTGTAGGCACTGGGAGAAAGCGAGAAAAGACGCAAAGGATAGAGAAATCTTTGAGGAACAGTACTACTTACTCGTTTGGGTGTGTTTCTTCTACCATTTTCTCGTTTCACCTCAGGTAATGTACCACGGCGGTTGCATACTTTTCGCTCGTCATTCTTTCGCCGCGGCTCCTCCGATTCTGTCTCCAATTCCGCATAAATCCCCCCTGCGCCTTTGTGCGAGTGTCGGCTCTTTGGCTTGCCTTCGACTGGCTGTAGCTCCCGTCTTCTTTTCCTCACTTTTCCCCCTCCGGAGCCACCCAGTTTCTTCAGGATCGCAAATGCCCCCTTTTTTTTCCCCTTACAACTTTAATACCCCCATCGCCTTCAGTAGGTAACGTAGCCTATACAGACAGTTTAGTAGCCGAATCCAGCTCTTCTCTTCTATCCCCACCCTCCCTCCCTCCCCAAACACACACACACTCTCACACACACACGCGCGCAAAGGCAACACACTCCGTTTTTAAGTCCTAAGGCGCATGTTTTCACCGACGACTCCGGTTCCAGTTGTGCGTAAAAGAAGCGCGTCGTCGCTGTTGTTACCGAGGGGTGGCCCCGCTAGAGCCCCATCTCTCTCTACTCCATGTTGGATTGCAGGCAGCCGAGCTGCTCCAGCGACGCCGGGGGAAGGAGGAGGAGGAGGAGGTGGTGGTGGAGGGAGGAGGAGAGCGAGTGGGAGGAGGAGGGAAGGGGTTGCAGGGCGGAAGCGGTGACGTCGGTCTACATTTTGGTGGAGGGCCCACGATGGCTGCAAACCGTAGGGGCCCTTGATAAATCACCCCCCCCCCACCGCCACCATCAACTCCCTCCTTTCCCTTCTCCGGATCCCTGATTTCAAATCCGGGCATGTCAACCTTTGTTCATATAAATTTCTGTTGGAACACACACAGTGATCACTGAAAACTCACGACATGCAGTAATAATCCGTAATGTTTGTAACCAATTTCCTCATGAAATATTATGAAATTATCATTTTGTTCATTAGAGGAGGACACAGTGTAGTCTTTATAAACGGATGCATGTGCGACGAAACCAAAAAAAGATTAAAAGGATTTTCTGCTTAATCTCGTTAACTTTTCTTTTTTTAAACCATCATATCTGCGAGGGACTCTCAGGTAATCCACAGCAGCTGTATGCAGGCTCTTATCGCCTTTAGGGGGTGAACTAGTCCGCGGATTTAGCCTTTTAACACTTATTGATCTCCTGAAGTGTGTGTGTGTGTGTGTGTGTGTGTGTTTGGGGAGGAAGTTAGATGATTAGCCACTTTTGTTTGCGATGAGTGCTGCCAGATTTGTGTCCCTGCCTTTAACAGTTGCCAGCATTGTTTTCAGGTTCATGCCCGGGCAAAAAAAAAAAAAAAAAGTCAACGCAGTTTAAATCAAACCTGTGGTCCTGTGGCGCCACCAGCCGGTGATCCCTACATCCTACAATAATAACTCCTTTTTTTAAAAATTACATTAAACTGCAGAGCCTGTTTGATCATATATATCACACTAAGTCAGAGCTTGACACTGTTGATTGTTGTATTCAGCTAAAATAAGATAAGGGAGATTAGCAGGCACCCTCAATCAAAGCAGCAGCTGAGTGGATCATTGGCTTAACGGGCTCAACAGGAAACAACAGTCACTCACAGCCTGTCAGAGTACTTACAGATTCACTGCCAGGACAGATAGCTGCTAATTTTTAGATTAAAATGTTAGTTTATCAACATATAGAGGGCTGCAACATTCATCCAATCATCTGCAGATTCACTTCATTCCTACTGTGAAGGGATTAATTGATTATTAGCAGTAGAAACTGCACCAACCTTTGTGTGTTTTTTACTCTCTGTTTTCACTTTTTGTGTTGTTTTGGTTGACAAATACTCACACGTGTATAATATGTGTGCTATCTGCAGTTTACTGACTCACCCCGACCCTTTTTTTTTAACACACACATTTGATTTTTGTCTTCAGAAACGTTTGGATGGACCTTGGATGCTTCTTGTACATGGATCTGCGTGTTGGAGTTATCATTTAAAGATCCGGTGTGTAAGATTTAGAGGGATTTATTGGCATGCCATAAAAGTTTAATACAGACATTATTCATTATTTAATCATGATTGTGGACATGGGCCTATACTGCCACCGTGAGGTTTAAATGTGAAAATTCAGACTACAGTAAGTCTTGACTTCTTTTAAGAAACAGATTAGTATGCATGTACACCATCAGCTGTAATAGTACATAACATAGTTGTAATGAACTGTCCCATATTACGTGAACCTTCAGCTACAAGCTTGCAAAATAGATATAAAGATATGAATGATTTAAGAGAAAGCACATCTGTTTACTGGATTTTAAAACATCCAGACGTTCTTCGCTGGGTAGTTAAACCTGTTTTCGACTTGGAATTGACTTTTGCGTTTAATATATGAACTAAAAGACACAGCGACAATGTTCAAAAACATGTTTTTCAAGTTTGATTTGCATGTTAAGCGCTGTCTTTGTTTTTGCAACTAAGTGGGGATACTATTTTTACAAGACTGTCTGGTTTCTGTCAGTGTGTGTGTTGTTTTTGTGTCCTTACGCTGTCCTAATATTTGTTTTATGTTCTGTATGTACTCCATGCAACATAAATTTCCCCTCAGGGTATTGAAGGGTCATTTATCCAAAGCTCCCTTGTGTATATAAACAGTTAATGAGTCCACACACACAAAGTCGGCCTCCCATTCATCATCACTGGAGTAAACACGACAAATTCAGTGTAATTTTTCTGCTTCCAGCTCTGGGAGGCAGATTTTCATAATATCCTAATTTTTACAGTGATATCACATGATGTTTGCAGGGTCTTCAATAAAGACCACTGAGTCAAATTTATCATCTCATCATGCCTGGCTTTTTAACACATTTTCAACAGATGATTCAACATTTTTTTGTGGAAAATCAGGCACAAATTCACATTTTTATTCATCTTTAAACATACAGCATGTGGAGGCATGTCTTTAATGTGTGGGAAGTAGATGCCCAGTAACTGTTTCCTTTTCTGGAACTCTGTAACAGACTTCTTCATTTCACACGACTCTTTATACCCACAAGTACCTCTGACATACTAAAGCAGTAGAGGAAGTACATTTTTCACACCAATAGAAGGTGCAGTATGACTGAGAATGCAGAAGTGTTGCAGACATCTGTCTATTCTCCAGTCTTCTTATGTATTTACAAAAAACCAACACATTTATGCTCTCATACCCAAGCTGATATGGGACACTTGGGGTATTTACAATAGACAAGAGCCTATTTATTGCATATTCTTTTAAAATCATCCTTTAAAATGAATGCATGGAGGCATTTAATGACACGCAGATGGCTGTTCAATATATGTATGAACAGGGTTGACTGCCTTTGAAGTGTACCTGAATGTAAGCTTTACTATCATGTTTATGAATATTAATGCACTTAATGTTTATCATATGATGTGTTGCATGGCATCAGCTTATGAGGAACCTTTAAACATACTTCTGGTCATTGCTACAGTGCTCCATTAATAAAGACATCGTGGCAAATGAGGATGGCTCAGTCAAGCTCATTTGATTTGATAAATACATTAAATGTAGGTATCTAAAAGCATATGGCTCTGCTGTACGTAAAAGAGACGTAACATGATGTTATTTTGAATGGATTAAAAAAATATGAAGGATGATATCTTGACAGTGTCAGATATGTGACATCAGAATCACTTTTATTGGCCAGGTGTGTACGCACACAAGGCGACACATTGCTGTCAATGCACATACAGATATAGACATAATACAGCTAAAAAAAGACAAGGAGCTTCACAGATAAACACTATGCATTAATCACATGTATCACATTGCACTGTTGCACTTACTTAAAAGGCTATTTTTTACAGTTATATATAGATATAGATATGAACACTGCAACACTGCAATGTGATATGCAAGCAACAATAACATGTGTAGAATAAAGATGGTGCAGAGTGCAAACAATGCTGTCATAAATCTGGTGGATTATGTACATGAGGTAGATATTTAAGTGTATACAGCTTGCACAGCATGAGTGTGCACGAGTAAAAAAACTAAATGTAAACAATGAGAATAAATAATTTATCATTTGCATATCATTCTTATCAGTCTCATATAGATAAACAAATACCAATCAGCATGCCACTTCTTCATGCTTGTTGATCGTTATGGTCCTAAAACCAGCGTCAGTAACCGGGCTGGTGTGCAGGAGACCGTGATGAACCGTGGGATAGTAGTACACATCAAACATGTGACACAGGAGGGCCAGGGGCGTTTTCATTCATGTTGCTGTCTAACAACAGTTTACAAGATTAAAAAAAAAAAAACAAGTTTAATGCAGCTCGGAGCTAAAACTCTATATTTTAATGGGCTAGATAAGCGGTAGTGAGCCGGCTTACTTGTTACCTAACAAACCGAGTTTGCGCAGTGTGGTTGGAGAGCTAAACGAGCCAATGTTAGCTACCTGCTATGTGCAGCAGCTGCAACCTACATGAGGACTGCTACAGTCTGCACAAGGTAAGCTGGCTGTATTTGAATGAATCACACTGCAGTGTTCATTTACAAGCTCGTTTTTTTTTTTTTTTACAGTTGAAAGAAGTTAGGAAAATGAATCATAAACAACTTTGATGATTGATTAATTGTTTGTAATTGAACTCATCAGGGATGAAAGCCAAACATTCATTGTTTTGGGTGAGTGACTTTCTTTGTTTTCTATCACTGCAAATGGCTTGTTGACACAGAAAACAGACTTTTGGAGGTTTGTTTGGACAAAACAAACTAATTGACGTAATAACTTTTACTATAGAAACATTTTGATGCTTGTTTTTCCACTATTTTCTCACGTTTTATTGACTAAAAGATCAAATAATGCAGCAGATCAACAGATAAATCAACAACTGTTAGTTGTGACTTTATATAAGTTGCAGTATATGTTTGATTTGCTGACTTCCTCTCTCTCCTGTATTGTTCACTCTTCAGTGTGAGTGACTTGTGTATTTGCTGTGGTTGCTGTGAAATCTTAGAGTTCTGTTGTGCGAAACATGTTAAACACTGTGTGTATACATTTATGGTAGCCATACGGGACAAACATCAAACATTGCACACCATTTATTATAATACATCTGATATCTTTAACATGTGACTAGACACAAGATGTTGGAACCTATGGGGAAGTAGTTGTTCGAAACTGGCTTATTTAACTTCTTCAGAGCAGACATTGTCGCTTGTCCTAGTAGGAAAAGCACAGCTGTTAGTGTGTTAGTAATAATATTAACATGGATATGTTTTATTCACATATTCACAAGACTTAGCAGTGGTTAGCAAGAAGGCTCCTGGTTCGAACCTCGGCCTTTCTGTGTGGAGTCTGCATGTTCTCCCCGTGTCCGGCTTCCTCGCTCAGTCCAAAGACATGAACTTCATAGGTTAATTAGTGTGAATGTGAGTGTGAATGGTTGTTTGACTCTATATGTGCCCTGTGATGAGCTGGCGACTTGTCCAGGGTGTGCCATGCCAGCTGGGATAGGCTCCAGCCCCACCGTGACCCTGATGAGGATAAGCGGTTACAGATAACACATACAGTATAAGCTGTGACAGTGAGCAAACATGCACAATCGATTGTGCCATTGTTAATTTCATTATCTGTGCTTTCCTGCTGTGACGCGTCAAACTTTGTGGAAAAGGCCTCTTAATTGTCGCTTTTTACTCGTCACTTCTCCGGAAGGTGGGATTTCGTAGGACGTCTCTCGCTCTGTTGTACTCACTTTCTAGCAATTTTCACTCTTCACTACAGTGGCAGCGGCGGTTTTGAAATATGTGTTGTGTACGTGTTAGCATGTTGTTGTTCTGGTGTGTGAAACAATCTCCAAAATTTCAGATAAATTAGATACAAACTCGACAAAGCTTCTAGCACCCTTGTGAATTGTGGCGTAGATGTGGATTTTGGTATTGTCTTCCCACTAGTCTGAAAGAAGATATGCAATCCACTGACAGTATAGAGAATGGACTATGTAAGCTTGACGTCACCTGTAGGTTTCCGATGCGGCGTACTGAAGCTCAAAATATGCCGCTGCCATCTTGCCTGTCCTACCACTTTCTAAAAATCTGCAAAGATGTGGCTGATCAGCAGACCTAAGGTGGACTGAATGACGCCTGGTTGCTCAAACAAACCATCTGTAACAGCACCCACCTGTCAATCAAAGCGGTCATGTTGTTAATTCTGCATAACTTTAAGCCTTAATATAATCTGAACAGGTGAGTTGTATATAAATTCACCCTCAGTACAGTTGTCATGAACGGGAAAATTAGCTATAGAGACCAAAACAGTTTTTTGTACCAGGCTGTAAACATGTTTATTTCTGCTGTGAAGTTGGACATTTTAATGTGAGATTGAAATGTTCTGTAGCCAGCCTCAAGTGGCCGCTTGAGGAACTGCAGTTTTTGCCATTGATTTCCCTGCCACTCAGTCTCATAAAAGAAAAAAACTAGTGTAGAGGAGAAACGTTCAGACCTGTTGCAACTCAAATCTTTGGCACTCAGGGCATAGATGATGACGTCTGACAGTGATAATGATGCAAATTGGAAGAAAAAGGTGAATAATTGGCAAAATAAACATAAATACAATGCAAGTTGTTGACATTCACAACTTAAATATCAGACTTTTCGTCTCTTCGTCTACATCTTCCACAACATTTGTGCAGCAGCCTCAGTCTCACTGGTTAATACGTTGAAGTTTATAAGGGGGTCAATTTGTCTCTAATTCAAACCACACCACCACACCGTGCTCCCTCCTCACAGAGACCCCTCCTGAGTATCACAAAACATTCATCAGCCCTGACTCCCTGACCTCTCTGCATCCCCCTGCCCCCCTACAACCCCACAGCCAATCAGAATCAAACCAGACAGCGTCTCTCTGTCTGTAACTTTTGTACATGTACATAAGAGCCTCCTTTCCCCCTTTAGGAGTGCGTACAGCCCCTCTTCCTCTCTCCCACCCCCCTATCACAACACTCCACATCCAGGTGATAAATGAGGTCGCCCCACTGTGTGGTATCAGGTCAAAGGTCGACCTAACAGTTCTTGTGGGGTTTTGGGGGCAAATTGAAGTCACTGAGACGTTGGTTACTGATCCGGTCAGACTGCTGCCTTGCTTCCTGACAACTGTGTGCCAGTCTGGTCCAGCAGAGGGAGACAGAGACTCACATGACTGCTCATTTCATCCCAGAATAATCAAAGTGTTTCTCACAGTTAGTATAAAAGAGGTTCTATAAAAATCAAAACGAGAAAAGCCGTTTTAGCTTCTCTTCTTCGACATAATGAAACACTTACTGTAGCGATAGTTATTGGACAACCAGTCTTCCTACTACAGCTGAAAAGTTTGGTTGATCTTTGCTTGTGATGAAAACACTAATAAACATTCATCTGTTTGCGCAATTAAAAGCTGCAAATCAGTCAGTGTGTTCCCGTCCCGATGGAGGTTTGCTGGCCTCAGACTGAGCTGCATGTTGCTGGAAGATGTTCAGAGAATCCTGTTTCAACTCGGATGTCATTCGTCACTTTGTCGGCTGACAGAAAATTATGAAGAATTAACATTTTTTAAGCAGAAATACCCATAATACCAGCCTCTCAGTTGTTAGCGTTACCTTAGAGACTTGTGAGTAAGTAACTGAACAAATGATTAATCATACCGAGCACGAGCGTTAGTTAGGGACAGCACATCAGAAAATGCTTGTATGTGCCATGTTGGAGGGGGGTATATATGTGTGTGTGTGTGTGTGCCTGTGTTCCTGTGTGTGTGTATGCAAGGTCAACATTGGGGTCATCAGTGTTTAGTCTGTTTTTCTCCAGAGTGGCGACTCCAGCTTTCTGTTCGCATTGCAGAGATTTATAGCTGTACCTTCTCAACAAAGACCTTCTTGGTGATGTGTAAAAACACTGACATACACATACATGCGGCGCACACACACACACACACACAAACACACCCGTGTTCAATATGAATCCTCGCAGTGTAATCGAAATAAAGACACACGATGGAATAAAAGCAACAAATAGATCAGTGTGAAATTGATTTTGATACCTTAGTAAGACCTGAAATTATGGTGAAACACTCTTTGGAAACCCCGAAGACTGAGCAAAAATACATGAAATACACTTTAAACACCCCCTGCTTGCAATGGTGTCATCAAATTTAATAACATTAAATCTTCTTAATCCCAAATAACACAATTACCTACACCCTCACTTCCATATCCAAGTTTACTCATGTCCAACTCAGCCCCCAAAAGCTTGCAGTAAACTATCAAAATACACACACACACACACACACACACACACACACACACAAACACACACACACACACACACACACACAGCTTGGCCTCCATGGCTCCAGCAGGCGTAGTAATGGTTCTGGGAGCCAGACTCCAGTCTCCGTCGCCAGGCCCCGGCTCCAGCCCCTCCGTGTGCGACAGCAATTTCCTAAAGAATCCACAGCAAGCGCAACACTTCTTCTTTTATTTTTACAAAAACACCACTGACCCCCACCAACACACACTAACACACACACACACACACACGAACCAACGACCACTTCTGAGAAACACAGAACAGTCACTTGCAATTACAACTCATCCAAGAGTATGATATACAGTCCTGTCAAATAGCCAGCAGGCCCACAAGGGAAGCAAAGGGGTCATTTTTATTTTTATTTTTCTTGTTTGACCGTACCCAGTCTGTCTATCTCTGCCTCGTTCGTAGACTTACATACATACGTCTGCTCTGAGATAGATAGAAATACACCAATACTCATTTTTCAATTAAAATAAAAGAATCAAACGGGGATTTTCTTGTTAAACTCATCTGTCATCCTCTGCTGTTAGCTGTGTTTTGGCTCATTTTCAGCCTTGGCCCAGTTCTCTGCTCGCACTAAATGAAATGCAGTTTTAATGAGTTGTGTCCAGTTCATCCAGTGTGTGATTCAGTTCTCACACTGAACAATATTTAGAGGCATCACGGGGTTATATTTTCAAATAATTCACAAGTTTTCTACTTTTTATCACAATAATCCTCTTAGATTAATCTTGTGACCCCTTAAAGGGGTCTTGATCCCTAATTTGGGCACCATTAATTTTCTTTGCCGTATCTGTTTTATAGGCTGGAAGCAGACACAAGGTTGTAATATTGTCTCTAGTCTTCATATTGCATCAAAACAGTCCAGATGTAAAGAAAAAATAGTTTCAATGAAGCTTTACTGTCAATATTAAAGGCCCAAATGGTATTAAAAGTCATTTTCAAAAATGATATACAATTGCTGATTGCTTATCTACACTGATGGAAAGCCCTGTCACATGTTAGGCTATCGTGTTACACACATCAGAAGGCCCAAACATTTGCAATTATTCATGACAGATCTGACATAAACAGCTTATCATCTCTGTCTAAAGCCTGCCGTAAACAAATCCACTGGTGATCAACCAACCTGACTTAATCTCCCACTTAGACTTCCAAACAAACCCACACAGACCTGCGTGTGCACACACACACACACACACACGCACGCACACATGCGCACACACGGTTCACAGATCTTAAGTCTCGAGTCCGTCAGCAGCGAACAAGCAGAAGTTTATGAGATTAGACGTTTGGCATCAACTATCAAAGCGAGCAACAGCAGAAACAGTGTTCCTTTTAAAAAAAGGGATCTGTGTGTCTTTCTGTGCATGTGTGTGTGTGTGTGTGTGAGAGAGAGGTGGTGTGTGTGGCCCCATCTAAACAAGCCCCAACAGCCCCTTTGTTGGCGAGTTGCTCCAGGAGAGCGTGTTGATGGAACCGCATCGATGTTCGGATTAGGGCACGCCTCCGTGATCAAGTGCTCAAACACTAGATAAGAGCGACAGAAACACCCTTTAATCCCGGCTAACCCTTTTCTAAATAGGACGGGATCCTACGGGGCTCACTGGAGGGGAGGAGGGCTTTAAAGAGTGGCCCAAAGTTGAGCTTCAATGTGGTATGGATACTTAGAGTTATTTCATCGCGAATGGCAGAAAGTGAAGAAATATTTGATTGACACAAGAGTTAGATGAGGAGAATGATAAAACAGCTGGTGTAGCTCTGTCCAAAGGTAATATCTGCTGATCAGCACCTCTAAAGCTCACCAATGAAACTGTAATGTGAAAAGCAGTCATGTTATGATGGATTATGTGCTCTTTCCCACTTTCCCTGAATCAGAAATTAATAAATGTTTTAGGATTGACCTTTTTTTATGCATTTGTTGTAATCTGAAGTTATGTTAAACAGCAATATAATGCTATCTTGGCTCAAGTTTTGAGTGTCTATTCAAATACAAATACAAGTTACGAAACATACAGATAAATGATACGAGGGAGCTAAATGTGGAAGAGTTAATAAATAATCGATGAACAAACTACAAAAAGGGCGAGATAAAAACATACACCAACAGCGACAATGGTTTAAAGGACAACACTGCGTGGCATTTAGCCATCGAACTGCAGAGGAGTGAGCAATTTAGAGTAAGCATGTACAACATGATGCTGATGCTGAGAAAATTCACCTGCATGAATATGTCCAGAAGAAGCCAAAATACTCGCTGCTTTGTGGAGGATTTGTTGGTCACAAAATGTTTATGGGATCAAATAATCATGATCCATTTCTCATCCAGGAATTGAGCAAAACTAAGTAAATAAAGCGAGGGCTGTTGAGGAGCCCGCCTTTTCCCATGCTTTGTCTGAGGGGAGGGCCAAAGTCTCTGTTTGAGAACCCCAAGTCTGAAGCAGTTGCAATAGTTTTCCAATAGCATCGCACAACGCTCATTCGAAATACGTTCAGCCTTATATTAATCGGTCACATCTGAGTGGCTAGAAAGAACGAACTCTAGATGATCGTCCTAGCAACAGTCAGCTCTGTCTCTTTTCAAAGACGGTTTTTGGCGTCAGATGTTCTCCTTGATCTTTCTCCGGTCGTCCACTGACGTCTGCTCAATATCTTTTGGTTTTGGCTCGGTGTTCACAGATAGCTGATGTTGTCTGTTTTCAGGTGTTCGTTCAGGTTCCTCCAGATTTCCTCTTGTCTTTAGGGTATATATCGGAAGAGATTTTAAGTTGTCGAATGGTTCGTGGTAAGTGCTGACTCAGCCTACCATCTTTCACATGACATTTGACATCAAGGAATTAATCATGAAGCTCTACTTAGGTGAGATTAGGAAAGGATTGTGATCAAGAGGACTGATAGGATTGTGATTGTGGTTGAAGCAAACCCATGTTGAACGTTGAACCCCAGCCAAACAACTTATAAGTCTCACCTCCTCATTGTTTTTCTGGATGTTAGGGTTTCCCACTTTGACAGTGAACAAAAACGGCTCATTTTAAGGCGTTTAGACAAACAAAAGATGCTTTAGTTTTCATCAGATGACTGCATTAACATCGTAAGAAGTTTCATATCAGGGTACAGAAGCTAAATGCAGCTCCAGAAAGTTGTTCTGGTATTGTGGCTTACAATCATGTCTTTCAAATCTCTTCGACCATCCAGCGCTTCTGAAGCCACTACTTTTTCCACTATAGGTGAGAAATGACAGGAGGAAACTGCACACTCGATTACAGGTATCGGTGTGTGTTAGGTATTTTTTCACAGGATAGAAGAAATGCCCCCCAAAAAAAGGAAACGTCCATTCATTCCCAACGTTCGGTATCTCTCTCTATTTTCATTTTCACCCCTAGTTTCGCACGATTGTGCCACATAACTGTTAAAATTGGATGTTAAAATACCTTTGCTTTAGCAACCTGTCAGCTCCAGGCTGATGCGTGAAAAGGTAATACAAGCCAGGCTTCTCACTGAGGACCCCCCCACCCACC
The DNA here is from genome assembly GCA_036365135.1 of Miichthys miiuy. NCBI lineage: Eukaryota > Metazoa > Chordata > Actinopteri > Sciaenidae > Miichthys > Miichthys miiuy. The sequence goes on from CM071613.1 coordinate 21,328,099, forward strand.
TTACCTTTCTTACTGCTTCAGTAACTTCACCAAATTCACACTATCCTTCTCCAAACCATCCTAAACCAACGAAGACCACAACCCAAGTGTTTTAACACCTCATTAGAGGAAAACAATCCTGCTGGTGCTCTTCATTAGTAACACTCAAGGTGATGGACCGTTTATTTTTCTGGTTGCCAGGGTGACAAAATTTCCAAAGAACAGGATGTAAAAAATAATAAATGTGATAAATTTATTACCCACCGGTATCACATCTACGGCAAGGAATCTACAGGGAACAGTTACACCTTACGATGTTATTCAGTACAATAACCCTGCAATAAATATTTATATTTAAACATTTTAGGTTAGTCTATTGATTTAATCAGCAACTATTTTGATAATTGGTTTATTATTTGAGTAATTTTTCATCCTTTTGTTTCTCCAGTGTAATGATCTCCTACTTTTCTGTTTTATATGATTGTACATTTGGTGGTTTAGGACTGACGTCACCTTGGACTGTGGGAAATGATTGGTCAACATTTGACTGATTTAAATAAATAAATAAAGAAAGAAAGAAAGAAAGAAAGAAAGAAAGAAAGAAAGAAAGAAAGAAAGAAAGAAAGAAAGAAAGAATAATCGACAATTAAGATTGTTAGTGATTTTTGTGAAACTGTGGTATCTATAATAGGATATTTTGTGAAGCCGTGTTTCCATAAACATCCTCATTTTCACAAAAATCCTTTTATGCTCACTTGTTTTTCCTTTTTGAAAAGATTGAGGGTGAATTGAAGTTCTGATGTAGTGAACGTTTAACTAGTATAACTGATGATCGGCTGTTTTCGCTCTGAAAGTCTCCTCATCGCACCCATGACTCTGTAATCCTTCTACAAAGATCTGATGATGATAATAATAAGAACTTTATTTATATAGCACCTTTGAAAAAAACAGAGTGATAAAAGGACAATCAATAAAAAATAGAAGATTAAGACATAAAAAGATAAAAATTAAAGAAATAAAAGATAAAAACAGACGACATGATGTAACCTTCACATTAATGCATGAGACAAACAGAAATGTCTTATTTACATCCTGTTTTCTGCATTTTTTTTCCACCGATTGTGGTCCGACTGGCACAGAATTGGTGTTACATACTGCTTATGAACTCCTAATATGAGTATATATATATTTATAATGGTAGTGGATGGAGAAAAAAAAGCATTTCTTGTTAAAACTTGCATTACATTTGTGTGGAAACAGCTACTGTTGCATCCACATCCCCCTTTTTTTAACGCTTTCTTGTGTTTGGTCTGTCTCACCTTTGTTTACCCAGAAGTTGTTCCAAGCTAAGCGGCAGCTTTGCACCTGAGTGGTGAGGAGCTAGCTCTTGTGAACTAACTCAGACTTTGATGTTTTTTTTTTGCTGTCGAGGTTTGACCACGTCAAACCTTTGCTGCTTTCTTTTTGGACACAGAAGCAGACTGATGTGCTAACTGCTGTGTGGATCAAGGCGCCCTTGAGCAAGGCTTTAAGACAAAACCGAGCCCTCTTATTCATTTGAATCTGACAAAAAAGTCGAACCGAGCTCAAATCCTGCTGCAGCGTGACACTGTCTGGCATGGCGCTGTGTTGGCCAATCAAAAATGTGAATGTCCTACTGTTTACCCCTCCTATATAATCCTGGTCTGGTATGAACTCCTGTCAGTCTGTGGTTGTGTGTAACTGTTAAACTTTAAGGCTGCATTAAAAATTACTAACAAAGCTCATGGTTAATATCCGAGTTAACTAACGATGCGAACAAAGGATTTATTTATTTTGTTTTTTTATAGGCACGCCTCGCACCTTCTAAACTCATCGACTTGAAACACTCAATTAGGATGACCCGAGCTGTTGACAAGAAAAGCAGCAAGTCATTACATCTCAAACATGACAACCCCTGAGCGCCCTCACAAACGAGGATTGTTAATTCCTGCGTCTAGATTAAAAACACCTGTTGGTAAACAAGACAATTATTCTGTTCGGTCCAATGGGGAGCGATGCGTTAATCATACATGCATCCTCCCCTGTTAAAAGGCAACCTGATATTCCCCCACTGAATTCTCACTGATTAACTCGATACTCCTGACTGTTTAAAATTCATCCCACCAATGGGCAAAAAAAAAACTGATCTCGTGTGTGTGTGTGTGTGTGTGTACGTGTGTGTGCATGTCTGTGTGTGTGTGTACAATTGTGTTCTTTGCCCAAGATCCTGGAAAGTGTATGCATAAAATATCCCAGTCCCTGGCGTCAGCACAATTAGCTGTTAAATAAAACACCTACTCCTCAACGCTTTTGCAACATTTTAATTAGACAAACCAGCTGAAGTGAGGGCTCGTTTTAGTAAAATAAACAGCCCTGTTTGCCAAGAAAAGGCTCCCTGGAGGGAAAGGCACTAAGTGAGGTTGCTTGGGGCAGGAAATGGAGAGAGAGCAGCAGTTTACCCGAAGAGCTAAAAGATGTTTGTTTCTTGGAAAAAAAGAGAAAATGTTTGAACACTTCTTTAAGCCGCCGGTGTTTACCTTCTCCATCTTTGTACCACCCGTGGATCAGTAGCGTCTTTATGTCGTCTCACACCCATGTTGATCTGGCTCATAACAGATACTTAGATTACATTGCAGGCCCCTGAAGAATAATTTGAACTCTCAGTGTCGATGAATACCTAAAAATATCTGAGAAATTTAAGCTGCGTCATGTGTAATGAAATATAAAATTAAATTTTAACAGACCTTTTTAAGAACCAGTGTGTCGGATCGAGGGTGGCAGAAATGGAATATAATTTACATAACTATTATTACTACTACCACATAACTGAGCTGTTTTTATTAGTGTTTAATCACCTGAAAATAAGAATCGATGTAACTGACTTTGTATTATTATCCCAGCTGTGTTTATATTGAAATAAGTTTGACATGTCGTCATGTCTTTAAGCTGAAAGAAATATAAGAACTCATTACTGTATTTAGTAAGCTTTTCTTGTATTATAAATATATTTTCTGGACATTTTTATGCTTTATTAGACAGCCAGAGAGAGAGAGAGAGAGACTGGAAATTTAGAGAGAGGGGTAGACATGCAGGAGAGGCTCCGGGCTGGGCTTGAACCCGGGTCACTACAGTCAGGACTTTAGCCTTGATACATGGGGGGTGCATGGGTACTTTTTAAAATCTGTATGTTCACCATTATTCCTGTCCCTGATATTTAAGTATTGTACGAAGCAAGTTTGTGAGAACGTTAAACTAAACACGGCCACTGCTTTAGAGAGCGTCACTGCATTGAGGGACTAGGAGGAGGGATGCAGTCAAGAGTATCAGCAGTGGTGTGTACTCACCTAAAGATAGACCAGTAGAGTTTACACATTGTCCTTTAACCTCTGCCGCTTGACTTCAGTGAGTAAGGACCATTATGAAATCAACGTCAGCCACAGAAGAGGTGCAGACGGGTGAGACGGCTACATGATTATGCATTTTGAGTGAAGTATTCCTTATTTCTGACTCCATCCATTCATGAAAAATTAGACTGTAAATTAAACATTGGGCCCTCTCACATTCACAGTATGTCATTTTATTATTTTTGCAGAAGTTTTGTACTTGAGGAGTTGTAATCTTCTGTGCACTTGAGTAACAAATCAAAACAAAAAGTTCTTCGCTTGCGTCGGACCCTTTAGCGCTCCGTCCACCTCCACCTAACAGAGGACGTTTAATGTTGTGTAACTCGGCCGAGCTGCATTGAGCTGAAATGCACTAAACTAGAGGAAGTTGATATTTTGAGACGGAGTTGCTCCCTCTGCCGTAACCGCTCAGGTTGACATGTTCTGAAAGCAGTTGCCGTAACATTTAGTCTCCATTAGGAGCCATGCGCCTGTTCCAGGTTACATTTCCTGTCTCAACATCTGCTTTTTTCACCAATGTCTTGAGAGGTAAAGAAGAAATTCCCCAGAAATGCTGGAGCCTCCAAACATTTCTTTTCTTCTTTTTGTTCGGATGCATTTAAAACACACACAGTTCGTGCCCTTTACTTATTTGCTTTCACACATCAGGGAGTGGCTCTGCTTTATTGTCATAATGTTTCCTGATGAGATTTCTCCTGCCCTTACCCTCATTCATCTTCCTCCTTCCTGCTTCTCCACTGAGTTGTCCAGCTGTGGAAAAAGATGTTGTCTCTTTGTTTCCGTGCTGTATTTCTTGTGTTTCAGCCAATTAATTACACTTTTCATGCCTCTCTTGCGTCTCTCCTCATTCTTTGTCCTCTCCAACTCTTGCACTTTCTTTTTTAAACATGTCATATCACTGTTCTCCATCTCTTGTCAGCCATTCTCACTCCTTTGCTCCATAGAGAGTGTCATTCTCAACATTTTTTCCCAAAGACTTTCAGTCTTGCATTCCCATTTCTCTCTCTCTCTCTCTCTTTTTTTCTTTTTTCTTTTCTCCAGACTTCTCCTTGACGTGACAACTGGCATTCTGTCATATCTGTAATCACGTTGTCGGGGCCATTTTCAAACATTGTCAATCGTTTTGTCCCGTTGAGGCTCTAAGGTGGGAAACATGTCCAAGAATCAACCGAGGGTATTGTCAACACATTTGTAAGAGAGTATCTTACATTATCATGGGCATTTTTGACTTGTGTGTGTGTGTGTGTGTGTGTGTGTGCAAGAGGATTGCAGAAATACAGTGTATTTGTGTAAATATGTGTAATTTATTGTTGCGTTAGGAATATGCAGTCCAGTTCTGTGTTTCTTATGACACCAAAGCGCGTTTGTATGTCGGTATTTGTGCACGCAAGCAAAACTGAATAGGAAACAGGGAATTCCTGCACTTTCACCCATAACCTGAAGTAGTCGCAGTACATCCAGCCATCCAGATTGTGGATAAGAATGATAATTCAGGCTCTCTGTGGACTCAGCTGGCTACTCAGTGCTGAAGTGTCCTTGAGCAAGACGCTCAACATGCTCCAGGGTTAACACGCCGCAGTCCTCTCATTACACAACTTGTACCATGAGGCTAAACACGCTCTTTACTTATACATGATGCTATGATGCTGATTGTCTTTCACTCTCCATTGCAGAGAAATGTGTTCGCATCATGTCCACTGGGGGGCAGTATAACCCCAGTGGTGAGCCACTGGTCGGCCAGCAAGAACTCCCCCTGGATGTCCTCAAGTTTAGTGTTGGCCTCTGAGGGACCAAGTGGAGGGGAAAGTCACCTACACCAAGTAAGTAAGTGTAACAAGTATGTCAACCTTTTTTTTTTTTTTTTTTTTTTTTTGAAATTTGATTTAATTTGAAATTAAAAAACTGTCACCTGTTATGAATGAAAGCAATAATTTTGAAATGGGTCAGAAAGTGTGAATAACCTGTAAGTTACAGTAATTCTGCAAAATAAAACAAATTACTCTGGTTCTCTGGAGAGGACGGAACGGACACAGTCATGTCTGGTCTGTGTAGATTAGTTCAAGTTGAGTTTTTAATATCAGAAGATGTTTCTCACGGCTTCTTTTAGATGTTATTAGTTAGTCGACAGTTCGGGCAGAGAGGAAAGATGATTTGAGATGCGTAAACAACTTATATTAGCCTCTAACTCTGAGAAGATCAGACGTGATGGCGAAAGAGATGCACAACTTTTGTACACAAAAAAATAATGCGGTTATTTTATTTGTTGATTTTTGTATCTTTAGATTGAACCTCCTGGAGTATCTAGTAAAATAATTTCCTTCTTTCTTTCCTTACTTGCTCCCTCTCCACTTCTACCTTCTCAGTTCTCAGCGTTCGGCGAGCGTGTCTCGTATCTTTGCTGCAGCTATTTACGGCCACATAATACCAGCTAGATAAACTCTTTTGATGTGCCGCAATCTCAGATCTCTTCCACCGCCGTCTTTGATGGGAATAGGTTTAGACATGGCAATCAAGACGTATTCACGTGAAGGGCATTGATTGATTCTTAGATTATCTCTCAACACAAAGTTTAGATTTTCTTTTTAAAAGGGGTTTATTTTGAACACGGTCACAATCAGCTGTGTTTTCAGACAAAAATAGTTTCCATGATGTGAATTAGCTACACAGACAAAGTTGTAGTAAAGTGAACTCGATCTTGGAGTTCAGGGGCTGCCCAAAGAAGGTTTGTGACCTTCTTAGAAATGAATTGTGGCCCTCTGAGAGCCTCTAAAGTGTAATAAGATGTTCTATTTTGCTGGTTTTTATTTCGTCTTAACCGTTTTTGAGTGATTTAGTGATTTTGAGAGTGCTTTGCAGGATTACCAGGCAGCTTCGAGATACGTTTTGACACTGTAAAATCGACACGAAGATGGAAAATTGGTTCAGGAACTACCCAACAATTATTGTGCAGAAATTTCTCTCAGTGGCGGCGACGCAGAGACAAGCACAATCTACACTCATACACCCTAAACAGGCTATTCATATAGGAAAAAACACAGCTGCTTACAGAGGCCAAAAGGCATGACACATAACAGACAACATGATAGTCGTATCAAGCTGCAAGTGAAGGTTCAGCATCCAGTGACAGATATTGTTTTTCAATACTGTGTTTCCTGAGAGAGAGTGAGAGAGAGAGATAGGGGTGTGTGATAGTTCGTCAGTCCAAACAGAGTCATAAAGCGCTGCATGGTTAAGCCTGATGAATTAATAACAGGGAGGCAGATGGGTCCCAGGGGCACTGTGGGAGCAGAGCAGCATGGAGAGCAGAGAGAACACACGTTGATATCACACACACACACACACACATACATGCACGCACTTTTCTAGGTCTGTATGCATCCATATAAACAGTCAGACACTCATTTGCATCAATATAAAGTGTAGGACGGAGAGACACATGCATGTCCTGAATACAGACAGATACTCGCTCTAATCGCTCAAGGTTGAGGTGAATCAGACATTTCATTCATGACTCGTGTCTTCCTTTTCAAAGATCTGACCCTCCACTTTGTTTACTCGACACGTAATTACAATCACACCAATTCTTACATTGATGAAAGTGTTGATCGTCATCTGTTGATGCTTTTGCAGGCCCCTAATGAAGGCTAGCCGAGGTCAAAACATTGATGAATAAACCCATCAAAAAGCATCGATGTAGCACGGAGGTGTATTTTTCATGTTAATTGTTTTGCCTTTTGCATCCAGGCTCGACGTTTCAGTTCTGTGTGTATGTGGGTATTTCTCCGCTCTGCTACTGTACCCTTTATGTGTGAGAATGAGTGAGTGCAGCTGGTACTCGGGTCTAATGATCGGCATCTGAATCACTTTAATTGCCAAGTTCAATTAAAGCTGCTTGGGGTTACAATTTATTGTTGTTAAGATGCACCAGTCTTATCAGGCTAAATCATAAAGTGGGGCTCCCATTACACTCTTATTTTCTAATTAGCTCCTACTTTCCCTTCACGACCTGGTTGTTTTCCATCTTGCTGACTACCCCGGTACTGTTTAGGAACAAGTAACCGTGGTTGAAGGCTCAAACACATGCTGCAATATTTTAAAGCGAGACGCATAAAAACAGAACAAACTAAAGGAAATGTATAAACGACGTCAGCTGTTTGTAGGTTTAAAGAAAGCTGTGTGTCCTAACATTTCTCTGCAGATAATTTAGATTACGTAACAGGATTTCTGTTGAATACAGAATACAGGCATCACATCCTGATATTTCAACCTGTGCGTATGCCAAATAGCCCCATGCTGCTTTAACTGTGACTAACTTCTAAAGAATTACACTCCAGCTGCAGAATATGGTGTAATACATACAATGGACTCACCAAGGCACTAATGTAGCGTAATGGCGGTTGTGGGCGCGAGCTGATGACACACCAGAATGAGGTGCCAGCGGAGGCTGTGTGGTAATTTACGATGGGCAGACAGGTCAAGGTTGCCATGTAATCTTCTGTCTGATGGAAAGCAATAAGTGTGTGTGCGTGTAGTAAGAGGGAAGTAGATGGTGTACGTGTGTGTGTGTGTGTACTATGGAAAGAAATTAACTTTTGGGGCACTGGTGTTGTCTTTAGGGGCGGATGTTTGATCTTTTCAGGGGGATTGTATCATGTATAGTGATTTGAGTTCTACTCTTTTAATGATCGCTGATAAAATTGCTTATGTAATCTTGCTTTCTGAGTAAAACACATTTTTTCATCAAAACACAATATCTGGGCATAGACTACGATAAAACACTCTGGTTTATTTTACATGCAAGGCTTGGACAACTATAAAAAAATGAGTCAGTTCAGGTTTAGTCCAAGTCAAATCCTCTAACATTTGATTGGAATCACAGTAAACTTGAACTGGAACCCCGTAATTTCTAATCCTGGCATCGACAGCACAGTTACACTAAAGGCTTTATGATGATGATGATGATGATGAGAGGATTTGATTTTACTGGTATGAATTGCACTTTTTGGAGGCTTCTCATCACATAAATCTGGTAAATTTTGGTTGCAAAACTAATTTGCATTTTAAATGGCATTGCAATTTTGCTGTCAAAACGGTCCAAAGCAATCAATACAAAGCTTCACTGCAAAAACATTGGTTAAAGTTGCCTCTTTGTGTTTTCCTGGACAGTGTTTCCCTGTTGAGCTTGAGCAGGTCCGCTTAATTTCATTTATATAATAGACTGCTGAAGCCTTTTTATCGTTAAATTAACATTTGAATGTATTTTTACACAAAGTGAGGACTGTGGATTTTGTTCTTCAATACTTGGATTCAAAGTGGATCCTTTAAATGACCTCTGTGTACGGTAGGAATGATTGTAGCGAGTGAAACCTGTTTTCAGTGTTCCTAAGTTGTGAGCCCGTCCTTTAAAACTCCATATTAATAAAAAACTGCGTTCACGGTACATGTTTTTGTATGTTTATTTCCTCGCTTCCATGTTTCCTAGCTAATCAGATCACATCTCGAGGTCTCCTGCCTCGGTCCTTCACTCACCAGCGCTCCTCACCTAACTTGCTCTCACTTCCCTTGTGCCATTTAACGGAGGAGCGGATCTCAGCTCGGTAATGACAAATTAATCCTCTCGGAAACAAAACAAAATATCTATATTTCATCGGGCTGTGGTGAGGGTCGTTTAGCGTTGTCACAACAAGTTACGTGTTAAAAGGCCTTTGCTCTATCTTTGGCTTCTCAGCGCGCCAAGTTGAATAATTGAAAATATTTTCACTGACTGTCAGACCGGGAGATGTGGAGCCGAGGCACCATCTCTGCGAGTCTCGCAGCTTCTTGTCTCTTGTTTTCTTAAGCCCTGACATGGCGTTGCTGCATGCCTCTATGTTGGCGTGTGGGTGATTTCTCAGTTGGGTTATACATGGCATGAGTGTGGGAATGTACTGAGGCTGCCCTGGCTTTGGCTTAGCCAGCCAAAAGTCTCCGCACAGCCTTGGATAAATATGGATGGGCAAATAAAAAGCATACAGATGAACAGTATGAAGTAGGCAAAGCAGGGAATATACTCTGGCACATAGACAGCTGGATGTAAAGAACACCACCGGCACATGCACACACGATCACAGAAACTCTGCTGCACAGAACCTGCATGTCTGTGAGTCTGTATTTGGGCTGTCAGGCCGATGGCAATCATGCATGTATGCATTTGTGTGCATTGTTTATGTGACTGTGCCAGTTTCTGTATGTGTATGCATATGCTTGTGTGTGTGTATGTGTGTGTGTGTTGGCTGCCAAACGTGGAGAAGAGGAAGAGGCTAGATGGTTGGAGGGGGTGTTTATTTATTCATTACCCAGCGGCCTCCGTGGTTTCAGGGGGACATGGCAACACTTGTCCTGCGCCCTTTAGCACTGGTCTGTTTGTGGCCTGCTCTGGCCCTGCCAAAGCCTTCAGCCCTCACCTCCTCTGCTCTCCTCTGTTCCCCTCTGCTTTTTATTCTTCTCCATGGTTAAGCTTCACTGTTGTTTGTCTTATATATTGTGCCTTCCTTTCTTTCTGCTCCCGTAAAGACTTGTAACACACAATTCCTGGTAAACCGCAACATTTTTACATTTTAAATGTTTGTGCTGATTGTACAAGATATAGCATGTTTGGATAGATTAGACTGTATGTCAGAGATTAACAGACATTATTAGACAGCATGCTCGATCACGCTCATGTACTTCACTTTGTTTCTCTCCAAATAGTACCTGTACTGCTAAGTGTCAGTGTGTGAACTTGTAGTTGAGATAAATGGCGCAGAGACTTTTCATTTGTCCTCAGGGGGAAAATGTGTGTGTCTGTGTTTGCTAATAGTCTCACCTTCCACATCAGCAACTGTCTCAGGGATGCACACCTCTTCCAGAAAAGGTCACACACACAAAGAAATGCATGCACGCTTGTACTTCGATCCTCAAGGCGCCAGCATACTCCATCCGAACTGAAAGTCAGAAGGTCCAATAAGCTTTCGGAAACCGCTCCTCCCACACCTTTCCAGCCCTGTGTCCGACAATTTTTGTAATTTTCCAAAAACAACAGTCCAGCATTCCCACGCACTCCCGCAGTGATTGGCCAGCTATGCGGAGGTGAGAATGGAGCCAAGACTTCGCTCTCCCAAGCTCTCTCCTATACAGTATCACCCACCCTCACTCAATCTGATGCAGGATCTCGTTTTACAATATTGTTCTCACACTAAAGGTCTAAACACACACACACATATAACTTAGTTTAACATAAAATACAAAGAATATTATATTGGAAACAGACACAAACGCATAACATAACGTAAGCTCACGCTGTGCTCTGCATGACCCGACTGGGTTAATCTCCCCCATGGTGGGCGATCATCGATTCCAATAACAAAAGAACTGAGCCAGGCACACATCTCGGTCCTGACCCTTCCCTTCGTGCTCGGCCCAAGCTCGTGTTCAAACCCCAACCCGATCAATGGCCATACTAGGGGATCAATTTCTCAGGCTTTAGGATCTCAGATGTGATATGGCATTACTTAGGCTGGGTGGCGTATAAAGGAGCCTGGACAGGCTGATGCTTCAAAGCCTTTTTTGGTTGTCCTCATCAGTCGAAATCAAGATTCAGATTGGTGCGAAGAGATGAGAGGGGTTTTCTGAAGCAAGTTTGATTGGCGCAGTCACCTTTTGATGGATTGTTACTGAGCTTGTTTGGCGAGGTGATCATTTGTGAAGTAAGTTTGTGATCAAAGTGTTTTTTTTTTTATTTACAATTTCCTCTCTATCTTTATTGATAAGCGGTGACGTAAGTCAATCAGTCTCTGTAATTATATTTATCTATTGAGCCATGGTGGCTATCAGTGTTTATACCAACGGCTTCAAAGAAACAGCTGTTGCTGGAAACATAAAACACACTTCCTGTGTGTAGACATTAAACAGCGTCTTTATTATTGTTATTTGGAAGCAACCAATCTCCAACACATTTATGATAGCGCTGTCGTTTGGGACCAATCAAAGATGAAACACAAGAGTCTACAGCCACGCTAACGGCTCGGTGTGCTATAGTGGTGCTCTGTGCTAAATGCTAACATGTTTAGCAGGTATAATACTTAACCTAACTATCTTAATTTAGTGTGTTAGTGCAATTGGTGCTAAACACAAAGGACAGCTGTGGCTACTGGGAATTTCTTTGGTTTTGCTGGTATTTTAAGTTATTACCCAACGCATCCAACAGTTACCAAGAAATTTACTGAAAACCACAAATGTCAACCTCGTGGTTGGCTAAAGTAAAAGTCAGATGATCACCAAAGTCAGTATCATTCATTGTCTGGGAACCACAAATGTCTGTACAAACATTTGTGTCAGTCTGTCCAGTGGATGTTGAGATATTTCACTGGATAAGTGATAACTTTGACCTTCTGGTGGCGCTAGATGAAAAGTCAGGGGATCACCAAAGTGAATATAATCCATCTTCTGGACACCATGGATATCTGTCCCAAATATCAAGGCAGTTCATCCTACGCTTGGTGAGACATTTCATAAAAATGACCAAAATCATTGACAAGAAACTGTAAACAAGGCCTTTCTGAATAGATCAAACTATAATAAATATATAATAAATCAGGTTCTCTTTTTTCTGACGCTTTAAACTGCGAGTGTAGTGACAAAGTTTAATTGTATGGTAGTAGCTGTAGATGTTGCACATATACACACATAGAGGAGCCATGTCCCGAGCATACACTCATGGGAGGGAAGGGTGTATAGGTCTTCTTGTCCAGAAGGACCATGGTCTTACCCACTCTCTTACTTCCCCTCCAGCTGCACACACACAATTACATACACCTGAGAAGGCAACAGGGTCATTCTGTATCACAGTCCACAATAGTTTTCTCACGGCTAAGCTCATGTCCACAGATAACTATTAAATGATGTTCTACTAATATTTGATTTAGGTGAATAGCTGAGAGGTGAAACGTGGTTTATAGGAAAACTATAGAATACTTTACAGTATGTTGGTAGGATTCAAATACTGCTAAGTTAAATTTAATAATTTAATAAGAAAATATTGACAGAAAAAGGCACTCAAATATCAAAGAGATCCTTTTTGTGATGAAAGTGTTGAATTATTTCTAAATTATGATTATTATGTGTGCTCACAGTTTTTTGATTTCTAACATATTGCTTAGAAGAAATTCGGGGGTCTTGAGGTGTCATATGGTGCCGTAACCAATTGTAGTTTATGTGGAAGCAGTTTATCTGTGTTGTGGGTTGTGCAGGTCGAAGCACATCTGTAATAGTATAGACTGATACACTACTTTTTAATACAAAGTAACGTCAGCTGCTGATAAAAGTAGCTGAAGTATATTTATATTTTTCTTTGAAAGTAAGAGTACCTCAAAATTGTACGGTCTAACAGGTATGTAAGTTACTTTTCCTCATGTCAACACAACTGCAACTCAGTTTTAATGCAAATTATGCATTGCTGTTCCAGACAGAGAGTCAAACTCTCTCATTAACAGCGAACATATGACCTTCAGTAGTATTGTGAAATAACAGAATTTGTACTTTCCACGATATCCCGTCAGTCGTCTTTAAATGTATTCATTCAGTCTTTTATTTTCTCTTTCAGTTAGCAGCCAGCATTCTTTCAAGACAAAGAGAACAGAGAGGAGAAAACAGCACACACGGAAACGGCGTATGGAAAAATAGCAACCCTTTAAAAGAAGAAAGAGGGCAAAAACACAAAAGTATAAAAGTTTAATTGAAAAATAAAAACGATGTTATCCCACAAAAACATTCTAAATGGGCTTGGTAGGGCTGTGTATGGCGGGAAGCCGCACGATGTACCTAAGGCACTGCAAAGTGTTAACATGAAAAACACATCAGAGAAGACGGAGGAGGGGCAGGCGGCCTCGTGGGGGTGCACACGCATGGAGACGCAGACATGTGGCCGATAACGTCCCGCTCTGCAATCAGTGTGCATGATATGACCGCATGCACAAATGATGTGGGTCAGTCTTTGACTGAACGTGGATGGTGTGTTCACACCACATCACAGCGCCGAGTAGATTACACATCTGGTTACAAATCATAATTGGATTAAAATTTGCATCTACTGTACGTGTTTGTTCTATAGGTACAGTATAGAAGGTCCTTCTCACCCCAGCTTGTTGCGTTGGTGGATGAGGGAGTGAGGCGTCGTTCTTTTAACAGGAAAAAATGCTATTTTAAACCAGCGTGCGTTAATCACGAGCTGCGACTGCAACTGATAGGAGAATTGAGACAAAATAGATTCACTGTTTAAGTGGAATTGTATCAGGTATCATCATTTCTTGGTCCAAAGGTGACGAATAAAAGCTCCGTCTAACCGCCAGTTGATGGTTGTCAAATCTTCCGTCCAAATCTTCAAGTTTGTAATTGTTTAAAATATTTTCCAGGGGTTAATAAACCAATCAGGTTGTTGCAAATCGTTTGTCGTGACAAATGGGTTGCAGCATCAGTGTCAGACAATGTATAAAATGAACTTAAATGTACTGTAAATACTTGAATTTATGGCACTCATTGTTTAGTCCAGTCTACAGCAGTGAAGCTCCTTCATTTGTCACATTATACACAATTAAATAAGAAAGTGATTTATGTTTGGAAAGTGGAAGGTTTGACTCCAAACTGCAAAAGTCAGCAGTCAATTAGTAACGCACAATTAAATTTTAAGTATGAATTATGATTTAAAAAAAACAAACTATGTTTTCGTGCCAAACAGCAGTCATGCTGATGTTTTTTCCTCATTAAGTTTAGTTGGAAGACAACAAGTTTCAGATACAATTTTTAATTTCCTGTGTGGTGGAGCGAACAAAGTTGAAACTTGTCAGGCCCCCGACGAATCTAATTGGAAAAAAATAAAACGCCTGGAGCAAAGTTTTAACAAAAAGGTGTTTGTTGCGAGGTGGAGTTGAGTGTGTGAGTGTGTGTGTGTGCTTGAGCGTCTGCTTGTCTGTAGCACACACACACACACACACACACATTTTTCTTTTCTTTTTTTGATGATGACGGAAAAGGGCATGTTTGCTTTGCATATCCCGGGCTCCCAGATTCTTCCGCCACGGTGGAACGATTGAGGCAAAGTAAAAGACAAAGAGATGAGCAAAGAGAAAGAAAGACTGGTGAAGGAATTAGTCGGTTAAATATCTCAGGGACTTTCCCCATCTTTGTCTCCTCCGAGTGTTTACATCAAACCCGTCTAAGCATTAAAGTTTGCAGGAAGCCACACAGGACCCGCAATCATACAGCAGCACTGACAGGAATGCCCTAAAACTATTAGGTCTTCGTCTCACATGTACACACACACACTTTCTCACTCTGTTTATTTCCTTCTTCCATCTTCCTCTCTCACAAGTTTAAACAGAATAATGTAACAGTGAACAGTGAGCAGATGTGTGCACAAACACATGTGGGTGCATACGTAGATGCAGACACACTTCCAACCTTTTTAAAAGAACATCTATAGAGCGTGCATGTTGTGGTCTGTTTCCGAAGGGTAAGTAGTGGGCTGCTCCACATTCACTACAGTCAATACATCCATTTAAAGTAAAATATGTCAAACCAATATGAACCCTCGAGACCTCTCGTTAAAAGCTCTGACCGCGACTGTTTAGTCACCACTGAGGTCATATGAACCCTTAACCCTGCATCTAAGCTCAGATTACACCACCTCTTGTTCAACCCATCACTGTTACAAGATCAAATAATATCTGAGGATCTGATCCAGAACCTGTAGCTAATAGCCACCTCAGCGCGCTCGGCTCTGGGACTCATAATGGAATGAACAGAGCTGTGGACTTACTGACTTTTTTTTTTTTTACCCCGAGGCTGTAATCAATTTCCCCTTGTGAGGGGCCGGGCCATAGAGTTCACTGTTTGCAGGGATTGATAAGAGGAAGCCGAGCAGGGACCTTTAGTTTGGCCTAATGTCAGGTTCACCATCAGATAAACAGACTGATTTGATCTCAGTGCTGCAGGGAGGAGATGACTGCTGCTGCTGCAGCACTCAGTGGAATTCTTAGTATGTGAGAGAGAGAGTGTGTGTGTGTGTGTGTCACGAACTAACAGTTGGCTTCTGTCACAGTGCACAAATGTGTGTATTTGTGTTTAGATTGTGTTTATGTATGCAAACATGCAAGTTAACTGTTGTGTGTGTGTGTGTGTGTGTAGCATTTGTGCACAAAGATCTGTCTGATAATATGTGCAGCGGTGCAAAATGACACCGTGATAGCGACGGTCGGTTGGCGTCCGTACTGTTGAGACATTTTCTCACCTAGTGCTGTAACGATTAGATGATTAATTGTTTAGTCCATCAACGTAAGCATTAAACGGCAAGTATTTTCCACAGCTAATTGAAAAATGTCAAATTTTCAAATGTCAGGATTTGATGCTTCTCTGTTTTGACTTTTAGACTGTTGGTTGGCCAAACGGACAGTTTGATTACAATGACAAGCGCCGCAACAAATGCTGCCAAAGAGTCGACCAGTTGGCTTTGTTACATGAGTTTCAAAGCAACCAAAGGAGCTCCAAAGAAGTCATTATCTGTGCTCAACGCGCAGTGAAAAATGAGTTAATACGTCAAAGGTAGCAGTCTGGAAATGCATGTTGTCATTCCTGTGTTTCCATTGTCCTGTGTTTCCCGGTTTTAGGGTTAGGGAACGTACCTCAGACAGACAGAATCAACAGACATGCCAAAACTATCCAGCAGGGATATGAACAGCATACACACTCTTTGAGCAGTCGTCGTCGTGGCCGATTTTGTGACTTCAAAGTTAGTCATTTTTTATTATTTACATATTTTTCTTGGCCATTTATTATATTTGAAGTAAGTTTTCCACCAGCTCTTGATTCTTTCCGCTGTTGCCAGAAAAGCTCCAAAAGCTCTAAAATAACAACTCCCTCCTCGTGTTTTTTTGTGCCGTGCTGCAAAATCTGCATCGACGGCACGCGATGTAAAATGCATGTTATGTATGCATGTGCTGTATGTTTATGATAGTAATATGTCTGATTGGTGTAGTCCTTATTAGTTACATTTTAATGCTATTTATAGTAACATTTTTGCAAGACTTTTGCCACATGAATGTCTGTGTAAAGTACAGGTCATCCAAACTTTTAGTGTTTTTGTCTAATGCTCTCATCCATCTATCCCGCCATTACTTTCCCCTTTTAATTGCCTAAAACACTTCAACCACTAAACCCTCAACCTGTTCACATTAGATGAGCTCTGTTTGTGCTCTGATAACTTCTCTCAGGCGGCTTCTCAACAGGAAGGCTGATGAGAGGGTATATTAAGGCTGTTAAACAGTTAAGGAGGGCTGGGGGCTTCTGGGAGCCCAAAGAGACAAGAACCTTTATTGGAAATGTAATTTTTGTTTGTCTGCAATTACCTCCCCGCACATTTGTTTTACAGACGCTGTTGTTATAGTGAGGACTGAGTACGGTGGATTCTCCCTAGGATTGCTCTTCTGAGAGGCTGCAGTTTATTACAAATGGGAAAGCTTTCATTGCAGATTGCCCCAGCACTGCGTAGAGGTACGTGACCCATCTCGAGCGCACTGGGGTCGGCTCTATAGGGTTGAATTTACACAGAAAATGCACAGACAGGAGGTTGATTCTGTATATGTGTTTGCGGATATACACATATGAAATATACATATGAGTATTGTGTTTAGAAAGGAGTAACTTAAGAGCTAGAGAGCAAATTTGGATTCGATGGCATGAAATTATTGTAAGAAAAGTCTGTTTGTACGACACACCATGGAATGTGTATATGGTTTGTGCATCCATATGGTTTAACTGTGGACTTTTGTGTACAATGGGCTGGTTTGCATTAAGCATGCTTGAATTTCCATCCGACGTAGACATCTGAAGGTATTTTAGACGGCAAGATTTTTGCACATAAATATCATGCATTGAGCATATTATAAAAGGTACAAGAAGAACTGAAGAGAGAGGTTGAATACAACCTGGAAAATATGGTACCTGATGTCCAATGTTTCAAGTTAAAAAAAGGCTAACTTTGAGTGTGTTATTGAGTAAAAAAATCAGTGAGTCATTCATTTATTCGCCAATGAAAAGCAGAAATAATATTTTATTTTGGTAAATGCATTTTTAAAACTGCTCTAAAATGCGTTTATTGCTAGATTTCTGTGCTAACAAAGGATAAAATGACGATATAGAAGGGTTTGCTTATATTTATGATCACCAAACTCTGCAGTTCCCCTCAGCTCTACTGAGCTTTTTATTCTGATTCTACTGTCTTATCTGTATAGTTTCCAGCTGCATCTGTTTTCAGTGAAAAACCTCCAAAAACCGAGTGTTTGCTAAGTACCGAGCACCAAATGCCAGACAAACAACTTTAACAACTAGCTTGTGAATACAGTGGAACGTTCTGCATCTAAAAAATCAGGTATTTCCCTCTGGAGGAGTGGAAGGACACCAAAACGGAGCTAAAAAACAGACAGAGTGAATATTGGACTTAATAGTTTGCCAAAACACTTAAGCAATATGAAGTTTATGAGGTGATAATATGTCAGTGTTGTGTTTACAGTTTGTGGCAAGGATTCAGGTTTAAATGTGGATAAGAAATCACTTCATAAAATGTTTTTATATTGTAAGAATTAATGAATAATTAATAAGTTAAATATTTATTTTGGCGCAGTTACTTGAGTGTAATTGTGTCCCCCATCCCATCTAGGACATTTTAAAAAAGATAAAGGGACTTCAAGACACAAAAAAAAGAAATAAAAAAGCTGTTTTCTCATTTTGTGCCACTATATACATGTTACATCCAGCTAATAACGGCTAATCACTTTATCATCAGTGAAAATGTCTTTAATAAGGTCACTGCCCCCTGACCTCTGCCCTTTATAAAAGAACAGTTGCAGTTATTAGTCTGCCCCACACCGGGAGGCACCATTATCGCTCCGAGAGGATGGCGATGGGTTGGGAGAGCTGGAGGGGGTCGGGGAGGGGTCTGGGGAGTAGGTAATTTGATTGGTGCAAAATTAGGGACTCCTCTGCTGAGGCATTATGGGAGAGTTCCTGGTGGGTCATTTTAGCTTCACTTCCTCCATATTTCTCAGCTTGATTAAAAATTGATCGGCAACGGCAATGTGAATATATTATTGGGGCCATTATTCACCCCTGACAGATAATTGGATGGTACACACAACTCTATTTTCTTTGGGGGCAATGCCATCACTTGTGTGGCTCGAGTCTGTGTGTGTGTGTGTGTGTGTGCGTGTGCATTCATCTGTATCAGTGTTTGTATGTGAGGGAGAGAAAAGAAGATGGAAGCAGAGTGAAGATGAGAGTAAGTACCGGGTGGATAGATGGTTTAGCTGAAGCTCTTTTTGAATTTTTTTTTTTCCCCATCATAAGCCAATAAATCACTCTCTCTCCTCTTCCTTCAAGTCATCCCTCCATCCCATCCCATCCCATCCCAGCCCTGCTGTCACTGTCTATGGCCATATATGATGGATATGTTATTGAAACATCACGCAAAGCATATAATCGTTTTTTCTGGTAATCATTCATAACCTATTCTCGTGAGAATTTTGGAATGCGGCCATGAAATACATTGTTAGATAAAACCAACATGGATTTGGATTTGCTTTTTTAGTTTGTGCCTATGCGCCATCTCAAATTCACTTATTACCAACGATTGAATTCTGCTCTAAAAAAGCACTCGAGCTGTGGAAAATGTCTGTGAATAAGCCAGTCTGATAGCAGTTAGCTAGCATGGCTGCAGGCACAGATGGATATTGGAATGAGCAAAATGGGAATGTGTGGCTCGGTGGCTAATGCTATTTGCCTTTCGCCCAAGGCTTAGCTTGCTGCCATTTTCACGCCTTCTTAATGTCTTAAACTGTATGAAGAAAAGAGACGGCGCAAACATGGTATGAAACCGACGCACGGTTGTCTGTTGGGTCTACAAATAACGCATGGCTACTTTGACATTTTGTTGTTTGTCTTTGCAAGCCAAGCGTGGCCGTGAGCTCGTACGTTTTCACCCTCAGTTCACTAAAATAGTGTTTTAGAACTGTTTTGTTGTATTGTGATTGTTAAATTGCCATCATTGAGTAGACATGAGGAAAATGAAGATTTTTACAAGAAAGTTACAAAATATTTCTCGTGCTGAAAACTAAAGATAATCTACCAGTTTGTGAGAAATGCTAAGAATGCTAAAACCATTTCTAGTTGTCGTATTTAGTCTTATAAATAATAATAAATGTTAACTGGTTGATGGCAATCTCTACTAAATGTTAATTAGAGCAGATCTAGGTCAGGTATTTTAATTAGCAGTGTATGCGCTTCTTGTGTGGTTGGATTTCTGATGCCAAAATAAAAAATAATTATAGCAGACCAATGTAGTGCAAGGTACAAATAAATAGTCCTGTAGGTAAGTTGGTGGTGTTGATTGTTCCACATGTCTGACACCACATAAGTCATGAGCTCTATCCATTTACCCTAAGTAAATCTTTTTCTACAGAGGCAGTTATACCAACCCCCTTCCCATGTACAAATCAAATTAGTAGCTATGATCTCACTGATGGAAAGGCCTCTCAGGAAATGACATGTGTCTGTAACATTATTTGCAGCCATGCTAGCTCCCACATTATCCATCCAGTGTAGTACACTTCCCATTTCCTTTCTCATCCTGACTTTCTTTTCCTTCTCTTTGTCCTTCTTTATCGCTCTTTCTCTCTCTCTCTTCTTCTACATGGTTCATTCATTCCCCATCCTCTCTCTCTCTCCCATCATAACTTTAATGTAATGGCGCTCCCTAATTCTCCTCCTCTCTTCATCTTTTCCCTCACTCTCTCTCTTTTTCTCCTTGTAGGGTGGGGGGAAAAAACACTGCTTTCCCCTCACAAAGACGCTTCTCCTGAGTGGAAATTACCGGCGGAGATTAATAACGACATTAGGCAGTAATGATGCTGCACCGAATGAAATATTTATTAAAGATCCCTCTGCTAGCAATTAGCGTGGCATGTAATCGTTCAGCACAAGAAATCAAGATGATTGTGCCGCAGTCCCCCATCCCCTCATCGCACTCTTCTCAGACCGACCCCCCCCCCTTCTCACATAGTTGAAAACAACCCCCTGTACAGCCTCGACTCTTGCAACGCAACCCCCACGTCTCCTGCTACATCACTGCAAACATTTGCAGCCTCTTCCTCTGATGTCTTCTCTCCATGACAACAGTAGCTTTGGGAGGTTGTTGAGTCCGTATGTGTGTTTTGAAGGGTGGTGGTGGTGGTCCTGGACATCCAATCTTAATTACAGGCGCTCTGCCTTGAGCTGGGGAGAAGACTCCACCAGGCAATTACATTGTCAGGGATGCAGACTGCAGGAATTGCTGTTGATCGGCTCAGGAGGACGTTGAAGTCAGACCGCAGGCACGTCAAAGAGTACCGGCGTTTAGTCTTCGTTCCAAATTCCTGCCAAGTTGTCCAGGGCAGGAGCGAAGTGAGAGAAAACCTTATTATTGGATGCCTGTCTTGCAGGTCCACTCACTTCCACTGCCTAAAGGGACAGGTTATCACAAGTTACGTGGAAGTTTTCCATCCCAGAGCTTTCGCTCGCCAAGCTTCTTGAAAACTTTTTGAGTACCCGCTAAATATGCAGAAAGGATACACCATTCACTGTTACCGTGCCTTACTAAATGCTCATCTTGATATTTGGAAGATGCGACATGAAAATAAAATCATTGCTTCCTACATGTTCTACTTCCCAGAGGCGGTAAAATCCACTGCACCGAATCATTTCAAGGATGCACTGCCCTTGAGGATGCGTGCCCTTGTTTGTGTTCACACAAGCATGACCTCATTTTCAAGTCGTCACCTGAGAAGGACAATGGAGAGAAGGAGGCGTGAAGGGGAGGGGGGATGATGAGGAGGAAGAGGAAAGGCGGGAGGGCGGCGGGGAGCAGGTTTGTTTTTACAGAAAAGGTCAGAGGTCAGATAATCAAAAGTGTCCGTTTATTGGCTACATCATCAAACCTCAAGGAGCTCATCAATGTAGCCAGTCAGGCGTGTGGCTCCGCTAATCAGCTCTCAAACCAGTGTTTAGCCATGCCGATGCCATCCTCAGGACGACAAGAAAGAGACAGAATGAGCCAAAGAAAGACTCAGAGGGGGGAAACGGAGAGATGGGTGGGGGCAGAGAGGAATCAGAGAGCGGGCTAATGTAATGGTAGTTCACTTCACAAACCCTGACAAAGGGTGGCGGGGAGAGACGGATCAATTTGCAATATCGTGGGCTGCGGCCCTGGCAACAAAGGCAGGACATGAAAGCAAGCACATTAAGTGATGCTCTTGTATGAACTCTGGCAATCAATAAACATCAGGGGCGGAGGGGGGGGAGGCAGAGTGCGTGTTAGGGAAAGAGAGGGAAGTAAAGGAGAAGAGAAGAGAAGGAAGGAAGGAAGGAGAGAGGGATGAGAGAACAATAGAGAGTGATGGGTAAAGATAACGCCGATATCTAACAGCAGACTTCTTTGTTTGACAAACTTTGTCGCTGCTCTTCACTCATATTGTTAATTAGATAGTTATCTTTAGCCCTTTGATAGATTAGATAAGCTGTTAATTAATCTTTGAATCTAATTAACTGTCTTGCTATTAATAGGTTTGGCCACATTATTGTACCTTTTGACTGTCAAAGCAATGAAATGAGGAATCACGGTTCAGGCGTCAGGAGTAAAGTGCCTCGGTTTCTGTGGACGTTGACAGTTTTCAAAAAGTTTAGCATGAAACCATTTTCCTGTCAATTGTTAATCAATATTATAAAAACATGCAACAACAAAGAATTCAATTAAAAAAAAGTAAATGACAGATTAATAATCGGTTCATACTGAAATTATAAATGTTAATGTGACTTCTCGAAGACATTAAAGTGTTTTTTTTTTAACCGTCTTTGCTTGGTCATAAATTCACAGTGATTGCACGACAGTGATGAATGTAGTATTTTAAGTCCAGTATTTAACCCCAACAAAGTGTAGAGGAATAGTCAGAGCGTCAGTCGTCCTCCCAGCATAATTTAATACAACGCTTCAACCAAATGTGCGTCTCTGTCTGGAACGATCCGGTGTCTATACTTCCTTCTTCCTTTGTTCGGTATTGACTTTAGCTTGTACCCTTAAGATATATTTCTAGTTGCCATGTGGAGACAGTATTTCCTATAACCTCTCCACAGAAGTAATTTCCCTTTGGGACAATAAAATCTACCTTGACCTTGATCTTAAGAATGTGGATGATAGGAAAAGAGGACAAGGTGGAGGAGAAAGAAAAGCAGAAAGGTTTTTTTTTTTTTTTACTGCTTTCAAAAGAACAAGCCGATGTCCTTGGCCTTTTATTCAGATGAATCCTGCTGAGATCAAGGGTCACTTTAACAAGGGAACACTGAAAGGTTTATTTATAGAGGTCTCACTATCATATATATATAATCTTACCTGCTGACATATTCAGAAAATTATGACAAGGTACCTCTATAAACCGTCTGTTTAACAGGGCGATGGCTGCACCTCTGTGTGCTGACATTTACAGTAAACACCCGACATGACCACTTATTTATGAAAATATGCAGCGTCGGCTTTTGGGCTGTATAGAAATTTACCTAACTAACACATAGTGGTGTTATTGCTTCATTGCAATCTCCTCACATCACTCCCACCTTCCCAGTGCAAAGGAGAACCAACGCTTGAAAGGCAGGTAGAGTTAGTACTTAGTTTGTCTGTTTTGGGCTTTTTGATATAAAAGGCTCATTTTAAAGTAATAAAAACTGAAATATTCTTCTTTTTAGGTGATTATGCATGCATGAAATCATAGTTATGAATATTATTTCCCATGTCTGCCTTATTCTGAAAATAGAGGACCCTGATCTTACACACTGGACCTTTTTAGGACAAGATCTTGCGGCTACTATAATCATTTGTACTGTATATTTGCATGATTATAAGAATTTTTCATATCCAAAAAGACAGTGTAGTGACATTTAAAGTTACAGTTGCACACCGCTTACCCTAACCCACTCTACATTTCAAAGATGACATTTAACATGTAATGTACGAGTGATTTTAGCCCTGTGGAAGAAGACGAAGTGAGAAGAAGACTTGGAGGGCAAAGTGAGATCAAAAAAGAGCTTTCAGTTAACCTGTTACTCAAGTGTTTTAAAATGACACTACTTTTGATGGCCTGTGCTTTCACTTTAACTTCAGTGTTGACTCATTTATTCGGTTTTGCTTTAAGCAGAAACGAGGCTGAAAATTCATTCAGTGTCTTTGCAGAGACATTCTGTGAAGAGAGAGAAGTTCAGGGTCGCCGTCATTACTCGCTTCACCTGCATGGTGTCATGTCTCAGTCTTCTCCAGTGGACCTGTGTGTGTGTGTGTGTGTGTGTGTGTTTGCATGTGTGTGCGTGTGTGTGTGTGTGTGTGTGTGTGTAACTGGACCTGGTCCTCAGCCTTTGTGTTAGTGTGACAGAAGCCTTTGCCCATTCTTTGATGCCCCCCTCCAGAGCTTTCCAGCATTCTCTGTCAAGGGCCTGGCTATTCCACAACACGCACACGCATGCATGCATGCACGCACACACACACACACACACACACACACACAGACACGAACACACAAACACACACACAGTATCTCCCCGCTGGGACCAGGGAGCTTCATTTGCATTATGATGGCAGGCAGATTAAGTACATTCCACTGCACACTAAAGGGACTCAGAATCACACACACACGCACACACACACACACACACACACGCACACACTTGTCTTTGGGCCAGTAAGGCAGGCTTCGAACAAAACTGGTGCCCAGTACAGGGTACCAATCCCATTACTTGCCCCGTCCTCTGTTGCCCCCTCCCTCTCAAGAGAACAAAGGACGGAGACATCGAAAGGAGCTAAACCTCGCCGAATCAGGGCGGGAGGAGGAAGAGGAGAGCTGAGAGATGGGAGGAGAGAGGAAAAAGATGAGAAGAAGGGAGGGCATCAGGGTGGGGCTGGTGTTGGAGAAATAACTCTGACAGGCAGCTAGAAGGGACTAAGCTCATTTAGATAAATCGACATCCCCAGCTGAGATAAAACCAATGATGATTTGTAC
Organism: Miichthys miiuy; assembly: GCA_036365135.1. Classification (NCBI taxonomy): domain Eukaryota; kingdom Metazoa; phylum Chordata; class Actinopteri; family Sciaenidae; genus Miichthys; species Miichthys miiuy. The sequence goes on from CM071613.1 coordinate 21,352,640, forward strand.
TGTATCTTCAGGGGATAAAAGCCATTCTATTGGATTTCATAGGGCCCCGGCGTCCTGGGATTTCACAGGCCCCGGCACAGAGCGATTGTGTTGGGTCTCAGCATGGAGGGACAGGCCGCTGGAGAGGGGAGGAAGGGTGACTCCTGCTAGGAGAGGGGAGAAAATTCCCATCATTACTGGGAAATGTCAAACACAGCACACGAGGAGGCGGGAGGAGAGACTGTGAGAGGTGATACCCGGGGTCTTTCTGTCTCTCTCTTCTGTACAAGTGGTGTTGGTGTCATGTTGGCAGCCATGTTTAGGTTTCAAGTAGTAGCAAGCAAGAAAGCATTGTAGTAAATGTAAACCCACGACAGTTAGGAAGTCGTACTTACCCGATCATTGTCTCAGCTCTTTTGTTTTTTTTGCATAAATTGCAACCTTATCAATAGCAGAGTGGAAACTGCCCAAATATCTCATGTCTGTTGTTAAATAGAAAGTTGTTAAAGGGAAATTACAGCATTTTTCAACCTGTGTCCTAGTCTTTTTCTAATTGTGGCCAGCTGTAAAGACTCAAGAAATGCGATTCTGTTTTATATCTGGGCAAATGTTACAATCTTCCTAAAGCTTTCCAAATAAACATAACCACAAAAAAAGGAATGAGTAGGAGTAGCTTGTAAATTAACAAATCTTTAATAATAAGGGTAATAAGGGTGATAAGCCAACTGTATAGCAACATGTACTTTGTTTTCCATCTCAGGTTTTCTTATTTATGGATAATAAATTAGTGGTTGGCTATAGCTGAAAACAATTCTTGGTAGATTTGAGATTTTAGAAGATGTAAGTGTGTCCCTGTTGCCTCACCCTCTCCTTTCCAGTCTGAAGGAGAAACCTCAGGCCCTGCAAATCTAGAGCCAATGTTCAGTTTATCCGTCCAAGTACATTTACCTTTTACTTCTCCAGGCAAAAAAGTCACTTGTCTGCGAGTAATAAACTCGATCAGATGATTGATTTTGTCTTTTCTTTTTGACTTGCAGCTGCTAGCTAGCTTTGTGGAGAACTAACTATTGTACTGCAACCCGAACTTAGAGTATCTGCACAGCTGACTAACGTTAACGTAACTACCCCTCAGTGGCGACCGGTGATAAGTACCAGATAACTCTTAATGTCGAGAAGAGGAGCCACGGTGTCTGTAGATATTAAAAGATCATTCCAAGGTAACAAAAACAAAACTATTGTATATTATTATTATTATTACTATTATCAGGTGATTATACACTAATGAACACAGTTATTATGCGTATTATATTCCATTTATAGAGCCCCATAAATCATACACACTGGACTTTTAAAGAAAAAGAAGATAAATGAAAATGTTAATGATCAGATTCTTTTGCCTTCATTCAAACTCGTGACACACTCTTTACTCTGAAAGGTTCCTCTGGGTCTATTTGGTTTTGATGGCAGCAGTGCTTTACTCATTAATAATAAAGGCAGCGTGATCGTTCTCTACATTAAAAACTTCTACATTTAGATTTAGATCTTCCCTGCCCACCGTTCGTAGCCTCAGGTAAAGAGCCCTGGGTTTGAAAAATTAAAGAGTCTTTAAAACCCTCCTTACAAATTAAAAAGTAATTAATGTCTCTACCTTGAACGCACAGTACCGACCTCTGTCCATACTCACAGAAAATATGGTTGCGCCGTAAAGTGGTCCCCTCACAAAGTAACAGACTCCACCTTGCTAGAAAAAAAAAAAAAAATCAACTCCATTGCATTAGAGCAATTAGACCATCTTGGCCTAAATAATAAACTTAAAACCCCACAGTCTATGTTCAATATTTCATCTTTTATTCAGGTACTGGGAGTGCTTCTATAGTGAATACACTTTGCATGGCTCTGTAATGCAGGTATTTTTCTTGGGAGGCTTTTAGGGGGGTAGTTAGGTAAAAGCCATTGGAATGGCCCTCCTTCGCCCATTCCTGGGGCTGAATAATGAATCTTTTACCTGCGTCCTGTGCAAAAGTTCCTTAAGCATATCGGGTTGGCCAAATGGGTACTAGAGTTAATATTAAAGGTCAGTTTCTCTAAGCAGCAGACTGAAAACTGCAGGAGTGCCTTGAATAAACCAGCACGCCATTGTCATTTATAGTGAAGGCAAATAAACCCAGAATTATTTAAATTTAAGTAGTTAGACCTGTGATAATACTTTTTCAAGGAAACAGTGGCCCTATATGACATCAAATGTGTGTCTCTTCAGTTACATTGCAATCTCCTGAACCAGGAAACCACCCAGACATACGTACTTTACGAAATGTCTTTGTCAACTCAAAAATGGTCTTCATTAATGACAAAACTTAAAGATAAACAATGTATGCATTTAGCAAGAAAACAACTTAAAGATGTATAGATGTCTTAAGTCAGTATCTCAGACTAAAACTGGACTGCGACCAAAGTAAGAGGCCACACCTGCAGCTTGCACAGCGGTGACTTTGTCATGCTCTGGGGTGGACAACTTCCCCTTCACTTTTAAGTGCAAGAAGTACAGGGAAAATGCATTGTGTAGACACAGCAAATCCATAATAAAAACCAAAATAAGTTCTTCAATGTATGGGTGGAAAGAGTCCAGCATGTACACATATACACACACTTGTTCCCTTTGCTCTCCGACACTGATATTAGGGCTATAGACAAATCTACAACAAGCACACAGGATGGTAGAAAACAGGAGAATTAACAAGGCTGCAGACTGTGATGTTCTTTTTCCATGCCTCTTTCCACTGAGTCCACATGCCGGCAACAAATGCCTAATAGTGAAGGATTGCAGGTGCACATGAGGGTTTTGTGCAGGAACCTGGTGCAGGGACCACACAGCAGGCTCAAGCACTCTTTAATAGCTACTCATGAAAAGGAATTTGTGCTCAGTATTTTAAAATGCAAGAAGTTAACAGCAGAAAAACTGAGTAACTGAATAAACCTCAAACAAAAAAATCAACCAGCAGGAGATGAGGTGATGGAAAAGCCACCCAACAACAGAAATCCTTTTACAGGGACAGTGACCAAACTAACATGGAGCATTAAGCGGGGTTAGCAGTAATTAGCACTGGTGGGTGCCCCGTTAAATTGAATTTAACGACAACACAGCAGTCTTACTGAGTGAGAACTAATCCTGGACTCTGGAGCATTATGGTTAATGGGCCCGAAAGAAAATGATGGCCTTTCAAAAGCAAAACCAATTAACACAGAGTGGAGATGTCTAGTGCTGAGCTTTCCAAATCTCATAAGAACTTCTGCCCTCATATTATATAACTGGATTTCTCTTCATTTTGAATAATGAAGGGAGGTAGGGAAGCATGACATAATATAGCTATCATAACTCTGAGTCCAATGAAAGAAAAGTGGAATATGTTTCACACAGCAGCAGTGGAAGCCAGACAGTAATGTTTTACTCCTGCAGACGGGATGTTGCTTCATTTAAGCTGAGTATTTCTCCAAAAAAAAAAAAAGGGGGACCCTGTAAATCCTTCTTATCGCTTGAAACCGTTTCTGACTAATTCTCACTTACATGTTCTAAAGCCAGGACTGCGACAAAGTATTCAAATTACTTTTTGAGAAACTTTGACACTGGGAAATTAAGAAATGAATTTCTTGTAAACACACACACCTTTACATTTGTTGTTGTGTGTGACCTTGAGCGTTAGCAAATTGTGTTCAACACATTTCTTTTCATATGAAACATTTATATTTTGATTTCAGACTTCCCTGTTAAGCTATCTTATCTTCTTCCCTCTTGCGTTTGTTGGTACGTTGCAGCATAGCTTGGTGCATTACTGCTGCATGTACATCAGTGTAAAACCATTTTGGCCATGTGCATGAAACATGAACACATCATAGAAAACCAGCTCCATAGCACTGTTAGAGGTCAAAACTCCACAGAGATATAATTCAACAACTTTTTATCTTAATGTATTTGTAACATTGGTTTTTGGCCTTCTTGGTACTCCAAGTACAAATGCTATTACTTCCTTTTACTATTTGACTCTAAACTCTGATGTTTTGCTCATTCTGACACCCTTCACATGCTTTTTGGAAGTCCTTCTCCTCTACTCAGTTGGAGAATACATTCTGAAGTAAAGTCATGAATAGTAATGAAAGACAACAGTACCTTTTTTCAAATTTGTTGTCACCCAGTCAAGTTGCTTTTCTGATCTCACCAAGACTTGGCCTCAATTCCTAAGATTCTCTCTCCCACCTGCTGTGCTGAGGAGCATGCTGGGATTGAAAACACCATCCTCACTTAAAGTGTTGAGGTTTAGTGTCTAATGGTGGTATAAATGTTGTTTCAGGGGCGTTTTGACCCTGGCAAGAAGGAAATCTGTTAAAGATTGTAACAGTTTCAGTATAAAAGTGCTGGTATCTGCCTTGTGAATATGTATCTGAGACTGGGAAATACTACAGACTGAAGTCTGGTAAGACTTGGTGAATTTCTGTGGTATCTAGACCCGTCCCAGCCATATATCAACGTAATTAAAGGCCGGTGTAATGACGCAGGGCCTCAGCAGCATGATTTCTGTCTGATCGCCACGCTGCTTCATTAAGACCACTCAAGCTAACGAGCTGTGGCTGTAATAAAGTCCTCCCCCCGGTCTGCCGCAGTGATGAAGGAGCTACCCAAAGCAAGCTGAGCCAAGGCCCTAGATAGAATTAGTACTGGAAAGGCTTCAGCTGAACTTACTTTCTGACTGCTGGTGGCCAGGTAATGGGGGATCAGGGAGCAAGGTTCTTTTTGTATGAGACTGCTCTGTTTTTAGCACAAGTGAACCGAGCCACACCCAAACCACCATAAAATGGAAGGTATTTGAACTATCTAGGATGATAAAAGTGCACTGGCATTATTTGGAGTCAGTCATTGATGTAAAAACGGTTTTCAAATCATGTATAAGCCTGATTAACGAGAATAATTGGCTTTGGATAAAGCTGTGTATCCTCATCCAACATAGTCTGTGTGTTGTACACATTATCTTGAATAAAAAATTGCAATTAGTGTATCATAAATAAGGTCAGTCTTTATCCTATAAAGCCAATTCAGCATTGGTCCATAGATAGTGGTTTGATTATTTAAATCATCTTGGGATTTATGATAAATCTGACAGTCCTTACTTCCCTTAAAAGTTTAAATCCAACCGTCCATCCATTTTAGATGCTCACCTGGTTCAGTTTCCGATGGCAGCACACAAAGCACAATAGTCCAGGCATCCTTTTTCCCCGCCACATCCAGCTGCTCCTGGGGGATCCCGAGGCGTTCCCACGCTGGCCGAAATATGTCAACCCCTTCAGCATGTTCTGGGTCTGCCCTGGGGTGTGCTTCCCCGTTGGACGTGCCCGGACTACCTCGGCATTCTGGCAAACATCTACTGGCATCTAATGTAGTGTGATTTTTCTATGTGTACGCTACTGGATAAGACCAAACGCGGACAGGAAAATCCTCTCTATAAATAAAGGCCTTACTTTGGTGTGCAGCTGTTGTTAGATGTAACAGGTACAGAATCGATGGAAACCTTGCAAGGGAAGCGCCTGTTTGGGAGAAAAATGTTGTGAAAGTGGCAGTCTTAACTGTTTGTTTCAGTAATTTTGATTGCGAAGAAGGCCAACTGTCACTTTGAAAATACAGCCGTCACATAACAGACACCTGAAAAAGTAGGTTAAAGCTGGTTTGATTACACTGGGACATTTTTAGGAGCATCGGAGAGTAAATACCGCTACAGTTTTACACTGTAGGGGAAGGAAGTCTCTTACTGTGAATTAGGTAATCGGACTACTTTTGCTTAGCTTGTTCAGCTCTGATATCAGCTTTGAATGTAAGATCCCTGTGAACATCAGCACTCATTCTTTCTCAACACTAGTATTTTAACCAGGAACGACTGCACACTGCATTTCCAATTTGTTGCAGCAGCCTCTGATTCCCCGATTTTCCACTGGTTCATCGAAACGGTTGGCTGTGATTAGTCACACAATACGACATTAACCTGTAAATTAAAATTCCTCCATGCAATTTGATGGGTGATTTAATTCCAGCATTGTGCCACCCCTCCCTCCCTACATCCATCCATCCACCCGCCCTGCCTCTGCCCATTTCTCCCTGTCCTCATCCTCCAGACATCTACCCACACACCCTCTTGTCTCTCTCTTTCTCCATTCGCCGTGGGCTAATCCCATTATGAATTCTTTATATAGCCTTTTCCCTTAATGATCAGTGGGGCCTACTCCAATCCTGATTACTATTGTACACTTAGCACTACATAAAGCAGGGGATTAATATGCCCCGCTAGGATCGTTGCTATGGATCCACTCGTTGCCTTCCGAGGGATGTTGCCGCTGCTTCAATTGGCCATAAATCGCTCTCCCCAGTGGCTTCCCACGTACCAGACAGGGCATGGAAGAATAAGGGGTGAATCTCTCTCTCTCGTGGTTTCTCCCTCTCTCCCTGGACCCAGACGAAAGTGATCTGCTCTATAATTCATGACCCAGCGTTTTCTCTTTCTTCTCCTCTCAAATTTTTTCTCTCCTTCCCAAAGACGCTGTAGTAACCCTGCTCCTCAGTAGCCCTTTTGCCCTGTGAAATGGTACGGTGAGAGTGGGTGGGCATTATACATGGACACACAGTGTGAACGAGTGGTTTTGAAGATGTAATGTATTCAGAAAAGAGCCGTGTGATGTCAAACATGGACAGAGAGGATGGAGGGTGTTAATGGGCTCAGCTGTGTTCCTTGGTTTCAGTGAGGAATTCTGTGAGTGCTAACAAGCCGTTGCAAAGCAACGGCAGGAAAAAATGTACAGTAAGAACTTTTTCCCCAACAGTCTCTACTTAAGAAATATCAAAATGCCTTCAATCCGGGCATGGAGATGTATCGGTTAGACCTGCAGATGACGTGACACAAGAAATTCCAATAAGTTACCCCAGCCGTTTTTCAAAATGTATGACTGTATTTCAGAAAATTCAGGCGGTTTGATCTTGAAAAAATGTGTTCCTTAGATAAAGATTGCGAATGTTGACTCATACTCCTTAGAGTTTCAGCTTCATGTCGGCAGTTACAGTATTTTGTAAAGCTATTTTTACCTCTCTCATGCTTTAAGATGGAGAATGAGTCATCTCGGAGTGAACCTCTTTATAGGAGAAGAAACAGGGGAACGAGGCGAAATACAAATGGAGGGGAGGGGAAACTGAGACTCCTCAAGCCTTTTGGTGCTCTGTTGGCTCCTGTAGCGGTTGAGGAAGATTTCTCTTTTTCATTTGGCGCAAACACATCCCTCCTCTTTCTTCTCTGGTTTAAAGTGAGCACTGAAACAAGTCAAACAGCGTAGTTTGAGGCAAGGCTCGGCGAGCTCTGGGGACACCTGCCGAGAAACAGCGAGAAACACCTCTTTTTGATTCTTGTTTCTTTGTAGTTACAGTCTACCCTGTGAGTATCTTCATCACAGGCCGACTGCATCTTGCCGTTCTCTCCTTTTCCTGTACTCGAACATGAGTGGCAACGATTTGCAAAGATCCTATCGCACAGCATTGAGCTATGTTATTGTTCTGTGAGAACGGATTGTGATTGCATAATCTTCTTCTGTTGTGATCCCACATTCATTATGTACTTCCATGGCTGTATAAAGGCGATTTTGACTTAAAATCACAATGCAGGCAACCTTTGTGTGAAATAAAACCTGGAAGACAAAACAATGAGCTGATGGATGATGTGAACTTTGTGGTTTCTCTCTCAAATCTTACATGTGCGTCACACGAATACCTACCAATGGACCACCAAGGAAAGTTTTCAAAGCGATACCTGCTCTGAAGTGCTTGATCACATAGATACCCATTTATCCAACTGTGCTCTGCAGGTCCAATGTTCCAAAAATACACACCTCTACCTGCAGCTTTAGTGTATTTGAGAGTGCAGGAAAGGACCTTTGTACCACTTGAATAGGTTTGGGAAAGATTGTGGTTTGTGTTAAGATACAATGAGTGCATCAGTTGTGTCATTTAAGTTAGTGACACCAGAGTCTCTATTCTGAGAATAATGGGCAAGTGAACTTTTGGTCCAATGGGACATCTTTGGGGCAATTAGAGTTGTCAGTGTAATGCATCGTTAGAACAATGACACGGCACCACTTAAGTCAGTGGCTTCCTTCCCCCCATTAATTTAACCCCTTATAATATGTGTTTGTAAATGGGAAATATTGATCTGTAAGGTTCTCAGTCATCCAGGTCATCTGTCTTCAAGGGTTAAATCTACACATCTGAATCTGTGAATTCACAGATCTACAGTTGCCCCAGATTGAACCCTTCTTGAAGAAATTAATCTGTAGTAGTTACTGTAGTTGGTTTTCTTTCAACTCCAATGACCTGCGCTCTGTTGCTTAGTTCTGTTGTCCCTAACGTTTAGTCAACGTTGTAAGAAAAAAAAAACCTTTCAGACAAAGCCGGTGTCACCTCTCATCTCTTATCACAGTACTCAGTTAACACTCAGTGAGACTTTTCTATGCTTTATTCAACCTTGGTTCGTCTTTACTGGCACCTGGAACACCCTTCTTGCTTCCTCCTACCCTCGACTTTCTTGGTGTAGAGGAATCACCCAAGGTACATTAGCTTTTGAGCGATAGCCAAAGCAGCAGCTGTGTGTGACCGTCTGGCTGCCTCCTTCTGACACGCCAGGTCACATGTACGAAGATGAAGTGAATGAGCGTGAATATGAAAGCCAGGTTTCAAATGCACATGTGCTGCATTACATTTGATCTGCTGTATTAAGTTCCATACTGCATGTGATTACTGTAACTGCTGCTGACCCGGTGCATTCAGTTACATGTATGAAAATATCAAGTCATGTTACAGATTTTGTGACATCTATAGTTCTTAGGGGTTTTTGCTTTGGTCTTTTGGCTTGTCAGTCAAATAGAGCGAGTAGCGCGATGATGCATCGTATTTTCCTTGGATGTTCTGCAGGTGTATTTTTAGTCAATAGCACAGATTTCTTCTGCTTTGTTACTGCTATGAAACGTCGAATGTTCTGGATTCGAACCCGCTGGTGGGCCGGGGCCTTCCTGTGTGGAGTTTTGCATGTTCTCTCCGGGTACTTCGGCTTCCTCCCACAGTCCAAAGGCATGTAGGTTTGTAGGTTAATTGGTGACTCTTGCCCGTAGGTGTGAATGTGAGTGTGATGAACTGACGACTTGTCCAGGGTGTATACACCTCTTGACCAATGTCAATGGATCTGTTCTAGCTCCTGCAACCCTGATAAGGAAAGCTGCTATGGAAGATGAATGAATGAATCAATGAATGAATTGAGCATAGGCTGAGGCTCAGTCAGAAATTCAATGTAGCTAAAGGGATACTATTTCACATTGTAACAGATATTTATGCAAAGCTCAACATGCATTTCACTCAGTTTGCCCTCTCCTCCACCCACTCCTCCATCCTTGAACCCCTACAGCACCTCCGTGCCTCACAACCTGACAAAGCCAAGCCTCATTGCCCTCCGTGGGTGTGACATAGTGTGGTGACTCCAGCTCAAGACTGTTAGACCCTAGAGTTGTGGTTATACAGTATGCGTAATACCCCATATCACACACACACACACGCACGCGTATACACAAACACACTTTCACACACTGTCATCCCGGCCAGGTCCACCACCTGCCCTGGCCTGTGTTGCTTTTCCCCCAGCCAAGGAAGCTCATGCCTGGGCACTCTGGGCAGCAACCCAGCCTTTCACATCCAGGTCCAGGGCCAAGAGACAGGGGCCAACAGCTGGCGGTATGCAGAAGGAGCCTGGAGGCTTCCACAGCAGATGAATCACCACGGATTAATATTTAACTCCAGACTCCTGCTTCCCTCTAGCATTTCTCCTTCCTCCCCCTCCCCTCTTACTACCTTCCTTCTCCCTCTATCCATCACTCCATCCCCCAGTCCTGCAGGTAAGTTGGCGTGTGCTCAACAGACTTATACAGTAAATATGTGATGGGGATGCTCTTTTTTTATATATAAAAGCATTTTGTTTGCAGAATGTTCACAACTCGAGCATGGAAACCATGTTTGGAATTTTTAGAGATTGCTGTGTGTTATATTCTTGTATAAAATTAATATTTTTTGGACAGTATAGCATGTATTTACAGTATTCAAACAGTAAAACAAGCTTCAGGAATGTACAGACAAAAGCAACAAGCCGGTATAATGAGGTTTACAATGTGCAACAAAGCATTAATGAAACAAACTATAGTGTTTCAGCAGCTCAGAGTTGCTCAGACATACATTATAAATTCCCTGCTCTGCCCAGGATTGTTTTCCTGATTTAAATTATAGTACAGAGCACAGGGGAGACCGAGGTAGTGCTGTTCATTTGTCACCTGCATTGGTGAATCTTCTGTTGGCGTTGGAATTATTTGTGTTCATCTAAAATGTCCAGTTTCTGAAATATCTGTGTTATTTTCTGAATGAAAATGTTCAAAAGTGTTCAGCTGAGGTGAGCGAAGGGAAACGATTCACACCTACTCTTTTAAGGCAGCAGCTTTAGTTCGCGGTACTACACCGTTTGCAGCCTGGGAATCGATGAGCGCTCTGATATTAACCAGGCACAGTTTCTTTTTAGCAGGTACTAAAGGCAGGTCATGGCTGAAGTAGAAAGCCTCAGTGCTGGTGCTGTAAGCCCAGTAGCGTTAGCCACAACCAGAGCCAGGCCTGTAATAGCATTCTCAGATGGGATCCGTTATGATGACTGCATGCCTGCCTCGCTCCTTCAGCTCTGATTTTGCGATTAAAGCACCAGACTGCTTTTCTTCCACTTTTTTTTTTTCCTCCAGACTGTCTCTCTCTTTCTCTCTGCCTCTTCCTCTTCCTCTCTCCACCATAACCTTCTTTCAACCCTCCCCTTTCCATTTCTGCATCTTTCCCCTTTTACTTCTTGCTTGCTTACTTTCTTGTCTCTCTCTCTTTATCTCTGTCTTTGGATATTTCCTTCTCCCTTCCCCTCTCTCTCTCTCTCTCTCTCTCTCTCTCTCTCTCTCTCTCTTACTCTATGTGCATATATGTTTGCAAAGATATATCGGTCCCCTGTGGTTCCCTCTCATTCGCATGCATGTTCTGTGAGACTCAGCCATTCGAGTGTACATAAAACCCGCTCTTTATGGCCAGACATAAAAGAGAAAGGAGGGAAAGAGAAAAGAGATAGATTTTCTTCTGTTGCTTAAAGAAGAGACGCTCTGATCTTGCTTGTAACGGATTAACCTTTGAAGCACCCCCTTTTCGTTTGCCTTTTTGTTTCTCTTTCGCTCTTGTAACTTCGGACACAAAGGCAATTTTGTCCTGACTAAAAAGGGCAATCTACAGTTATCTGGGTCATGTTGTGACGGTGAATGAAATATGATTTTTTTTCCGTCCCTCTCCATCTCGCTCTTCGACCCCCTCTTGTCCCTTTATAACTGCGTTCACGGGGAGCACGGTGGCGCATCGCTGAATAAGTAACCAACCAACGGGCCAGTGGAATTGTGGGAATTCATGGGAATCGCCGTGGGGACGGGGGTTCTCGCAGGACCACTTCCTGTCTGTCTGATTCAGGGACGCTCAGGGGTGCTCAAGCTTCCCTCCACGCCATCGCTGACTAGGCCTCAGCGGAAAATTTGTGTCTTTGTATGGGACGGGGCTGAATACACTCAGAGGGGCCAGCAAACTTCGCAGTCCCCATTGTCTTTCACACCGACCATGGTCCAAATATGAATATGCATATTCATAAGCTAGAGTTCAGTTTTCATGGCCCCCGCAAAACCCCTCCCCACCTCTGCTTATTCATCTTTTTATAAATGTCCCTCCATCTCATTTTCAATTCCAAATGAGGCGTTAGGCGTATGAAAGGTTATTGTGTCACACCCCTTAAGGTTTTTACAATTGTAGAAAAGAAAAAAAAATCATAATTACATCCTTTGCCTATGTGATTCTGTGATTAGTATTGGGTGATTATTTCTGGAGATTGAACATGTGTGGGTTGATACCACGAGGTGAGTCTCTGTGGGCTTTGGAGAGACAAAAGTACTTAACTGCTCAGTTTTTCATGAGGTCAATATGATATTATTTCCTCTGAACTCGTCTCTGTAGTTAAATTGTGAGAGACCAAATCCCACGCTGTCTGGCACAGGGAGCCCTCACTTTCTTGTCAGCACTCATACTCTGTGCAATCACGAACACCCTAATAGATCCTGATCTCTCTCGCTGAATGTGAAATGTGCCCTTAAAAAAAAAAAAGAAAGAAAGAAAGAAAGTAGCGGTGCTCTAATATCTCTGACATGTTTTAGTTGAGCGTGGAGGATTGGAGCAAGCGGTACGGTACTCAGTGCAAATCAATGGCGCTATTACTAATCATAGTTAGCGTCTTCTCCACCGAGTGATGAGAAGCTGCTGGGTAAGGCCCTCATCGCTTGAAGGGATACAGTTACATGTGAGGACAAGGCACGTCAAACTTCCCCAGTGCAGACAACTGTGGGGAGTCGTTAAATCTTTTCACCCGTGGAGAGCATGTAGATGGGTACAAAAGGACGGGGGAGGAACATCCTGTTGAATTTCATTTTAACACTCAGAGTCACTTCAAAACACTTCCTTAAAGATGATTTTTAAAGGGTTCCTGCTTCACGAAGAAGTGCAGGGAAATGTGTAGAGAGACAGAAGAGGAGGAGGGACGATTTATAGTCTGGATTCAAAACCACAACATGTGCAAGAACATGCTGCTGTACGTACATTCATCTGTTGATCCACATGAACTCGGTATTGCTCTTTTCTCTGATGTATGTAGTTGTTTCATCTGCTTATAGGAGGTGTGCTGAACACGTTCGTAGATGAGTGTATAGGGGACAATTGCATGCGAGTGAGTGCTTTTAGAGATCAGATTACTGTGTTATTGCAGTATCTTTAGTTTTTTCGTTTTACCTGAAGGAATAATTAAGTTTACCATGCACCTTATATCAAGCTCTGCTCGATACCTGCAGGAGCCTGCGGGATTCATATAAACAGGCCTGCTTTTCTTTACATCAAGTACAAATGAGTGTTTATGGTAATACTTATAAAGTCTTAAGTGACCACATCCCGCCAAAGAAACACAAAAATTATATACAAATTATTATCTGACACTTTCGTTTCCTTCTCTTGATTGAACAAAGTTTGCTATTCTCACTCAAGCTTGTATCTTTCTCTGCTAAAAAATACTCTTTATCTATAGAAACTCAAACTGAAAATCACCCTCACTGCTGCGAGAGTGCAGCTCAGAAACACCAAAGCGCCGAGTGCTGAAAGGTCAACGGTCATGTCCAAGCTGCAGAGCAATGGTCTTGCCGCGCACAAGGGAATCTTTTTATAATTAGCGGTCATTTCATGCTGATATTCGACATCATTCATTTTTCCCCATTTCATGCCAAAGAAGGCAACATGTCAGCGAGTGGAAAAACCTTTTGAAGCAGCAGTTTTACCATCGTGTGTTACTAAAAACTCCCCAATGAAATTCAGACTACGGACATTCTTTCATGTTGGTTAACGGCTCTGTATCCGCTAGCGTCCACTGGACAATCTCACTGGCAGCTCACAGACAACTCTTTTGTCCGCCCCTGCAGTTCTTAGGCACCAGGGTTATTTTTCCCCGGGAAGCTCACGTGTCTGAAGTGTACGATTCGCTTTCGAATGTATATAAATGCCTATATTTGTCAAGAATTTATATGCATACATATCTTTCTGTCGCCTCCAAATTATGTGCGTCAGGAAAAGGGAATGCTGTAACTTTTCCTTCTGTTGTTGTACGACTCAGGAAGAAGAGCGCAAAATAAAGATGAGGTGAGATGGTGTGGTGCAGTTTGAAACAAATAGAATCCAGCCGCAAAGTGTCTGTTCTTGCATCGATCATGAACGAACTGCAAACGTATTCAGTATGCTTGTAAAAGACAAAAATATGTCAGCAAAATAGCTTTTAAACGGTCTCTGAAGTGCGGCTGCAGAAGACCAGACTCCGTTACTGAAACACTTCCAGCGGACCTTGGAACCATGATAGAGATGTGACGGAGCTGTGGCACATCCAGTATGACATGCTGGACCTGAACCTGAGAGTGAAGAAGCTAAGAGGATTTTATGTCCAGTGGTTAAGAATCGCCATCATGTCAGTGGTGGATGGAATGATGGCCTGTTTCAATATATTGACAACACTTACTCCACCGCCGCCGCCATGTTTTTACCCTACTCCCCCAGCTTTGAATCTGCGTTGTTGCGTATGGGGAGTTGTACCCTGCCTCATCCACACACGGTGACAACAGCCTGCTTTTGTGGGTGGGGTCCGACATCAATGTGTGACACTGGAAATCTGGACGTGATCATTACCGAGGCCTGGAGTCAAGGCCATTAGCTCCACTCCCCCTCCAGTGAATTATTGGTCGTCTGTCACGGGGGCCCAGTGTCCGAGACCTGTCATGGTGAAAGATGAAGGGGTCCTTGCACTCTCCAATGAGCCGTCCGTGGAGATGCCCGCGACAAACGACCCATGAGCAGAGACACACCTTTCATCAGTGAGAGCGATGGGAGCAATGGGACGACTGTGTGTGTGTGTGTGTGTCTGTGTGTATGGAGGCAGTGTGTATATTTGACCTGACCCTTTAAATACCCTTCCCCCTTCTCCTGCGATCCATATTTTTCCTCTTTCTTCAAGGCAGAAAGGCCTTGGGGTTGCTCAGAACATTTTCTTGCTCCCTGCTGACAAAAATGTAATCAGGCACCTCTGTCTAGTTTAAGAGTGCAGTATCAGTGATTCATGCAGCCCGGGTCCTCATTATATCGCCTCTGTGCTGTAGGAACAGAAGAAGGATGCAGATAATTAACTGTACTTTTGTGATCTGACTTTATTCGCAAAGAAGGCTAAGAATGTAAATATAAACGGGGTGGACGATAACAGAAATGCCTGAAAATATAACAGAATTTCATCCCATTTAAAGGAATTACTTCCATGTCGGACGCAACTCACAATTAATGTCCAGTGGCCACATCGCATGCCAATGCACGAAGTAGTATGGCTAGACTTTATGTCCCGTTACAGACCTGCAGTCAACATTCACCTGTTTATATTACCCAATATTACAGTTTGTCCCTAAACCTAGCCAGCTGTTTTTAGTTGCCTGATCCTAACCTAATCCTTTTTTAGATTCGAGATGTGTGCATTTCTTCTAAAGTAAATGTTGAGGCCATAGTTTGTGATGCATTATAATTTGTGGTATTCCAATATTTCTGTCCCCCAGTATACAGTTAGTTCTGTAGCATTTGTTCCAACGTCAGCGATGTGTCTTTTAAAGAAGAAAAAGTTACACAAATCACAACTAAGCCTCTCTTATGTTGGTGTTCAGGAACAAAAAGGGCCAACCTGATATGTTCTGCTGTTTTTACAGATGATAAAATGAATGTATTGCATTAATTTGCTTGCACAGTTTGGTCTGGAGGAGTGTAAATAGCTGGATAACTTTACGACTTCGGTAATTGTCACCAATTACTTCCTTTACTTAATTTTATTCTAATTAAATTAATTTCTTCCAGAATACATGCGTGATATTTCAGAGCGATAAAATTGACTCTCTCCTCCTTTGTCCTTGATCTGTGGACTAATAATGATTATGTTTCAAGACAAATCTGTTAATTTACTACATCAAACATATGCCCGTAATAGCATGCTACTTGCCACGGCAACTAATTTGGATTCAGGAAACTCCTAGACTGCAGATGTATGGAAACATGATTCATAGAATTATTTTGTACAGTCTCTGCATACACACGGTAATTACACCGTGAGTCAAAGCAAACAACAACTATGCCATGTGTACCCCCTGAAGGGAATGAATGAATCACCAGAGTGCATGAATATATAAATTAAGTTTATTTACAAACACACAGTATATCCTGCATGCGCATAAATAAACATGACTCTTTTATTATTTTCTGTCTTAATACATGTTCTGAGCTAATAAGTAAAATGCATGTGTGTGTTCATGGCAGTCGTGTGTGATGTAATCATTTATTTACGTATTCCAGGTATCATTTTTCATCCTGTCAATGGGAGCAGAGTAAAAATATTCCCCGGTGCGGTTTGGGGCTTCTCAGAATATGCAGCAGGAACTCCCGGCAAGAGGAAGTGGCACTAACTAATGCGCTTATTTGGAAAAGAGCAGCCAACACCCCCCCACCCACCCCTTCTTTCGTTTGGCAGGAGACTCCGCTGTTGCACTGGTTTCTATTAGGATTCACTGACTCTCCAAACCCTGTTTCTGTCACTCTCTCCCATTCCTTCTATCTCCTTTTCTCATTTTTCCCTCTTTGTGTCATACAACTTGACTTCCTTCCCTTCCACATCCCTCCGTTTCTTGTACTTTCAATCATTATCTCATCCTCTTTAATTGCACACACCCCCGTAAACTGGGATTCAGACAGTCCCTGCCTGGTCATTCTTTTCCTTTCCATCACTCTTTCCAATTTTTTAACCGCTCCCTCTATCTTCCTCCACCCCACCTCCACCCCATTCCTAACTTCCCCTCCATCTCCTCTAATTCTTCATCCACCCCCTGCACCTCCTTTCCCTCCTCTGTAGTGGTAGTGTGTGTAGATGGTGCCGCAGTACGCTCCGGGCAGAAAAGTAGGCCAGGATTACTCTTGCTGGCTTGTCCCCAGTGAAGCGTGTGTTGCATGTGTGTGTGTCTGCGTCTGTGTCTATCTGTGTTTTTGTGTGTGTGTAGGTGTGTGTTCAGGCTGGGGAGAGAGTGGGCATACAGGCTGGCCAGCCAGCAGTCAGCCAGCAGTCAGGGTAGAGCTGGGCATATGGAGCCTCAGTATTGGGCCAGCAGGTATTTTTCAGCGTCTGCTCTCTTCTCCTTTGTTTAATATTTCCCTGCTTCTTGGCGTCCTGGCTGCAGAAGCCTGTTTGTGCTGCCAGCACAGACCTACGCTATGGTATAAGCTCAGATGGAATATCAGTACTGTCAGATGAACATCATGTATGCTCAAACGTCAGAAAACGACGCCTTTCAGCATGAGTTTATGATAAGTTTTAATTGTTTTGACAGGACCCTACGGTAGGCTCATGAAAGTTCCCTAAACTAGAACTGACCACACAAACTCTCAGTATGAAAACCAGAACTTGGAGTTATGAGGACTTTCTTTGTGGTATCCGTAGCGATATGATGTCAGACATTAGGAAAGTAATGGAAAGCGGTTTGAATGTGGCAGGATGTGCAAGACAAGTCTTGTTGTTTCATATTTATTTGTACAATTTGTGTATTGAAGTATATTTATGAGATGCTATCTGCTCTATTTACAAAATATGGCAGAAATTGAATATAATACGCGTGATTATGTACTTATGTAAGATGTATTAGTCATCTTCCATGGAGTCGCACCAAGAACAATTTTTAGCCCAGAATGGACAAACCAAATAAGATAAGATAAGATGGACTTTACTGAAACCACACTGGGGAAATTCACTTGTTACAGCGGCTCAGAAAATAAAGATGATACTGATAAAATACTGATAAATAAATAAATAAACTGGGGGGTCCTGGATGAAAACTGGTGTTGAAAAAAGTATTAAAAAACACAGACCTACTGTGAGTGTAACACAGCGCCGTGCCAAATAGTAGCTCTAGATAAAGCTGTTTGTGTTTTTCTGTGGCTTTCGTGGCCCCCATAGTTTTCCCCTTTGCTTGGAAGGAGAGGATGAAGTGAGGTGGTTGCAATCTGCAACCACACCTCTGGATGCCGCTAAATACTACACACTGGTCCTTTTTAAACTGGTGATTGGAGCAAAGTTCATTATGTACAGCTGTTCAAAGTGTTTGCATGAAGTATGCAGCAAAAGCATGAAGCCAAAATATAAATAAATGTAAGTGTATTGATACGCATAAATTAGATTTAAAAAGAGTAAAATGTCAAAGAGAATAAAAATAAGTTCAGCAGTGCAGTTGAAGATGAGTCCTGAATTTAATTTAATAAAATGTGCAAACAAGAAAAGTTTTAAGCCTCGATTTAAAAGAACTTAGACCCGAGCCTCAGGGGCCAAACGCCATTCTGGTAACAGGCTCTATTCTTTAGTAAGATACTATATGATCTTGATGATTTTACACACACACACACACACACACACAGACTGAGCGACCCTCATTTTCAATCCTCATCGTCTCACACTTAATTGTTCTCTTAATTAGGTTGTAGAGCAGTGCTTATGGCTGCAGGGAACACGTGTATGTACAGTAAAGTAAGTGTGTGAGCGTGCATATGCGAGTGTGTGTGCGTGTGTGAGTGTGTGTGTTATCCACGTATAGTTACAAGCCTGCGAATGTGTGTGTTTGTCTGTATACATGTATTTCTATCACCTCTGTGTATTGCATGGTGTGCCTGGAGGAAGTGGAGCTCTGATGTGTGAGCACCAGCAGCTCCACAGAGAGTGATGCATGCCAAAACCCAAATTCCCCCGTACAGTCTGACACTCACCACCTTCCCCCCTCCTGAATGTAGATAGTATCCCTCTGTACTACCTTTCTCTCAAATTATGAACGCTGAGACGTCTTTGTCCACTAGCCATCTGTAATATACTGCTCTTGTCATCTTGGTAATAAAAATTCAAATTTTTAGCATCACAAGCCATCCTGGATGCAAGATCGTCTACTGCTGGAAACATGTTTCCAATGTTCTTTGTTCTGTCTGTGTGTACAAGCCTAAAGCCCCCCATTGGCTAGACAAAGGCTTTTCTGTTGTATATTTTGGGGTTTACCTTTTGTTTTGAGCTTGGAGTTATATCTAGTGGCCACAGTAAAGATAACTAAGCAACAACAATGGAGTAAAAGAGTTAGGCAACATCCAAGTTAAATCTGGAAGAAAAATTGTGAACGATTTTCTTTTCTTTCAGGAAGAATCCCGTACGAGGATTTCCCACTTTTACAATCGCCTTCTCAGAGTCACCACCATACCTATAATGGAGAATTGCCACCTAACCCTTCCAAGAATCCCTAACCTCTCCTGGGTGGATAGGTTTGCATGCCCTTCTGGCTGGTCCCAGGTCTGTGGGGGCCAGACTAAGAGATGCATGCGAGAAAGAGGAACCTCACCCCGACACTGAGGGATACCGGAGCCCTGTGTACCCAGCCTGGATGGGAGCTCACTTGACAGCGCCTTGTGTCACTTGAGATATTCTCAGATGCAGCCTGACCGAGGTTATGTGGGATCCTAACTCATGGCTGGGAAAACTTGTGGATGTGGATTGACAACTTTGGTAGGAAAGAACCTGGACCATGAGGTAGATGGGAAAAACCCCAACAAGATGTAGTGTGGCCCGCCTCGATGCACAGCACGAGGCGTGGAACCAAACTGGACTCTGGACTCTGCTGGTAGCCGGAGGGAAGGACGTCAAGACCACCTTGCTTAGCATCCTGCCACCACAAACCTGGCTGGACTTGGTAAGGATGAGTGACAGGCTGAGATATGACCAGCGGAGAGAGATGAAAGCAACACACATCTTGCCTCAAGGTGAGAAGTTTGTAACCTTATATTGCTTCCAGTGTTGTACTGCTGGCAACACTGTAAAATACCTATTAGAGTTTAATGAAGCATGCATGACTCAGTGTATGTGGCCTTTAAAATACATGTGATTTTTTTTTAAAAAAATGTTCTACCTGCCAGCTGCGAGGCCTGATGCTCAGTTTGTTATGGAGTGGATACTCATCGTCCTGGTCATTGTGATGACCAAATTTCATGTCAGTATTTCCCCTTGAGCAACACTGTTCCTTCTATGAGTTTACAGATATTCATGTTCATATATCCCAGAGGATGAATCCTGATATTTTCTGTTGAACCTGAACCTTATCTTTGCTCCACTGTTGCCATTGTTGGGCCACGATTTTCACCCCAACGAGAAATATCAAAACCTGACATAAAAACGACCAATAAATGTCTTGATTTGCAGAATTAGCAACATTTTTTTTTTTAGTTAAATAAATCAAATGAAAATGTTCATTGCTGCAGTTAGTTGACATGTTTGCTGCTCTATTTGTTAGCGGCCGAAGCTTGTGCAAAAGACTACACGTCAATTCCAAACATCGCTATTGTCAACATTTACATGCAACTCTAACAGGCAACGGTATTCAAATTGCACCCGGATTGTCTCTTTTGCCATGCAAGGCACAATTGTTGCCAGAGCACGGTTAAAAAAAAGAAGTTACTGAACCAATTTCTAAGTCTGTTGCTCTTTGAGAATTGCCCCTCAACTTTACCCCCTAATTGTCTTTCATACCTCCATTGTACAGTGAGTCTAGTACAAAGTCATTTCTACTCAGTAATTCAGCTCCCCGGTGGAAATATGATTAAAACTTGAAAACGTGGCTCCGTCCAGGTGAAAGTGTTTAACGCTGGGTAGCATAGCTGCGCAGGTGAAAGTGTTTAGTGCTGGGTAATGCAACCTCCCATGGCCCCCCGCTTTTGCAGCTGCGCATAATTATAGTCTCTCTCTCTCTCTCTCCCTCTCTCTTTTGATTGCTTCCCTATGTATGTGCAGATTAGCCAGGAAAAGGACATGTTATACAGTATAAAATACAGTGTGCTCAATTAATCCCTTCGCTCAAATATCCTTCGCTGCAGCCATCGTGGTATTTTTGTAATAGCTAATCAAAGAATAGCTATGATTATAAGAGATTATCATCTAAAATAACCATCTATGACAGTAGTTTGTTATTCAAGGTTTCTGGATTGGACTTGTTCCACCCTGAAAATCATGCACAGGGTAAAAGAAATAAAACACAGTCTCATGTGTCCCGAAACTTCAGTTAAAGCTTAGAAACCAGCACAATAAATTATATAATCTACTCTTTTCCACTGATGTCTGTTCATCTTTAACTGGTTAAATTAGTTCTGCGTCCTAACTGGTCTCTGTGTGTACAGTATACACAGACCTGCGGGTGGAAGGTTGGGAAAAGGGGTTGCTTCCATCAACCTCCAGCCTGTGGCTTTCTGCTGGCTAATTAACCATCATTTTACCCAGAGCCTGAGTTGCACTGATGGGGGATAAGCTAGCCTTTGACGGAGTAAGGCAAGCGTGGCGGTTCCTAATCAGGGGGCCTGCAAGTGGGGCGGAAAACACCTGTTCTGGGTACAGGTGTACACCCCAGCACATGGCTGCACTTTTGCCCCGTCTTCCCCCTCCCTTTCCCCTTTAGCTCTTTCTCTCACTCTCCTTCTCCTTTTACACGATTGCTGACTCACATTCCTGCACTCTGTTTGACTCATTTTCCCTTTGTATTCATTTTTCAGCACAGTTTCTTCTACATGCACGGAGTAGCACACTCGTTGGCTGCTATTATAAAGGAATTACCCTCCCTAAAACAGTGCACACTGCTCGCTGTGGTGTTTTTCCTCATTCTGATTGAGAACACGCTTATCTTGCACGGTGTGACCTCATGTTTCAGGATGTTCGATAGCAGAAAAATCTCGACCGTAATCATTAGGTTTCGGAAATCAGTCACACAACAAGACATACCAATCTCTGCATCCAGCCTGGTGTCTTTAAACCCTAACCCCCAAATATTCACAAAAAAGCATGTGTGCTGGTTCCATTTCTGTGCTCTCCCACGCCCAGATTTGATTGAAAGCAACAAGTTCATGCCCCTTCACATGGGATTGTGAAATGTCCTCTGGGAAATGTAGGAATAGACTAACTGAGGTAGAAATAGATAGGGTAGGTCAAGGAAATGAGAACGCACGAAAAAATGTAAATTACACACGAACATTACGACATTAACAACAGTGTTATGTCAGACTGTGAAAACGCAAATGTGAAAAGAGTATGAGTCAGACTGTCGTCCTCATTTTGGAGAGCTAGACTGCTTGACATTAAGGCAGCGGTTCCCCGATCTTCTCGGTATGTGGCCACTGAAAAACAGACAGACGTCTATCAATGATCCCCTATTCTTTTGTTTAACCTCTGATGAATGCAGATATTTTGGTATGTGTAGCAAGAAATTGCAGTATAGAAATGCTAAAATATGTTTGGGATAAGTTAGTTTGTCACCATTGAGTAGTTTGTCCGTGGAAGAGCACTGGTAAGTTCATTATTCAACTGTAAGATGCTCCCTTGGTAGATCAGTCATCAAAAACAAAACAATGTATTATTATTTCTCATTTTAATCATCCTGTATTTCTTTATAATTACCTCACCCAAGTTAAGGACGTTCTTATCCAGATCAGGGTAGCAAAACGGTAAAAATCCTGTCTAACAATAACCTTTGGGATAATAAACACGTTTATTTATGTAGCATTTATCTAAAGGTGGAAGCTAAGAAAGTTTTTTTGTTCTGGAAGTCATAAAAACAAAATGAGTAAAATACATTAAAGGCTGGGATGTAAGTAGAGAGAAAATTGGATAAATAAGGACCACAACAAATCAGACTTTTTATGTTGCTGTGGTCAGGGACGATGCTCCATAACAGTGTTTACTGACAACGTTAATGGCTAATATTGATCCGGTATATTGCTTTTGTTCATTGCTCAAAATTTAGCCCTGTACTGGCAAAGTACTGCATGTTAGGCTGTGCTAATGTCGAGTTTATAAAAGTTTCTGGGGCGTAATGTAAGTCGTGATGTTGCTGATGCTTTCAGAGTCCTGATGACAAGGCATTAGTATTCTCAGAGAAGGTGTATACTTGCACGTCTACACCATCTCTTCCATCCTGAATTTCCTTCCTCTCCTCTTTTGTCTTCATTGGAAACAGCCTGCATCTTCCTTTTCACTGAAGGAAGCAGTGCATGGATAATATGGTTACGCCGTTACTGATGCATAAAGCTGCGTGTCTGGTTCTTGTCAAGACCTTGCCACCAAAGTCAATTTGCCCGTGCCCTGGCAGAATGTAATATTTCTTTAATCAGATCAACACGGAAATTACGTCGGTGGACTGTATTGATACGAGAGGAAATAATTAAACTCGGGGCTCCAGGAATAATTTCACCCTCTGAGCATTACTGTAAACCCCATAAAAAAACAAATCCACCCTCTCCTCCCTCCTTTGCAGGATGAGATAAAGAGGAAACCAGGAACGTAGATAGACGGATGAGATTTCATTTACTCAGCCTCTGTTTTCCCTCCAGCCTTTCAGCAGGTTCCTCTCACCCAGTCGTCCACTGCTACACCACCGTCTAGCATGTCTAAAACAGCTGTGAGTTTCAGCAGCAAGAGGTGTAGTTTGAGGTAACGCCGTCACACGGTGAATACACTTAAACATTACTGAAACAAGTCTATAAATCTGGTAACTCTTCCCTTTGCCGGAGGACACAGAAATCGAATAGAGTAGTTGCGCCTCTGTGTAATGAATGAATAAGCCTGTTGCTCTGCGCTGCTCACAGTGTTGCTCCTTGCACACTGTCCCACCCTGTGTAAGGTTGTTAACTGTGACGTTCAAATGAACCAGACCAGACCTCTCTAATGGCTCTTATTGGATCTTGCTGGGAAGGGAAGATTGGCCACACCTGGGTTACCACCACCGCATCCCTTACCCATCATGCCTTCCTCCCTGGATAATACCAGAAGAGGGGTAGCATCAGTGACACTAAATCCTCTTCATGCCTTCACCAAGGTCATTTATAAACAAAACCGCTTTCATAGAGAAATCAACGCCTATTTTTATGTGGAAAGAAAGACAGTGGCTTTAGGATTCAGAATAGAAGTTTATTTTTCTTAATTATGAAAGTTATTTAGCAGGAGAAGCCTGGCAGTGCCACCATAGACTTTCTGCTTCACTTGTGGCAATGCCCTGGATAAATTAGCTTCAGATCAGTCGTAACATTTGCCAATGATAACCTTTACTACACTTTTTAATGGATGAACAAATTACATGCTGGGCTGTCATTGGTATGGTTGAAGAAAAATGGGGCAGCTGTTCAGGAAAAACAATGTTACCGCACTCATAAATTACCAACAAAAATCACCCCATCCATCCATTATCTGTAACCGCTTATCCTCATCAGGGTCACGGTGGGGCTGAGGCCTATCGCAGCTGACTTTGGGCGAGAGGCGTGGTGCACCCTGGACATGTTGCCTGTTTATCACAGGGCACATAGAGACACCCATGGGTCACCAATTTACCTGTTAAGTGCATGACTTTGGACTGTGGGAGGAAGCTGGAGTACCCGGAGAGAACCCATGTAGGCACGGGGAGAACATGCAAACTCCACACACAAAGTATAGAAAGTATAACCAGGAACCTTCTTGCTGTGAGGCGACAGCACCACCGTGTCGCACCTGCAAAAATCACCCCATAAAAATATCACCAGGTGTCGAATGCACCACCTGCTGTACCTACAATGCCTAGTTTAAAAATATGGTTATGTACGTGATCTATATGCTCTTACTGATTAGGTGGTACAGCGATATATCAAAAAAATCACAACTGGGTGTAGTCAAAGGTGAAACATGCTTCGACCAACAGGCACAGTGAAATACTGCTTTTCAGAACTGTGTTAAGTTACTTTTTTAGGGAAACAATCTGGAAACCATGATCATGCATTTCCTTTATTAGCAACACAATGCTTACACACACACACACACACACACTCAACCCTAGTGTTTTATATTTGGCCTTGCTCAAGGGGCTCTTGATGGTATTTGTTAAAATAGAAGAAAGCATTATTCATTCAGTCTCCCCACAGCGCCTAATGGGTTTGGTTACGACCTGTTTGCGTTGTGTCAAGGTGACTGCGGCTACAGTGACGCTCAGCTGCACTTGATACAGCTTGTTAGTAAATGAAGATTAAGTGTTAGCAGGGATAAAACACAATACACCTTGATCAGGCTCTCAAATGGAAGATTAATTTACTGTTCTCCTGAATGAGCAATCCTCGTGGTCCGTAATTATTTAAGTTCCATTTTGGGTTAATTATGGTCATTAGCATTATATGTTCTAAGTGAGGGGCTAATTTTGAGAGAAGTGGCTTGAGATTTAGTGAAAAAAAAAGAAGAGGAAAAAGAAAGACCCCACACGAGGCTCTGAAATGAACAGATCATTTGGTTTTGAGGGGCGGAAATTGATAGAAAACAGCAGGGAAACAGCTGAGGAGGGAACAATTATTCTAATGGTGTGACAAATGCAGATGCTGCAAATTAGATTTAGTTTAGCATAGGTGCTCCCCTATTGGTTACTATTGGGAGGCTGAAATTGGTGCTTTGGTGTGGTTTGTGCATGTCTGTGAGTGTGTATGGGAGTAAATCTTCTTCTTTAAGATGGAAAATAACATGCACCTGTGCTGCCCGAGATGTTCTCAACCAAATCAGGAAGTTTTAACGAGTACGACGCCTAACTATAAGTTTGAATCAGTTGAAAAATATATATCAGGACGTCTGTTTTGATCTAAAACTCAAATCAAGTTGCTCGGTGTTGATCTATTTGGCGCTGCCTGATATGAAAGGTTTGGGAATCCTTGTGCTAACACAAGATGAAACAGAGCGTGCGGTGTGCATTGAAAGGAAGGTTGCAAGGGACAGGATGATGAAGGCTTGTTTGGCTCTCCTCGTTTCTCCTCAGTAGAGCAGCCCAGCGTGAGGAAAAGCTTGTTAAAACCCTAATAGTAGCTATCAAAGGCTATTGATTATCTTTCCCGCCCTGTTTGGGTGACAAAGTGAGCATTAGCTGGAGCCATAGAGAGCTTTTAAGACACGTTTTCTCAGGGGCCGCCCTGTCCCCTGGGCTGTCCGATGCTTGAGATCACACGCACATACACACACACACACACATTCATACGCGCACATGCACGCACGCACATCCGCACTCGCTTGTGTCTCTTTTTTCAAAGCTAACACACTGCTATCCTTTCACCCCCCACCAGATAATCCATTTTACAACCAGGGATCAAACACTGAGCCCTCTGGCTGTGTGCTGCAGTGACTACTGTAATATACACACACACACACGTGCGCGTGCACACATAAAATCAACCATGTACACACTCGCATAGTACTAAGTTCTCATAAAACTTGGTTAGGGAAGTTTCTTGCCCCATGCAGTTCATTTGCTGTTTTGGCCATCATGCATAAAGGATGTTGTCCTTGGAAAACCCCAAATGAACATTGCACTAATACAGAGAACAATGAGCACTCTCGTGAGTCTCCTGGCCAATGATGTACAGACCAGGCTGCATAGCCAATGAACTCCGACTCCCATTCTTCCAATTTAAGTGCATTTCTCCTCCAGTGGTGTCGGAGTACTCAAGGAAATGCAGCAAGTATGGCAGAAAACAGGAGAGGGGGTTATGCGAGGCAAGTTATACATAAGGCATTATAACAACCAAATTAATGGATGTCTGTTAAAATATTCATGAGATTAACCTCCAGATTTAGGGCGTGTTACATGGAAATTCAGAAACTTCAAAATGGTGTGTTTGTGTCTTTTTCGCTCGGCTGATCAGCGTCTAGTTTGCAGACCTGGAGATGCCAGCCTGTTTTGAACACACTCCTTGTACTCGGCTTTGAGCATGAAGGACTTTGACATTCTCTACTGCAGTGCATATCGAAGGCTTTATTTGTTTCTGCGATACAGGAGAAACACTTCATGCAGCGTGCCTGCGTTTTAGTGTCAAATCCTTGCCTCAGTGGCACTGATTCGTCCGGGTTATGTTTGTGTTTGCCGGTAATTATTGGGTTTTGTTTTAACCCGCACGGGTTGACAGTTGAGAACATTTGCTTAGAGAGCGTTTTGGGTTGTCAGTCACAAAAAGTGTGCTAATCTGACTGTCAGACCCCTCGTATGTGGACTGAAGTTTAGGAATTTGTGTGCAATTCATCAGAAGCGGCACAAAAATGTATGTTTTTATAATTTGAAGTGGAAAAGTCTTTAAGTCGCTCCAGATCCTGTGTTCAAAGTTCATTTTTTTTATTAAATCAAGCTCAGCCAAATACAAGCAGCAAGTTACTTGGACTCCGGCTGTGTCTCCTCGCTGTGCATGCACTGAATCCATTAAAAACACGTCAATCCAACAAGCCTGTGTATCGTGGTAACATCTCAAAGCCTAAATATGTTTATATTCTTACTGTATGTGTTGGTGGAAAGCAACAATCTGTATAGAACAGGCATCTCCCAACCCACTGTAGCGTGACACTGCAGATGTATTTAGTAGCTTACTAAGAGGATATTCAATTTATTCATGATGCAAACCACAGGGTTGATGTCTGTGTGTGTGCGTGCGTGTGTGTGCAAGCGCATGGTGAGTGTGGAGTGAACCATGAAATGAAAACACCCTATAACCATTTCACTGCATCTCTCAATTAGGACATCATCTATGCAGAGGGAGCATTCATGAGTGGCTTCTTCTTTATTTACAATTACACACCGCAGTGCAGACAAATGGGGTGCTGAGGGGGGGGAAAGCTTGTGGGATCCACTCTGCAAAAGATCCAGGGAATAGAGAAACACACATGTACTGTATAACTTGCTGCAATATCATCTGCGACTTGTGGGCTTGATACTTGCCATGCTTAATAGTTAATATCAACTGCCAGGAAGTCTGGACAAGCTGCGTATACTGCACAAATCCCTTACAAAGACAGACCCTCCGAAACTTTTTCAGCTCAGCTGGGTCGATGCAGCATCACTGTGGGACTCATGCTTTATTGAACACTAGTTCTCTTATGCCCACCATCCATTTTTGGGTCTCTGTCCGTAGTTTAACTGGCAAACTTTTCAATGTAAGGAGTTGGGATGTTCTGGGAACTTTGTGTGCGCGATACATTAACCTAAAAGACATTTTGAGACCTGTTAGCATCCATTCAACAAAAAACATTATTTTGTCTTCACAAAAAAACTGTTCTAGAAAGATGATAGATGGATGGTGGGCTTAAAGTGCAAGCTTTTGACACGGGGGACTGCTTTTTGACAGTCAAAACTGTGGTCTGGAATAGTAATTGTATGCGCTACGAGCAGGGAGTGAATTCTAAGAGTGGATGATGTCCTACAGTTAGGCCTGAAATGTTCGAAGTAGAAGGACGCTGCACGTAGATAACACCATCTCAGACCTTCTGTGGGTCTGACAGATTGTCAGTACTGACATGTTGATGACAGGAATATTGGAGACTAGTCTGTAATGTCTTTTGTGTCTTAATTTAGAACGTTATTAGCTATAAAGTAAGTGTGGCTGTACTGGCTCATGCACCACAACAACTGTTTTGCAACCCAAATTTTGGCTGCAGAGGATCTGGTTAATAAACTCTGTGAACAGCCTTGTGTGCAGAGAAGCAGATAGATTCCCAAAAGACAGTTTTAAAGTCAGAACTGTCCAGGGATCAACAAAAAAAATTGGTCCATACTGGCCCTTCATCATCCATTAGACGCCTCGGGAGTGGCGCTGTAAACATCGCCAAGTCCAGGTGTTGACGTGCTCCATAAATTCCAGCTAAGAATGTAGCGGTCCATTCAGGCCTCTTTAGAAATGCAGAGCCACTCTATTCCTCTGATATTTTATACATGAAGTGAGCCATTTACAGTCTGATGAGCAAGTCTGGCTTATTAATGATATGACCGTGCTCTTAGGGTGTCGGGCGCCAAGCAAATACTCATGTAAAATTAAACACGATTTGTTTACATAGCCGTGCAAATCAGACCACTCTGGGGCTTTGTTGCAAAGCCTGATCAGGGCTGCAAACACCGATTTCAGTTAGTCGAGACACTTTCTGGAGCTCATGCGCGGGTTTTAGGAAACAGCAGTTTGAAAGTCCGTTTAAAAAAACATTCAAACGTTCTGGGAACGCGATTCCCGTTTGAGTATTTTTTGGCTCACACATCTGCTAAAGGATATTCAGCTTGAATGATGTCATAAGTCCAGCAAAGTCCTGACAAGACTAGAAGGCTGAATTATTCAATGATGGCTCCACTTTTGTGGAATTATTTTAAGTATTATAATTGCAGCTTGGTCCGCCTTGGATTGCTGAAGGAGAGAGAGAGCGAGCGAGAGAGGGGCCCTGTGGGGAGCGATCAGCATCAGTCAACGGGATCAGGTTACCATGAGCGCACTAAAATACTCCCTTAATGATGGCCAAATTGAAGGAAAAGCATTGACTTGAGCTGAGACCAAACACGAGACAATATTTCTTTACATGGTGAGCGCTGTATAGATGGACCTCGCATGGCCTTGTAAGCTGCAGACATAGAAAAACACAAAGCCAGACACCTTTGTCACTAACATAATAGCCTGCAGCTTTCTTCCCAAACATTTACTCACCAGTAGCTTCACATGTAAATATCTATATGTTTGTTTAATACAAGGAGACGAGAGCTTTAGTGTGTTTTATATTCGCAGTCTGATTGATGAGAGTAAGCACAATGGTTGAGGTTGAACGAAGTGCTCTTGCGTTAAACGGAGCGATGGTTGTTTTCATTGAAAGTTGTAAAAAGAGAAAGTGGTGTCATTTTCACATCTGATGCATTTCCAGCAAAGTGTCAGGATATGACAACCTGCCGCGTTTTATTTCTGACCGGGACAAACCTGACAGGAGATTATTTTGTCATCAGGTGCAATAAAAAAGAGCATCGGTCGGTGTGAGCTTAAGTGTCCAACGTCAGAGCTGGGGCCATTCCTGGCTCCTGTTGGTACATGAAGTGAATTTAAAAAAGAGAAAACAACCCGAGTTATGCCAACAAAGCATCTCACATGTCACTGCAATCCAGACATGATTAACCAAAAACCTGGCCGTGAACTGAGACGAAAACATTCAGAGTGTTGTTGAAACCGAGGCTGAAACCACCATGTTTACTCTGCAGAAGCCGTTAAGTCCACCTCCCCCCCCTCCCTCCTTTCTCTGGCCTGATGAGAACAAATTATTTTTTCCACCAGACAAACTTCATTAGAGTAATGCAGAGGTGACTGTTTTTGATCCCCCGGAGACAAAAGATTTAAAGGGCAGCTGCAGAGAAAACAAACGTCCGTGTGTGCCTTGAAGGTTACCAATTTTGCTGCCTTTAGTTGGTGAATCAGAGATCCTCGAGCGAGGCTTTAACCTCCAGCTGGCCCGCAGTGCTGTATGGACCACTGTACTCTGGGCAAACTTTGAAGTCTGACTGTGTGGATGGATGCAACTCTTTCTCCTGCCCGCCAGGCTGCATTTTGTAAATAAAGACGCCCGGTTACAAAAGGGTTAAAAATAGATTCTCCTTGATTCAGAAACAAAGCCTACTTGGTTGAAGTGAAACCACTTGTTTCTCAAACTTCTCTGATGAGTTTGTCATCCTACTCAAAGATAATTATGCAGTCTGGGGAAATTATGCCTACATTGTGCTCTTGAGGAGATAATTGCAGTGCCGAAGCCTATGTATCACATGAGGATCGAGCCTCATTCCACAAATTAAATGCATGAATGTCACTAACAGGCTATGTATATTTTCAGCACTGCTTGTATTACACTGTGTAAGTTCCTGTGTTGTGGCATATTTCCCCTGATGATAACAAACGAAAAACAAAATTATTGTGTTAATTGAGCTGTTGTCAAGAGATGAATAATCATGCATGTCAAACTCCTCCCGGGAAAACAACAGTCAAAATTAACTTTAAGAGGAAATGTAATTTCCATAATTTTAATTTTTCACTTTTTACGTATTTTTCTCATCATTGGGCTTCACGTTTCGTTCAGCTCCAGACCTCAGAATTGCCGGAATAGACTTGTTAAACAGATAAATAAGCCGCTCAACGTTAATGAATTCCTCAACTATAAAATCACACTCCCATCGCAGGTGTGAAAGCAGGTTGTGATTTAGGTTGATGGACGACTAATCAGGAAATCAATTAGGCCTTGACCCAGAAACTGAGACAAAAGGGGAGAATTATTTTCTTCATTTCTTTCCTCTGGCTCTTTCATCTCTTGACTTGGACCCTCTGGTGTCTCTGATTGGACAAAGGAAAATCCCCTGGGCTTTGAGAGGTTTCTCTTAACAGAGTACACCGGGAAGCGGTTCCCGCGTTTTACAACTATAAATTGATCTATTTATCAAATGTGAGCTGTAACAAGAATAATTAGATCAAATATAATTCTGATAGATGAGTTTGTCTATTCAGATTAGCTTTTGATTACCATATAACTAACATAACTGATTTAGCTAATAGTTTCCACTCTGCAGATAGTTAACAAATGACTTTTCATGCAATAAAAGAAAAAAGAAAAAGCTTGTGGATGTCTGTGGAGGAAACCAGTCTGTAAAAATATTAGCTTGGGACCCGAAATCTTCCTTGTTCTTCTCTGTTCTCTTCTGTGATTAACCGCTGCAAATGTCACACTGCATTCATCCAATTATTCATGATAGTTTAAATCACATCAACAAGCTGCTGATTTATGAGATTTTCCTGCTTTATCTGTCGGGGCAGAAAACAAGCCATAAAAACAGCCGTGTCTCCCAGGTAGTCAGGAAAAACAGCGAGATGATGGAGACAACACACACACACAAATACGTATGCACACACAATCTCGTATCAGTCTGACCTCCTGGGGTCAGACATAAAGGCTCGCCTTTTCAGCAGCATCCACTTAGTGCTGAGAAGGAAGACAGACGTATTATCCCGTGTACCTTTGTCCATCATATTCGCTTTGGATTGACTGAGTCGAACAGAACAACTGTGTCTTTATGTGAGCAGAGGTTTAAGACTCTCCGAAGATTGATAGACGAAGAAGAGAGGCGACGGCGACATGTCAAAGATGTAGAGTTTAGGTTCGATCATAGCCTGAAAGATGCTTTTCAATCACAACCATGTACTTGTACTATATGTACTCATAGTTATGTAAACTCTGCTGTTACATCAGGATCCATTGTGTAACGTTACGTTAACAACAACACTGATTATATTTTTAGTCCTTTAATCTCGTGCAAAGGTAGCGGTAGCGCTAACAAAGTTGCAGTTGGGCAACTTTTGTTTGCCAGCGTCTTCCAAAATTGCTCCAACAAAAGATTCACAAGCGTTTTCATGTGTCACTTCTTGGGTTGAAGTTTAGACATCTTAAACTCCGTGGATGAGATTTCAGAAACCTTCGTGGTCATGGTTCAAAGCGTTGACAGTTGGTAGACAACTAGATACGATCGTCAGTTGCTCATATACTGCTCCCTCTTGAAAAGATGACAACTATGCAGATGTGTCAGTCGGCTTTGCTCACTTTAGAGGTGTCGGGTTCTGTGTTTTCCAAACTCTGCCTGAGGGAATTGGCAGTTGGTGCTTTTGCACTGGTGGATGCCAACATCTGTAGCTGGAGAGGTGTGTGTGGTGTACCTGCTGAGCAGTTATGTGTCAGACAGGTTTTTGATTTTGTCAACACCTCGTGTCAATGCCATTTTCATACACAGAATTGTGGGTGTCCTGATAGCTCAGAGGGCCAAGGTGTGTCAAATGTGTCACAGGACTTTCCCTTCTTTCTCTCTTTCCTGCCTCGCCCTACTTTGAACTTATGATGAATGTGCCAAAAGCTTTCGCGTCTTTGGAACCGAGTCTATTCCACTCCTCATCTCAGCTCTTTTGTCTTCTTTGGTGTCTCTGTGGAGAATAAACTGCTTACTACTTTTAAAGTACGTCCAAGAGATGAGTAAATTAACTTCTGGGGGAAATAAAAGTATGCTCTGTCAAATTTGCGGTTCATGAATTCTGGCTTTCACCAGCACTGCCCTTGGAAGACACACTAAAATCACTAAAAGCACAAAAAAAGTGCGCTCGATTAGACTGAGAATGTTGAGGGTGATTTTGGCTTTCACCTGAAAAACAACACATTCATCCCACGTTGCTTTTTGTCAAAGGCACTTCAGATATATTATCACTTCCAAACGAGAATTCCCTCGGTCCCTGTAAGTAAACCTTCCAAATCCCCAGCTCTCATCCCTATTTTCCTCCCAAAAAAACGAGCATTAGAAGGATTGCCCTGCTATTGTTGCTCCCCTTGGGAGCAAATCTATTTCTGCAGAGATGGAAATTGTCGGTGCCCACAAAGCTGCTGACACACTCTCAATGGAGGTGTCAATTCTCGAGGCCTCGCCATTGTGGACTGGATAATTTAATTGGAGAGGCACGACGGTGTGTCCCCGGTCGGGGCATTCAAATGTTGTATCACTGCCTGTCCCAGTGCTGGCTCCTCTCCTGCTGTGGAGATTCAAGATTCACCCCCCAACCACCCCTCACCTCCTCCCTGATCCCTCCCTCTCCACCCCATGCAGGTGGGGGTAGAGGGAGGTGGGGGGGCAACACATGCCCAGGCTCCTGAGAGAGCCCTTTGTTGGTGGGGAGGAGACGGGGTGCAGCCTTGTGGCCTCAAAGTCTCTAGGATGGCTGATCTGGAGAGGTACAGGGGAGGAGGGTGAACCCGCACCGCCATTACCTGCGAGTCGTCTTGGGGGCAGGCACAAAATTAGTCAGCAGATAATGAAGCTGTCTTTGATTGCAGGAGAGAGCAAGGGTTGGAGGGGTGGATTGACGAGGAGGAGGGGGAGTCTCCTGTACAGGGGGCCTCTACAGGGCATGAGAAGCATGTCTTTGGAGGAGCGCCTGCTGTCAACGGATGCTCTGTTTCTCCGAGATCCTGGCATAGTTTAGGGTTGAAAGATGCACAAGGGTTGGAGAGGAGCGCAGCCGAACACATTCCTTTGTACGGCTGCTTCAGGTGAATGGGGTTCAAAGACAAGTGGTTAGACAGACGTGGGTAGACAAATGCACATAGATTTACTATGTAAACACACAAAAAGATCAACACACACATGGTTGTTTCTGCTTGATTTCTAGAGGCGCTGTTAATTTGAGAAAAGCCATGTTGTCAACCGCCATAATGTCCTACTTTAAACTTGAACTTTTTTTGCAGTAACTCTTCCTGCCTCTAAATTATGGCACGTAATCCGTCTCCAATGGTTCAGACGCTTAGTGTTTTTGTAAGACATGCTCGTGTTTTCTTGAAACACGAGCTGTGGTGACTGTCTTCACCAATTTTCATCTTTATCTATGCGAGTTGTCAATGCATCTGTTGGTCCCGCTGCACAGTTGTCACGACAACCTGCGCGCCTGGCACATGGCTGTCCTCCAGAGCGCAGACAAAGCTGTCGTCGAATGGACCAGGCGTGTGTCCACCGGACCTGAGGGGTGCCGCCACCGCTAACAAAACACACAAAGCCCCTCGCCCCTGGCACTGGCCCTCACTCCGTCTACCCGCTATCCTGCCCCCATCCCACGCACCGCTGCCTGCTGCTTTGTGCCTGCTCCAAGAAGAGGAAGTTCCTCTCATCTCCTTTTCAAGGTAGCCCTGCCACCCATGCCCCTCTTTCACACACAGGCAGAGTCGAACGGGTACACACAAACTGGAAAGACATGCAAATGACACACACTTCAAGGTAACACAGTTCATTTGTTTTTGTTTTTTCCTGTGTCTTTGCTAAATTAGTTTTGAATTTGAAAGACAGACAGACACAAAAGGCCCACACTAAAGCTTTGTGCTGACATTAAGCAACTTTATCACATCCTTTTGCATCACAACCAGAGGGTCGTAAGTGTGTTAAAACCATGCAAACTGACTCATGTTGCCTTGGACTTCACGAGGAAAAACTTGCCTACTCCAGTGATTTAGTAGTGTGCTTCCATAAAGTTGGAGAACTCACAAGGAACAGATAAAAATAAGTGGTCAAAATAAAAACAAGAGGCCCACATGTGTTTAATTTCAGTCTCTAGTTTGGAACAATCTCCAATAGCACTAGATCCCTCATTTCCCATAATACAGCCCAATAACATATTTGTATAAGACCCTCCATGCTCATGCCTTTCTGACTCTACGCCTCCAGTTTGTAACGCGGGCTTTACTGTTAATAAGATGGTCGCAACACCAGGGTTGTTGTTTTTAGACAACGTAAGACATTTTTACAACTATTTCCACCAGCTGACAAATACACACGACCAATAAACTGATCTCGATGTGTAAAATCGGCAGAGTTTCTCTTTTAATTTTATGCAAAGCGCAGATTTCCTCGCCCACATCAGTCGGACTTACAAGTGAAGAAACCGTTCCGTATCCACGAACACATTAGATCTGTCGAGTCGACTTGAGTTTGCAATGTAAAGAGTGTAGACAGGCTGTGTCAAGCGGTGAGTATATGTTCTTTGGTATGTCAGTCGCTCCATAGTATGAGATGTGACACTGAGCTCACGCGTTTGTCACAACAGCGGCGCGTCAGCTCATGAGCATACCTGTGTATAACTAAGAATGACAGATCGTTCGGGATTCTGCGTGGAGCCGACTTCTGTTGTGATCGCTCAGGCAGAGAAACGTGTTAAATCTCAAATGAGGTTTTCTTTTTTAAGAACAGCTTCCTCCTCGTTCCGCTCGCTTTTTATTGACCTTTTTACTCATTTGAAACGTATTCAGTCTACAGCTGTACGTGCTGCTGCTGTCTTTGGTTTAAGTATGATTTGCCTGGTACATTAAACACATTAAACGCACGTACAGTCAGTTTTAACACATAAATATCGACTAATTAAAGGAAAATTAGACTCTCTCAGTCCGAAAACTACGTTGTGATGAAGCCTTATAAATGCTGTTTTTGTTGTACAACTACATGCAAAACCCCATCTGCTAACCCTATGGTGTAGCCTGTCTACATCTATTTATTTTATCATTTAATTTAATTGTTTAACTGGTTGAACTGATGAGGGACAGACACTGAAGAGTTCAGACCTGGCACATACGTCTGTTTCAGAGCTGGTTATCATCTGTTTAGTCAACAGAAGATGTGGATGTGTTTCCTGTTTTTCTGAAATATCCAAACAAATGTCTGCTTGATGTGTGATGAATCAGTCTAAGCGCAAAATGTCTGGTGGCTGCTGGCTGAGGCAGCTGTCGGGGGGGGAGAAATGTTTATCTCTGTCTCCTCCATGATGGATTTCTTTCCACTTGATATTTGATTGTTCAAAATGGAAGTTTTGAATCTGTTTTTTTTCAATATCTTTGATCGCCGGAACATTTCTTCTATCAAATTATATTCATTTGGCACCAGTAATAAAATAACGTGATGCCAAAACTTCTAGGTTTGATGTATCGATCAGATAAAACGACGGGATCCTGCATGAACGCAAGATAAACACTAAGTTATAGCAATTTTTGAGACTTTTGTTTTTCTCTGTGGTCATCTCACTCTCTGGTCTTAGGTGGGTGGGACTTGAAAAAAAACATGACATCACGTACCTCTGTGCACCAATCAGGATTTAGCAACATTTGAATCGAAATGTGGGATGTTTGGTCACTGACTGTGTAATCTGGTCGAACCACCCACACGCAATCCTGATAAAGCACATTAGCTGAACTTCTGAGTTTCTTTTTGAAATCGAGTTTCAGTCATTTAAGGACTTGTGTGTTGTAATACACTAATAAATTGTTAAATCTTAAACCTTTGGTGGTTAAAAACATAAAAAAAGAATCAGCAGTGACCTTCAACTTTTCAGCAGCAGTAAAGTTTACGCAGGATCGGCAGCACAGGAACAGACTTCATCTTAAACTAACATCTCTTGTAATGAAGGTTATCCAATAAGTTTCTCATAAGTGATGTCATGAAGGTGGATGAAAGGCGGTGAAATACAGTTTGGACTCAGAACAGGGCCTCCAACCTCTTAATGAATATGACCTCTGAGTCCTTCCCACAATTCCCTGGGCTCTCATTCTCCCTCTCCAAAAAAACCTACAGTGTTTAATGATTCCAAGGACTCTGGGGTGAGCTCCAACTCTAATCAATGAACCCCATCTACGGGGAGCCAGTATCCCTGGTGACGCGGTTGCCAAGACAGTCGTGCTTGGCAACCCAGGTTCACCATGGTGATGAGTTCCCGTTAGGATAGTTTTTTTCCCCCCTCGATGTGGAGCGTCTGTCTGAACTGGCAAGACGGAGTCATTATGTAAAGTTTTTTCCTTCTCTTTCAACATGTCTGCCTCTCTTTTTTTCCGTTGAGAACAGAGCAGTTTAAATATGTATCTTGTTTGTTTGGTGATTTTTTTTAATATTTTGTTTGCTAGTTTGAGAAGAGCCGTGCCAATAAAGTAACAAATAAGAAAGTGGGAGAAAGGTCAGGATGAGGAAAGGAAGTCATCATTTCATCTAGAAACTGAAATTAAGTGAGAGAAAATAGTGAGAGCAGCGGAAAAGTGAGTAATAATCCCATCTGCTAAAGCACTAGTAGTAGTAGTGGAGGCGATACTTTGGAAACTTTCACAGTCTGAGTAGCAGTGGTATTTCACGATGGCGTCGGGGAAAATGTTTTGTTTCCTGCCTTTCTTCATTTTTGGCGCGATTGCTAAATATGTTTTGTTTTTGAACCTCTCCCTTCATGATTTTTAAAGCTTTGTCGCGAGCGTTTGTTTAAGAATTTGCTTTTCAAAGACAGTTTTATGTACTTGCACACTTGCCTCCTTCTGCGTTGTCATTTTTTTTTTTTTTTTTTAGACGAGCCCCCAAAGAAAGGTTTAAAAAATGAAGGGAAGAGCATTTTCCACTGCTCTTCTCATTGATGAAATGTTTCTTCTTCCTCTTCAATTATTTAGGCCGTTTTCATTGGAGAACTCCCAGTGGCACCCGGTGAGATTTGCATCCTGATTTATTTGTCATATATCCTTTATATCTCTAAATTCTTTATACCTCTCCAGTGGCTCCATGCATCTTTCATGCGCTCCTCAGTAGTGTTTGCAGGCCAGATCCAAACACATTTTACACGTCAGGCTGCAGCTGCAGCTCGACTATTTCACCTTGGGTGTGTAGGCTGAATGAAAAATTTATTGTCTGGTGTCGTTAATTTTTTTTTTTTTTTTTTTCACCTCACACCACCAAGTTTTTTTGGTGTTGTCGGTGTCGAGAGTCGCCACCTCACAGGCTGTTTTTTTCTCCCCTCCTACTTTCTCTCTCACGCTCCTTCTTCTGGTTCGTGTTGAACTTTGAAAACTGCAGGAGAAGCATCCCTCTGACCTGGAAAACCTGTTTTGTTGAGGATGAGTGACTGACACAATTAGGTGAATATGGAAATGATGTGTCAATGCTACCCACGGGGCAAGTCGAGGCTAGAGAAATATATTTATGAAGCGCTTTTAACAAAACAAGTTTATGGTGGTGGTGGTGGGGGAGTTTTGAGAAACTTCATTCACCGAAATCAAACGAATGTGACATTTCTTTAGTGATATTAGCGGCTGTTTGACTCGTGGTGACCCCTGAC
This sequence comes from Miichthys miiuy, assembly GCA_036365135.1. Lineage (NCBI taxonomy): Eukaryota > Metazoa > Chordata > Actinopteri > Sciaenidae > Miichthys > Miichthys miiuy. The sequence continues at coordinate 21,390,864 of CM071613.1, forward strand.
ACTCTGATATTCACGTTTTTAAGAAGTCATTCTGGTTAAACAAAGACAAGAGACCTCACGTAGCCCTTCATTTTCTTTGGACTTGTTTATTTATGCTATTGAAGGACAAGAATAAAACCCCGGAGGGAGATAAGTTTGTGACACGGTTAAATGTGACAATACTTTGAACTGGCATCACACAGACTTTACCCCCCACACCACAGAGCATAGGGATAAAGATAAACATGTTTGTAATGGTGTAAATTTAATTCTCCATTTGGCCTGCATCGCAGTTACTCTCACCCACGCAGGATGGCATAAGGGGGAGGGAAAAAAAAAAAGCATCCCCAGCTGATTAATTCCCCAACAGTTATTCCCCCTCATCTCCCTCTGTCTGTCTCTGTTGACATGCTGCCACTCCAAGCCGTTCCGCTGATTTTTATTTCCCTAACACTGGCACAAGCTAAAGCACCGCATATGTGGCGCTCAGTGTGGGGAAATACTCCGGCCTTTTCCCCTGGATTGGAGCGCAGCACGCGGAGACAGATTGTGATGCTGGAATGCACCACCGAGCCTTACAATCCCCATCTGCTTGGGCAAGCCGTGGATGAGCGAGGGAATGATGGAGGGATGGGGAGATGGGGGAGAGAGAGAGAGAGAGAGAGAGAGAGGAAAGGAGGCAGAATGATGGAGTGGCTATTAAATATACAGCAGGCAGTGAAGAGCATGCAGGGTGTTGTTGGGAGGTTGCATTATGGTGGCGCATCAGTGCTCCAACTCTTCATTTCTTTTTCCTTCTATTTTAGTACCACGGCTTCCGAGCTTAACGTCTTTTTTCCGCCACTGCTTTATAGTCATAATTTAATTTTTCCCGCAGTCTTTTCTTCTCCATCTTTTCTCTTCTTGCTCGTCTTCTTTTGTAATCTCTCTCACTTTTCCTTCCTGTATTGATACATCTTTCCTTATCTTCTTTCTCTTTCATTTCTTTTATTCCCTTTCTCTTCGACTTTTATCTTTTTCATTCTTCAACTTTTCTTCTTTGTTTTTTTACTTTTCTTTCTTCCATATTTTTCCAATTTATCTCCACTTCCCAGACTCTTTCTTTTAGTTCCCCATTCCTGCTGTCTTCTTTCTTCTCTGCTGTCCATTTTCCGCACTTCCTTTCCTTCAGCTGTCTCCCATGCAATTACTTCCTGTCTTCTTCCTTCCTTGACGTGCTGCTCATTGGGATGTAAGGCCACCTGTGTAACATAAATCAGAGATGAATCCAGCCACAGGGTTTAAATGGAGATGTTTTATTAGAACAAGTCCTGGAGTCCTTGGCGGCAGGAACCGGTTGATGTGAATTGAGTTGAGGCTAACCTCGATGTTAATTCAACCTTTTATGGAACGGCTCTGGCGGCGGGGGGTACGACGGGCGCCGTCTCTGGCTTTGTGACAGCTCGCTAACGCGGCTTCGCCGAGGTGTCTCTGCCGCATTTTCTCCCCGTTTGCCATCTAATTCACACGTCCCTGAAGTACACTCCAAAAAAATTGGATGGTAAAACATTGTGAAAACATCCTTAGATGACAGTTGTAGCATGGCGGGGGAGGGATGGGTGGGGCGAGCGAGAGGGTATGTGGGTCATGTATCTGTGTCCAGATCAGTTGGCAGATTTTTTTCTTCTTTTTCTCTCTCTTTCTCTCTTTCTTTTTCATTCCAGCAGATTTCTTCATCAGGTTGAAAGGAAGGCGGCCTTCTGTCACGAAACACTGTGTGTGCTGTGTAGCGTGGGGAGGAGGGACTGGAGATAAGTTGGTGGGTGGGTTTGGTGGGGGGCAGCGAAGCAGCCTGACTGGAAAACTGTGTTCGGCTATTTTTAATTCATGGGATACCACCTGGCTAATGGTGTTTTTGGATCTGCCAGCTCCCCGCAAGCCCAGAGAACAGGACTTGTTTCAAATAATCAGGCCTCCACCAAATGCATTGACATTATTCATGCAGCCTGCATTACGAGCCGTTGATCATAATATTGGAATATTAAAACAGTTCGAAATGTCAGGTAGCATTAGGATGCACTGACGGCAACCCAAACAGCTCATGTGAGTTATACGGGAAAAGTAAGATGGAGGTTGTTTTTCTTCCTTTCGGATTTTGTAAAATAACGATGAGTTAGTCACATTAAGGCAGTATGAAAATATGATGCATTTTTACAATATTATTAACATTAAAACAGGAAAATTATGCTGCAAATTGCTTGATGTAAACATAAAATATAAGACGGACAGAACTTTCCTTTTGTCAAACATTAAGAGGCTCTATACTCTCGTGGGTGCCATTAAAGACATATTGCTGTATCTAAAATTCTCCCTCAGTGGGTCATAACAACATTGTGATGTCAACATTACAGGAAACGTTAACATAGTCATGCTGAACTTACAGTAACCAGCAGGCCACTGATGTTATCCTGCCCATTGATTTCCTCTGTGGCCCTAAGTACTGACGGCTTCAGCTTAAGATAGCATGAGACCATAAAAGGCAGATTGACCAAACACAACATCATATGATTATATGAAATATTGATAAGAGTGGTCTCCTCTCCCATCAGGCCTTATGGACAAACAAATGGACAACTGACCAGCCCTGCCTGGACTCGAGCAGCTCGTGTAATGAACTGATGAGCGTAAAAAAAAAAATCCAGCCGAGTCTGAAGGCTGAGAGCTTTTTTCTTTTATCGTCTGCATTTTTTAAACATAATAATACATTTTACTGCTGTGCACGCTGGGCTAAGAGCCGTGCTTTTAACAGAATATGGTTGTTTATTCTATCAGACTTGAAAGAAGTTTACTTTTTTTTCCCGGTGTGTTAAAATGAAATTTAATTAGCTCTTAAATATAGATTATATCTAGCATTAAACGTCTGTATTAGAGTAAATCAAATATAAATTGATGGACTTACTTGTCAAACTAAGCTGACTTTTTTTTTTTTCCCTCCCCAGTGGACTTAATTGAAATAGATTGAATAAATAGCGAAATACTGTACATGAATAAAAATAGGTAGGCAGACAGACAAATTAAAGATAATCTTTTCTAACGACATCATTTCTTCTCGGCGCGATTGTTGCTCTGCAGCACAAATCAAAACAGGCAGCAACAGAATTCGCTGCCGTCTGTAAAAATCACATAGACTGAGACAGTGTCTGCATGTACAGACACATAAAAGGTGGTGGACACTCACTCTTTTAATATCCCCCTCCCTCAAAAAAAAACCCTTCTTTTAATATTTTTGCTCAATTAAGAGACTCGAGACTTCGATAGGACTCAACGAAGACGCCCTATCGAAGATGTTTATCTTGATTTACGCTGCAAAGAGTGTAAAATCTGAGTAATGAAAGATAAAGTTATCTGTCTGAGCGATGTTATGTCTGTCAAAGCGATTATCACAGCTGTTATCTGCAGAAGCTACAGCAGTTGTGTTAAAAAAAAAAAAAAAAACTGCGTTGGGTGGACAACACGTGTCTGCAAAATGTCAGCTTTTCATTGACAAAGAAAAACTCTAGTTTTTTTTTTAGATTGATAATCCGTCATTGTAAAATGTTGATGGATCTTGAACAGTTTTCCAAAACCTATAAGGACATGAAAGTTGCTCAATCTAGAAAGGAGCATGTCAGTCATGTTAAAAACAACTACATTTTCCTTCTTTGACATCAACAGACATTTTTTTATTTTTATTTTACTTCCCAAACATTGGATTCATTAGCTGCACACATATTTCAAACGACAGACAGAGGGGGGAAGCAGTTTTTAACAAGCCTTTAGTTGTTGAGGGGGAATAAGTGTAAGCAGTCTTCCATCAGCTGCACACATTCCTCTGATGAGACGATAGCGGCTAAGACGTTTATGCAAAGATGCAACCTCACGCTTTCAACTTTCCCCGAGTCACATGGACGACAACTTTGATGCCATATTAGATGTGAAGCAACAAACTTGATACGGGTATTTACCAACAAAGCCTTATTCTCACTTGTGCAGAGTAAGAGGATTAGTTTTTTTCTTTCTTTTGCTGTCAGGGTTTAGGGGAAAATACAACTTTTGAATTTAATTGTTGTTCCGTTGTCTTAAACACAAGAATCTGACTTCATGCCATGGGCCTGAATGCCATTGATGGTGTATGTAAAGCAGCTCTTCATTTTTAAAGGAGCTTGTTGGCACCTAAACAATTTGTACCTCGATCACTCACCGTTATTTGCTGATTTATATTTAAGTGCTGCATTTTTGTGTGTGTGACGATGCCCTTTTCTGCTGTTTTACACTATATATAGTATATATGTTATAATATATAATATAATTAGTATAACCAGTCCATTTTTGTCAGACAATAAAAGAAAAATCTACAGAGGCCTATGGGAGACACTTGTTTAAATGACTTAAATGAATTTAGGAACAGAAGAAATGTACATGATTTGGCATTTTTCCACCTGAAATATTAAATTTCAGTGTTTTATTAACTTTGAAGCCCCCATAAAGTCTTTTTTTACAATACAATTGCACAGTTTGGGTTAGAAATTATGATCGGAGGTTTGATATTTATCAAAGATTCAATAAAGCAAGCTCAAAAATGTATCATGATTCTCACCTGTAAAAAAGGTTTGGGTCCTGATTTCCAATTTAGCTTGAACATCTTAAAAGTCTTGTACGCCCTGCTAACAAAGCAGAGGGAAGAGAAAAGATGGAGGAGGATGAACAGGAGTGGGGAGGAAGAGAAGAGGGTTGTGGTGGGTGAGGATGAGGAGGATGAGGAGGAGGAGGAGGAGGAGGTTGTGGCAGATTTTTTACCTGAAGGCAAAAGCAGGGAGAGGAACCCGTAGGTTCAGCAGGGAACAGTCGTGCCCGCCCCAGTTCCAGGAAGGCCCTCTCCGCTGTGATCCATTATTCAGCAACGAGCACAATTAGCCTCTGTCAAGCTATTTTTACACGCTCCGATAAGATAGATTCAATGTACAAAAGAATGTGCAACGTACTCCCCCTCCTGCACCATCACCACTTATTTATTTATTTGGCACGTTAATGCGTTAGAATGGTATCGATGTAGCTTTTATCCCTTCACTTATTCATCAGGGCTTTGAGAGAGTTTGTTTAGAGCTGTTTAGTGAGGCATCATTGTCAAAGCTAGAGGGATGAGATACGTTAAGTTGTCTCATCTATCTCGATGTTATGTGTACACATAGATATGATATGTGGGTATAATTTCTGTGCTTGAATGCAGATGGTTGGCATTTGAAAATGAATTGACCTCAAGGACCTTAACGAGCACTTAGCATCAAATGCAGAACGTTAATACTTAGCCACACTAAGTGCAGGTGCCCATTTACAGAAGAGGCCAGGCTCAAGTCAGACAGTTAGGATGCACATTTTGATTTCTGCTTTCTGGATGCTGCCTCGCTGCCGATGTCCCTCTTTGGCCAATTAGAGTTTAGCAGCGCTCTGTTTGCAGTGTGATGGCAGTTTAATAGCAACAGATTTCGGTTTGCGTTAGTTTAGCTGTCACCATCTCTTTCTTTCTTTTGTAAAACTTTTTTCCCTGAGTTTCAGCCTCATAACAAACGCATATTTGTGTGCGGGGACAGGTTATGCCTGAACCAAAACATGTCCAATCTTTGAAGAACCCCTTAAACAAACGGCATCTTCAAATGAGCTCCCATCTGTCCACAACAGCTCTTAAAAGAAGAATCTGTTTTTTCCTTTTTCTGGCAGAGTTACGTGAGAAGATTAATATCACTCATTTAACCGTGTGTAAGCTACAGCCAGCAGCATGTAAGCTTAGCTTTGCCTCAAATCCACCTACAAACATCTCTGAGCTCTCTAATTAATAGTTTATACCTTGTTTGTTTAATCCGTACAAAAAAAGATGTGCGAAATCAAACAATTTGAGGTTTTACAGGAGGTTATATAACACTGCCTCTTATCTAACTCTCCACCGGAAAGCCAAAAAAGCATATTTCAAAAAATGAAATATGCTCGTTCGCGGGAACTGTTCTTTTAAAGCGTGCACAACATTAACGTGAAAAAGAAGCGTCTCTTAGTGTGAAGATAATCTCTCTCATCAGCATAACTTTGGTAGTTAGTATAGATTACTGCACCATCATTATTCACGAGACTGTATTGTAATAGAGAATAAATGTATGATGTGGTTAGGCTGCAGAGGAAAAAGCGCCTGGCTTCTCTCCACATTTCAGAGCTTTATGTGCAAATTCCAGACTTATATGTACAACATAACTCAGTGCAAACTGGCTCACCTGCCATTTTCATACAGGGAAAGGGAAATATTTTGGCTGCGGCACTCTTTTATGAAATGACACTGGCTCGTTGTGTCCCGTTTTTTTCCCCCCCAATTTACTTCATGACTTCCTCTGAAAACTTTGTATTTGGTCACGGCTCTCGTCCTCAGGCAGTTTTTGCTTTTCTTTCTTGAAGTGCGATGAGAATTTTCGCTCCTCTCTTGTCACACACTCGCGTTTTTATCGGAGCATCATTTTATCTTAATAAACGTTAATTTGATGAGATAGCAGTTTGGAAGCTCCTCTATCTATGATCTGCTTTGATATCCTGGACGTCTGGGAACAGATTTCCTACATATATATACACAGTACGTTTACTGTATGAAAAAAAAGCTGTTTTATGGTCTCCTATGGAGAGGGATTAGTTTCAATTAAATGACACAGGAACTCAAACCTGGGTCTTGAATGAGGAAATCCAAACAGGCCTGGACTGAATCACTCTTTTTAGGGAAATGAGACTTGAATCACTCAAACCATTGAATTATTAGAGCTCTGAGTTTTTCCCGTGGGTCAGTAAAAAAACGGGTCTGCCTTCATGTACCCACATTTTGCCAATGCAAATGAGCCTTGTACAGCATGTCAAATACTGATTATAATTGCTTTGCGCGTATGATATACATTCAGTCGTGTGAGATTGATACCCGCAACCTGACTCGTGAAGTCCAGCGTCCAGCGCGGCGTTTCTTTCAAGATGAAAAGACATCGCCTGCTCTTTGCATTACTAGTGATCTTTTTAAGATCACATGCTGCCCCATTAGCATGAAACAAAATATGCAGCATGATCAGCTCTCATTAACATGAGGTATTTCTTAACAAGGTTGTTGGCACATCCCAACCGCATGCTTTGACCCCTCATTGCAGGTGCTGTCACTGCACCAAATCAGGCTAAGTAATTAGGCTACTTAAATGTATGTGCATGTGTGTGTGGAGGGGGCATTAGTGGGGTTCATTAGCCCACCCTCCCACTTTTATCCAACCCCAGTTGATCTTTACAAGACCTCTCCTTTTATTCTTTGCCTCTTCTCTCTTATCTACAGGAGCGTTACCCCTGACCCCCTTCAAGCCCTCGTATTCCCCCCCAGTAGTCGGGTGGGTGGGGTTAGGGGTATATGTATGGGGGTGGGGGCGGTTGATCAAAGCCCCGGGGATCCCCAGGGAGGACATTTTCAGAGGCAGGAGGGAATTTCAGCAGCAGTCTAAGCCAGGAAACCAGAGCTGAGGTGAGAGGCGATGGGGAGTTATTGTGACTGTTTCTAACCCAGGAGAAGGGCAGCCCCGTCTTTAATCCCCCTAATGAGGGAGGGGATCTTACCAAGGCTGCTTTCACCTGTAAAGGGTCCTAATGTGGTTTGCATGGTGATAACCCTTGAAAGCCATTATTATTAAAAAGGGGGCATAAGAAATGTGAGATGTGAGAAATCTCTGGATTTGTAAGAGCAGCGTGAAGCGTATTGAGGATGACAGAAGCATCAGGAACAACAAAGTGGTCTCTAGAGGCTGACAATATCCTGTGTGCCTGTGTGTGTGTGTGTGTGAGCAGCAGTGTGTGTTGATGCGTGTGCGCCTGTCCTCTGAACTGAGCCTCTTCTTGAAAGTGTTTGTGCACGTTGCAGGCCGTGATGCAGCTGTGTGTGTGTGTGTGCGTGTGCCTGTACGGTATATAAATGTGTGTGTGGGTGCATTTTTGGCCTGTCTGTATGTGTGTGTGTGTGTGTGTCCGTGTGTGTTCCATCACGTCAGAGACATGACAGGCGCGAACGCTGATTCAGTCTGGCGGTGGTAGTGTCTGAAAGTGCCAGGGAACCTACCGGGAGCAAATGATATTCATTGGTCTTAAACGCTCGGGTTGGCCGGCCGGCCTTGTTGCAACCGCTGGTGTCATGTTACATTATGACCTGAAGATGACGGGGGACGACACTGCTCCAAAAAGAGGAGAGAGAGAGAGGAGAAGAAGAGGAGGAGGAGGAGATGCAAGCAGGGAGGGATGAGGAGTGCAGGCTGCTTGGCTGAGGTCATTTAAAGCTTTAATCTGCAGTTTGGTTTGTGCATTTTTAGTGGACTGACACTGATTCTTGAAGAGTGTAACTTATGCACTTTTAATATATTTTCCACGTCCATTCTCTATTTATTGAGCTTTTCTTCATGTTTTAGTGTTTCCTTTATCAGATCATTTCCCATAATCTAGTTTATATCCTTTATTTTTAGTTGCAACCAACGTATTTTCTGTATGTGAGCTCAGCGTGAGTTATGTTTAACTTTATAGTGGGGAACATTATATATTCTGGACTGTCAAACTAAACTCAGCCAGTAATTTTGACTCTTCGACGTGTCTCTGATCCAGTTAACTAAAGACACGACGCAAATAAAGCCAGTGTGTGGAGAAATACCGTGTCAACAGGGGGCGCTGCACAGCAGTTCAGCGGCTTGTTGCAGTGGATTTCAAACACAGCAAGTATTTTTTTTTTTTTTACTGGTTATTTAACATATGGAAGTGTTTAATGTATTTTTAGATTGTCTTTGTATCTGTTGTGTGCGGCTTTTTTTCACGGGCGTGTCCCTGCTCTCTTTCCGCGTGTCGCTGCTGAACCAAAACATGGTTTTGAGGTCAGTTTGAAGTGTCTCGTATCTCCTCTGCATCGCTCTCGGAGCTCAACCTTGGCTTTTATACCAAAAAGATGAAACGGATCACATTTTCAGATATGATTACCCATTTATTGCTGCTGACAGCAGGGTGTGCACAGTGTCAACAAAGACACTGCCAACATCTGTTTGAAAGGACTCTCTCTCATAGCTACATACAAGAGGAGACACTTGCCACTGGGCGTAACGTCTGTAGCTGCTGCACAGAGAACTTTTCAGTGTTCTTGTTTACCTTAATGAAATTATTTAAGAGTAGTGAGTGGAATAACTGCTCTTGGAAATAGTTTTAGATCCAGCGTTGGCCATGAGATACATGTGGATCTGCGTGCCTGCACAAGGAAAGAAAAGAAAAATCAAATATGAGTGAGCATCATTGTTCCAAACTAGAAAAAAAAAAAAAAAGAGGAAAAGTACGCAGCCTGCTTGGAAACAAAACAAAAAAGCATCTGTGCCAAAGAAGAGAAATCTTTATGAAGACAAAACAATGGTGTCAAGCTAAAACAAAGGCAGCGTTTATTGGTTTGTGGCACTGAATGGCAGAGGTTTGATTGTGTACAGAAGGGAGGGGGGACAGCTGTGTGGCTTTATAAAGACGAGACACTGAGATCCTCCATTGTCAGTCCATACCTTGGGCATGGATCAGTTTTGACAAAGCACCATTATTCGCCGTCACCTTGCTCGTGTGGTCAGATAATGAGGATGTTTTTACAGGCTAACAGAGAAACAGACTGAGAGAGTCATCAAATAAAACAATGTCATTGTGGAGCCAGTGTTTGGAGTTGCTGTTGTAGGAAGGCAGAATGAATGGATTTGTCTCCACATTTTGTGTGGTGATACAGTTTTTCTGTGGGTTGTTTGTGCCTTTGCCAATGTTGACAGGCTCAGTTTCATTCCCGGCCTTGGCTCGACTTTCTGCCAAAGCTTCTGCTGGAGTCTATTAAAGCGTTGCACTGCAGGACCTATTGCCCGAGACCATCAGCTGTACACATCCAGACATCTCTGGGCTTAATGGGATACTGAAAACCAAGTGGGATTTCTGGCAGAATGGAGGAAGTATATGTTATATCAAGAAAATAAAAGTTTGAATCTACATAGAAAAAAATTGTGAATAGATAATGATGGAGATTGTTCAGTTTCGTGGCTGCACTGGACATCTAAGCAGCTAAAATATAAAATCTTAGAAATCCTGTAATGTGCAGCCCTGACTTAACACAACAATACTCATTGATGAAGTATTACAAAGGGATGAAATATAGGCAAACATCTACAGTAGTAGATGCTTCTTTTAAACTCCGAGGCATAGCGTGAGGATGATGAATTTTACATAAAATCATATTTAGCGGAGCTCTAAATGAACTTCTTTCGAGTGATCCTGCATTTGACTCTGTACTTAACATCTTTATTTCTTTAGTTCTGCATTCCTCTCTATTTCTTCCCCTCACTCTGACAGATTTGACCTCTGCTTCATCCTCCAAGTCAGTCAGGTGGACGAGCTAGCTCTACGGCTAGCTACCCCAGCATCCCTCTCACACAGTCTGTGCACGTCTAGTGCTAGCCGTTAACCCGAGCATCTCCTCGGCGCTGCAGCTGCGCCAACATCTGTGCCCTGTGTCTCCTTCGTCCGCCCCATTCCCTCCAATAACCTGCCGTCCCTCTGATGCGTATGAATAAAGGAGGGAACAATCTGGATACTCTGTTGCACAACATGCCGCTGGGACTCAACACATATCAATAATAGATTTGCCAGGATTCACCTTCTCCTCAGTCTTCTTTTGCATCTTATGTTGTCAATAAAAATAATATACAGTATATAAATCCTTTTTTCAGCTGTGAAAAGTATGATTTAAAGTTTAATTGCCTCGGGTGATGTAACTTGCTTCCGGTAAAAACCTGAAAGGCCAACTGCTGACTTTAATCCTTCACGGGAAAGTGTGTGTAGTTGCTGTGTAGCTGCACTAGCTCGTACTCGTCTTTTAGCAGTTGTTAAGTGAGTATGTAGGTAAGTCTTTGAATCCAGAAATGCATGGATGTTTTCTAAATAGCGTGGACCATAAAACGAGTTTTACAGCCACAAATCTAGATGAAGCATTAGGTAAACTAATCAACAACCCAGTTTTCTTCCTTCAGAAATCAGCAAGAGTAACATCTGTGATGGGACAGGCCAACATTTGAATGATGTTTGTACACATCTATTGCAGAGAACTATACTCAGTAACATTTGATGTGTAGACACAGAACTCAACATTAAATTACTGCTTTTGCACTGTACACATAATCCCATAGATTCTTGTTGGCATATGATGTTAATAGAGATGATTTTTCCAACATTTATTGTTTGAAAATGCTTTTTCTGCTCAGAAGGAGTTTGTTTGGATTTCATATTTGATTCAGACAAATTCTCTTGCCCCTCTCCGACTGTGACAAAATAACTCCGAGCTATGTTTAATATGTCGAACAGCAGAACACTGTCTGCTGCTAGCTTTTGCAAGCACCATGACAAAGTTCATTTCTCTTCAGTGGCAGTAAACACAACATATGAGCCCAGATAACTGAGCTTAACAAGGTATTTAAGACTGACGAACACTAACATTAACTGTGTCGAACAGCGGAGCTGCAGCTATGTACTGACAATCCCCCAGAGACACACACACACACACACACACACATCGGAAAACCTCTCGTAGTAGAGACGCTAGCTCAGCTACATCACAGGTATCCACACAGTGACTCTCTCAGCAGGTCATAAATTTGCTGACTGTGAAAACTCCGCTAGACTTTCCAGTGGAGAAAAGGAGAGTCTGACAGTACCTGCTCATGTCTGGTTAGACTACCGGCTCTGTGTTGCTGCTACACTGGGTGGCGGTCAGTCAATCTGCCCTGTCTGACCCTCTGTCACATGTTATGTAGCTATGAGGCCTCTTACAGTCGCTGCTCCCCACTCCTCTGAGGGCGTAGTTACCCTTTAAAAGCATGGCAATGAACTGCTGAGCTTTTATTGTGAAATCCTGTTAAATCCTGTTTGGGAAATCTATTATTTGTTTGTTAAGGGCCAAGAAAAGCAGTCTTACCCTGCACGATACGGCACTTGGTAAGGTTACACGCTGAAAAATCCCTTCCAGTTGCATTTTGGCACTGCGCAAATTGGCATGTAGGCGGGACCATGTTAATATGGTGTGAGACTGCTAATGGCTTTATGATTGGATAATTAGAGGAAGGTGGGTAATTAGGAGAGTAGTCTGTGCTTGGCTTCCCTGTTGGAGTGAGTAGGAACAGGAAGACTCCCTGCTGGCTGTTGAAGGGTGTTTATGTGTGTGAGCGGGTAAGTGTGTGTTTTTGGATGTCATTGCTACCGGCTAATGGTATAAATCCTCGCTGTGCCAGTTTAAGATTCCAGACTCTTAAATATAGGAGTGAGTTGAAGAAAAACTAGAACCTGTGGCTCCTGCTGGATGTGTAGCTAATGCTGTGTGATGTAAAAGCCTGTGGGGAGTGAATGTGTGATTGCAACCCTTTTGTTTGTGATGTTTTTTAAGGCTTTCCTCGCAGCGGCTGAGTGATGTTGCACATAGCTGATTTGATTTCATATTAACGAAGGCCAAAACATGAGAACAGGCAGAGAAAATAAGAGGGAAGCCAAAAATATATGATAATAATAAAAGTAAAAAAAAACAAACGTCTAAAACACAAAAATATCACTCCAGTCACATGACGACATCACCCAAATCAAGAACTACTTTTCATAATAAAATGATCTCTCATACTGCCCTCCTGATGACTATGAGTCAGGAAATTCTTACAAATTTTGCTTTAATTTTTTTTGCACATTTTTTTTTAGTCCCTTTGGTCCCCCTCAGTTCTCCGGTCCACGCTGCTGCTTTAAAAGTGTTTTTAATCCTTGAGAAAATGACTGTGAAGCTAACGACTTCTCCCTCCACCCGTCCACCATCTCCAGACATCATTAAAGCCAGGCTATAGCCCCGGGCTGCACATGAACCCGTTCTTCAAACTGTACACTTTATCCATAATTCAGCTATCTTCCCTGAATTATTCAAGCAAATAGTGGGGAAAATAATGGAGTTCACCGAATCTTACTTACACATAAAACTATTTTAATGTTGATTTGAATTTTTGAGGCTTTCTGATGCGGTGAGGGAGGGGCGCTTAAAGTAACGCACGTGGCCTCCTTTTGCCTTGGTCTTGATCAGGAGCAGGGGGGGGATGGGTTGGCTCATAAACACATTAGCACAGCCTGAGAGTGGTAAATAAATTAATTTTAAAATATTCGCATATGTGCATGTCGCATGGAAATACTGCACACAGTTGTACACATGCGGAAATACAAAAACACAGTTTTTAATGCAAATATTAGCAGTTTTAGCATCAGCACTTTTAAAATTCTGTTTTCTGATTAACCCTAACCCAAGTAAATAATAATAATTATAAAAAATAAAATCAGCATACAGCATGCTGTGCAAGAAAAAGTTCCCTTTCCTCTTTGCTGTTGCTGACACAACAACTCTCTATCTAAATGTTTACTGCATAAGATGACATGTGGCGTGACACGGCAGAGCTCCCTCTCTCTCTGCCTGGGTATAGCCTCTCCGCATATTAAAAGGGGACATGAGGGTAAATGTAACAACGCCCCCTACTTGACTTACCCTATCAGAAAAAGGCTGAATTAACATTAGTTTCTTACTTACCATACCATAAGCCGCGGTGTTAAATCATTTACTCCCTTTGGAGTGGGTAGGGCCATGCAACTTTTATCGCGGGAAAAGAATCAGAATTCCCTGGATAGGGGAAGGGTGGCTCATGCATTAATAAAGCATACAGTACATGTTAGCACTATAACCTTGCTTAGGGGGTTCGCTTTAAGCACAGAGCGCATTACTGAGAGCTTTTATACAGTATCATATAAAGGTTGTAAGCTCATGCTTTATAACAGGGCCTTTGGTGGAGAAGGTAGACGGAGGCAAACTCAGGACCTGGGAGGACACACGGGAGAATGTCCTTGGGTCATACACACCAACGCACTTCTGGATATTCCCACTTGTTTACACCCTCATCCGCTCTCTCTTTTCTGCCTCCGATAACACATATGTATGCACACACACACACACACACACACACCGCTGAGAGCATCTGGTATCATTTGATTTCAGCACTGCTGGAAAAGTCTTTTCTAAAAATGATGCTTACATTTCATATTAATGAGACACATGCGCTAAACAAGTGGCTGTTTGCAACCCTGCCTCCGAAATGTTCGTCTAATTTGAAAATATATTTCAGACAGAACTCAATGCCACCTGGATTACACTGTTTATTAACATAGGGAGGAACTGTTTATATGGACCCTAACTGCAAACTGTTCAGTGCCAGCTCCACATGTTCAAACCGACTGAATCTCCAAAACATTCGCTAACAGTATAATTCATTTATTCTCCTCCAGTATTCGCTCATGCCAACAACAGCAGGATTCACATTATTCACATTTTTAGGCAACTCAAACCACTCGCTTAAGGTTAGGCAAAGATTGTAGTCTTTGTTAAATATTGAAAAAAAAACTCGGCATTAATGTGAAGCACTCTGTTTTGTGTGTTGAGGGCATTTCCTTCCTTGTAAAGCAGAGTTTTCCTGAAAGTGAACCCAGTGGCTTCGTCCTCCCTGCCTTTGTTGGCTGTGTTTCTTGCAGGTTACTACATCAGTGGAACAGTTGTGAAACTGTTAACAGGAGTATGGACAGTGTCACCCGTGTGCTTGTGCATGAAAACAAACTGCACATGCACTGCTGTTGATCAAAACCTATAACCAAGATTCAGGATGAAGGACATGAAGCCTCTTGTGCCACCAGACCTCTCTATTTGACTTCTGTGCCATGTATACATGTCACACTTACTGGTCTATAATAAAAATATTTTCCTCCCAGCCTTACAGTCTAGGGTAGTCTTTATCGTGACTATTAAAATCTGAAGGAAAGAGCACGGTGTAGATTAAGTCTCCTAGAATTTAGAAACCAGAGATAAACCTTGTGCTTGCCATGCAACAGAAGCACTGTGCTAATAATACATTTCCTACAATGCACCTGCTGCGTTTGACCTGCTGCCATGAGATTCCTCAGGTAAGCCAAACTGCCACTGATGCTGCCATTCTCTGTGCTTCTTCCTCTCTGCCTTACGCCAGGAGCTCACTAGACACGTCTCTGTCACGCCACGGCCGCAACACTCTTAAATGTGGTCATTTTTGGTCACTTTTCCTGGTTTATGTGCCTTTACCATGAGTAGATAACCCAGCTAGTTAGCCTATCATCCCGTTCGGCAGTTTTAACGACTGTAAAATTGAACAGGGTCATGCCAGCTCGATCTGCTCTGTGCTACTTGACACGGCATCAGTCAAAAATAGAACAGTCGCATATTCTCGGTGGAGCAGAGTGAAGAGCTGCTTCTGAAACGGACTGAAATATTGTCTAGGACAGCCACAGAAATGTGACGCATCGGCAGAATTTAGCTGTTAGACACAGTCAAATATAGAAATCAAACAAACTCTTGTGGTTTTCGTGAGGATCTATCAATGAGCTCGCCCTACTTCAGTAGCTCCCTCCCTCATGACTTTTACCATTTAACCCCATGTCTTCTCCCTGCGTCTGGATGTAGAGGAGGAGAGAGAAACGAGGGACGGGGTCACAGGAGGAATGGAGCGGCGTACGTGGGAAGAGCGAGCGGATTGAATGACTGGGGTGTAAAGAGCAGCGGAGAGAAGGGAGCAAAAGATCGCAGCAAGGTGGAGAGGAATGAGGCCCAGACGTGCGAACTAATTTGACACATTTGCCCAGAATTCCAGCACCGTCTGTCACTATCAACACATTTACCCTCTTTGTCTTGTTATCAAGGGAGATGAGGCCTCCGAGGTCTAGCATAGGTCAGAAAAGGCAGATCAAAGAAGGTGCTCTTCCAATAGACGCAGTCATCCAAGTGCACCGCCTCGCTCTCTCCGTTCATATGACAGAGAAAGAGAGATAAGGATAAAGAAAAGTGAGACTGACAGTCATTTTCCTGTCACGGGTAGGGGGTAAAATGTGAGTACATTGCATTTTACCATATTGGAAGCATATGGTTTCTGTCTGCCGTCTGTTTAGATCTCACCGTGTCGTTATATCTGTCTGATTTTTTTTTTCTTCTTCTCTGCCTGAATGCTTGTATTTTACAGCGTTTAAATAACCTCCAACCTCTTTTAAAGGAGACATAATCACATTCTCTTATTTCTTTTTTTATTGTGATCACGTCTAGCTTCAGTTAGTAAAGTGCATTTAAAGGCCATGTTAAGAAAGATAATGACTGATAAATGTTAAACACACACACACACACACACACACTGACTTCTCTCCTGTCTGATGGGAATCCAGATGTATGTTTTTGATTTGAAAGCCAACATATTCAGCTCTTTGCTTTAAGTCAAGTGTTTGCTTGTATCGCCCTCTTGTCCCGTCACATGATCAGGTCCCTGACACAACATTTGCCTCCACCCCCAAGACACCCAACCTTAAACCTGGCTGCCAGCAGATGGTGAATTCATTCATTCATTCTGCATTGGCATTTGTACGTACGTCTGCAGACCTACACAGAAAAAAGGATGTTATACTTACGCTCTCCTCACAGATTTTAACAACTCATCGTGTGGTTCTGCAAGCCAAGCGAGCAGATTGGCTCATCCAACTTCTGTCAGAAGGCACTGAAAAACAACAACAACAAAGAAGCCACTTAAATGCCCATAGCAAATTACATCTCAAAATACTGGAAACACCAATAATGGATGTACAAATGTTCCTGGACTGATACAGCTGTATTGTAGATGTTTCTATTTTTATCATTTTATTGTTGGAAAATGCAGTTAAAGTCAAACGTAAGCCAGGGTTTCAAAAAAATGTTCAGAGAGCCGGAAAGATATCCAGCTCCATGTTTTAAGGTCCTTGTTCAGTGGTTCGCTGTATTTTATGCCAAACATGAACAGTATATAGCCCCAAGGAGCCTTTATGTCATATGCTCGTTTTTATCTCACTGATAAAGGCCCCTTTTTACCCTGGATCTTATCATTTCAAATTAAGAAAATGATCACTACATTAGTGAGTGGTAATGCAGTATATTATATGAGGAGAATGTTTTTTTATTTTAAACAACAGTGAGCCAGAGCTAAGTGATACACCAAGTTACAGCCACGCTCGCAGCTCTGTGAGGAAAACAAACAGTCCGATAAACCAAATTAAACCACAAAAATAGAGTTCACAAATATAAAATTGCGCTGTGATCCATCCAGAATTTGTTCCCTGAAGTTCACCAAAGACATTCATTGTCTGATGACTATGAATGGCTGTAAAAGATTAAATGTCAATCCATCCCATAGTTGAGATATGTGTCTGCACCAAAGTGGGCCAACTGACTGACGATTGCCATCCATAGAGCCACCAGGCTTACACAAGATGAACTCTCTCACACCAAACCGAATTCTTTGAATAGCAGTTTTCAAATCTGTTGCACTATTAAGGAACATAAGCACAGCACAGTCCTAACCAGTGCAGAAATATCTGATTTGCTGGTGAATTCCACCACTGATTGCATCCAGATTCAAAGTTTGGAGGGGCATTGTCGCTGCAGCTACATGTTCTCGCTAACTGCAAACCTCCTATTATCAACCTTTGTCTCCCGTAATGAGATATTCACTGTGAAATGTTAATTACTAAACACAGGGCCGAGTGGCTTCCAGTACTGACCCCATTCTGATTGAACTTAATAACAATTACTGTAGTTCTCTGCAAAAGTGGGTTATGAGAAAATTAGGTTGTACAGTGGCAAGCAACTCAGCTTCTGAGACAAAGGAAAGAACCCATTGTCCGTGTCTGACAGATGAATCACATGAGTTAATATCTATAACTAAATCATAACAATGTGTCAATCATGATGACGCAGGTTGTGTTATTTTGTCACGCTGTCAGTTAGTCAGACAAAGCGATGACATTGTTTGTACAAGACTGACAAGATTTTGTTGTTGCTGTAATTGCTTGAGTAAGTGCACAAACATATCAGTGTGTGTGTGTGTGTGTGTGAGCCAGAGATAGAGGATGTGTGTTGACTGTATGTGTAGGTCTTGGTGAGTGGAGGATCGACAGCTATTTTCTCCTGTTTGTATGGCTCTACATCCACGCGTTTCTCCATGAATCCGGCCCTGTGTGCTTCTTAATCGCAAAGACCTTCTCTGTTGGCTCAGCTATGAATAACAGTAATTGTTCAACCCACTCCCTGTCTATTCCCTTTGTGCCCCTGCCAGCTGGCATCTGGTGCCCCGCCGACTGTAATATTCACCCTCCGCCCCTGCCATCATGTCCCCTCCCTTCCACACATCCACACATTAACGCACACTGCTATACGTCTGTGGTCACGTGACCCTCCAGCTGTGTCCACATGATTCCTCGGTCACAGCGTCGGCTTAGATGGAGCTTTGCTCATGCATACACACAAAGACATTTACGCACATGCAGAGCATATAATATAAAGTGTGTACCCCCATGTATATGTACACATACACAGTTATCTACTAAGAGGTCACAGTACGTATACTTACCTGTAAATACACACCCATTCACACACATGCTCTGATTTGCGTAGGCACAGACTACTTTTTACACATTTCACTTGCACGCACACACACACACACACACAGAGAGCTCCCCTCCTGTCCTCTCAACCCCCAGTCCAGCGTTTTCCAAATGATCTCATCAGATTAGCCCCAGATTGCTACCTATTACAGCCTCGCTACTTATTTAGCAATTTAGCTAGGGGGAAAATTGCCCCCGCTTGATGGCTAATTTTCAGAGGTGACATTTTGCCACATTGGGCTGCAGCGCTGAGGGGCCTGTTGTTGGATAGACAGGGGGTCCAGTTGTAGTAGAGCCATTAGGACTAAATGATCCCCTCTGACTTGATTTACTGACAGGAGTCTTCACATTGTAACCAGTGTGGACAGAGCAGTGTGCAAGATGAGGAAGCTTGAATGGTTGGTGCTGTAGTTGCCGAGGCCAAATCTGCTTCAAGCTCCGCGGAGTGAGAGCCAGAAAGGCTCATTGTGTCTCACTCTTGTCTTGGTCACGTGATATGTGTGCTATTATAGCCACACGTCCGAACATTTTCTCATGAGCTTTCTTCAGAGCAGCAGCAGCAGCAGCAGCAGCAGCAGCACGGTGTGCTATGTTATATTCTTCAACATTCCCAAGCTAAAAGAAACAAGTGACATTTTGTCATATTTTAAAAAGCTTGTGGCTCAACATTAACATTCATTTTTTTAATTTAAAGCACCAAAAATAAAGTTAGTTTCATTGTCTGTGTCTTTCAGTCTTCACCACAAAAAACGACCAATTTTGTATGTTGTACAATGACATCAGTACAGACGTATTGCATCCAAAAACTATAACTGGATACACCAATCCAACTTTTTCTCTTCCAATTCTCCAGATTAAAATACCAGTGCTCTTCTTTTCCCCAAATGTGTATACCCAGCTGCATGGAACTCACATAACGTAAGGCCAGAGTTTGCTCTGGCACTAAAAACTGAGTTGGTGGCTCGCTGTGACTGAAAGAATGTAACTGAAAGCTGAAACACAGACTTTCATAATGACATTTTAGAAGAAAGTGGATTGAATGTAGAATGGTTACGTCTGGGCAATACGCAATCTGCTTAGTAAGGTCAGTGTCAATAATGATTGGATAATTGCATCCTTACCAGAAATAGGCGTCAAAATTGGGTCAAAAACAAATTTATTCAAAGAGAAGTGTTAAAAAGTAAGTAAGGGTGCTATTTCTGTGTCCACACATGACTGCAGTGTAGCCCCCAAACCACCACAGTGATATAAATAATCATGAAAAAAAAGGGTATGTGGCCAAATTGCAGGTGCATCAGTCATTAAAAATTGCAAAAAAAATATTGATCGCGTGTCCGCTGAATGCGCTGAAGCCACGTCCACTCATGGGAGCAGTCAGATGAGTTCAGAAAATGACACGACTAACTTTGAAACACTCTGAGCTGAGATGAATTCATTTCTATCTCTCTAGCTCAGGGTGGCCTCAGCGTGTCATCGAGCCACCCTTTAAGGACCGCCCACAAAATCCTGGACTGAAAACTGGTGAAAAACTGTTTGAACCTCTAACTCCACATTTCAGTGATATATATCGTCTTTTCACGTGTTTTCAGCAGCTATTTTTCAACATATTTAATGTGTTTTGAAAGAAATCTCAGAATTGCCTTTACACGGTCTTTAAATTTTAGCCCTGACAGTGGTGACAGCACCAACACTGCCGGTTTTAGTGGTTTGCTTGCCTTTGCAGTCACCCACACTAACAATATATTTACCCCTCATACTGTAAGGTGCATTGGCTAATGGCATCTGCTGCACCAAATGGGATATGTTATGCTGATGTGAAAGTGCATCAATAATCCCTGGTGAGTTATGAACTGACCATGATTATGGCCCTGCAACTGCAGGAAATCCGTTTGAGGCTGTAAAATATAAAACCATGACATTATAAATATGCAGGCCATTAAAAACAGCCAGCTGACATTGCCAAAAATAACCCTGACACACTGTCCAAGGCAGAAATATGGATTCGCCTAATGCAATACAATTCTCTTTATATCTTTCATGATCTGGAAAACTCCCTCTGCTCTCATTTATAATGAATGGGGAAACCTTATGTACAGTGTGTTTTATGCTGTCCTGATGATGTCCACGGGGGGTGGCTTTATTGCTGTGTGTTGGTGTATTTTTTTCCCTATCGCCTTTGAGGTTATTTGTCAGTGGGGATCAAAATTAGATTTAGAGAGAAAGTAAGATAGACAAACATACATTTAAGGCTAAACAGATATTATTATCACATTGAACTGGTATAGTTTACAAAAGGAAATCACAGGACTGAATATCAGTAATATAAATCCTGTGTGAATCAGCTATAACTCTTGTTTGTAATGTAAAAATCATTTTGCAAATTGAAAATCCAGTGAAAAATGTTGTTTCAGAAAATATCTCGTTCCTGTCTTCATCTATAAAACTACAGGCAGCAGTGGAACTTGTAACAGATCTTTAAGAAAGCAATTTTTTTTTTTTTTCAAGAGTGCAAATGTCAAGTTTTGTTATGTTAAATCAGGATGTCACAAATCTAAAAAGCAGAAAATATCTTTCTAATCCAAAAAACATTTTTCGTCCTAATTCATTCTAATGCAGGTAGCAGTGGAAGATATGAAAGACAATGAGAAAATAATCTCTCCACAAGGTGCATTTAGTAACTGTTGCTGCAGCTTTTGATAGGAATCACATCATTTTTCCTCAGCAGGTTGTTGCCTTGTTGCCATGGCGTTGTCGATTTTTTTTTAAATTTCCACTTTTTGAGCTCTTTAAGGACTAACTGAACGCCAGACTAAAGAAGCAGTTTCACTGCCATGTCTGCTTGAAAGTTTCCTTCACCCCTGACTCTGGTGGTTTAAAGTCTTGTCCAGCTGCAGGGATAGACACTGTGACTGTTGGATGTGGTCAGAAGTGTGGTCTGTTGACCTAGACCAAAAAGGATTTCCAAAACAACAGCAAGATTTTCAGTTCGTGTTAATTTACCTTTTAAGGACTTCTCGTCCATATTAGCTTGAAAAATGATTTGAAAGTTGAGTCTTGACCTTGGAAATGAGAGTAGATAAACAACCTCACCACAATGTCCGAGGGCTTTTAAACTCATTTCTAGCCCCACCCCCAAAATCTCGATTTTGTGCTGTTGGATGCGAGGCTTCAGCGATAACCAGCAAATTTAATCAGGCTTTGTAAATGAGTTTTACAGAGTGCAGACATTGGAGGGTAATTCCTTAATTATCTGAGGTCCTCACACTCTACTTGTCCCTTGTGAACGAGACTAAAGACAATGAAAGACGGAAAAACAGAGATAGTAGCATCCCTTTTGCACACTGATTATCAGCACTGAGGCATTAGTAGAAGCAAAACAACAGCATTATGGCTCTAATGATGACCAATTTAAGGACCCCTGAGGACCCCAGCTGTGTCCAGGGCCAGACATATTGGCCCATGATGGGCTAAACCAAGCCTATTTACTCATGCTCTCTCTTCCCGGCCTGTAACAGCCAGTCACACGCAAACACATATGCATAATGGCGAAATAATGGAATCTTCTAATAATTTGTTTTGGCCAGGGAGGAAAGCAGAGGGATGGAGAGTCGGAGGCTGGCTTTCTAAATGACATGCCCCTGTGGCCTAACATGATTAGAATTTAAACTATGAGATCGCCGAGCCCTTCTTCAGGGGTCGAGATGAAATATTGAGATTGCCGCCGTAGCTTTTGCTCTCTTCCCGGCTTCCCGCGACATTCCCTCAGCCTGACACTTGTCTGCCAATCAAAGTGACGGACAGCTAACACGGAGAGAACAAAGACGAGGTCCGCAGAGTCAGTTTGTTTTAGCCGGTTTGGTGGTGAAGGAGGTTGAGTGACACCTCGGCGCTTGGAGACACAGTGCTTTACTTGAAGTGATATTCTGCAGTTTATTTACTGGTAAAATCGTGTGGAGGAAACATTGTCAGACTGAGAGTTCATGTGCAGGAGCTGCTGTCAACCATATTTACTGACAGACGGCAATAAGATATCTGCTCTGTTGTATTTTCTTCAGTTCCTTTTCAACAACAAAAGTCTTCGTAACATTTGCAATCTTAAATGTCTAGCCTGTTTAATTCTACTCTATTCTTTTCTCTTCTAGTCTATTATATTCTGGCCTGGTGTATTTTACTGTATCCTTTTCTATTCTAGCATGATGTATTCTATTGTAGTCTCGTCTCGTCTGTGTTCCTCTCTAGTCTGGTGTATTCTAGTTTGTTTGTTTTTCTAGTTTAGTCTGTTGTATCGTGCTATATTCTTTTCTACTCTTGCCTGATGTATTTTATTCTTTTATTTTCTACTCTAGTCTGATGTCCAGAGTCATTTAATGTCATTTTAACAAAACTTTATGTCGTCAAACTGATGTAAGGAGAGGTGAGGAGGATGAAGTGCGTCTGTGGTCTCTCTCTCTCTTCCTCCCTCTACCTCTCTCTCAGCACATGAACCACAGATATAGTGTTTGGCACAGAAGCAGAAGCTCATAATTATTTGAATATTTTTCTCCCTCATGAATAATTCAAAATATTGCTTGCTTGCCTCTCTCTCTCTCTCTCTCTCTCTGATCTGTTTGCATACATGCACACCTGTATTTAAGCATGAACGAGACACCAAGAGTGTGTTTGTGCATGCTATATTGATCACACTGATCTCATCTTTTTTGCCCGTGTGTGTTTTATTTTTGTGCTTGTGTGTATCTTGTATTGTAACGTGTGTGTGTGTGTGTAGAGGTTAAAAGTTTGCCAGCCACTGTCCTCCAGGGTTCCAGGCTGACAGTGAACATATGTTTGTCTCTATGATCTCTTGGCCCACCAGCCACACAGGCTCGCAGTGTGTGTCCCCTCAGACTCTGCCACTGCCAGGAGAGCAAACATGTTGATGTGCAGTCTGAGTGAAGACGAGAGAGAAGCTGCAGCAGCCACTCGGTGGATGGATGCTTGAGGTTTAAAGTCTGCTGTTTCCAAGTGCACTGATCACCCACAAAGGGTGGTCTGCCTTAAAAGTGTGGTCCATGTTGTAGCGATTGTATGATCCACATTTGATTATGGATTATGGAGTATAAACCATGTGAATATGTTAGACAGAAAAGCTTGTTGTGTCATCATGGCAGCTAACCCCGCTATGAATGTCTCCATTTAATGATGAAGAAGGATTTTGGCACCTAAAGCGTCAGCTCCCATGTACATATGTTGTATAACATGGTGTGTATGTAAAACAGCTGTATCTATACTTGTGTGGGAAAGTAAAGTCATCATCACCTGCCATGTCTTTGCCACAGCTGGTTGGATTTTGGCATCTGCTAGTGTAAAGCTAGAGGACTCTGACCGTCAGGCTGTTCTTACTGTATCTGTACTGATAGTAACCCGACCCATCCAAAAGAAAACCAAAAACAGTTGACCTTTGAATGTTTGGCAGTGGAAAATTTGTCTGCCAATCTGCTTATTTAACCTCTAAAAGGGGCAGAATGCCTCGATACGTTTAAGTTTCCACACACAGTGCAGCATTAGTAGCTTCAATGACGATTCCTCTGTGTATATATATTGTATCCAACCTGCACTGTAGTTTCTTTAAGCTCTGTGGCGCTTTTTAGTGTCTTTCAGCTCATTGTTTTTGTTTTACCGCATTATACCCTTATTGTTTTGATCCGCTCTCACTGCTCTCACCACACCACACAGTTGTTGTCGGCCGAAAAAGCTCCGATAAACCCATTGTGCGCCCCAAACAGCAGGTCGACACAGTTAGTGATTAACTGGTTAACACAGTGTAGCATTCAGCTAATTAAGAGCCAGATATTTTCCTCGGCGGTCAGTGAAGACCAAATCAGAGCTAAAAGGAGAGTCAATATACAGTAGTGTGTAAAGTTGGGCTCTTAAGGTGATGCTTCCGGCGATGAAGACTCAGAACATAGAATAGATTACCTGTGTTTACCATTGGCTTCTTCTTTGCAGTTGTGCTTCAAGGTAGACAGCCGAAACGAGCGCCAATGTGTGAAGTGCAGAGAGGGTTGGCAAAGCGTTTGAACCACTGAACGTACTTGAACAGTTATAAAGTCACAGTACACTTGCCGCTGTAAGCCACAAGCTGATAATTATCATAAGTGTCGGGATTTTACATGTTGGAAGATCCTTCATGACAGACTGACTGCTGATTTTCTGACCGTCACACTGCTCCCGTTACTCTGTGAAAACAGCAGAGGGGAGAATAACTGCTGATCAACACTTAATTTCACATAAGATGACAGTTCTGCGGTTGGAGATATCACTACATTTATTTTAATATGGTCAGCGAAACTTCAACAAGGCTCACAGGGAAACACAAATCTGATTTTAAACCGCTTGTGAGTATTTTACCTCAAGAAAGGGCTAGGATAGTTGCAGTGTTCCATGACTTACTGAAGAAAAAAAAAAAGATCTTAAATCCACTTCCTTTTTGGTATGACTCAGTTTTGTGTGCAGTTAATTTTTGAGGTTAATCAGCATCGTTATTGTGCTCGAGTTTATTGGACTCACAGGAATTTTGATGTGAGTCAGATAAAAGTTTTTTCCTCTCCCCAGAACTCATTCCAAACTGAGGCTGTTGCCCACTTCAGAGAGTTGTTTTGATAGAGACATCCAGCAAGTTTTCAGTGAAAGTCATGTCACATTTGTGCTAACTTGGCCTCAGTATAATCAGAGAGGAAGGAGAGGGGGGAAATATGGAGGAAGAGAGGAAGAGAATGGCCGATGGATGGCCAGAAGACAAGAAAGGAGCTGTTCCTTATTCATCTGATTCTAATTTGGATGTAAATTGCAGGCTGATGTCACGGCAGTGCGGCATGTTGCTGGGTAATCACAGTGGAATCCAGGAGAATGAAGCCAACAACAAAAAAAAAAACCCACAGCTAGACAGGTGCACAACAGAGCCTCTCTCAATAGAGCTGTCGTTTTATCTGCGCTATCTACCTCGCACACGACAGAACATGGGCGGCGGTGCATGCGGCGGCGCTGCTCGTACACACTGTCATACAGAACAAGCCTCAAGTTCAATCCCAAACTCCGGCAAAGAGGCTGCAGCAGCTGTTACTGCCAACAGCTAACTCTCTTTTCTTTCTTTCTTCTTCTCTCTCTCGCACACACTCCCATACAAATGCATCCCCACCCTCATTCTCATTCTCCTCTTTCACTTGTTTCTTTTTCTCCATGCACTGCCACTGCCCCTCCGCCTTCATCGGCCCACTTCTGGGCAGCTTGCCACTGTCCCGGCCCCCGCCATCACATCTGCTGGTGATAAGTTTACTTTCACTCAATCGTCGTTCATTAACGAATAATGATCAGCAGCCTGTTTATTTGTGCCAAGTCAAGAAAATTTGACGTCTAATTGTTTAGATTGTAAATCAGTGTGATGCTGCTTTCCTGCCGACACACGCATTCCTCCGCCCTGTCCCCGTTTGATGATGTCAGTGGTGGATTGTGTGGGGTTTTTTTTTTGGTTGGGGGGCAGCGTATGTTTAAGTGACTGCGAGAGCCCCCAGTAATCCCTCTGTTCAGGATGGGGCCCGCTGGGGCCCAATGAAAGATGTAATAGGATCCCTCTGTATGCCTGCTTCCCCTGCAGGGTTAGAGATTAACACTAGTGTCATATTCGGCTCTGTCTGCCAGAGCTGGACCTCCTTGTCACACTCCCTAACAAGCCTGAACATTTCACAGGCTTCAGACCAAATATCTACAAAGATTATTGTAGTGTTTATTCAGGATTATCATTTTTCCATGGACGAGCCTTTTTTTTCCCCACAAGAGTGTCTTCATTTATATTTGCCACTTAATGCACAGACTCAACAGAAGTCGACGGATTCAAAATATATAACTGAATTCATTATTATTAATCTTAAGTGGCCTGATTCTCATGAAACTCTTTGGGACGGTGTAAACCATTCAATTTTGACGCGTAATCGGATCACAGGGCGAATACATGAATTATTTTTTAACTTTCATTAACATCGCAAGATCAGTTGAACACTGGAATCTGTGTCAACATGAACTCACTTCATAACGCATGCACAAATCCCTTGCAATTAAAGTAAATGGTGAGCCATGACATAGCATAACAGCCGCTTTAAACATCACTGTAGAAACAGCACACCTCGGCAGAGTGTTCTAGTTTTGATTTTAATTTGCAGGCATCAATATCAGTGTTGGTATCCTGCAGTGACATGCTGAAATATGCATGGTCGGAGCTTTAACCGTATTTCATGTATTGATATAAGCGAGCTGCCAAAACAGCAACCGCCATAACCAAAAGCTTCCCTCCTGTGTCTTAGTTATTTTTCCAGGTCTGTCTTCTCTGCCAGAGAGCAAAGGGCCTACAGCATCATTTCCTTTAGGCTGATGACGTCTGTGGAAAAACAGAACAACAGAAGAAGAAAAGGCGGCGGTTGACGGCAGCCACTGCTGTGTCAAACCCCGGAGAGGAACAGCTCCCCAGTGTCGAGTCACAAGGCTGAACACACAGGATGGATTAGCGTGACGTTAAAAGTGTCAGTCAGCCAGGGTCTGTGTGAGGGCTTGTACTTCCATATTTTAGATGCCACTTGTTTGAGTGAATAAAAACACACACACACACACACACACACTTGCAGACACAGGCATGAAGAGAAATAAAAAAATAAAAATAAGGAGCTACGAGGCTGCCAACACTCGCTGCCAACAGTTTCTGGAGCCACTAAAACAGCCAGCTTTGA
The DNA here is from genome assembly GCA_036365135.1 of Miichthys miiuy. Lineage (NCBI taxonomy): Eukaryota > Metazoa > Chordata > Actinopteri > Sciaenidae > Miichthys > Miichthys miiuy. The sequence goes on from CM071613.1 coordinate 21,418,196, forward strand.
CCAGTTTCAGTGGCAGCAGTGACAGAGAGAGGGAGAGCTGTGGCTTCTGAGTAGAAACCCAGTCTGCTGCAGTTTGGCAAACCCCTGGACCTTTACAGTGTGTGTGTGTGTGTGTGTGTGAGTCTCCAGTGCTGGAGAGGCTTCAGAGAGAAGAGAAAGTGTGTGTGTCAGTGCATGGCCACAGTAGTCTGGCAAACCAAACGTGCATACGTACACATAGGGACTTAGCGGTGGGAAAACTCCTCTAACACGTGCACGTACGCACACACAGGCATGCACACACAGTCAGGAGTCAGCTGTCTACCCCTGCTTCTCAGCTCATTAAACCAAATCCCAGGGACTGGACTGAAGAATTTAAATGAGAACCCCCTTCCCCATCTCACTCCTTTGAAGTTTTGCCCTTTTCAGCTCACCGTAGCCGTAGTTGCACTTCTTGCCTCTAACAGGTACAACACGCCCACTCTGTCAATGCTCCATACCTCCTTCATTCAGTACTGCGTGTGGCCTCTACTGCACCTTTGGGCGTTACACCAGTAGCTCGAGCCGACACCGGCGACACTGATGGGCCCTTTTTGCCTGAGCTCTGACCTTGGGGAGGGGGGACTTCGTTTTAAACCCTGAAATCGTATATATGTGTAAATCCGACAAAAATCCCCCACCCAACACTTCAACCCAGCCCACGTTTGTCTGTGCCTTGTAGCTCCAGGTCCCCACGGAAACTGGATAACAGCAGTGTTTAGAGGAGCTCGGGATTCATTCGGGATAACAGGGCTTGCCTGACAGGCCAAGGGACCGTCCATGGTCTCTTGCAACTGTAACCAGAGAGAGGAGGCTGAAAGAGGGAGCAGATTAGAGACTTTCAATGGGAGGAACTGTTTTCAAAAGAGGCTGATCCTCTTGTTTACCTCGCTGCCACTAACCCTAACACTAAAACACACACACACACAACTGCAGTGCTTGATGTGTAGAGTGAATTTCATGACTCTTGGCTAACAGAAACCTGTTCACACCCCAGAAAATCATGAGAGTCAACAGAAATTTCTGTATCCTAAACTTTGCTCTGGGAAACTTTTTTTTTTTACTTGTTATACTTGCTATGTGGCGTGTGTATAGAATGGAATATGAGGAAATAGGTCAAACGTGTTTGTCTGTGGGTTTTTGTCAATGAAAAGACTTCCTTGGAGTTCTCAGTGTGCTTACCGATAGTTTTGACAGCTGTAAAAGTCATTGAAGAAGACACAAGTGAGCAGTTTTCTCCGGCAAGAAATGTAAAAATCTCTCTCTGTCAATGTGATTTTTGGATTTAGTCATCATACCTTGGCGTGCGTCATGATAGCCTTCTTCAGTTTACTCAGAGCTCTTTTCGGCGTTTTCCTGATGTACTCAGATGGACTCGCAACAGTCTCCCACAGAAGCAGCTGTCTGTGTCAGCGCGTCAAGAATCTGCATCTCTATTTGATTTTTTTTTTTTTTTTTTTTTCACTCACTCATCTTCATCTGCCATGAACTTCACAAGACATCCTCCCCCCGTCTCCTTCACACGTGACCTCCGACCCAACCTTGATTCATCCTTTTTCACTGTTTGCCAATTTTTTTTTTTTTTTTTTTTGTGGAAGAGGCCATCCCTGGCTTTTTCTCTATGGAATATCCTAACCCCCAGCCAGGCATCATCCAGCGGCCCTCGCTCTTCTGTATCAGCTTTTTGTCAGGGATTTGCCTCCTCAATCCCACAAATCAACAGAGGATAGATGCCTATTGTGCCTAATCAAAGCACTTCCTCCTGTGGTAATCCCTCAATTTGAGCAGGAAGAAAAGCCCAGTGAAGGGGGGAATGTTCTGGATCAATCCTATGAAGGGCCCATATTATACACTCTCATTTAGATTTCACCAAAGAGACACAGCCAGCCAACGTTCTTAAACCCCCTACCCTCCTCCAACCACCTCCGACTGCTCTCCTTTTCTGTTTGTGTTTATCTTTATTTTACTCCCCCCTTTCTCTCTTTATTAATCTGTTTTTCCTTTGGTGTTATTGTCAGCAAGTGTCCTGGCAATACCGGCTGGTTAGCACGTGGCGGGCTCTTTCAGCGCTGCTTGTTTACCGGAGGAAGGTTGAGGATGATTGACTTGTCGCTGGCGAAAGCTTGTTCGTACAGTGGATGTAGGGTGACAGGAGCATCAACCTAGATGTTTCAGTCAGCCTCTACACAAAGGCCTAGCCAGCTTTCATCTAGGAGGTGGAGATGTAAAGACATTTGTCAGGTTGGCTTCATTGGGAACTTATTAAGCATATGTCATTTTGGTCATTCATGCTCAGATAAGTCGGAAATGTTGTTGGATTGCTTCCATTTTTGGTGCATGTTTACGCCCTTTCTCAATCTGTGGAAGATTGGCGATCACATGGAGGATTTTTTTCTTTTTCTTCAATCAGTTATTCAAAACCTTAGATGAGTCTTTTTCCAGTTGGGGAATCAACAAGATGCAACAATCACAAGATGACTCCAAACATTGATAGAGGATTTGCAGTTAATCAGATCTGTCAATCAAGTCAAGTCTGGCACCATCATTGTCATCCAGTAGAAAGCTTGCTGTAATAAATGCTGCACGCACGAGACTAGAAAACAAGGGAACATATCTGAAAAAAAATGAGAAGTTTATTCATAAAATTACTTTTTTAATATTTTTTTTAGTGTACTGTGTCACTGGTTGGAAGTGCTACCAACACCTCTATAATAAAGCACATAAAAATATAGCGATTTTCATTCTCGGGAGTATGTGCTGCAACCTTGTCCAACTCTCAGGCTTTCTTACTAAGTTGCTTTGTCTAGACACCAACAGATGTTTCTGTTGTGTCTTTTAGATCTTTAAGTAGTTGTTGTGTTAAGTCTTAAAGACAGCTGCTGCCGTTGGTTCCTGTGCCATGTCTGTCTTGAGAAAAGATCCCTGCACTTAGTCGGACTAGCCCGGAAATAGACAACGAATAGTTACAAAATATAATCCTAACACTCCACCTCTTTCTCCTACTCTTATTACTTAGCTAATGCTCATATAATGACAAATTTTTCTCTATTTTGAGGTCTTTGATGGCGAAGCCTTGTCTCTGTGGAATATCTCTTTTCTCCGCTGATTCACTGATGCTGTGTAACCCAAACTCCGGGTTTTGTACATGGGAGCTGCATCAATAGATGTCATTGAGCAAAGCTGACAGAACATGACCTTTACCGGAGTTCTGAGGTTACTGTTCTCAAGCGGAGGAAGTCAAAATAGATGAGTGGATTAAGTGAGAGCCAGCGTCCCTTGAGACTCATTAGAATGAGAGAGGAATAAGGAGAGGGAGACAAAAAGGACCGATCCCAGCTGGACCGACTTCCCTTCACGTCTGATCTCATCATGAGAAAAAGACTCCACGGATGTCCATTTGCTCAGGTACTCACACGGGACAGCAGAAGGTGCTCTGTGCACTAAAATGATCATTTAATATTTGATCTAGTTTAGTTTTGAACTGTTGCACCACCTCTAAGACAGTCAACATATTTGTGCCAATGAATGATCTGTCGATGAAAGTACTAGAATTGGGGTTTAACTTAGTCATCTGTTGATTGTTTTGTTGATTTCTTCTTTGTTTGTTTTGTTAGTTAACTAACTAGTTAGGTTGTTGCCAATTAATTTTCTGTTGATCAATAAATCATTTAATTGTGTAACAGAGACCCAATCAGTAATCATGACAAATTCAGGTAAATTTTGATGCCTTGCTGAGGGGCACTTACACATTTCTCACAGACTGAGAGTACAAACACGTTTCTGAGGTCCTTCTTTGTCCATCTTCAGTGGTCCGGTGTAAAATGGCAGCAATGTGTGGCCCAGATTGTGATGATGTGATGGATGATGTGAGTAATTCTCATTAACTGGGAAATGGCACATTAACATTTATTACTTTTGAAAGAGGCATGATTACCTGCGTTTGCATTGGTGGAACGCAGCCCTGTGTGCAGGCACTTTAATTCCCAGATTACGCTATCCTCATATATATATATAAATATATATATGCCTTGTGAAACAGAACACACGGCTGCTTTATTTCTCTGCTTGCTGGCACTTCCAGTAACTGCTGTAAATTTTTAGTCCAACTTCTTTTCTTACTGCAACTTCCTCCATTTAGAAGTTTTTCTTTGCCGCACCGGCAACAGAATAAGTTCTGAGTTAGCGTCTACTCCGTCCTCTCCTTTAGTGAGTATGGCTCTCTCTGCTCTCTGGGGCCCACAAGTGTCCCAATCCCTTCCTCTGGCCTTGGTTTCTAACCTAGATCAAATGTTAGGCTTTAAAAAGCTAAAGTTTGATGTGGATGAGCAACTGCCTATGAAACACTTTAATCCGCAATGCTGTAATGTATTTAATTTCACACCCTCTGATGGTGTTGCCCCTTCTTAGGATTACCCAAGGGAAGAAGAGGGTGGGGGCGGGGGCACGAGGGCATGGCGGGAGAGGAGGGGGCAGTCACTGAAGCTGCTCTTCGGAGAGAACAAGACTTAAGAAAGACAGAAGAGAGAGAGAGAGAGAGAGACAATCAAGAGCTGTACATGGAAAGGTGGGGAGTGAGAGTAAACAACAGGAAAAAAAAAAGGATGCAAGAAGAATTTAAAAAAATCATATGTAGGCAGCGGAAAGAGCGAGAGAGTGAGGAGGAAAAGAATGATAAGTGAGTGGAAAAAAAGCATTTCTAAAACCGGGGTGAAATCGCTCCACAGAGCTGGCTTCACAGAGGAAAAGAAGAATGCCACTTTACAATTTGGAATGCTTGTATTCAAATAGGAGGTCGGAGCTTTGGAGCCTGAAGAATGCAGCTATATCTGCATTGTCACATCCCCCCCCTGCTTGGATAAGGGGAAAAGACACCCTGGCAAATCCCATTGTAGAGCTTGGGAGCTTCATAAAAGTTAAGGAGCGATGGATATAGTCTTGGCCCCCTTATGAGATGAGGATCTATCTGGCCTGGCTTCGGAAGCCCTAGACGCATACACAGGGATATTGGAGGCAATAATTCCCCGGGACGGGAGCACACACAGGCTCCTTTATATCGCCCCCTAATATCCAATTTACGGGCTCAGGCCCTCCGCCAGAGCAGCCCCCGAGAACTTAGAATGCACAAACGCCAGCGTGAGATGGAATTAGGGCCAAGTTCTCTTTTCTTCTGTTTGCCAAAAGTTTGAGGCTTACAGAAATATGAAACTGTTTTTCTCTCTCTCTCTCTCTCTCTCTCTCATTCCCTTCCTCCCATCCCCTCCCCTCTCCTCGCCTCCTCCACCCTCTTCTGTCCGTTAACCCAATTCATCCATTAAATAGACAAGGAACTGAAAGCAATAAATAATTTGGGCCTGGGATGGAAAATGACTTGATGCTGTGTGGTTTTGGTTAATATACGGCGAGCTTTTCCAACGTAGTGAGTAGGAAATGTTGTAAACAAGCATCACTGATTGGAAATAAGACGCAGTTGTTAAATATATTTGGTTTTCTTTGAAATTTGTCAGGCTGAGGATATTATGGCCTTGCCAAAGTCAGTAAATATGGGAGGTTTGATTGTTTCGAGGAAAACTAGAGAGGGGTGAGGGTGAGTCTATCATGCTTAGATGAGTGGGGATTTATTATTTAGGTTTTGGGTGAAAAAGTAAAAGTTAGAAAGTGTATACATGCTTAAGAGGCATGATATTCCCCCTCTGCTGATCTCCTTATCCTCTCCTTAGCCTCCCTAAGCGCTATGTGGTGCACACACACACACACACACACAGTGACTTTCTTGCCGCTATTGCTGGATGAATCTCCCATGAACCTTGCCAGCCTCTCTTGCCTGTGGATGTATTTACTCATAACAAGGGCTTAGGCCAATAAGAATATATGGTGATTTATACTGTGACCAGCAGGGGATTGTGTTGCCCTGATGCTTTAAGTATTTTACACTTTGCTTAACTCTCTGACACCTCCATGGGTAAAATCCCCCATTTGTACCAGCTCTTTCTCCGCCTGCTCGCAACTCGGCACAAAGCAACAACAAAACAAAACTTGTGTGATTGAACCTCGGAAGCAACGCGGAGGCAAGAGACGGCTCACAAACTGCTTACACCAGACAGCATAATGTAATGAGAGATTTTCCTCCCATGAAATGAAACGACAACATCGGTCGCCTCAGCAAGTGCCCCAATACGATATCTATGTATACGTTCAAGTGGCAAACTGCTGTGGCATCCGTGGTAATTAGGCAGACCGCTGTTCGTTTCCCGTCGCCGGCAGTCGACGCTGGTTTCTTGTAACCATGACCATGACTGTTCTCTAACCTTAACCAGTGGTTATTATTGCAACCCTAACCTTAACAAAGTAGCAATTTCAACCCAAACCACGACGTTTTCCCAAACCTAACCAAACCTTAACCATAGCAGTGTCACATCAGAACATGGGTTTATTTTTGAGTATCGTTGGCCCAACGACATGTTTTGTACTTTAATATGGATGACTTGTTGTGTAATGGTAAACAGAAGAGCGCGTTTATCAATGGGTCGGTTGATTCATTGAATATTCAATCAATAGCGAATGAATTGTCAACAATTTGCTAGTATGAATTGTTTAATTCAGTCATCCCAAAAAAATCGAAGGTCCCTTCCATCCAACCATCCATTATCTGTAACCGCTTATCCTCACTGGAGACTGGAGCCTATCCCAGCTGACTTATGGCAAGAGGTGGAGTACACACTGGATAAATCGCCACTCACACCTTCATTCATTCATTCACACCTACGGCTAATTTAGAGTCACCAATTAACCTGTTACCAAAGCAGTTTAAAAACTGATATTGTGATGGACATTTTCAACAAAGTTCTGACATTTTGTTGACCAAAAGATTGATCAAATGACTGAACAGACAATCGACAGATTAATCAATGATGCGTTGCCAATAATTATGAATGTGCTGCCCTTACATCGCTGCTCTTCAGCTACTATATGGGTTGTGTTTACAATAAGGCACATCTTTAAAAATATCACCTGAAAATCATGTAATACCTTCTATAAGGTCAATTCTGTGTCTGACTGATCTCAGTTTTCCATTCTGTCATTCATCCTGTAAGACAAAGCTGTTGACAAGATACTTCCTCGAGGCTAATAATTAATTTCCTAACAAACACTTCATATTTGATCTCTGACTTAAAAACCGAGCAGTAACTTCAGACAACCTCACGAGCTCAGGCTATTCGTCTCCATCGAAACCTGTCCCTGTCTTAATTTACCAGGTCATTCTGGCCAAACTCTCCAAACGGCATCGCATTTGAGAACCCGATGCTGATATCATCCATCTACCTTCCTCGAAAAAGGTCAAGCAGAGTGTGCTCGAATCATAAAAATCCCCCATCTCATTATTTGAGCATTTCTCCGGCCGGTGGCAGGGGTGCACTGCAGTGGAAATGGAATGATATATCGGAGCTGGTCAATAGTCGATCTATAATGACTGTGTTGTTGGGCTTTCACTTTAGAATAATTTATATCCTCGCTGATCAATAACTAATCTTGGGCATAGTCAGTGCTGAAATAAAGAGGAGAATGATGATGGCAGGGGGGAGAGGCTCTGCTGGAATGTGTGGGAAAGCGATGCCCCCCACCTCCCACCACACACACACACACACACACACACACGTATGCAGGTTTCTGCTCCACACAGGCATAAAGTAGATCATCACAGAGCCTAAAAAGTTTAGGCTGGAGCGTACTTTCTTTGGAGGGAAATGATTGATTTTTGTGGAATATTATAATAGTTCAGATTTAATTAGTTTAATAAAAATCTGGCTTCTGGTTATTTTTTCTATGACTTTGCCTGCAATAGTGTGTGTGTGCACGTTCAAACATCTACTCGTGAATGTGTAAATCTCAGATGTTTTCTGTGTGTTTATGAGTCCTTTACGTTTTACACCTGTTTATGTGTGTGAGTGTGTGTGTGTGTGTGTGTTGGCCTGTGGAGCTGAGGGGGCTGAACCCTCTGCCCTCAGATTAGCCCCTGGTTGATAGGATTAGGCTCTAATGACTGGGACTTGGAAGACAAAGGGAGTTTCTGCAAAGAGGCTTAGATATGGAAGAATTAGCAGCAACCTTCCATTGCTCTTTCTTTCTCTCTTTCTTGCTTTTCTCTTGCCTTTTTCACCCCTTCTCTGCCTCTCCTCTTTTCTTTATGACCTTTCCTCTCATTGTCTCTTGCATACACATTGTCTCTGGATCTCTTGTAACACTCTACTGCTTTCTTCTAACTGTTTCCCTCTGCTCATCTGACATGTTTGTGTACTTACCCACCTGCCAAAGTGTTACGAATACAAGCGAGGCTCAGCAATTTTGGTACATGTGTAAACATTCCCAAAAAAGTCAGAGGATTCTGGTTGTGAGGGCACAGATTTTTGTTTTCATATTTAGTTTAAAATTCACTTGTCCGATTTCAGAAAATACCTGACCCTGTGCTGCATTGCTGCGCCTGCCAGCAGTCTGGGTTTTATTGGCATCTGGTGCACAATGTGCAAGTTTCATGTCACAAATTTGAGTTTAAATTTGCATCTCAATTCATTTCTCTGTCTATAAATATTATATTAATGTCCAAGTTCATTACATGACAGGGCCGTCATTGTGTAGCTTTTATTTCTGCAGCTTGTTTTATTGCTTTCTCGTCTAAAAAAAAAAAGTTCCTCTGCACCCGGCCAAAGCGCCAGTTTGGGCTCAAAACATTGTGCTTTTTCTTTGACGTATTAAAGAAAAATTTGAAGGGGAGCGGATGAGTGTTGTGAGTCCTCGGAGATAGAATTCCTTCACTTCAGAAAAACTATCCAAATTTGAGCTCTCAAACATCTTGAAGCTCTTTGATACGATTCAGTGCCGTCAAATCACCTTCAATACCGAACAGGGCTGCAGTGCCAATATTTTTTTTTTTTTTTACGATAGCCAGCCTTATTAGCCTCTATGCTAAATGGTCTGATGCCCAAAGGCCCTGCTCAGGTTCTAATTGCCTTGGTCTCAGATGCTCTTCGAGAGCGAGCACCAGCCGAGACGCAACACAACAACGGCAAAAGAGAGGGATTTAAGAGATTTTCTGCCAGCTTACGTAAGAAGAGAGGAGAGCAGCTCCTTTTGGTCGGAGCTGAGAGGCTGCATGTGTGTTTATGTCTGCAAAGATAAAACCATTGGTGGATGAAACCATTAGAAGAGTATTGCTCAATAAGCCTTGGCATTTTAATTTGGAGCAGAGCGTGTGTGTGTATTGTGTTTGGAGAGTCTTGTGTAAGTTGCAGCGCAAGGCCGTGTTAGCGATGCCTGTGAAGAGGAAAAACGGCGAGGGGAGAACGACCGAGGAGCCCAAAATAAAGGAGGGTGGGGTGTATGTCGAGATTTGTTTGGGTAGTCATGTATGGTGGTGTGAGTCCGAGGGCCGAGTGTTGGTTTACTGAGCCCCAGCTGGGCTCTAATCCGACTGACTTTCATAAACCTGACTGGATAGAGCAGGCAAAAGCACTGGCATTAGCACGAAGGAAGCACTGTGAGGTTTTCCACAAGCCAATCTCCTGTCAGTCTTAATCCAGTTATTGAGCTGTTTATTTAGTTTCTTGCCAAAGTCGTGGCCTTAAGTTCATCATTTAGAAAATATAAAAGGCCCTATTTGTATAAGTGTTACAGTTGCATAAGCCAAGAATTTGAGCGACCTACTATCCGTTACAAACCACCGGAGGATGTTTAATTTTGAACTTTTAGTTACTCTATAGCCTTTTCTTATCAAATTTTTGAGTAAAACGTTCCCAAGAGTTTAATAAAGCACACAATAAGTGACTAATTAGTGGACTAATTTGGCCTGATGTGTTAATACTTCGCTTTGATTCTCAGTAAAAAAAAAAAAAAAGTTCAAAGCGTGGACATGGAGGTGGGATCTGTGAAACAGCCTCGGCGCACATGTCTGAGGCCGCCGCGTGCAGAAATCCTCAAAGCCAAATCAACTGCGTTTACAGTGTAATAACGGTGACATCATGCAGTTTTCCTAACTATCCCCTGAGTTATGTTGAGTCCAATTTGCCCTAAAATGCTTACATACATACACACAAGCAACACACACACACACACGGAACAGTCAAGTATATGAACATGCGCACACACATTCTCCCCTGCGTTGTACACTCGTAGCCTTGTTGGCTTTTATCTTGCACTGGGCACTAGATGAGGACCATATGCAGCCTCAGTGCAATTATAGTGTGGTGAATTGGTAGAACAACAAGAGGGCGTTTTAACGGAGCAGTAAATGCAGGTAAGGGTCTTTATTAAGCCAGATCATGTTGCACTGATGTTGTCAGCCGTAGACTGGCTCTCAGACAGAGCAGTGCGAGTATGTTTGTAGGTGACTGTGTGTGTGTGTGTGTGTGTGTGTTTGCATGCGAATTTCAATTCATGTATCGATATGTAGCCCATTGGAAAATCAGAGGCGACACTTACCTGTGTTAACTTTGAGGAGCTTTTGGGTTCACGGGAACAGACATTGTGACTTTTTGCTAGAGACTCATGCTTGCACACAATTTACCTGTCTGAAGGTCTGAGGGAAATTGCCTGTGATCTGTAATAGGTTTGGACGTGTAACCCCACCAGACTCTCTTTTTTTTTTGTAGCGCCTGATAGGTGAAAGGTCAGCCTCTAAAATGTTTATGCGCAGCCCTGTGATGTTGACTCCCACGGGAGACTCAGATTAATCCGCACTGCTCCTACATCACTGATAGGTTTTGTATTTCCAGAGGTCAGAAAATATTTGCAAATCGTTCTTGTACTTAGTCTGACTAGATTTATCACAGATGGGCAGTGACAGAGAAGTACTGTGATCCTTCACCTCTTTAAAAAACAGTTACACTACAGTGCAAAATAAAGACAGCACGAGTACAAGGTACAGAGTTTTATTCTTGTATTCTATTGCTGGATTGTAGTTATTCATGCGTGTTATGTTGTAGTTGGTTGAGATGCAGCTAATTGTAGCTACTTTAAGAGGCAGAATAATTGAATCTACAAAAATGAACAATTTAAATAGCTGATCATATGATACATAGGGTTAGGGTAAGTTAACTATGTGATAACCATGTTATTTCAGTACTTGTGTGTGACAGAGTAACACTTTGAGTTGTCCTCATGCAGTTTTAAACAAATGCCAAGTGTTATTCGTCGATACTGCACTCTAGCCACAAGTATACAGATTCTGTATCAGCCTATGGCCTCGCTGCTGTGAGATTATGACACTTTATATGCAGAGTAAATTAGATTTTAGGTTGTATTCCAGGATTTGGTGAAAATAACAGGAACTGGGAACTTAAACCACTGCTGCAGTGGAAGCTCCGGTGGTTTGGTGGTGAGGAGCAAATCCAGGCGCAATGTAATCACGGCTAACATGTCAATCCAGGCTGATTAACTCTGTCACTGTTTCTGGATGGAAATCGTGTTTTTTCCCATTCGGAAAGCACAAGTGGTCAGCCGCAGCTGCTCTGTTTCTCTCTTTGTTGAATTGCAGCAATATTTAGAGTCTGTTTTCCAGTTCAGTTATGTTTATTCAGAAATTACTAATCTAAACTAAATTGACGTTATATAACTTGGGCTGAGAGATTACCTCATATCACCAAAAGTCTTCAGGAACAAAGAAAAAACACCTGTTTTTTTTATTATTATATTTTATTCTTTTCTCATTCTTATTTGAGTTTATGGTATATAATATTTTTTTGAAAAACATTTAAAAATCTAGCAGCTGCAAAAATGTTATTAACCTGCAAGAGAAATGTCTGAAAGTAGAGAAGGTTTTTAGTGACGGTTCAAACGCTTCTAAAAAAAAAAAGCAATTTTTGGAGAAAAAAACTTTTGCACCTCCGGAAGATTTTCTAAAATTAGGTTTTGTTTTAAAACTTTTAAAACATACTTTACACCACGTTGTGTATTGAAGCAATAAGAACAATTCACTCTGCTACAGACTGTTCGGAACGGGAGTGTTAAATTCTTAGAAGAGAAAACAGCTTATGGTAAAGACAGCAGATACAGATGCTCTAATTCAGGGTATCTTAATGACAGCGTAATGACTCTCAATCTCTCCCCAGAGTCGATGCAGCATGCGGCTCTTTGCAATAGAAATCTTTAAATTTACAGGTTCTGTCTGCATTTAGAAAACCAAGGACGAGGCAAAGAAGTGAGAGGGAAGAATAATTATGTGAGGCAGGTGTGGTATAATGTGTGATAAACAGAGGAGGAAAGAAAGAGCGACAGAACAAAGGATATAAAGATAGAAGTGACAAACATAAGCACGAGCCAAGTCGTCTGTTGTTGTCTTTTGATGGTTATGACACTTGTGATAATTAACGAAAGCTAAATGGAATAAATTTACAACAAATCACGCTACCTTGATTCTTTGACAGTTTGCATGTGGGCTTAGACGAACTTTTCACAGAAAACAAGTTTGCGTCTCGTTGTTTGAAAAGCCTTGGTGGATTTTTTTTTCTTTTGAGCAGAATAATTGCTTCCATTTATTACAGCAAAGCCACAGTTACAGTGCACAGCAGCACCAGTCGTCTGTACTTCAGTGTACCGCTGACATTTGTTGTTATGACAGGAATTTATGCCTTGAAAGCTTCTTTATTAGGATCCCGCGGGGTCGTACAGTCACGGGAGGGACTTTAGATGAGATGATGTGACCACTGACCCCTTCATGAACTTCGGCAGAGATAACTTTGTTTAGGAGAGATGGCTGTAGGTTCACTAGCAACCGCTGCAGTCAATCAGTATGTTTGGTAATCTGATTCACTGCTGCCAGGATGGACGGGTGCCCCTCCGCTGAACTGGTGTTCAAGTATCTGACCTGATATGTGTATATATCATTTATTTTGGAGTTCACATTGTAACTAGACATAATGTCTAGTGTCTTATTTCTCTCAGATGCAGACCTAAGACATGTTTCAAAGCTGAAGAACTCCTGAAGAGCAAGTCTTCTTCTTTGTTTTAGAATTAGGATTCTGCTGTTCAAGTCGGTAGCAGCCTGAGTGCATGTCAGACAGGGTGACCTGCACGAGCCAGCCAGCGTTGGTGCCTGGCTCTTGCTTCTGCAACGGTCCACCAAAGCACCCCGAAGGCATCTGAAAGTGCTGATGTTTTTATCTCAGCGTGCACATCGGGCCTTTTAGTAAACTGATATTTTAGCGAGCTCATTTCTAATCCCTTTCAATCCCTTTTTTTAGTTCAGCTGATTTGATATCACGAGCAGGAGGACACCAGATCACGTACAGCTACAAAAATAAAATCTGGGACTGATTTCCACTGTAGTACCTTTTATTACCTGTTATCTAATGTATTCCACCCGAGTTTATCAGTTTTATTATGAACATTATTGCCGTTATTGAACTCTCCATTTTTGGTCTTTCACACAAAGTGTGATCTCTTAACTGAAATAGACGAATTAATAAAGCCTGTCAGAGTTGAATCTGAATCTGTTTACTCCGAAATGCTCCGGCTTTCATCACCTTCTTGACTATATGAGTGCAGCGCAGTGGTTTTGTGGCGTGTGAGTGTGTAAAGTACAACTGTACTTTCATGGTGACCATGTGTTTACTGCCGGCTGGGAGATACAGATCAAGCCACAAGCCAAATGCTGGTCGTGGTTAAGTTTTATACACTACCAGCCGCTTGGGCAAGAAACCGGCCATCATCTGGAGGAATGGTTTTACTCTGAAAATCAAAAAAATGAGTCAGAGAGTCAGTGTGGCACAGTTTGTAAAAGAAAACATGAACATATTATTTGGATTTTTGTCTGGAATTACATATAATTTTAATTCAAGAGACATCCAAACACATATCTTTAAATCTTTTTTCAAAATAAAAGTCGAACACCCAACTTTAAGCAATAGTTACTATCTATATTTTGTTTTATTTAATTTATTTTTGGGCTACTACTTGCCTCCATTGTTATTTCAGGGAATATTAACTCAGTAGTTCAATAAGTTTTTGTATGTTTTTAAATAAAACCAGATTAACGAAGGAGACAAATGAATCAAAATGATCACATTAGTCAAAGACGCTGACTTTCAACACAGCGACATGCTGTATGTGAGGTTGTAAACAGCTGTAACGTTGAATTATTGATCTCTGAACCTGAGTAAACATGTCCAACACACACTGAATATTACATTTCGAATCAAAGCCCTTCATATGGTTCCCTACCTTATAGCTGCTGTTTCTCTGCCGGGGTTTGCTGGTTTATTACCACTAGGCTATGCTGTGCTCCCAGGCCACTCTCCACTCCAGCCTAAACTCACACCCATCCAGGAAAAGATGAGTCTTCACACCTCCTCTGCAGCCTTCCCTCACTCCTCCCTTCCTATCGCTCTGTTTTTTTCCCCCCCTCTTGGTTTTATAGCTCGGATCCAACACCCCAGCTTTTTCCACTTGTTCTCTCATCTTCGTCATCCTTCATTTCTCTGCTTTGCAGCTCTCCTTTTTTCTCACTTTTCCCTCCCCTCTCCCTTTCTCTCTCTAAGGTGCTGATCAATTCACAGTCTCCCTGGGAGGTGTGAGAACCCCCTCTCCCTCCCCTCCAGTCCTCACCCATCCACCCACTGCCACCCTTACCCCTCCACCCTGAGCGGTGTGACTGGCCCACACGTGATAACCCTTACCCTTCGCTCTCACCCAAATCCTTCAGCCATGGATATTTTTTTCTTTTTTGGAGAAGAGAGGAGTTCATGTGATGCTGATGATGAAGACAATACTCCTTTCTTTTCGGTTCCTCCTTTTTTTTTTTTATCCTCCCGTCGTCCTCTTTTCACCCTGTCCTCTCTCTTCCTCCCTCAGCAAAAGTGTTTGTGACACCATTAGCACACCTGAAATAATAGTGGCGGTGACAAATGCTGCTGGTAGGGGAGGGCGAGAAACATTGAGAGGAGAGAGAGGGAGAGAGAGGGAGGTGTGTGTGATAGAGTGATGAGCTCTCCCCTTATCTATCTGTGGGGTTAATTCAGACAGCCTTTCAGAGTAAAAGTGGAGCTGCTGACCTGGTGGCCAGTGGCACAATGTGAAAATTGACTGGCAGCATTCGGCACAGCTATAACCTGTGTGTGTGTGTGTGTGTGTCTGTACACGTTTATCATTCTATATACGTGTACATCTAATTTCACACACTTCTCACCATATAGGAAAAGCAGCTGTTCATCACATATATATATCTATAGGTGTGATGCATGCGTTGTCAGTGCGACTGTCACCTCCGAGCAGTTCAAGCGGTGCAATCCAGTATCACGGAGCCACATGTTCACATTAATGCAGCAGCTCTGAACATTAATGCAACACCTACACATAAAAGAGCTAAATGAAGCTTTCAGTTACTGTTTTTATATTTAAACCACGCAGATAACAGTTAGTTTTACACGTTGTGACATCTGGGAAGGAGAAGTTTTTTTTTACACAGGACTTAATCGAAAGTTTGAGTCTTTAATGCTTCCACCTCTTGAGTTTCTTTATTTTGAATTTGGTCATGACAGGAGCTGAAGTAAAACTCAAAGGTAACTCTTAGCTGAACTGTCAGAAATGAGCAGATCTCTTCATGTTTTTTTCCCCAATAAGTTAAGTTAAGACAAAAAACAACAACATAAAAATACACACCGCACAGACAGCTAGCACTATTATATGTTTTATTAGCATGTTAAATTATTTACATGAGCAACAGTTCCTTTATGTGTTCAACATTCTGCATTTGGTGCAGCTAAAAATGCTGCAAACAGAAGTACACACACACACACACACAAAAACGATTAAAGTGAATTTTTATTGCAGTTTTCTTTCATTTAAAAAAAAAAAAAAACTTTATCTCAATTATCTGAGCCAGATAGACTCGTCCTCTGCCTTCCTGCGTGTCGTGTAATTTCCAACAGCTCCGGTAGAAGGCGCAAATGATTAAGCATTAATGTGTGTGAGAGGCGAGAGCAGCAGCTCATATGAACATTTGGGCCAAAGTGAAGTGAATCCAGCAGCAGTGGAAGGAAAAAAAAAAAAAACTCCCAGAGGAAAGAGTCACACTTGCTAAAAAACTCAAACTGATTTCATGGTTTGAAATTAATACTGTGATACATTATATCATTGGCATTACACCAAAGGAATGATTTTCACACCATTGCCCACACGCCATAGTATTTAGGTTTTTTGGTGTGATACTCTCGAGATATTGGTGCCACTGTTTTAAAAGATCCTGCGCGAAAATCCCGTCCAGTCATCCTGTTGCAAATAATTTGAGACAACCTTTTACTACACTGTCATAAATTAATAATTTCTAAGCGATGATGGAGAATCAGGATGTAACGCGTACCTTTTGTCATGTGACACTGGGTGCCACGTCGCGTTAAAGCTCGTGACACTAACTTTTAAAATAAATCTCCAAGGCTAAATCAAGAAAAAAAAAAAAAAAAGCCGAGCACCTTTTTTCCCAACCTGACTGAATAATTTCAGCTCACAGCGCCTAAATGCACCCTAATGAATCCGGCTGTGTTATTCTGACAGACGATAATATACTAGTAGTTTCATATAATTAGATAAGCTGTGAAAACTTTGCAGCAGGTCTATCTGTCTGCCTGTCTGCCTGCCTGCCTGCCTGCCTGCTGCTGCTGCAGTGACACAAAGCAGAGAGACTCGGTGGCCTTTGCAGATCCCAACACGTTTGGGGCGCAGAGCTGCAGGGCTGCAAAAAGTTTGACCTCAGTTTGACTCCTCAGGCTGCCACTTACTCAGTGTTTCTTTAAACAGCGACAGGCGAGCAGAGATACAGACGGTCACAGAGGCTCGGGCAGTCATTCTCTGACCTGGAGTTGCTGTTTGCTTTTTTAATAATTATTATTATTTGTTTTGGACGTATTAAAATTAATATTCAAATTTGCATTATTTATTCCAGCAGCCTCTGAGCTAAAAATAAACCGGTGCTGACTTACAATAGTAAAAATGTAGCACAGAGAGGAACACACACGTTTCTCTGTAAATATCTGCAGGATGCGTGTGTTTTTATGAACTAAACATAAAAGCTGCAACTTGTTCTTTGTCTCCAAGCAGCACGAGTCACGGCGCGCAGGCCTTCCTAATAACGCTTCCATTAGTTTCGGCAGTCAAACATGCTGTCAATTTACATTCCGCCGTTTGAAAGTAATACCTGCTGATTTTATTGAAACGACTCACGGCATTACCGTCATCGCAAAGCGGATTAAACAGAAAATGACGGTCTTTGCCCCCCCCCCCTGCTCTCTTTTAGGATGCCAAAATGCGCTGACCCTCACGAAAGAACAACTCCAGGAGAGAAAGTGGAACTCCAGTTTGCTTTTATAGACGCTAATTGAAGTAGCTTAATTGCTTTATAATGCCATTGTAGTTATTTTACAGTGGTCAGGCGCTGATGTGGTCTCCTTTCATGTTAATTTAGCTTTGCTTTTTTTTCTCAATGACCCTCTAAAATGTAGTGTGCCTTGTGGTTTAGTGAGCTATATAATCCTGTTTGCG
Source organism: Miichthys miiuy (assembly GCA_036365135.1). Lineage (NCBI taxonomy): Eukaryota > Metazoa > Chordata > Actinopteri > Sciaenidae > Miichthys > Miichthys miiuy. The sequence continues at coordinate 21,435,734 of CM071613.1, forward strand.
TTTGACTAAACCTACAAATTTAAGTGAAAGTGGATTTTAAAACGCAGCTTGTCCTTTCTTTAAAAAATGACTTCTCTTTAAGGAAATATCAGCGACCGGAAGCGTTTTAATTATTTAATATGACGTAAATGAATAAAAAATTAAAAAAAGAGATAAGACAATGAGAGTTTCTACTTACCAATAAATAATTGATTTATCAAAATCGACGAGCACAAGTCAAACCAGTTTATTATTTGATCCGGTATCTCAGTGCGTAAAAGTCCGTGCGTCCTGCTCGGCTCCGTGGCTTCTCTGCTGTCTGCGCCCCGGAGCCTCGCCGGACGGACTGCGTGAGGCTTTGATAGTCATTTCATGCCTGGAAATTTGTCCCATCGGATCCCACCGGTCGGGTTTTACCACAGGAATCACCGTCGAATGTGTGAAGCCGCATTATCATGTTATGACACCGTTTCTGGCACCGGGGGCAGATGATCGATGAGTGGACGCGCTGCACGGGTGAGGGGGAAAAAAAAAAAAGAACTTCATGCAGACTGACACCGACCAACAGCACCTTATGAGCATAATCAGAAGATAATGTGGATCCGTTCATGTGTGATGGGCTGAGAAATTAATAAAACCTCCAGCCTGTGATCAGAAATAAACAAAAGTCTGTTTTAATTTCTGTAAACCCTTTACGTGTGACTCTTCCCTTAAAACTACTGTCCATGTAACTTATCCCGTTATTATATTACTTCATATGCCATGAAATGTATCATAAATATTTCATGTAGATTTGGATGTAGTTAAACTTCTTAATTAAAAAAAAAAAAAAACCTTGATAGACGAAATGAAATAAGATTTTGGACTCTTTTATAACCCGCGGAATCAGATATAACGAGATAACGTAGTAAATTCAAACTATTTTGTTAATTTACATCCACACATTACTGAATTATATCATTAGTTTTCATGAAATGACTCGAGAATCCAAGTTTCCCCCTCCATAAATTAAAGTTCATCAATATTTGACCAAACTTTTACAATCTCCCGTCTGAACGGCTCATTATGAAGAGGCTGAAGTTGCATTTCAGAACTTCTCTGAGAGCGAGAAAGTTGGCAACGTCTTGAGTGTGGGCTCTGTTTGGTTTGGTGAAGTTTAGTCAAAGTGTGAGCGCATTTAGGAGTAAGTAATTAAGTCAGAGATGTGAAGACTGGTGTGTATGTGTGTGTTAGGTGTGTGTGTGAGAGAGAGAGGAGAGAGAGAGAGAGACAGTGTGAGGTGGGGAGAGGGATGTCTTGGTCAAATATTCAGTGTTTTGGTGACTTTACAGCCTGTAGAAACTGACAGAAAACGCAAAGTGTGTGTTTTCTATTCACTGACCATGTTTTGTTTTGCAACTCCTCGCAAATGTGGCCTAAAACCGATCAATCAGCCCCGGATCGATCATGTGGGGAGCCAATAGGGGGCTCCCATCCCTGAGCCCCTCTGCCATTGGACAACCCGGGCAGACTGGAGCGACCCATTCAGCGCTGCTGAGGGGGAGAGGGACGGACGATATGTGAACTGTTATTCAGACGTACAGATGCACTGAGAAGCTGCTGTAACGTTTTTAAACACCGATTTTTAAAAAAAAAAATTCAGCACGCAGAACGTGTCCAGATGTGGAGACTAATTACGCACAGAAAACAAATCAAATCTCAACATTAATTATAAACAATACTGCGAGATAACTTGAAGAAAGTTGAATTTGCAGCTCTTTTTATCTGGATATGACACTTTTCTGTAACTTTACACCCCCATGATGAAATCCTGTGTACATTAACACAAACATGGGAGGTAAATGGACTGTATAGAAGTTGATTATTATCTACAAGAGTCGCAAAACCTGCAAGACTGGATGTTTGGCCACAAGCTGCACTGAACATCATGCAGACATGATGTTGACAGGCTACCAGAAGCTGAACCTGACTGTGAAACTACCCATAATGAGCTAGATTAAACAAATCTTTTGCTTAAATAAATCAGTGATCATAAAAGTCATCCGGTCCAAACTGAAGCCACAGTTCAGACCTTCTTGGCTTTTTTTTTTTGACAACGTACCTGACAATCTCTCACATCAGAGTTGAAAGGTGCTTCACAATAAGCCGTTAATAAACTGTTTACAAGCAGAGGAGCGGATGCTGGATGGATTCAATCCCGGAATACAGACGCTCCACTATTTAAAAAAAGCGTTCCAGACTGAAGAGCAAAGTCACTTTATGAGAATGAAACATGAAGCTGGAGTCATAGGTGGATATTCTGTGTTTATCCCCGTGTTGTTCCAGCTCGCGGTGCGGCTTGCTGGGCTCGCAGGGTCCCTCCCACCCCCTCCTCTCCGCACGACTTGCTGCAGCCCGGTGCGTTGTGTAAGACGCGACCTGTTATGGCCACCACTACTTCCGGGTTTCAGCAGTCTGGTCCAGATCCTCCGCTCCTCCTCAGCTCAACACACACATCCATTGTACACAAACGGGCAGGCGGCTCATGCATACACACGCACTCACTCACTCGCTCGCTCGCTCACACACATATACACACACACACACACACATACGCACACACGCTCAGCATCGATCGTGGCTCCTTTAAGAAAGCCTAAGCCAGAATTATCACCCCACCTCCTCTTGATCTCCTCTAGACGCTTTTGCATAAGAAAATCAAGCCGGGAGCCGAGAGTGATCAAAGAAAACGAGAGGAGAGCTGCTTCATTTTTTAACTGTGATTGTGACCATTAACATTTAGGTGGTGCCGATCCCGTGGAGACGCGCGTCGGACCATCATTCATCCGGTACTTTTGACAAGCCCTCGCGTTTTTGACTGACAGGCGGAGTGGCAAAAAGCCATGAGAGTCGCCAGTTTTGTTTGAGGGGCTATTTTATTTTCATCCTGGTTTTGGAAAAGGAGCCTGGCGCCGCTGCCCCGAGGATAGCCGAGGACCTATTCGCCGCGCCTGGGCTAAACTTGCGCAGAAAGCGGGGGCTGGCTTCACCGTTCCGTGGAAAAAAAAAGGCATACGGGATTTTGGCTGAAACATCTTCCCATTTATTTGGATTTTCTTTCTTCATTTCGTCTCCACCCTGGCCTCAGAGGGGATTTATCTAAACTGAAAGGACGACCAGGGAGTCAGGAGGGTTATGGCGCAACGGGTACGTAGGGCAATCCCCTAAAAAAAGTTTCTCTAAGTCTGCTCTGCTTGAATGCAATCCTGCACTGTAACGTGGCTTAATGACACACATACCCGCTCGGACACACACTCGCGGCGAAAGTTTCGCTCGTCTTCCTGACACATGGAGACACAATCTCATTTTTGGCGTCTTTTGGCGTGGTATTACGCACGGCCGCACTCGTTTTTGTCTCCACAAACCGGCCCACTGAGGGACATTGGAAGCGTGATCATATCTCACATCGGCTATGTTTTTTAGATTAGTTATGACAGGCGAGTTACTGGAAGCGAAATAAGGGGGAGGGAGGGAGGGCATAGAGGCAAAACAAATCTCCACATTTCTCCTCAGACTGTTCCGTCAAGATTTCATATCCGAGTGGAGTATTTCTGAACAAAACGGGACCCCAAAAAAAAAAAAAAAATGGTGATTTCACCGTCACTTCTGCTCCATCACTCGGCTTTACGCCACAAAATGTGCTAAAACATGCAATATTAGCATAATGCCAGTGAGGCAGTTTTTTTTTTTTGTAATGAGGTGATGACAAACGCTTTGATTCATACGCTCCAGGACTGTTTCAGAACAGCGACCGGGATCTTCACACGGGTAGTAAACAGTGTAAAAGCAGAGATGTTAGGGACACGTTTAGCTGCCTTTAGTTTGGCAGTGGAGCTGCACCACGCTGGGGTTTGCACCTCTTTGCATTCAGGGTTTAAGTGATAATGCTTTTTTTACTCTTTCCCCGCCACTTGTTTGTCACTTCCAGAAAGCGTAATCAATAATTCAAACCTCCTTTTTTTTTTTAATCAGTTAAAAAAAAAAAGGCAAACCTCGAATAAAGATGACATTTTCTGCCTTTGCACACTTGAAACAACGTTCTGCGTTTGCACACACACCAGCAGTGTGTTCAGTGACTAACCAAACAACAGCGTAGAGACGACACTACATTATTAAAGTCAAAACTGACACGTGGAAAAGTTTGAATATCCAGCTCCAGTTTAACACTGAAAAAAAGAAACACACACACACGCGTACACACACACACAACACGCTTTTACTTGCGTTTGTTGCACGCACTAGTGCTTGATGGGTAATAACATGCTGTTAATTATGAGCCTTTAAAATTGGAAAACAGTGCAAGTAACAAGTTGAAGACAGTTGTTGTTGTTGCACACGGCGAAAACACAGAACGCCAGAAGAAAACCTAATTAGTGCCTGGTTAATGATGATAATAATAACCGAGCCATGCTGCTGTAGTTTGGCGTTTTTTGTGCGCCCAATAATTTTGAACATATTCAACAATTCATATTTATTTTATTGACAAGTGAGCCACAGAGGTCAGTGTGAATGGGTTGAGAACAGAGCTAGTTTTCGCAGCAGAATAAACGCTGTAGTTTTCCTCTTGTAAACAATATCCTGCTTAACAAGTCAGCCAGACGTCAGCCTTTAAAACTGGTTTTCTTCAAACGGGTACAAAAAAAATTGAAAGCACTGTTTGAATTTATTTCTCTTGTTTTGCAAGTGTAAAGAGTGTCAGTGTTACGGGAGACAGTAGGAAAAGACACTGTTCGAAACATGACAAACATTTAGGGAATTAATGAAACTGTTTGGCCGTTTGCAGATTTTAACTTCACTTTTTAAGACTCAAAACAAGACTTCAAGTCTCACTTCTCCTGCTTTGGATAACTTTTACAATACATCCCTGACTTGTGGTTTTATAGCAAAGTTTTACCCAGAGTTTGACATATTCTTGTGCATGTATATTCACTGTGGCCCCGCGTGTTTGTTGTGTGCAGTACGAAGACTTACCCCACTACGGGATGGACGGGGTGGGCATCCCGACCACCATGTACGGAGATCCGCACGGAGCCCGGTCCATGCAGGCGGTGCACCTCAACCACGGGCCCCAGCTGCACTCGCACCAGTACCCGCACACCGCCCACACCAACACCATGCCTCCCAGTATGGGCTCCTCTGTTAACGACGCTCTCAAGAGAGATAAAGACGCTATATACGGGTAGGTGGAAGCACTCGGGTCCGCGGGGGGAAAAAAAACTCACTCTCTGGCGGGCAGGCGTGCATCCAGGCCTGGAGGGGGCAGTCGGGGTGGGCTGGTGGGTGTAAAGTCAGTGCCGTAGCAGGAAAAAACACCGGCTCAATGCCCCGGACGGCCGTGCGTCTCGGTGAAGTGTTACAACAAGACACTGGAGCCCAAACTGCTGCAGAGGCGCTGGGGAAGAGAGCGACAGCAGCCCTTTTTTTTTTGTCCCTTCTTTATGTTTGCTCAATTCGGATTTTTATACTTTTAAAGTGAATCATATTTATCAGAGTTTGTGCTGGGGAACAAGTGAACAAATACAAGAGCGAAAAGAATTCTATAGTTTACTTATTGAGGCCATCTCACGGACGTCCCGCTGTTTAGTATTTCACTGAAAAAATTAATTACTCTTAAGAATGATAATGAGACAAAGTCCACTTTAATTAGTATTTCTAATATTCTTTTTTAAAAATGTAACATAAGTTTCATCGTTTATTATGAGCAAAATAATTACCACATCTCTTTTTAACCATTTTAATTAATTGTGTGTAATGTGCCCGGCCCCAGCAAATTAAAAATATATCATGTTTGAAGGAAATCCCACGTATGCACGTCATTTATTAATTTACAACAGTTAATTAAAAAGGAAAAAATCCAAGCTTTGTGTTTTCACGGTGACTAAAACATGCAGAGGAAGGAGTTTCAGCGTCTTCCACCAAACTGACCCAACTTTCAACACACCACCAGCCTGAACATATTTACTCTGATGACTTCAACCATAAATAAGCATCAAATGTGCGCACATTTAGTCGCCTACAGCTTCAGAGGATTTCGCACACACACACACACACACACACGCCATGGGATCCAAACAGGAGACCTGTGCAAGAAATTGTTTGACTGACTCTAAAGCTTTTATGCTATTAGGCGCACCTAGATTTAATCACAGAGTCTGCCCGCTGTTTGCAGCCTTTCTCCGAGCCTCTGCATAATATAATAGCATGGGCTGCAGCAGCAGTCCCCATGGGCGAGTTGTTGAAGAGTAGCATGGCTGGCTAAATCTAGCCTGGAGTAGTCTTGACCCCGGCGCTGTTCTCTCTGGTGACATTTGCTATTGTGTGTGTTCCCATGCAGGCACCCCCTGTTCCCCTTGCTTGCACTGATTTTTGAGAAATGTGAATTAGCGACTTGCACCCCCAGAGAGCCCGGGGTGGCAGGAGGAGACGTCTGTTCATCGGAATCTTTCAATGAAGACATAGCAGTGTTTGCAAAACAGGTCAGGAAAGTTTGACTTTTTTCTCTCGGTTTTTTTTTCTTCTTCTCCTTTTTTTCTTTCTGCATGCTCGAGCTGGTTGAGCTCTTCACCTGCAGGCTTTTAAATGTGGTGCTCTGACTGTTGTGCGTCAGGTTAAGTCTGCAGTGAAAGAATAAAATCACTCATTAATAAATGACATTTAAAAAAAAAAAGTTATTTAAAATTGTGTTAATTTCATAAAGAGTGTTTGCTGTGCGTAAAGTTAGAATTAATACATCACCACGTCAGGACTTGCACTCTACATTTAATCTATAATTTATAACTTCATTATATTTTATATTCTCATATTTTATGAAAATCTTCTTTTGCTTTTAGATTCGGGCAGAAAAACCTTTATTTTCATCGAATCCAGAATTGGATAACCTGGTAAGATTCTTTTTTATGTGACAAATTTCCCATATTTCCTCAGAGTATTTTTAATTTTCAATAAACCAGCTGTTGTTTGCATGTTTACTGGCGGACTGAACACATGTGTCAGGGAGCCATGTGGTGCTGAGAAGTTAAAGCAGGATTAGAGGTTATGTTCCTCTTTTTGGGCTGTTTGATATCATGATGGCCCCCGGTTGTATCTGGAGATGAAGGGCCGCTGTTAGACAGCTGTCACAAACCTTTGAACTCTGCCTGGAAAGTTATTCTATTCGTGCTTTCCACTTTGTGCAGTTTGGTACTTTGAATGTGATGTGAGAGCAGCGTTTTTCCTCCTCACGACTAGTTGGTGGCTAATAGATCTCTGACTCTGAGGCTTATTGCTGCGCCAGGCTGTACTGTACGCCTGCTCTCCATATTGCAATAACGTCCAAGTTTAATATCAGTTCCACATAAAATCCATTCATATGAATATTTTTGCTCGTCTGCAGTTTCTTGTATTGAGAAAAACGTGCCTGTTTAATATCAAGAGATGTGAGCAGCTCATTTTTATTGTTATTTTAATTTTTCAGATGATTCAAGCCATTCAAGTTTTACGATTTCATCTTCTGGAGCTGGAGAAGGTAATATTCTCTCGTCATTTTCTGTCCAGTGTGCCTCTTCAGACCTATGGGCTGTATTTGCAAAAAAAAAAATGTATTTTTGCTAGTCGGTTATAATTAGCGTCAAAATCAATCATGGGGCCATTTCTCTTCCGCGTTTAATCACGACGCAAGCTGTTACAACTGGAACGGATATCTCTGTGCCCAAATCTCCCCGCATGTTTTAATGAAGTTTAATGCTGGCAGAAATTGCATGCAAGGTGAAACATAAAGGCGAACTTTGCGGGTTTTTTAGAAACGATTCTTTGTGGAGGGCAAAAAGGCCTCAGGCAGCCATCTGTGGGCAGACGGGAGTAGTGGGTGTAAAACTCTGATTTGTCTTCGTATCAGATGGACTGTGCTGTCAACTTTAACCTAAACCCGAAAGGTTATGAAACATCACGAAAGCTGTTAAAAGTTTGACTTTTTTTAAAAAAAACTTTTCTGTCTCCTCTCAGATCTCGTCAGATTCTAAAAAATCTGCATGACTATAAAGAAAGCCGCGTAAATGAGGTTGAAGATGGTGTGCAGTGCTCTGTATTTCCCGCTCCGTGTGATGCTGTGATAATGTAACAAGTAGCCGAAATGAAACAGTTTACCTTAAATGTCAGTCAAGCGGGTCACCCTCCTCTAATGGCCACTACCCGGGGCACCGATGATGAATTTAACACGGGTGTTGAGTGCGTTGTAGCCCCTGAGCCCTCTTGTCACTGTCAATTTTCGACGATATCTCTATTTTGAGCGGAGGGAGAGAAAAAAAAAAAAAATAAAGTTATGATCACTGTCCGGATGGAGCGCACTGCCACCACGGCACGGCACAGCACGGCACAGCACGGAGACTGGACACACAGACAAAGTGATCTTAATTCAGTTTTTTTTATGTTTTAAGTTAAAAAAAAGTAAAACTTTTAATTAAATAATTTAATTAATAATTTATTCATGACGTTCAAACTGTGCTGTGATCTTCGGGTTTTGCCAAATTGCCCCCCCCCAAAAAAAACTCTCCATTGATCTTTTGCATGTCACAGTCTGTCGTGTGTGTGTGTGTGTGTGTGTGTGTGTGTGTTGGAGCGGTGTTGTGGTTCCACATGTCACCCTTGTGTGATGATGTCCCTTTTGGGGTAAATGTGTGTGTGTGTGTGACGCCTCTGCCTCCTTCTCTCTCTCTCTCTCTCTCCCTCTCTTTGTGAAGGTACACGAGCTGTGTGATAATTTCTGTCACCGGTACATCAGCTGCTTGAAAGGCAAGATGCCCATCGACTTGGTCATAGACGACAGAGAGGGCGGGTCCAAATCAGACAGCGAGGAAATCACAAGATCATCGGTGGCCCTTGATCAGGTACATCTCTCTCTCCTTCCCTCCCTCCCTTCCTTCCTTTCTCTCTCTCTCTCTCAGTGTGTGTGTGTGTGTGTTCTCCTGCTGGCTATTCAGCTATTCTGGGTCACTACTCCGCTGCGCTGTTATTTGCATATGATTAAGGCCGTTTTACATTCCATCCATCGGAATGAAAAATTTTCTGAATAATGTTGCTATTATTGGCCCATTAAGACTTGAACCCGGAACCGACCTGGGAAGATTAGCTCGAAAAAGCATCGCCATAAACTTGACCTGTTTCATGTCGATTTTAATTTAGTGCCTCTCTCCATTTTCCCCCTCTCCTCTCCTCTCTCTCTCTCTCTTAATTTTTTTTTTTTTTTTTAACCAAAACCAAACGTTATCAGCTCGTCTCTGCTGTGTAGCCCAGGAGAGAGCAGCAGTATGGGGCTGCAGACTGTGGTTTAAGGTGCCTTGGTTTCTCTCTCCACTGTGGATGTTCACGGTTCATTACGCGTCTTGTCAGTATTTTTCCTTAGACATGAGTGCACATTGCTTATCGAGACCCCTCCTCTCCTCCTCCTCCTCCTCCTGCTTTATTTCGCTCAGAGCGCACAGATTCAGCACCAATAAGGAGGTTTATTTATTTATTTTATTTTAGGCTATAGAAGCAGCGGGTATTAAAGGTAGATTAGGGAGTGTTTCCTTTTGTGCCGATATCAGAGATAACCACAGCCTTCATTATGTGCTCCACTGACTGTTGGCACTCCGGGGACATTGTAGTGTGCGCACAGGCATGACCCTAATGGTCCATACACTGCCGTTAAATAATGATAACAGCAACCAATGATTAGAATTATGCAAATCTGGATTTTCGGCCATTAATAGCTGGAGTCATTTGTGCAGGAGACAGGGCTTGCGGGCTATGAGACCATGTTCCAATAAGTTCAAACTATCCCAGAGTTTTAGCAGAGTGTAGCGGCTGTATAACCTATGTGGATGCCGACCAGGGAAAAGAACTCAAGTGTCCAAATTAAAGGGATTAGTTGGATAGTCCGACATAAAAAGTAATGAAGCGATTAGGCTAAATAATTTAAATCCGCGGACTTCCATATGGTTGAGTGGCTGGTCTGAGTAGAGAGAGAGGCAACCACCGGCTTTTATGTTCTGTGCTGAATGGCAGGACTGGGAGCTGGACTGGAGGAGGCCCGATTGAAAGACCCCCTCCACCCCCGACCCTTATGGCTGATTATGGAAATGAGAAAGATCACCCGGAAGATAATACTTCATTTAATCCAGAAACAGAATTAAATAACACAGACGCCACTTGTGCATTTAAGTGTCTCTTTGAAGGGGCTTGTTGTATCCTCTCGGGGATTCAGTTGTCAAAAGTTTTTTTTTTATATTATATATATATATATATATATATATATAGATAGGTCAGGCTTTATGGTATATAGATATGGAAATAGAGTCTGTTAAAACCCTTGGGTTTCTAGGTATATGAAGAAAATTATGTTGTGCTTGGGGCACTGATGCAGATCTTTAATTGACTGTAAGATGAAGACATGGCCTATTTTAATATAATGATGGTCCCTACATATAGCCAATTCAGGGCAAAACCACATAAGCTTGTGTTTACACTGATATGACAGAATAATATAAATGACCTACAGGCATAGTTTCAGCATTAAAACGCGGGGGAAACTTTTTTGACAGATGTGTAACATTGAGGAGGGATGGGCTGATGTTCCAGTATGGAGACCGTCCACAGCAGCAGGCTGTGTGTAAAAGGGCATATCCAAACAGGCAGAGGGTGCATGCCTCTCACTGCTGAATACTTACATTGTCAATCTAATGGCAGTGCACTTCATAACTTACTCGCGTCTGAATATATATTTTTTTGGAGTTTTGTGCGGGCTATTTTTGTGCGACATCTTATCTGCGGTTGTTAGGCAGTGACATCCTTAACGAATTTGCGTTGTGTGTGCATTATCTCTTTCCATATGTATTTTTAATATATGCCCTCGGGCATAAAGTTGAAGTGGACTGGAAAAAAATGCTGAGAATTTGCACAAAAGAACAATGTTAACAAGACGGAGAAAAGCAGGCTCATTTATTCATAAACCAATTTATTCCAGTGAGGCGACTGTAGCAGAGGAGAAAAAAAATGTCAGAGGCACAAAAAAAAAAAAAAAAATACTTTGAATTTATTAAACTCAACAATCCAACAGCGCTGACTTTCTTGCTGCATTATGCACCCTTGCGTCATAGCAATAATTTTCTGAATATTCTTTACATGCCTTTACGTTGTTTTGTCAGCCTGCCTGTGCAGTGCAGGCGAGTATGGAGCGACACTGAGCGCCCCTTTCAAAAGAAAGCAGAGCATAGCTGAGAGGTGAAAAAGTCAGAGAGGCTCTGCGCTGGCTTGTGAATGCAGCCCAGCCAGTTTGGGCTCACCCTCCTGTGTTTTGTGTGTGTCTTTTTTGTGTGTGTGTGTGTGTGAGCGTGCACAAGCTCTGTGCATGCATCTATCTACAAGTGCATGCATATATATGTGTATGTCTTTCTGTGCGTGTTTGTGTGTATGCTGCTGTGTGTGTGTGTGTGTGTTCAGGCTGGCCTGATAAATGCAGCACCCCCCTCAGGTGCTATGTGAATGGAGTGACTGGTTAGCACCAGTTGGACTTTCTTAACCCTTTCCCTGCCGCTCCCTGGAGAGCTTCCCACCACCTTTGCTTTATTTCTTCACATTTCCAGTCGCCTCGTTATACACATATACGTCCTGCTCCGAGCTCAGCTGTAATGCACATAAAAGAGACAATAAAATTCCATGGTTCTGAGTAAATTCTGCAGACGTCTTTAATGTGGAAAGGCTTGTGTCCACTTTGAACATGGCTCTGTCTCTGCACTTCTTGTTGTTGCGGAAATGTGGCAGCAGTCGCTCTGCTGATTGCGTCCCTGTTCGCCTGGTTCCACACATGTTCTCCTCAGTCTTAAAGAAGCGGGGAGGTATTTCCACGCCGCCGTACGTCATTTGCACAGTTGCCTTTAATTGCACAGAGAGCACAGGGAGGGGTGCAGCAATTTGCTAATGAACTCCGAGGGCCCGGGCTCTCCTCTGTAGAGCAGAACACTACTAATAGTGCTGAGGACTCACTCCAAGTCTCAAGAGCTCCTCTACGTGATTGAGCCATGCAGGCTGAAGTGGGGCTGGAAATAATTGAAATTTCCCTTAAAAATATTCTCCGCCTGCCTTTTTGTGGGAGAGTCTTAGATGATTATGAATGCTCAGCAGTTGATTTGTTGGGTTAATTCAGTGGAGAGGTATTTTTACACCGGAGAAGCTCTGTGGCACCGACATTTTCAGTGTGTGTCTGCTCATGTAAAAAGAATGTGAAATAGCCGACAATCTGAAACAGCATCTATACATTTGGGATCTTGTTGCTGTTTTCTTTATGTTCCACACAATCTTTCCTAAACAAACCCGGCCTGTGTGAGCTTTAGTGTTGTGGTCACTGTGTAAGAATTTACTCTTGATAGTGCTATCGCGGTATTTCCCCCCCAACAATTGGCACTGTTATGCCATACAAGTGCTGGTTTCCAGGTCAGTGAGACCCAGCAGTGTTGGTTTAGGTAACTCTGGCGGTCAAAGAGTGACCCCTGCGGCCCCCCTCCCCTCCTAACTCAATGGAAACCCTGACCGCTGGGGTCAGCCACTATTTTCCTAATCAGTACACCGCTATCGCTAATCTATCCGCTTCTCGTTGAAGTATGGATCGAGTTACACATGACTTAACAGGCACACACACACACTCTCTCTCTCTTTTTCAGTCCCCCCTCTCTCTCCTACAGTGGCACGCTGCTGATCCTCATACAAACTTTTGAATCATCGTGGTGATTGTTGGTAATAGCAGCTTTTGTAGTTGAATAGAGGAGAGGTTTGACCCCCACTCGCCTCCCTCCCTCCCTCCTCGACACCCCCCTCCTCCATCCCCTCCCCTGAACTCCCCCTTTTTTTCCCCTTCTTCTTCCATTGGGGAGTGAATGCGGGGCGGCTGTTAAGGATTCAACAAGTGATACAAAGAGGCAACCACGTGACTTGTGTGTTTCTTAGCCTCTTCATTATTGTGGTGGAATAGCAAGTAGGGGTGATTCTGATTAAGCAAATCAAGGCCAGTGTGACTTCAAAGAGCAGGAACGTCGGGAGCTTCTTATATACTTTCATATAGTTTCAGACCTCCACTGTGCATTTCTTTTTTTTTTTTTTTTTGTTTTTCACTTGATTTATTAGTTGTTTTTAAATCGTGCAGTATTGCTGGAAACTAGTGCTTAGTGGAGCCGCACTGTGTCTCACATACTCTGTTGTGATAGCCACAAAATCCCAATTGCAAATAAAGTTCTTGGCTTGTGTCTCGTGTTACTTATGATGGGCGGCCATGTCTGTCCCCGAGGCCTGCTGTGGTTTCTTTGGCTAAGTAAACAATAACCTGGCTTAACACATGTGTACTTAGCTAATGGAAAGTTCCTCCCCCCCCCCCCTTAACCTCCTGCGAGTCTCTGACAATGGCCACCATCACAAACAGCCCGTCTCCAAGGGTTTCCGCCGAGAACATCCCAGCGCGGCGCAGCGCGGCACAGCGGCTGCGAGCGGAGCTAGGCTAGGCTAGGCTAACGAAGAAACCACAGCAAAACATGTCATTAAGAAATTACGCCTGCCTTTTCATTCACAGCTGAAGGGGAAAAAAGGGGGGAAGAAATATGCTTTGTTTGGGGTTAGATAGCGTGGAGGGGAGAGCACTCCACTTAATGTTTTTGTTTGGATTTCAGCTCACAGACAGTAAACAAGGAGCCTGTAAGCGAGAGCTGAAGTAGAAGAGGCCACAGAGAAAGAAAATCAGTTTGTCAGTTTTCTGCGAGTGTCATCTAAATGGACTTTGAAAGCTCTGGTAATTATCTCAAACATGTAATTATCTTTGGTTGTCTCTACGAGGTTAACCCACCGGTTTTAAAAAGCCGATTGAAGAGTACCTGACGGCTATTCAACATAGCATACTTTACTTACTCAAGAGACCAAATCCAGTTTTCTCCCTCACCCCCTTCAGCAATTATAAGGTTATTTCTTCTTTCTTTGTCTATTGTGAAGAGTTAGGGAGGAAGGGGAGTGCAGAACAGAATGGGGAGGGAGGGGGGGTGTCTTTTGCTCTCTCACTCCTCCACTTTCTTTTTTTTTTGCACCACGCATACCATTATCAGCCCCTCTTTTCACTTTGCAAGCACTAATATCGCAGCGAGGGGAGGAGAGGGGTGGAGAAGAGAGAGAGCAAGAGAAAGCGGAGGTAGTTGGGCAAGCACTTGCCTGGCCGGTTATCAGAGAGGCAGATCCTGCTTTATCTAGTCACAGTGGAAAGCAAAGTAAACAAGAGTTTACAATAGCTGGCCTTTCAGCCCCTTTCACTAACAGCTTCCACACCAGCGTTCTGAGTGGGAGAATGTGTCCGGAGTTATTGCGTCTCGCTGCAGCAACACATGGCATTCTCGCAGATTTTTTAAACTTGAGGAAGCAGCGCTGTTGCAAAGGTCAAAAATGGTGTTAAAGAAAACAACCGCGGAGAACAGATGCACCAAAGCATTCTGGGGGATGGAGTAGCCCAACTGTCATCTTTGATTCAGATGTACCACCAGTGAAGAGTGTATTGGTGGGGGGGGGGTTATTTGGATATTTATGTCTGTGGCGTTAAGTATGCACATATGATTATTCCCGCACGCTCGCTGGCACGGACTGAAAAGTAAATATCCATATCATCACAAAAGATATTTCAGAGTGAGGAAAGAGGGGAGGCAAAGCACAACAACCTTAACCATTTTCTTTATTATTGCAAATGAATTGGCAAGGCAACATTTCTTGCATGAGTGCTTGTATGATATGGGGCCTGGCACAGTGAGAAAGGGAAGCCCCCCCCCCTCCCTCCTTGCATCTTAGACGCGGCACAATGAGAAAGCATTGGATTGGAATGCCTCACCGATCATAGCGGAATCAGAATTTCCAGCAAGGAAAATCTTTTCATGGTGAATTAGGGTGGTGGAGGGAAGAAAAATGGTAATGAAGAAAAAAAAAGGTATGCATGGCTCACAAACAGGGTTCCCTCGGCTTGGCGCGGCAGATTTAAGAAGTTTAGCTAAAGCTATGCAGAATAGAATGTGGAAAATTGAATTTACTAAACAATTAAGCATTGAATTAATCTACATCCTGCACAGGGGGAGAGCAAGCGAGAGAGAGAAAGAGTTGAAGAGAGGAGAGAGACAGAGAGAGAGAGAGAGAGAGGGTGAGAGACTACGGTGGCTCATTAAAGGGGGACAGAATAAATCAAGTGTGTAGCTATGTGTGCAAGGGCGACAGCTCTGTCTTCCTCTCTGCTTCCTCCAGCTTTCTGTTTACGCATTTATTCATCTCGTGCATTTACATATCCCATATTGTGCAGGTGGACCTCGACATTGTGTGCCGTAGTTTTGTTGGCACAGGGTGTGTGTGTTTGTGTCACTGTGTGTGTGTGTGTCTTGTGGTTAAAGTGTGTCCTTTTGTTAAATAGGGACTGTGAGTATGACCGTTCTGTGATGTGTTTGCAAAAGGTAGATGAAAAGTAATTGTGTGTGTGTGTGTGTGTGTGTACAAGCACAAGCTAAGTGACCAAAAAAAAGTGTTTTATTTGTGTTGGGGTGTGTGCATGCATTCGACCTGTCTGCACTTGTATGTGTGTGTGTGTGTGTGTGTTGTGTGATCTCAACCGTGTGAGTATTAATTGTGCGTTAGATCAGCGCCGGGCCTTTTCCGTCCAAGGGCGGCCTGTGATTATAAATAAACTCCCCGTCCCCGCGGAGATGCCACCAGGTCCTGTCTCAGCCCCGCCCCCTTTCCCATGGGGCCTCAGCGGCCACCTCCCAGCAGGCAAAGCGCTCTTTTGTTCAATTACAGCTAATGCAGTAGTTTGCCATTTCCCCCCCTCCACTTTCTAATTATATTTTCAAGTGGAATTTGTTGCAGAATTAAAACAAAAAAGAAAAAACATATCCTTTTTTTTGCGAGCGAAAGGCTCTTGGGTTTTTTTTTTCTAATACTTGCCGTTCGACATCCCCCGGGGTACTGTGCTATTCTTTTTCACAGAGCTCTGAATAAACAAGTTCTGCTCATTTTTTAAAAGCTGTACTTTTGGAGGAGCTGGCAAAAGCCAGTGTTAACTGTTAGCGTGCCGAGCATGTGGTCTGGATTACCTCACTTCTGATGTTCTCTGGAGTTACTCGGTCATGCACGGGTGTTTCATTTTTCAGCGTTCTACGGTCAGCAAAAAAGAATTTGTAAGAGGTGGAGAGAGAGAGAGAGAGAAAAAAAAAAAGAACTTCTTAGTATCTTATCCCCGTCAAAATCAACATTTATCTACACAATCACCATCCGAGTCATGCCTTTGTGCAGTGACTTTCCTCTTTATTGCAAAGCCTCAAAGCCTAATTTAGAAAACAACGATTTTATCGTCCATGTAAGCACTGTATTATAATTTCATAGCCCAGGAACATCAAACGGGCTCTAATAGAGCCCAAATGTGTTGAATTTGCTGACTTGTGTATTCTTTTCTGTTATTTTATTCCATTTACATTTTGTTTAAAACAAACCCTGTCATGAATTAATGCCTACTTTTTTTTCTCAGAATTCTAAACTCAGATCCAAATCCTGCTCGCAGAGGCAGCGCTGCCTGTAGTATCCCAATTGAAACCAGTTGTCCCCCACTGTGTTTCTCTCTCTCTCTCCCTCTTCTCTCCCTCCGTGCGGGTTTCTATCACTCATTTCGTCACGTAGCCCTAAAAGCGTGATGCGAGCACCACATTGCCCCTTGATATCTGCTTCATTTGATTTGACAGAGCAGAGATAGGCTCGCGCGGGGCGGGAGAGTAGGCTCGAGTAAGTGTTTGTCTGTGTGTGTGTGTGTGTTTGTTTTGTTGCGTGTTTGTTTGCGATAGCTAGCTGCGTGTGAGGAGGCATTAGATTCCATTTCCTTCTATTTTGAACTCTCTTTTCTCTCCTGTCCTCAGCGCTAATGTTGCTTTTCAGAGGCACTGAGAGATAAGAGGTTACATCTGGTTTAGCTTCAATAATATGTAGCAGCTTCGCATGGGGCAGGGTGTGATTCGTGTATGTGTGTGCGTGTGTGTATAAGCCCAAATCTTAATATATATATGTGTGTGTGTATCTGTTTGTGTTTGCCTACCTGTGTGTGTCTGAACATCTTTGTTACGTGTGCATTTGTATGTCTTTCCTTTATCCTCCTGTCTGAACCATTTGCTCTTTACCATCCGGTGTGCAGCTGACACTTATCTGGCCTGTCCTTTAGTCTCACACACACGCACGCGCACACACACACGCGCACACACACACACAGGCCTTACTATATATAAACCCAGGTCTCCCGAGTCTCTTTTCTAGTCAGCTGCTTGTGTTCATAGGTTGTACTTCTTGAAGACGTAGAGAAAAGAAATGGATTTCCACTCTCCGGTAATACCTCTTTTTTTTTTTTTTCAGTTGTCTGCGTAAAGTTTGAAGTTTAAAGTCGGCTTCAGCTCGCTCGGTTCATTCTGTGTTCGAGAAAAAGACTGTGGGAAAACTTCAGCTTATTTGGTTATGTCTCTGCTCTGGCTCCGCTTCCCAGAATGAAATTTAAATCTACATTAGTGGGATTGGTCATCCATTTTTTTTCATATTCATATTTGGACAAAACAGGGGATTTATACGTATGTAGCAATACTTAGTTATTTACCTCGCTCTCCCTCTCTCTGGTCTGCTATGCTCGGATGACATCACTCCCTGGCGCTCGCTGCGGCTATCTTAAGTTGTAGCTGTTTTGTATTTTCATCTGCTAGTGGTTTGAGCCAAATGGAGGCAGCCGTGGATTGCATGCCTCAGAAAGCTGGGAACTAATACAACATGTTCGCTCGCTATGCGTCTGGGCCTTTCTCCTCATCGAGCCCCAATAATCCTCATTCCATAAGATTGTTGCAGGGGCACACACACACACACACACACACACTGCGTGACTGTGCTGAGAGTTAGCAAATAAAGATTTTTGTTTGGTCTTTTTGTGTATGCATTCAAAAATGAGACGGTTACACATAAAACACTGAGTTAACCGACTCATCTCTCTCTCTGTCTTTCTCTACAACAGACGTCCTGGAACAGAGATCATGATGACACGGCGTCCACACGCTCCGGAGGAACGCCGGGGCCTTCCAGCGGCGGACACACATCGCACAGTGGCGACAACAGCAGCGAACAGGGTAAGAGGCCGCTGTCTGCATGTTTTCTTTATTAATCAGGTGGAGGAGACGAGAGGGAGGACGGGAGGGGGAGAGACTCGGCTTACATGTAGACATGAAGCGCTGAGTGTATTACATCTGCTACATTATATCACATCAAGCTCACGATAGAGAACTTTATTGTGTCTTCAGATGAGGGTTGACAGGCATATTCGGGCTGTTTGAAGTTTTTTTAAACGGCTCACAGTTGCTGCTAGTAACTCACAGAGAGGTCAGAGGTCACGGACAGCCATATATATATATAAGAGCCCCTCCAGGCCTCGTCTGCATTTGCTGTCTTGCTCAGGGGCACTTTGGCAGAGCAGACATGGTGTGGTGGATGGCTCATTCCTGAGTCTGGAGAGCAGGTTTCTGTCTTCCTGGAGCCAATATTTTGTGTCTTTAACTCTTTGGCATGCAGCTTGGTTTACATCTGAGCATATTTGGATGCGTTTGTGTGTGTTATTACATCCCAGACTACACAGCTCATATTTTATGTACTTAGATTGCAGTAACAAGTAGGAGGCTCTTTCTGCCCTCAGTTTTCTGTCTGTCCATCTTCTCCTTTTTTCACTTGAACCCCTTGTCACAAGATGGTGACGGCAATTTTCATGTTTTAGCATTGTTTGGTTGCATTGATTGCATGCAACCGTTTGAGGAAATCATTAAATATGTAGTGAAAAACAAAGGTTTTGATGACGTTTAAGAGCTTTCTCTGATATTAATGATTCAAGAAGTAACGGCTTTGAAGCTTGCAACTATTACTACAAGTTAACTGCATCTTTGACAGTCTAGAAATGTGCATAAAATTGAATTATTCTATTATTAAATTATTCTTCATTCTTATTATGTTGAGGCTCAAATTTAAAGGGGTCTAACACATTAGTGTACACTCCCTCTTGGACCAGACAACCCTGCTGAGGCTAGATGTGTGTGCATTCTAAGAATATATGTGTGTATGTGTGTGTGTGTGTGAGGGAGAGAAAGAGGCAGCAGTGGGAGAATGGGTTGGTGGTGGTGGTGGTGGTGCGGCGTTGCAAACAAACTGTAGGCAAAAAAGCAACTTCATATATTATTGAAGGCGATGTCAAGGCGAGCAGTTTGCAGGGTTGCCAGTGCCAGGAGGCAGAGCCTGGGTGGGAGCAGAGAGCGCCGCCATGCCTTCCACTCCAATGAGCAGCCATTTATATAGTCAACACACACACACACACACTCTCTCTGTCTCTCTTTGTCTCTCTATCTGTCTCACAGTCTGTCTCTTTCTGTGTCTTTCACACATCTCTCTCTCTCTCTCTCTCACATAGTGTTTGTCTTTCTTTCTCACTCGTCATTAATGTCTGACGGAGGAGCTGAGGGACTCGGAGGTGAGGCACGAGTGGAGATAAAAATAAAAGATAGACAGATGATGAGGATGAAAAAGAGTGAACTTACAGTGAAACGGGGGAAGACAAAGCAATATGTGTGTGTGTGTGTGTGTGCACGCCTCTACCTCTGATGACTAATGGTCTGGGGCAGCCAGGCAAGATCTGATTGGTCGCTCTAATGAGCGTGCTCTGTGCCGAGTTTGGGCTCCTGCTTCTGTGACCTTTGCCCTCTATTGACCAAACTGACACTTCATTTTTCACATCTTTCCAATTATAGGCCCACTCCTTATGTTGGCCCGCCTCCTCTCACCCTCTCTCTCTCTCTCTCATCACCATCTCTCTCTCTCTCTCTCTCTCGTCATATCCCCACCACCACCACCACCACCACCACCACCACCACACCTCCTCCCGACTCTGCCCGGCTATTGTAGGTTTTTTTTTTTGTTTGTTGTTGAAGTTCATTAGAGGGTAAAATCTGGGGTAGTGTGTGTGCATACATGTGCATGTGTATGTGTGTCAGCTCAATGAATGAGGTGCTTTGAAGTGTTACAGGAGAGTTGGGAGCTAAACATGATGTATGTATGTACGTATCAGGGTATCTGCGGGTCCTGAAGCGCGTTTGCTAAATTGGGAACATCCATTCGTTAGTTTCGTTACCATAAGCTTCGTTTTCATCTGTAAACACGCGTGGATTTATCATCTTTTTATCCATTTTCGATTATTATTGCTTCTATTTATAGTAACACGACTTTCATGAGCTATTTTCAGCACAAACGCCTGCAGCGATGTGGATATAATGCTCAGGTGTCCACACACTTTTGGTCATGTAGTGTATTTTTCCTAATTTTGTCGGCCATTTCCTTCTAAGGCCTCCAGACACCCTGATTTGTTTATGTGGTGACACACACACAGTGTCGAGCATGAAGACACAGCGACAACAGTAAATACCGGAGGACATCTTGGACCGGTTTCATGTTTTATATGGGTTAAGAGCTATCACTGCCACGTCATATTGGCTCTGGCAAATTGTGTGTCATTCACTTGGTAATCCCAGTAAGCTGGTTATTTATCAGTTTGGCACTTTGCTCGCTCTCCTCCGACAGTCTCATCCCGCTGTCTCCCCTCCCTCTTTCTCGCTCTTTCATCTTCGCATCCTCCCTCTCTTCTCCAGTTTTCCCTTGTCTCCCACCTACTCTCGCGTCTCCGTCTTTCAGTTTGCTCTCAGACGGTTTCTCTCCTCGTGAACCCCCGTGCTTTTCTCTCTCTCCTCCCCGTGTTTTTTTTTTCTCTTCCATGCCTCCCACTCAGTCTAAAACACTACCTTTGTTTATCCTTCTTTTCCCTTTCTCTCACCTCTCTTTGTTCCTTTTGCTCTCTCCTTCCTCCCCACATTTCTCTCTTCCATTTTTTCACGTCTGTTTTTTCTTTTTAATCTCTTTCTCCCGTCTTTCCTCCTTGTGCTGACTCTTCTCCCCTCCCCTCTCTCTTTATCCATCTTCTCAGCCTTTTCTCCATCTTTGTTTATCTTTCATAATCTTCCCTTTCTCATCTTATTTTTTCTTCCTTCTCATCTCTCCTTCTCAGTTTAATTTCCTTCCTTGATTCTCCTCTCCATCTCTACTTTTCTTCCTGATTCTTTCTCTTGCATCTTTCCTTATTTCCTCCTCACATTTCTTCATGTTTCATTCTTGTGTTTTCCCCCTCCTCTTTCTCTCCTCTACCTTTTACAGATTGCTTTCTCACTGACCTTTCCCTCTCTGTCTCTCTTTTCCACTTTCTTCATTTTCCTCCTCTCTGCCCATAGAGCTGCACAGCTAATGGCCATCTTTCTCTCCTTTACTCATCTGTCCTTCAATACGTCTCCTTTATTCCCTCTCCACAGTCTATCATGCCACCCTCTCGCTCTCCTTCTACACCTCATCTTGCACTCAGTATCTCTCTAATTCCTCTCCCTGTTTCTCTCTCTGTCTGTCTTTTGCCCCCTTCTTCCCTCCATCCTCCCCCTCCAGCAGAGCGAAACAGCTCAGAGGAAGGATGCTGGATGGTCGAGGGCCTTTAACTAGTGAACTCCAGTCTCCTCTCTCAGCCTTTTTTCTGAGGCTATTCCTGAGACAAACACATGCTCCGCTCTGCCCTCTTCTCTGAATGGTTCACTGCCCACTGGTATAAAAATCCCCCATCTCTACCCGGAAACGTAGCATTCGCTCTCTCAAATCCAAGAGCTGCAGGAATTGCGAGGTCTCTGCATTACATAAGATCAGAGGTCTCCATGCACATGAACACGGCTGCAGGAGAAGACGCTCTTTAGTAAATGATAATGTGATTTTAAAAAAAAAAGATTTAATTAAAACTCTTGGGCCTTTTCTTCGTCAGCAGGTGTTTTGCAGTGATCTGTGAGTGAGAATGTAAGCAATTAACAAGAACAGACTTTTTTTATTTTTGCATGTGGTGACAGTGCTCCCATGCTGAGTTCTTATGGGTGTTTATGCTTTGACCACAATGCCGGTGGTATTTTGTAGCACCGAATTCCATTGGCAGTCAGAAAAGAAAAAAAAAAGAAAGAAAAACGGAGGGAGGATCACATTTGTTTCACACATGTCATTAAAATCAGTCCTGGGTGTCTCCTCTCTCGCTAAAAGAGCAGACAAAGAAGAAAGCCTCTTATTTTTCTCCTCCCTTTCTCTGGGACGTCTTTGTAAACATCCACAAGCTTCGACAGGGAGAATCGGAGAGCGGCCCTGTACTTAATTAGTCCCACTCTATTAGCCCAGCTGTTTGCTAGCTAGTTCCTACCAACAGGCCCTTTTGTTTAATACCCAGAAGCCCTCTGGAGAAAGCTCATTGTAGCTGTTGTTGCCTTGGATCATGCTTGTCTGTGAAGAGTAATGCTCGAAGGGCAGAGGAAAAGCCAACAGATCATATATGCCTGCGATGGAGGGGAAGAGGGGTGGGGTGGTGGTGTGTCCCTCACGGACATGAGCGGGGCCTTCTTCTTTTTCTCCCAGTATAAAGTACTCCTCTTTGCCTGTGTGAATTTGTAAGGACACCCCTTGGCTTCTCCGAGGGGCCTGGCGGCGGACGAGGGAAACAGAATAACATTCAGGCACTGAATTGGGCAGCTGCAGCGATGTAGACGCGAGTTGAGCAGAGGAGCGGCGCAGAGTGTTTGCTCTGTTTTTGAAAGCTACAGGGTTTCCCTCTCCGGTTGTCAGAAACATCCAGGGAGCGAGGCGATGACTGGTGATATTAGATATGTATCACCAATTACCCAGACCGTTTGTAAAGAGTACAATGTGCCGCGCCAAGGCAAACAGCTCCCTGTAAGGCTATGTGTTGGTGTCTGCATACATTTCTAGTGTCTGAGTAGCGGCCTGAGATTTTTGGTTGTCGGGCTGATATCTAGCTCTGAGGTTTTTTTTGGTGTAGTTGAAGGAATGCTCAGCATGAAACTTATGCTGATATTTGACTGACCTAAACTGTGTGTGTGTGTTTAAGTCTAATATAGCAGTTCATTTCTGCTGCACACGAGGTCCTGTTGGACTTGAACTAATTGCTCCAGTCTGTAGAATGAAATCCCTGCATATTTATTGTACTTGATGATTAGAGTGAATTCAACGTTGATGTTGCCAGTTCATAATTCCAGCTGGGATCATCTTGGTGCAGGATGTGGCACTTGGCCTGCCTCGTCTATAGGATGTGGCTCTAAAAACATTTGGCGAGTCTGCCTCGCCCCATTCATTCTGCATCTGTATATAACCCCATGCTGGCTGTGAATCCCCATTGATCAGGCTGGAATATTCCTCATGCATCCATCCATCCACCCTCCGACCTCTGTGCCCTCCAACAAGGTCAGGCCACAGAGGAGCTGTTGCTTTTCTCTCTCCTCATTGGCCGGTCTCCAGGGCCGGGGCGAGCAAACGGGGACATGGACAGGGGTGCCAGGCAATCAGCAGCCAGATCCGGCTCAACCAATCACTCGGCTTCACGTGGCTCCCTCAAAGTCACCGATTAATTGGTCTGATTGTCCAGTAGACTGGAAGAGAGAACTGTGAGTGTCTGTGTGGTGTGTGTATGTGTGTGTGTGTGTGCATTCCCCTCCTTGAATAGCTTTTCCCTGCCAGTAGCTTTTAGCTGCTCTCCAAAGATTTCTGTTGCAATAATGAGTTAAATACTCACTATTGAAATAATTTGATGCACTTGAATAAGTAACTGTAAAGACACAGGAATGTGTATTGGTTGCATTGGCACACAAAGAAACACCGAAACAGCGTGCAGTTTCAAAGATCTTATATAACGGCAGTGTCATAATGTTGAATTTGTGAAAAGCATTCAGCTTTTTTAATATATAATATAGGGAAATAAACAGTATTTCCATCTATATGTTGTCTAGACGTCGTCTAGACGTTGCTAAGGAAGAGCCTTAGTCCAGTAATTGTCTTACTGGTGTCCAGCTTTCCTGGTAATCTGTTTAAATGTGAGTCTCTGTGGGTAGATAAAAGGTATGTGGTACTCTTGATTAGTCTGCAGTCTGTATTACTGGAGGTGTGCGTGTAAGTACAGTAGCTGGCAAACACGAATCCCTCTTTGATTTCCTCAGAGCGTGAACATGGGAGAGAGGAAGAAGACGAAAGGGAAAGAAGACGACGATAAGGAGGAAGGAAGAGAATCTCAGAGTGAGCGCTGTGAAAGCATTTTGATGCTGACTGGAGCAGTGTGTATACAGTGGTTGAGAAAAAGAGGAGAGAGGCAGAGCAGTTATCCCCGATGAGTGTGTTAAGTGCTGCTGAGTGTTGTTTGGGACTCTATTGAGGCGTATGCAGCGCTGCTAGCAAACAGCAATATCTTCTCCGGCAGTTTAGAGGTGAGAGAGTTTTGTTCGGGCCACCAGTGGGTTAAAGAAAAGTGTGTGTAAGCATGTGTCCAAGTGTTAAAACTGTTTATATCTGCAGGGTCGTAAGAGCATAACCATAACTTCACAATCTGTTTATGAAAATCAATATTTGAAAGGCATAAAGGGTGCATCTCAAAACACCTTGAGAAAACATCCCACGACAACTCAGCGTTTGACGGTAGGAATGTTTATTCAGCCCCAACCGGATTTACTGCATCTCAAACATTATTATCTGTGGTTACCTGGGAAAAGAGATGTGAGACTTTCAGTGTCCAATCACGACCTCCCTCTCTCAGATTCACTGATATCTTTACGACCTCGCTCTATCGCAGCGGCTGACGCGTCAACCAACATGCAGTGACTCGCCTGGCAGAAAATGATAGCCCTCAATGACTTTTTATTGCCTCGTAGGCAATAAGGAAACTTGGAGTGGCCTGAGTTTGCCCCTCTTGAAAAAGAGGAAATTGTATCAGGTTCCCACAGCGAGGGGCCAGTTTGCTTTTAGGATTAAGGCTGGTGTCACCGGGCCGCTGGGGTCGTGTAGAAGAAAGAGTCAGAAATACAAGTAAACAAAGTGACTTCCTCCACCCTCTCCTCTCCTCTCCTCTCCTCTCCTCTCCTCTCCTCTCCTCTCCTCCTCTCCTCTCCTCTCCTCTCCCATTAAGCCATCCTCTGTGTCAATCAGGCTTGAGAAGGTAACAGTCATAAAACAGTTTGATAAGGTGTCACGGGATGTTTGACTTTGGGATTTATGTGCTGTTTGTTGCTAAGCACACATCACCATACAAGCCTGGTGTTTAATCCATATGTCTTCATTTTCTCTCATAGCCTTTGTCTCTTTCTCTCTTGCTCTCACTACCTCCTCGGTTCTGTAATAACATTCAGAGGAATGCTGCACACATTTTGAAGGTGAATAAAATGTTTCCCCCCGTCCCTCTGTTACTTTAAATCCCCCTGCATTCATTCGGTCTGTCTCTCTCCGTCTGTTGGTTACACGTGGGCATGTTTGCATGACCGAAGAAATGCAAAATCTAGCCCAGACCATTACAATATGCCTTGTGTGCACAATTTACATGAAATACATATTCATTCATGACATGCGTGCACATGAAATAGCTTCTCTCTCCTCCTTCCCCCCGTCTCGCTCATGCCTCAGTCGTTGTACTCTGTCCAGAAAGTCTTTCAAAAAAAAAAACACCAGCATCATTAATGCCTCTTATTTCTGACACGATTGCCTGTGTTGCCTTTTATTTTCCTTATTTTACCCATAAACACACTTGGATCACACCGTGTAGTTTGCTGCCACTCCAAGAAAGAATACAGCAGCCATTCATTTGAGAAAAAGACAAGAAAAGAGGTTCTACTTCATTTGCTTCAGTGAGGCAGAGCAAGCGGGAGGGAAATGTATCTTTAGCTCCCATGTTATAATTGTGGCACGCTAATGATGTAGACACATTCTCACTGTCTGTTTACAGGAAGCGCTCTTCTTTAATTTGCGACTGGCGTGAATGCCAAATGCCTATATCTAATTACTGGTGTTTGCTAAAAGATACTATTTACACACACTTTTTGCCTTGTAGAGGTCTCTTGTGTGTCGGGTGGGGAGATTATGACAAGAAAAGTTAAATGTGTAAACGTGGTAAAGACTGTAAACGTTTTTTTTTCTTCAATTTTATATGCAACATTTTTTTTTTTTTCCGTCTGTGTGCAGGAAGTGAAAATTAGAATAAGAGGAGTCCTTCTCCGCACATGATTTGTAAATTTCAACGTGAAGATGTTTTCATCCAGCGCCTCTAAACCCGAGATCTTGTTTGAAAAGTGTCAACTGAGGACTCCATTCAGGTTTATTTCGGTATTGAAGCACCATAATTTGCACCATTGTCGTGTAATCATGTCCTGAAAGAAGACGCTACTTTTGTCAAATTACTGGATATCGCCTTTTTTTTTTTTGAAAGGAAATCTCTTCGCTTTGATTTGCAAATGTAAACAAGTCTAAACGCGGTAAAATGCACTTACGAATGGGGAAAAAAAGGATTAAAAAGTTCAGCCGTGAAATAATTTGTGTGCTTGTTTGTGTCGCTCTTGCCATGGGAAACTCGTCACAACCTGCACAATGGTGACAAATTTGGAATATGTCACCAGTCCTGCGGTCCTTATTTTGTCTGTTTTCAATTTGGCTCCAAATTGCCTGGAATCACACAGACACACACATGCACAATATGCACACACACACACACACACACACACGAGCTGTCCCAGACAGAAAATGCCCTGCTTCTTAATCATGGCCAGAACAGGTTCATAGGGAATCACAGCGACTCATCACTGACGTGTCACAATGCATTACATCTGGCCGATAAAACAACCTTAAACTCTCTCTCTCTCTCCTCGTTCTGTCTTTCCATTTCTCTCGCCGCTGACTGTGCCTCCCTCCTATCCTCCTCCTCCTCCTCCTCTTCCCTTGAAGAGGAGCTGAGCTCAGGGCCCAGGAGGCCTCTGATCAGATAGATGTTAACTTTTCAGGGAAAACCCTGATAGCAGTAACTGTAAAATTCAGACTTTCACCACTAGTGGAGAACAGATCCGCTCTCTCGTGAGCTTTCCTACTGTACAGCAAAACACTTCAGATGGATGTTAAAGAGGACATACTGTAGTTTGGGTGTTTGTTTTCGTGGAGGGAGAATGAGAGGAAAGAGTGAGGAGGAATGGTGGAGGGAGGAGGGTGGGGGAGAAGAGCAAAGAGACAGGGTATTAGCACTTTGTTCAGTGGAGGAGCATTGTTTGGCCCCTTGGCACACACAAATAAGCAACTCACACACACACACATGCACAGAGCACCAACGTTTATTTAAGCTTTTGATAAAGAGATTAGCCCCATCATCCTACGCTCTTAAGCTAGCCGAGGGGGTCCGTGTTCAGGAAATCCTGGCTTTCCTGACACACAGGCTTATAGGGGAACCTGGCTCAAGCAACACTTATATGATATTAATATAATTCCTAATGGTCAGATTAACTGTGATCTGTGTGCGCGCTCACCGCTTTGGGTCTGATTGGTGTGTTTTCTTTTAAAAGGAGCAGTAAAGAGGAAAGAGAGAGGTGGACAGAAAGTGTAAGAGAGACGAAGAAGATGGAAACAGAACAAGTAGGCGGGGTAGTTGTGCCAGCTGGGCTGTTTTTTTTTTTCTTTATTATTAGCCCTATCACAGTGGTTGGAGTCCAGCTTAAAGCTACAAACAGCGAAGTGCTAATTTTAGCCTCCAAAGAGGATAAGGATAAATAGCTTGCTGCCAGTTTGCCATATGGTCCCCTGCCGATTATATTGTGTCAGGAATATTTTCACCCCCACCCCTACCCTAAACACACAAACACACACACACACACACACACACATACACGCTGTTGTTTCAGCAGTTATAGCGCTGGAGATGGCCCTATCTCAACATGTGGATATGATCTGCAAAATGCAGAGTTTTAAAAAATATTAAGGCATGTTGTCAACCCTGTGAAGATGCCTTACAATCCTAAAGAATGTGTTTCTATATATATTTTTTTTTTTTTACAGTTCATATATTTGAAAGAATAAAAAGATAATTGCCAGACAGGAAGTTGTTTTTCTAGCTTCCAGCTGCAAGGTAACACTTGGCCTCTTCTGTAATCTCCTGCAACTTGGTTTATATTCCTACTTGTAAATGTGAGCCCTGCAGAAGAATAAAAATGAGTCTCTCTCTCTCTCTCTCTCCATCAACACACATGCATATGTTTCACATGTAAATGTAACACACACTCACACAGACACTCTCCATTATTCTCTCACTCTCTCGCTCTCTCTCTCACTCAAATTGAAATAATTCAATTTATGGACACAGTTCCAGACCTCCTGGCTAAGACCATTATGCATGGAGCCCCCTCTTTTCTAACAAAAGAACGGGAGAATTTACCAGCCGGCTCTCCAAATGACACCCACACAAAGCCAATTTCATGCCAGGAAAACACCAGCAGAAGCGCCATTTCTGGTCAAAACCAGCATCCCTGTGGATTTTTTAATTTTTTTTTTTTTTTATCATTGAAGATGGACCAAAGCTGCTTTAATTTTTTGTCAGGGCTTATTTCATAACCCTGATATGATATGTGCAACTCCCTTTGCTTCTGACATCCAAACACGACTGTTATGCAGGTGTGAATAACATCAGATCTCATTGGTTACTGTTTCCCTGTGTGATTTAGTCACAGACCAGATCCCTTGTTTGAATATTCTGTCTCAGGTGATAATGAGTCAAAAGCATGAAGATGTGAAATGTCACGTTTGTGTTGAGTGGGTGCGTTCTGAGCCAAAGTAACCCGGGACGCAGGAACGTTAGAGGTAAAGAGTGGATTTAATGTGTGTCAACTGAGCCAAAGCTTGACCCAAGGCTGACCCAGACCAAACATGCTGCCCCCTGAGGCACAACACCCTTTGGTCCTTTTGACATGGATACCTGCTATAGGGATTTTACTGAGAGATAAAGACCTCAGCTGAGAGTTTAGAGAAGAAGAAAGAGGAAAGAGAGAGAGAGAGAAGCCTAGATAACAAATACCTGTAGGTAAAAACAAGAGAAGCAGGGTGGGCTGGAGGGCAACATTGGCGTTTACTTTGTGTGTTTGCAGAGCAACACAAGCATGACACTTGCTGTACACACACTCATGAACACACACACATTTGGATGTAACCCGATCGGCTCTTCTCGCTCCGAGCCAGTGAAACTCAAAGAGATGAGCAGCGACCGGGGGATGAGATTCTCACTAGCGATAACCTTTGGAGTAAAAGCCTGAGTGGTGGTGTCAAACACACACACACACACACAAACGCACACACACTGCATATATGTATTGTGCACACTATCTCCTATAGGTAGTTCGAGGTCTTTGTTCCACCGAGATTCTCTTTAGTGGCACAGAGGTCATACTTTTACAGGAAGTCACCCCGAGAGAGGGCTGCCCCCTTCAGGAAGTGACTTGGGGAGGCACTGTGTGGCGAGAACGCCGGTGTCCACGGGGGGCATATCACTCCCGTCCACATGGGCCCATGCTCCACAGGAAGTAGGCCTGCTGTAAACCCACTCACTTCCTCTTCCTCTGCCCATGTCCCGAAAGCCTTATCAGCGCTGCGTATGGGGAGGCTGATAGGACTACAAATCCCCCACATCCCCACAACACCACATCCTGTGCCTATCAAGGACACGTTGACAAGGAGGGGGAAGTGGAGAGGGAGAAGGTTTATTTAATACTTAAGCTTGTGAAAGAGAGGAGAGGGCATGCCATGCTATCCACAACAGCCAATGCCCTGTTTACTCTCTTACCTATTAAAAAAACTCTAAAATGTAAATGCAACAACCAAAACTATGTAAATAGAGTAGGTTGTTGCTCCGATAATGTTATCCTGTTTTCTTAGCCACCCCTTCAGTAACCTGAGCTTGTGGGCGCAGACCATATTTCACTCCTTCGTAGTACTAAAACCTTCTGTTATTCCAAAAAAAAAAACTCACTGGAGGCTAATGCGCTATTATTAGCCTGTGCCACCACAGGGTTAGCGTGCCTGCATTATCTAACTACATGCTGCAGTTTGGCTGGCGCTGATAGGTTAGCATGAGTGGGAAAATCCTCGTGTATTAAAAGTGTTTATCGGAGGTCGCGTCACCGTGTGGAAAAATGCACACAGAGGCGAGAGCCGTGCACGCTAGCTCTGTGAAATAAACCGGGAGACTTAATGGAACTATACACTCCAAACATGAAGACATGATTACAGACAGAACAGAGTGATTGTTGGTACTGAAATGATACATTCCCACTTAATTTTAGTTCATTAAACTGGCGGCTTTGATAGCTTGGTCGGAGTTAAACAAGGTAGCGCTGTAAGATATAATTTCAGGAAAAAAAGATGAGATCATTTGAAAGGATGTGTTTCCAGTAAATTCATGTTGGCTAAAAAAAAATGATACCTTGATAGTGTAGCTTAGTAGAGGGCTCCTGGAAGTTAAGGAAGTGTCTCTGTGCTAAGAAAAGGATCTCCTGATGGTTTATTAAAGGCCTTCCATGAGTAAATCTATTTATTCTCGTGCTGAAATATATATTTTCATGAAGGTTAGACGTCAGAATATGTTGTGAGTTCACAACAAAGTTTAAATAGGATGTTTTCCCTTCGGTTTAACTGAAGGTTCCCGCTCTTTGTCCCGTGTCTACATTGAAGGACTTTTGAACGCCCTTCAGCACATCAGCTGACTTTTGGAAAGGACCGCCGTGCCATTGTGCTGTTAAGTGCTCTTAGCTTTTGTTATAGTCCTTGTCCTCTCTACCATACCTCCTCCCCCCTTCCCCTCATCTTCTGTAGTCCATTTGACTCTCTCTCGCTTACCCTCTCTCTCTCTCTCTCTCTTTGCGTTTGTTGTGTGCTGAGTTTGGCCGAAGCTCGGCGAGTCGAAAGTGTCAAAAGCCATGTGAGAGGCCGCGAAACAATTGAGGGAGTGAGAGTTAAGAGTGAGAAAACAGCAAAAAAAGGGGGCACAATTTCAGGAATCTTACCATTTTGTGTGTGTGTGTGTGTGTGTGTGTGTGTGAGGACTTCCCTTCACTGAGGCGAAGAATCTGTGGGCCCCCCTCACAAGTGCTCCCATTTGAACCGAGTCTGGCCTTCTATCTTCAGGATAGAAAAAAAAGAAAACGGCAACACAAAGGCAAGAGGGGAAAAATCAATAGTTACACAGCAAAAGTGCTCAACATGAAAGGGTGAATTCATCGCCCTACACTTTCATTTTACTTGTACCGTCTGTCTCTTTCTCCCTCATTCTTTCTCTCTCGACTGATCTGGAAGTGGGAATAAAAGGCAGACGCTGTGTGTGTGTGTGTGTGTGTGTGCATGCGTGGAGGTATACTGCAGTTTAATGTCGTGTCGGTGCCCCACGCTTGAGGCAGTTTCCAGCGTGTCAGGCAGCCTGTGGTGATGACCCTTTACGGGGGGAAAATGGCACAGAGAGAGCAGTCACATTTACACTGACATTTTTGCCATCACCTATGGCTATGTCAACAGGCCTGATCCCACCCACCCCCAACCCCTATCACCCCGTCTCTCTCTCACAACCAACAGGCCTCGGCTACAACACGCAGAAGCACTGGCAGCACTTTGACAGAGACAACAACCATTAAAACAGGTCTCATGTTCAATATTTTATCAACGGTTAATCATTTGGTCGGTTAAATGTCTTTACAAAGGGGACATTGGAGTTACCTGCCCACGTGGAAAAGCATTCCCAACTTGAATATTAACAACAATGCACTCAAACCACTACAAAAAGCCACACATACATCACAGACCTGAGGCTTTTAATTAACTAGTAAATATGATTTACGGTCTTTTCTTTTGTTGTGAGTTAAACACAATCCCTATCTCTGGCTTCCTGATCTCTCCGCCTCTCATCAGATCACCACAAATGAAATAATCGCTCCAAACTTTGCTCGGATTCTCACAACAAGAAGTCTCCAGTGTGTTTTAATTACAAATAACCCTTGTAAATGACTCACCAGTTACTGTCATTATTGAATCTGTCAGCGCTGATCCACAAAACTGTCATCATTCAAAGTAACTGGCTTTGTTATTGCAAAGCACTCGTTATTTACTGTAATTACTTGAATGGAATTGTCTTTGATTACAGGAAGCAATTACTTATAGCTCTCCCCTGATTGTTTACCTGGCAACCCCGTTTTTTTTTTTTGGTTT